>NC_069410.1:4554235-4569755 GCF_026875155.1 Cherax quadricarinatus | reverse complement strand
AATCCAGTCTAGGGACTAAGGTGATAATTGCAGTAATGTACAACCCACCACAGAACTGCAGGAGGCCAAGAGAAGAATACGATGAGAGCAACAGAGCAATGGTCGAAAACACTAGCCGAGGTGGCCAGGAGAGCACACATGGGGAGCAAAGTTACTAATTAAATGGTGATTTCAATCACAATGAGATTGACGGGGAAAACCTGGAGCCCCATGGGGTCCCGAAACTGGAGAGCCAAGATGATGGATGTGGTACTGGAAAACCTCATGCATCAACATGTTAGAGACACTACCAGAGAGAGAGGAGAGGATGAACCAGCAAGACTGGAACCTTGTATTCACCTTGAGTAGTTCTGACATCGAGGATATAATGTATGAAAGGCCCCGGGGAGCTAGTGATCATGTGGTTCTGTGCTTTGACTGCATAGTTAGCTCCAAGTGGAGAGAGCACAGGAATAGGTGGGAAAAACCAAACACAAAAGGGGGAACTACTCAGGCTTGAGGAACTTTTTTTAAAGACATTCAGTGGGAGGGGGAACTGACAGAAAACCAGTAAAAGAAACGATGGACATGTGCAACAAAAGCAAGGAGCAGAGGAGAGGTTTTTTCCCCAAAGGGGAAACAGAAAAAAATGGGAAGAACAGAATGAGTCCTTGGTTCACCCAAAGGGTGTAGGGAGGCAAAAACTGGGTTTACTAGAGAAGGGAAAAGGTACAGAATACAGAGAACTCAGGAAAATAAAGAGATTTAGCCGAAGAGCCAGAAACGAATATGCACAATAAGAAGGGAGGCTCAGCGGCAATACGAGAATGACATAGCATCGAAAGTCAAGACTGACCCGAAGCTGTTGCACAGCCACATCAGCAGGAAAACAACATCAAGGACCAGGAAAATCAACTGAGGAAGGGTGATGGGAATTCACAAGAAACGACCGGGGGGTATGTCAGGAGCTCAACACAAGATTTTAAAAAGTATTTACAGTGGAAAAAACCATAGGACTCCAGGAAATCAGAGCAGGGGGTGCACCAGCAAGTGCTGGATGAGGTACATATAACCAAGGAGGAGGTGAAGAAGCTGCTATGCGAACTTGACACCTCAAAGGCGTGGACCAGACAACATCTCTCCGTGGGTCCTTAAAGAGGGGGCAGAGACATTGTGTGTACCATTAACGAAGATCTTCAAAACATCATTTGAAACTGGCAACTCCCTTTAGGTATGGAAGATGGCAAATGTAGTCCCAATTTTTTAAAAAGGGAGACAGACATGAGACACTAAACTACAGACCTGTATTACTAACGTGTATAGTATGCAAGGTCCCTGGGAAAGATCATCAGGGGGAGAGTGGTGGAGCACCTGGAAAGAAACAAGTATATAATTGACAACCAGCATTGTTTCAGGGAGGGAAAGTCCTGTGTCACAAACCTTTTAGAGTTTTATGACAAGGTGACAGAAGTAAGACAAGAGAGAGAGGGGTGGATCGACTGCATTTTTTTGGACTGCAAGAAGGCCTTCGACACAGTTCCTCACAAGAGGTTACTGCAAAAGCTAGAGGATCAGGCACACATAACAGGAAAGGCACTGCAATGGATAAGAGAATACCTTACAGGGAGGCAACAACGAGTCATGGTACGTGATGAGGTGTCAAAGTGGGCGCCTGTGACAAGCGGGGTTCCACAGGGGTCAGTCCTAGGACCTGTGCTGTTCTTGGTATATGTGAACGACATAATGGAAGGGATAGACTCAGAAGTGTCCTTGTTTGCGGACGATGTGAAGTTAATGAGAAGAATCAAATCGCATGAGGATCAGGCAGGACTACAAAGAGACCTGGACAGGCTACAAGCCTGGTCCAGCAACTGGCTCCTTGAGTTTAACCCCGCCAAATGCAAAGTCATGAAGATTGGAGAAGGGCAAAGAAGACCGCAGACACAATATAGTTTAGATGGCCAAAGTCTGCAAACCTCACTCAAGGAAAAAGATCTGGGGGTGAGTATAACACCGAGCATATCTCCTGAGGCGCACATCAATCAGATAACTGCTGCAGCATACGGGCGCCTGGCAAACCTACGGATAGCGTTCCGATACCTCAGTAAGGATTCGTTCAAGACTCTGTATACCATTAACGTCAGGCCCATCCTGGAGTATGCAGCACCAGTTTGGAATTCACACCTGGTCAAGCACGTCAAGAAATTAGAGAAAGTGCAAAGGTTTGCAACAAGACTAGTCCCAGAGCTATGGGGATTGTCTTACGAAGAAAGGTTGAGGGAAATCGGCCTGACGACACTGGAGGACAGGAGGGTCAGGGGAGACATGATAACGACATATAAAATACTGTGCGGAATATCAAGGTGGACAAAGACGGGATGTTCCAGAGATGGGACACAGACACAAGAGGTCACAATTGGAAGTTGAAGACTCAGATGAATCAAAGGGATTTTAGGAAGTATTTCTTCAGTCATAAAGTAGTCAGGCCGTGGAATAGCCTAGAAAGTGACGAAGTGGAGGCGGGAACCATACATAGTTTTAAGGCGAGGTATGATAAAGCTCATGGGGCAGGGAGAGAGAGGACCTGGAGTTTACCTGGGCCTAGTAGCAATCAGCGAAGAGGCGGGGCCAGGAGCTATGAATCGACCCCTGAAACCACAAATAGGTGAGTACACACATACACACACACACACACACACACACACACACACACACACACACACACACACACACACACACACACACACACACAGGAGGAGCACACTAGGAGCAAATGAGAGGTCTGAAGACAATGAAGGAGCTATGATATATGCAGAGACTCGAACAGACACCTGCAGGGGGCCAAGAACAGCTGAGCAGGAAAGTCAGTCCATTGAGCATAGGGGCCTCAGCCACGGAAGGGATTGAAGGAAGTAATGCTCCAATGGAAGGAACTAAAACACCTCAGAGGACACAATGGGAGACACAGTGGGAGGACGAAAGGGCAAGACCAGTTTTTGTCTCCGGGCTCCAGGAAGTCAAAGGGGAAACCCATGATGAAAGAAAACAGGAGGAGAGGAACGTGACTGAAGTGTCATGAAAGCAATAGGTGAGGGCGACATTACCCAGGTGACAAATTATCGGAAAATTGGGTGGTTTGCAAAGGGACGGAAATGGCCTGTCAAAGTAATTTTCAATGCAGAATCAACTCAAACCATGATCCTGCAGGAGAAACCATGACTGAGAGACAAACTCCATGGAGTACCAGAGTGTGTACCTTGATCAAGACAGAACACGAGAGGAAAGGATGATACGAAAACGAAAGGAGGAACGAGATGAAATGACAGACATGAGCAGAAGAATCCAGACGCAGGGGAAGGGCAAACACACCCTCCAGAAACCCCTGCAGAAGGACTCCAACCACGACAACCCCAAGGCAACTGAATAATCTAAACCGACGCTCTCACATTGATCCACACCACAAATCCCACCTCTAAAGCAACTTTCTATGGGAACTCTGCCCCCACCCCCACTGCAACCCCCCATAGGCCCCCGCCAGGGCTCCAGCTCCTCCAACCCCAATATTCTCCCAGGACCACAGTTTTAGAAAAGAAGTTGAAGGTTTGGTACACGAACGCAGATGGAATAACGAATAAATATGAGGAGTGGCATGAAAGAATTAGTGAGAAGTCCCCAGACATCATAGCAGTCACAGAAACGAAACTCACTGAGACAATAACAGATGCAGTCTTCCCACCAGGATATCAGACCCTGAGGAAAGATAGAAGGAGCAAAAGGGGAGGAGGGGTTGCACTGCTCATAAAAAGCCGATGGAGATTTGAGAATGGAAGGCATGGATGAGATTGGAGAAAGGGATTACATAGTAAAACATAAGAACATAAGAAAGAATTAACACTGCAACAGGCCTACTGGCCCATGCGGAGCAGGTCCATGTCCCCCCCGGATTAGACCAATGACCGCCCCCGGATTAGCCCAATGACCCACCCAGTCTGATCATCTCCACTCAAGGATGGAGCACTGCACCACACCCAGCAGCACAAGCTAGTCAGGTCCAACTCACACCCACCCACACCCACTCATGTATTTATCTAACCAATTTTTAAAACTACACAACGTTTTAGCCTCAATAACTGTACTCGGGAGTTTGTTCCACTCATCCACAACTCTATTACCAAACCAGTGCTTTCCTATGTCCTTTCTGAATCTGAATTTTTCCAACTTGAAACCATTGCTGCGAGTCCTATCTTGGCTGGAAATTTTCAGCACACTATTTACATCCCCTTTATTTATTCCTGTTTTCCACTTATACACCTCAATCATATCCCCCCTAATTCTACGCCTTTCGAGAGAGTGCAGATTCAGGGCCCTCAGTCTATCCTCATAGGAAAGATTTCTGATACATGGGATCATCTTTGTCATCCTCCTCTGTACGTTTTCCAGAGCATTTATGTCCATTCTGTAATACGGTGACCAGAACTGAGCAGCATAGTCTAAATGAGGCCTAACCAAGGATATATAGAGTTGAAGAACAACCTGAGGACTTCTATTATTTATACTTCTAGATATGAAGCTAAGAATTCTGTTAGCTTTATTGCAAACACTAATGCACTGTTGTCTTGGTTTTAAATTACTGCTAACCAGAACTCCTAAATCCTTTTCGCAATCAGTAGTATTAAGATCTACATTATTTAGTTTATATGTGTCATGGTTATTTACCTGTCCAACATTTAGAACTTTGCATTTGTCAATATTAAACTGCATCTGCCACTTCTCCGACCATTGCATCAGTCTATATAAAAATCATCCTGGAGTGCTCTAGTGTCCTCATTAGAATGAATTGGACGGCCTATTTTGGTGTCATCAGCAAATTTGCTTATGTCGCTATTTATTCCCTCATCTATGTCGTTTATGTAAATTGTGAACAACAACGGGCCCAACACTGACCCCTGAGGAACACCGCTTGTGACGTGCCCCCATTCTGATTTCTCCCCATTTATGCAAACTCTCTGCTGTCTATTTGTCAGCCATGCCTCTACCCAGGAAAAAATTTCTCTTCCTATTCCGTGTGCCTTAAGTTTCCTCAATAGCCTCTGGTGTGGAACTCTATCGAAAGCCTTACTGAAGTCCATATACACAATATCATATTCATTACCATGATCTACCTCCTCAAACACCTTAGTGAAAAAAGTTAGTAAATTCGTAAGACAGGAACGACCCTTCGTAAAACCGTGTTGAGATTCATTAATCAATCTGTGCCTATCAAGATGGCTACGAATTCCTTCGGCAATTATTGATTCCATAAATTTTCCCACTGTGAAGGTAAGGCTTATTGGTCTATAGTTCGAAGCCAAGGACCTGTCATCTGCCTTGTAAATAGGTATTACATTTGCCATTTTCCACTTATCAGGCACTATGCCAGTTTGTAGTGATATGTTAAAAAGATTAGCCAAAGGTATGCTAAGTTCCTCTTTACATTCCTTTAACACCCTTGCAAACAGTTCATCAGGACCTGGGGATTTGTTAGGTTTTAGTTTCTCTATTTGTCTGAGGACCATGTCACTAGTTACCGCAATCGCTCCCATCTTGTTCCTCATCCTCATATCCGACATAGACAAGGATGTCAGCCACAGCACCGAGTCTTCCTTTGCAGATGACACCCGAATCTGCATGACAGTGTCTTCCATTGCAGACACTGCTAAGCTCCAGGCGGACATCAACCAAATCTTTCAGTGGGCTGCAGAAAACAATATGAAGTTCAACGATGAGAAATTTCAATTACTCAGATATGGTAAACATGAGGAAATTAAATCTTCATCAGAGTACAAAACAAATTCTGGCCACAAAATAGAGCGAAACACCAACGTCAAAGACCTGGGAGTGATCATGTCGGAGGATCTCACCTTCAAGGACCATAACATTGTATCAATCGCATCTGCTAGAAAAATGACAGGATGGATAATGAGAACCTTCAAAACTAGGGAGGCCAAGCCCATGATGACACTCTTCAGGTCACTTGTTCTATCTAGGCTGGAATATTGCTGCACACTAACAGCACCTTTCAAGGCAGGTGAAATTGCCGACCTAGAAAATGTACAGAGAACTTTCACGGCGCGCATAACGGAGATAAAACACCTCAATTATTGGGAGCGCTTGAGGTTCCTAAACCTGTATTCCCTGGAACGCAGGAGGGAGAGATACATGATTATATACACCTGGAAAATCCTAGAGGGACTAGTACCGAACTTGCACACGAAAATCACTCACTACGAAAGCAAAAGACTTGGCAGACGATGCACCATCCCCCAATGAAAAGCAGGGGTGTCACTAGCACGTTAAGAGACATACAATAAGTGTCAGGGGCCCGAGACTGTTCAACTGCCTCCCAGCACACATAAGGGGGATTACCAACAGACCCCTGGCAGTCTTCAAGCTGGCACTGGACAAGCACCTAAAGTCAGTTCCGGATCAGCCGGGCTGTGGCTCGTACGTTGGTTTGCGTGCAGCCAGCAGCAACAGCCTGGTTGATCAGGCTCTGATTCACCAGGAGGCCTGGTCACAGACCGGGCCGCGGGGGCGTTGACCCCCGGAACTCTCTCTAGGTAAACTCCAGGTAATCGTACATAGTTTATTATCCTGTTCTACATAATCTATTATTTCAGGAATATCGCTAGTATTTTCCTGTGTGAAAACTGAGAGGAAGTAGGTATTTAGAATTTCACACATATCCTTATCACTGTCAGTGATCTGACCAGAGTTACTCTTAAGTGGGCCAATCTTGTACACTTCAGTCTGGGAAACTTAAGGTAGTCATTGCAGTGATGTATAACCCACCACAGAACTGCAAGAGTCAAGAGAGGAATACGAGGAGAACAACAAAGCAATGGTGGACACACTGGCTGAGGTGGCAAGAAGAGCTCACTCGAGCAGAGCAAAGTTACTGGTTATGGGCAATTTCAAGCACAGGGAGATCGACTGGGAAAACCTGGACAACACAGGGGTCCCAAAACATGGAGAGCCAAGATGATGGATGTGGTACTGGAAAGCCTTATGCAAATCTTCGAATGGCCACTCAAAACAATATGAAGCTCAACGAGGAGAAATTTCAACTACTCAGATATGGGAAACTTGAAAATAAAAATGTGTCAGGGTATACGACAAATTCTAACCATACAATAGAGTGGAAGAGTAATGTGAAGGACCTGGGAGTGATAATGTCAGAGGATCTCGTCTTCAAAGACCACAACAATGTATTTACCTTTTCTACTAGAAAATGATAGGATTGATAATGAGAACCTTCAAAACTAGGGATGCCAAGCCCATGATGATTCTCTTCAAATTGCTTGTGCTTTCTAGGCTGGAATACTGCAGTACACTAACAGCCCCCTTCAAGGCTGGCAACATTGCAGACCTGGAGAGTGTACAAAGAGCTTTCATGGCACACATAAGTATGATAAGGCACCTAAACTACTGGGAACGGTTGAAGGCCCTTGATCTGTATTCCCTCAAATGCAGGTGAGAGAGATACATGATAATATACACTTGGAAGGTCCTGGAGGGATTGGTACCAAACCTGCACACGAAAATCACTCCCCATGAAAGCAAAAGACTTGGCAGGAGATGCAACATTCCCCTAATGAAAAGCAGGGGTGCCGTGAGTACACCGAGAGACAACACAGTATCTGGGGCCCAAGATTGTTCAATTGCCTGCCAGCATACATAAGGGGATTACCAATAGACCCCTGGCTGTCTTCAAGAAGGCACTGGACAGGCATTTAAATTCAGTACCTGACCAACCAGGCTGTGGTTCGTAAGTCAGCTTGCGTGCGGCCAGCAGTAACAGCCTGGTTGATCAAACCCTGATCCACCATGAGGCCTGGTCTCAGACCGGGCCACCGGGGCATTGACACCCGAAACCCTCTCCAGGTAAACTCCAGGCATCAACATGTTAAGGACACTACCAGAGAGAGAGGGAAGGATGAGCCAGCAGGACTGGACTTTGTGTTCACCCTTAGCAGTTCAGACACTGAGGACATCACTTATGAGAGGTTCCTTGGGGCTGGTGATCATGTGGTTCTGTGCTTTGAATGCATAGTAGAGTTACAAGGGAGAGGGTAACAGGAGTTGAATGGGAAAAGCCAAACTATAAAAGGGGGGACTATAGAGGTATGAGGAACTTCCTGCAGGAGGTTCAGTGGGACAGAGAATTGAAAGGAAAGTCAGTAAACGAAATGATAGAATATGTAACAATAAAATGCAAGGAGGCAGTGGAAAGGTTTGTTCCCAAGGGCAACAGAAATAATGGGAAGACCAGAATGAGCCCCTGGTTTACCCGAAGGTGTAGGGAGGCAAAAACTAAGTGCACTAGAAAATGGAAAAAATACAGAAGGCAAAGAACCCAGGAAAATAAGGAGATTAGTAGAAAAGCCATAAATGAGTATGCACAAATTAGGAGGGAGGCCCAGCGACAGTACGAAAACAACATAGCATCGATAGTCAAGTCTGACCCGAAACTGCTGTATAGCCGCATTAGGAGGGAGACAACAGTCAAAGAGCAGGTGATCAGGCCGAGGAAAGAAGGTGGGGAACTCACAAGAAACGATCAAGAGGTATGTGAGGAGCTCAACACGAGGTTCAAGGAAGTATATGCAGTAGAGATAGGAAGGGCTCTTTGAAGATGGCACAGAGGGGAACACCAATAGGGGATATACCATCGAGTGTTGGATGACATACACACAACTGAGGAGGAGGTGCAGAAGCTGCTAAGTGACCTTGATACCTCAAAGGCAATGGGACTGGACAACATGTCCCGTTGGGTCCTTAGAGAAGAAGCAGAGATGCTGTGTGTATTGTGATGAAATTCTCTGAGCTGCCACTATCAATAAGACCATCTGCTTCTGTTCCTTTGATGAATACTTTCACAACTGCCTTTGACAGTGAATTTGGAGTAGCCGCAGAAGTCACTGTTGCTAGAGTCGCATGATCACTGGAATGTGTGGAGGCACTAGCTCTTGTTGATGCATTAGCACGACATACTTTAGCAAAGTGACCTTTCCTGTGGCATTTATGGCACATTGCTTCACGGGCACGACACTTTGGACGTGGATGTCTTGAAAAACCACAAAAGAAACACACCGTACCTGCTGCTGCTGTCACTGAGGCAGGTTCCACAGTAACTTAATTGCAAGAGTCTTGGTCAGGAATTGCAGCACTTACTACTCGAGAAGGCTGAGTGGTACTGTATACTTCAGAATTCTTCTGCCCTGAATCAAGAGCTCTTGCCTGGTCAAAGGCAGTGGCTAAGTCGAGAGTTTTATTCTCCAATAAACGCTGCCTTATTATTGGTGATTGCAGGCCACTGATAAAAGCATCCCTGATGGACTCTTCACAATACTGAGCAGCTGTCACTGCTTGGAAGTGACAGTCCTTCCCAAAAATTTTTCAGTGCTTAAAGGTTTCCTAAAAAGATTATCAATTCGGGCGGCGAGTTGCAAGGCATAGCGTGCGAAGATTTCATTTGTGGTTTTTAATATTTAGACTTGAAGGTTTTGATAGCACTCAAGGATTACACTCAAAAATAGCCTCATTATCTTAGGTGACACAAATTGTGAGCGGGTTGTTTTTCTAGATCTTCTTGGGAAGGGCTCCAAGAATTTTTTGGGAAAGTTTTAAACCATGCTTCCTTTCCCTGAGCCCCGTTGAAAAGCTGGGGTCACAGTCAGCCTCTCGGTTTCAGTAAACGCCCATGTTGTGATTAGTCTAGCGCAGGATCACCCCGGGTACCCCAGGATTCTTGTTCAATAAATTGTTGGATAGAAACACAGGCCCTTTATCTCAGGTTTATTAAACATGAATCTTCATAGTACTTCGCAAAACAAATATAAGATAGTACTTTAAATAACTGCTTCTACGGGAGGGTGATGTCTTGCTAGAAAGAGAAAAGTTATAACTACACCCCACATTTTAAAACTCACAATGTAATCTGTAATAATATTGGATAAAGAGTAGAGAATCCCCACACCATGTGTTGGCACCCATGAAACACACCAAGCTGTTGTGTTTTTAAAGGGGCCCCTGAGAGGGGTGCAGTTTTCCTGCTGCTGTCCCCACGGGAGAGACCCACGACAGTAATCCCCCAATTGTTAGGGGGCGACGTATAGCCCCGACCTTCGTGCCCTTGGGGCCTCTTCCCCAGGTTCAATATTTTCCGCGGGTTTGACTAATGCTGGAGCAGAACCCTCTTTTCCATGGGGTTCTCAAGGGGTTTTCCCGGGAAAACGAAGATCTTTCGCATCTTTGGTGATCTTGAGTTTCCAAAAATGGGGATTTCAACGGGGGCAAAATTTCTTGTAGATACGTAGCTCTTCCCCCTTTTGGTACAAATTTGGGGGTGAATTGGATTAGCTTGCAGGAGCTCTACCTCTTCCCCTAAAGGAAATCCACTTGTTCATCCTACGGTGACTTCGGGAGAAGGGGCCCAGGATGACATACCAAGTGGGACGGGGGCTCCGTAGAGGAACGACGTGAATAGTTGAGGAGTCTTTCTGGGGGGTTTGCATTAGTAGCTGGCACAGCAGTGATCTAATGGTGAAGAGCATGGTAGGACGTTTGCCAGTGTTGAACGGGAAAGATTACGCGACTTCAATGAAATTGTAACTGCCTTCCATATAGTACCATTGAACCGCTCCACTTGACCATTGCCTTGGGGTTGCAGCTTTTTGTTCTGCTGCAGGCAATACCTTTGCTAGCCAAAAACCCCTAAAGTTTGTTACTCATGAAGGGGAATTTCCCTTCTAAAGGGTTAAAAGCGGGCTCCCAAAAATAAGAACAATTGAAAGAAAAAAATAACAGTTGAAGGTATATTTGCACGGGGAACAAAAGGGAAAACCTTGAATTTTCATCTACTGTTAAGGAAAATCTTTCGAATTTGCTTGGGAGGTTTTTTTGAAATTATTTTCAGTCTTTTCAAAAGGGGCTGGGTGGATTTTAGAATGAGTCTTCCTGGTGATGAAATTTGGCTTGCACTCTGCACATATTTTCATGCTCTGATCATTTTTCGCACATCTTCCACTGAGTGGGCAGTTTTTTTGATTTGAAAAAATGGTAAACCGTAACTCCGGGGTGCAAAAGCCTTGTGGAGGCGAGAGTGATTGAAAATCTTGACATGCTGCTCCACAAGGGCCCTAGAGAATGATCAGGTGGATTTCTCTTGTCCGGTTGGTACAAAAATATCAAAATCATAACACGATAGTTCCATCCTCCAGCATAATATCTTTTATTTTTTATCCTACTTTTGTGCTTCTTTTCGAACTATACACCGGACATTTGGGCAGCCCTTTTGGTGAAATGTCTACATTAAAAAAAGCCTCCGTGGAATACTTCTATGATGGCCCGGGCTTCCCTTTTTTACAGCGGCGTAAAACTTCTTGATCCTTTAAAAATTCTCGAAAAAAAGGCAAATGGTCGTCCTTGCTGAGATAAGAAAGCGCAATGGGAATTCGATGCATCCCTTTCCACTTCGAATGGTAGGGACTCTCAATGGTTGAACTACTGAGTTTTCAATGTCCTGTTGAGAGTATGGAAAAAGGGGGGTTCTGCTTCCCTTTTTCACAGGAAATGTGGTAGACTCAATGGGGGGTTTTTTGAAAAGTTTAGATCCCTTTTGAGTAATAACAAAAAAACCAAAAGTTCTTTGGGGGTGATTTTTTGTCTTTAGGCTTGGAAGTTCCTGTAGAGGTGGTCGTTTAGGGTCTGGGAATATTGAAACCCCCTTCCCCTCTAACAAGGATGTAAACCTTTTGTTGAAAAAGTGCATTTTCTCATTGTAACTGTATTTTTCTTCTTGGCGGCTTCCAAAAACATATCAAGGTTTGTATCATGCTCCTCCTGGGTCTTGCCACAAAAAGGTAACTTACAAATACGCATAAGTTCCCCTGAGGGTTGCTCTTCCTGAATGAGTAATCCCATATTTTTTGGGAAAAAGGCACCCCCTTGGTGACTCCAAAACGGGCTCTGGGAAAAAGAAAAAGGCCTCATAGCCTGAAATGCTCTGTATAGTTTTTCTTTATTCCTTATAGGGACTTGAGTAGGCACTCGTAAACAGTTGAGTTTTAAAACATAGAGAACAATTTTTTTCACTGTATTTTCAATTCGAGGTAGAGGGTACCCATCAAGAAGTGAAATTTGTTTATTACTCAGAGTAAACGATGCCAGTCTCCGTTTCCATAATCACCTTAAAAAACAAAAACCCGTGTCCCCAAGGGGAATTATCGGTTTATAATACCCTCCTTCATCAGCCCTGAGTTTCTTTCTCAATGAGCATCCAATCCCCCATAAAAACGCGGCGTGACTTAGCTGATAAGGATGGCAAAACCACGGGAAGATTTGCAAACAGCTTTAGTGGGTCTCCCTTAAATGCTAAGCCCCCAGAAACAAAGGAGGCAGTTCAACCCCCATATGTTAAGGTGACACTACCATGCAGCTTCTGAAAAGTCTGACCAAGGATAACATCAGAGCACAGTTTTTGGGCAGAATAGCAAATGTACATCTTGATAATCCTTTCCATTAAACCCGAGATTTTCCTTACAAAACCCCAAGGTCTGAATAGAGAGAGTGTTGATGCCCTGGAAACGGTACCGATGATGAGTACAGTCAAAAGGGGTGGCTTTAACTAAGTCAAGGTTGATGAAAATCTTGAGCTGCCCCTATCAATAAGACCCCTACTTTGTTCCTTGATGAATACTTTCACAATGCCTTTGCAGTGAATTGGGGTAGCTGCAAAATCACTGTTTTAGAGTCACATACACTGGAATGTGTGGGCACTAGCTCTTTCTGATGCATTAGCCGCTATTTTACAAAGTGCCCTTTCTTGTGGCATTTATGGCACATTGTTTCAGGCGGACACTTTGGCGTGGTGCTTAAAAAAACCACAAAAAAACACACCTACCTCTGCTGCGTCATGAGGCAGGTTCCCAAACATAATTCATTGCAAGATTTTGGAAAACTGGTTAATAATTTTAAACTTTTTCAGTTTTCTGGGTAATTGGGTTTTTGCCTGGTCAAAGGCAGGGCTAGTCGAGATTTTTATTCCCAATAAACGCTGCCTTTTATTGGTGATTGCGGCCATAAAAAAGCATCCTGATGGACTCTTTAAAATACTGACAGCTGTCATGCTTGGAAGTGACAGTCCTTACCTAAAATTTTCGTGTTAAAGGTTTTCCCTCTAAGCAGGGTTTTCCCCCAAATGGGGGTAAATTCCCCCCGGGGGTAATTTTAAACCATTTTTGGGGGGTAAGGGGGGGGGTGGACAGAAAAAAAAAATTTAGAATTTTGAAATCAAGAAAAAATCCGGACCCGGTATGAGGAAATTGTTAACTTTGTCTTAGTATATAAGTTGTTAAAAGTAAACCTATTTAAGTAAGAAATTTAAAGTTAAACCAAATAAAAATAAAAATCAAAAAACAAATAAACGTTTTAGAAAAGAAGAAATATATAGCTAAGTGTGTGGAACCCCCAAAAGTATTTTGCAATATGCTTCGGACAAAAGTCACTCAGTAGCCCAGATCGCCCTGCCCGTCCCGGTCACTCACTTCCTGGGCTGACTCATTCACATGTCATTTATCGGGCATCGCCGAGGTAGACATAAGCTGGTATGTATGGTCTGCCCTGTGCAGATATAGTTGTTTTTCCCCCTGTTACTGTAATTTGTAGCTTTATTAATTTTATATTAATGTATGTGTGGTTCTTACGTTTCAATTTTTTTTAGGATTTGCAGATATGCGAGGGTGTTTTACGTTCACGTTTGCCAATTTATCAATAAAAACAACTTTTGTGAAAGGGGTTAAAATGCTTTTTGGAAAGTTAAAAAGGGGTAAAAAGCTGAAAAAGTTTGGGGAACCCCTGCTCTAAGGATTTATCAAACTGCTGGGGCGAGTTGCAAGGGAAAAGGTGCGAAAATTTTATTTTAGGTTAATATATGAGACTTGAGGTTTTGATGCATCTTCATAGGTATTCACTCGAAAAAGCCTATATATTTTAGGTGACACAAAATTTATGAGCAACTTAGTTATCAGATCTTTTTAGGAAGGGGGTCCCAAAAAGTTTTTAAGTCTTTAAAACCCGGCTTCATTCCCGAGCAGCCGTTGGAAAATTGGGGGTCACTCTAGCCTTTAGGTTTCAGTAAAGCTCCATGGTTTGATGTAGTCTGCGCGGATCACCACCGGGTACCAAGGATTTTATGTTCAATAAATTGTTGTGATAGAAACCGGCCTTATCTCTAGGGTTTATTGAACATAAATTTCAAGTACTTCTGCAACAACAAAATATAAAGACTAGTACATCTAATAACTGCTTCTACAGGGGGGGATGTCTTGCATTGTCAAGAGAAAGTTTTTAAAACAGGCCCCATATTTAAAATCCCATGTAATCTGCATCACTAATAAATTTGGGTATAAAGTAGGAAACACCCATGTGTTGGCGCCCATGACAACCCAAGCTGTTTTGTTTTTTAAGGGCCCCCCGGGGGGGTGCATATTACCTGCTGTGCTCCCCAAGGAGCAGTATCAACAAATGACGCATGACTGACAATGTTTTAGGCGGGTTTCAAAGTAATGGTCAATTGGGTGGGTGGAACTGTGTATCCGGGGGTTGGTGTATTAAAAAAATTGAGTGAACTATTTAAATCTAGAATTTGCTTCACCTTTTTCATAGCGCGTTTTTTTGTGCTGAAAAGATGTTAGTAGCCCAGTATTATTGTTCCAATTTTTTCAAGAATTGGTCCTGAGTGGGAGGGCGGTACTAGTTCCTACTAAAATGGGTTTTGTTTGGGAAGCACAGTTCAAACCCTAAAAACTCCCTTTATTATTAAACCAGGGTTTGGGGTTGTAACAAGTCATTTCTAAAGTAGGCAAAAACTCCCCCACCCTTTTTTCCCACTTGCTTTTTTTGTAACCTTTATTTTGACCTCCTCGCAGTCATGTTTCCAACCCGGATTCAGAGATGGATAAACTGCCACCCTAGTTTGTTAGCTAGAATTCAATTCTGCCAATTTTGGGAAAAAATATCTTTCGTTTTACATGAATAAAGTGAAGGCCTGTTTTCAGGAAAAAAAATTATATTCACAATTATGGCAATGGTCAATTTTTATTAAAATTGGGAATCAATGTCATCATTGCTAAAGGGAAACGGGAAATGCATTTGTTACACCAAAATGAATTCTTGCACCCTTGCTATAATTTTTACATACATCCCTCATGCCCATCTTTAAAAATTTTACTAAGGTGTCTTTTTGTTTTTTCAGCGTACTTTAGTCAGTGTATGCACCCGTTTAGTGGTGTTTTAATTAATGGTTTTATTGTCCCCACTGACCCCATGATTATTACATATGGGTTAAGGTTTCATTTTTATGCTAGAGTAACTAGACCCTTATTAACCCGTCATTTATCTGCCCGTTTTGCCTTGCCATAGTTTGGGTCGGATTAATTTGGATATCCACTTAAAAGCGAAATAGCACTAAGACCCTACCCTACCTTCCCCCTGACAAAAA
>NC_069410.1:4526505-4553735 GCF_026875155.1 Cherax quadricarinatus | reverse complement strand
CTCACAAACTAGATTTAGTCACCTACCCATAATACAATTTACCTCATAATTTGTAATATTTTACAATTAAGAATAAAACTAAGTCTGCCCGAAATGCCTAGCCATGCTAAGCGTTCTAGTGGTACACTCTGTAATCACTATTTTACTACATGTAAACCACACAATAACCAAATTCCTGTAAACTCAGCATTGTAATCCTTATAGAGAATAAACTTTGAATTGAATTGAATTGAATTGCCATAACTTATCCTTCAACATTATTGCTACTCCTTCTTTAGCTCTAACTCTATTTGAAACCCCTGACCTAATCCCATTTATTCCTCTCCACTGAAACTCTCCCACCCACTTCAGCTTTGTTTCACTTAACCCTTTGAGGGTTTTCGTCGTACTAGTACGTCTTACGCGTAGGGGTTTTTGATGTACTAGTACTCATAAATTCTAGCGGCCTCAAATCTAGTGGGAGAAAGCTGGTAGGCCTTCATATGAAAGAATGGGTCTAAGTGGTCAGTGTGCACAGTCTAAAAAAAATCCTGCAGCACACAGTGCATAATGAGAAAAAAAAAACTTTGACCATTTTTTTTGAATAAATCAGCGACTTTGCAGTGTATTTTCGTATGGTATTTATTGTTGTATTCTAGTTTTCTTGGTCTCATTTTATAGAATGGAAGACATATTACAGAATTGAGATGATTTGACTGTTTTACAAAGAAAGGTGCTTGAAATTGAGCTCAAAGTAGCAGAAATGTTCGATTTTTACCAAACTTCAAAAGTAAACAAATCGTGCCAAGCGTGCAATACACGTCAACTGGTGAGTCTAATATTCTTTCACAAGTGCACCAATAATATTTATACCATTTTTTACACTAATGCAGTAGTCTGCATAACAGTAAATCTTATATTTTTTGTGAAAATAAAAATTCAAAGTGGAAAGCAAAAGAATATAAGAGGGGCCTTGAGACATGACTAATGACTAGAGGAAATGTCATTTTTTTAGTACTAGGAATGTCTTTCTTGTTTATTCTGGACCCTATTCGGAAATTGGCATCTTTTGAAATTTGTGTGAAATTGGCAAAATTGCTAAATTCTGACCACTGTACTGGATAGTTGAATTTCATAAATGAGTGGTTTCTTGCACCCATTCGATAGAAAAAATGGAGTTCTAGCGAAATATTCATGTTTTTTGTCGACTAGTACAGTGAAATTGGCCGAAAATGGGGCTCAAAGTGGGCAAAATCGCCGATGCGTAAACATCGCCGAGACCGCTAACTTTGCGAGAGCATAATTCCGTAAGTTTTCTATCAAATTTCAAACTTTTGGTGTCTTTACGATCGGGAAAAGATTCTCTATCTTTTCATAAGAGAAAATATTTTTTTTTTTTTTTAAATTTGGCCGACCCTGAGAACGAGTTTCGGAGAGGGCCTGTCGACCCTCAAAGGGTTAAAGCCAGGACATCCAGCTTCTTCTCATTCATAACATCTACAATCATCTTTTTCTTATCATTTGCACAACATCCACACACATTTAGACTTCCCACTTTGACAATTTTCTTCTTATTCTTTTTAGTAATTATTACAGGAAAAGGGTTACTAGCCCATTGGCTGCGCCATTCTTGTAGGGTTGGGTGGTCCTGTGGTTTAAAGTGTCATGTGGTTCTCGCTTACCATGGGGCAGGCCAGTACAACATGGGTTTGAATCCTTGGCTAGCGCAGTGTTGTGATTGATCAATATCACTCGTTTGTGGTTACAATAATATATAAATACTGCTCATGAGGCTAGTACACCAAACATGGATGAGAATGAAATTAGCTTAGAACCTCCCACACCTCTGTATGCCCTCGGATGGTGGCCCAACAGCAAGCTGTGTGCTGGCTGCGCCGTTCTTGTAGGGTTGGGTGGTCCTGTGGTTTAAAGCATCATGTGGTTCTCACTTACCATGAGGCTGGCCAGTACAACATGGGTTCGAATCTTGGCTAGCACAGTGTTGTTACTGATCAATACCAATCATTTGTGGTTACAATAATGTATAAATACTGTTCATGAGGCTAGTACACCAAACAGGGATGAGAATGAAATTAGCTTAGAAGCTCCCACACCTCCATATGCCCTCGGATGGTGGCCCAACAGCTAGCCGTGTGCTGGCTGCACCATTCTTGTAGGGTTGGGTGGCCCTGTGGTTTAAAGCGTCATGTGTTTCTCGCTTACCATGAAGCAGGCCAGTACAACATGGGTTCGAATCCTTTACTAGCGCAGTGTTGTTATTGATCAATACCACTCGTTCATGGTTACAATAATATATAAATACTGCTCATGAGGCTAGTACACCAAACAGGGATGAGAATGAAATTATCTTAGAAGCTTCCACACCTCTGTATGCCCTCAGATGGTGGCCCAACAGCTAGCTGTGTGCTGGCTGTGCCATTCTTGTAGGGTTGGGTGGTCCTGTGGTTTAAAGCGTCACATGATTCTCGCTTACCATGAGGCAGGCCAGTACAACATGGGTTCGAATCCTTGGCTAGTGCAGTGTTGTTATTGATATATATATATATATATATATATATATATTATATATATATATATATATATATATATATATATATATATATATATATTATATATATATATATATATATATATTATATATATATATATCCTTTACAGTAGGACCCCGCTTTACAGCGTTCCACTAATATGGCGATTTCAAATTATAACCAGAACTTTCTATACTGTGAACGGTCTTTCAAATACGGCGTGCACCACCCAGTTTGATTACATTCTCCATGTGCACATCTCTCTATTGTGTAATAATAATCACTCTTGGGTACATTGAATGTCTTATTTTACATCAATATAGACATTTTCACTAATCCATCTATGATATTTTCTTCAAAATTATATAAGAAACACATTACATAGCATATAAATCTGCTATGTAAGTGTAGGTATGTAGCCCAGGCTGACTACATACCTACAATATTACTATTATAACTAAAACCATACACGTTTGGCTGGTTTGTTTTACAAAACTTATGAACCTATTACTCTCTCATGTACTCATTCTCTCTCGTTTATTCATTTAATCTCATTTACTCACCTTGCACCCTACATTAAGACTACAAATATTTTAAGGTAAGTAATGAGTGTACTGTATATGCATTTTATAAATCTAGGACACTTTAAATGCCTAGTATATCATGTAGGTTGGGTGACCAGATGGGGTTACAATACCTACCATACTTCGATACTTACCAACCCAATTATTCACCTTGCACCCTATATTAACCCTTAAATGGTCCAAACATATACTATATATGTTCTCTCGTGTAGCGCCCCAAATGTATATATACGTTTCCTTTGTGATTCATTCAACATTCGCACAATAAGCCTGAGTCGCCTAGACATGAGAGAATGGGTGTGTGCACTCACTGTGCGCCATATGAAAAAAATTGGGGATGCCTAGGTACCATATACTCTTTTTTCCTATTAAAAAAAAAAAACGATTTTTTTACTCTAAAAATTCGGGGTGCTACGTGAGAGAACATATATATACGTTTGGACCGTTTAAGGGTTAAGACTAAAAATATTTTAAGGTAAGTAGTAAGTGTACACTAAATACATTTTATCGCTCTAGGGCTCTTTAAATGTCGAAGTATATTACGTGTGGGTGGGGTTGGGTAGTCTGGCATGACTCGCTGCCATACCTACCACACCTAACTTCTTACAATAAACACTACTCACTTTTCACCCTACATTAAGACTACAAATATTTTGAGGTAAGTAATGAGTGTGCTGTGTGTGTATTTTACTTTTTATTGTTTTTTAATACCTTGTTCTATTGCTAACTTAATATATGTTAGTGTAAACTTATTATCTGACATTTATAAGTGGAAAAAATGGCGTTCTGCTTTCTGGTGATGTCTTCTTTCCAGCAGTTGCCTGGAACCTGACTTGCCATATAAGTGGGGCCCTACTCTGTGTGTGTGTGTGTGTGTGTGTGTGTGTGTGTGTGTGTGTGTGTGTGTATGTGTGTGTGTTTGTGTGTGTGTGTGTGTGTGTGTGTGTGTGTGTGTGTGTGTGTGTGTGTGTATGTATATGTATGTATGTATGTATGTATGTATGTATGTATGTATGTATGTATGTATGTATGTATGTGTTTATTTGTTTGTTAAAGTATTTGCTTCATATTGCTTGCAAATGACTTAGAAATATATATACAATAAAAACTGAGCTTGCTTTGTTCATATACTCCACTACTTCTGTTTACTGCATTTTATTGGCATCCAGTACAAGATATTTATTTTCCTTGCTACACTCTTCTTGAGAAGCTGGACTGCTGATAGGCATCAATTTTGTTTAGCAGACACTAGGACCATTGCCTTTCATGTGTTGCTTAATTAACACAGTATAAAGAATATGTGGCCATGGATCAGCATTACTAAAAATCTAATACTGTTTAATGGTTAAATTTATCCTTTCCTAAATGAATTCTGATGAATTTTCTCTCACTTTTTTATTTGGACAATTGCAGTGCAGTATTTGTTACTGGTTATAGTTTATATCTTTTGCATCACTCATTGTACAATATTTAATTGTGCAATTTTGTTTTAGTTATACTTCATCTGTCTTTTCTATTTTAGGCTTCTTATTCATTTTAGTCCCATGCAGTTCACGTTTATTAGATGAAATTTTCACCACCTGTCTGGGTCCTTACAGTGGCCTGGTGGCAAAAGCTCTTGCTTAACACGCTGAGGGGTCTGGGTTCAATTCCCAGCAAAGGGTCGAAACATTGAGCATGTTTTCTTACACCAGTTGTCTAAGTTCACCCATCAGTAAAATGGGTACCTGGGTGTTAGTCGACAGGTGTGGGTCGCATCCTGGTACAAAACTGACCTGATTTGCCTGAAATGCTCTGCATAACAAGAGGCTTTCTATGTAGTAGTATGTCATTGATGTCAGCTAGGCCTGTATACCTTGTACATGTATTTGTAGAAATAAAGATATTTTTTATTATTATTATTAACACATTAGCTGTCTCCCACCAAGGCAGGGTGGCCAGAAAAAGAAAAACTTTCATCATCATTCACTCCATCACTGTCTTGCCAGAGTCGCACTTACACTACAGTTATAAAACTGCAACATTAACACCCCTCCTTCAGAGTACAGACACTGTACTTCCCATCTCCAGGACTCAAGTCCGGCCTGCTGTTTTCTGTGAATCCCATCATAAATGTTTCCTTGCTCACACTCCAACAGCACATCAGGTCCTAAAAGCCATTTGTCTCCATTTGCTCCTATCTAATGTGCTCATGCATGCTTGTTGGATATCAAAGCCCCTTGCACAAAACCTCCTTTACCCCCTCCCTCCAACCTTTCCTAGGCCGACCCACCCCTACCCTGCCTTCCCTCCACTACAGATAGATACACTCTTGAAGTCATTCTATTTCATTCCACTCTCTCTACATGTCCGAACCGCCCCAACAACCCCCCCTCAACCCTCTGGATAATAGTTTTGGTAATCCTGCACCTCCTCCTAATTTCCAAACTACGAATTGTCTGCATTATTTTCACACTACACATTGCCCTCAGACATGACATCTCCACTGCCTCCAGCTTTCTCCTTGTTGCAACATTCACCACCCATGTTTCACACCCATTTAAGAACATTGGTTTAACTATACTCTCATACATTTCCTTCTTTGCTTCCATGGACAAGGTTCTTTATCTCTACAGATTCCTAAGTGCATCACTCTTCTTTTTCCCTCATCAATTCTATGATTCACCTCATCTTTCATAGGCCCATCTGCTGACACGTCCACTCCCAAATATTTACCTGGAGTTTACCTGGAGAGAGTTCCGGGGGTCAACGCCCCCGCGGCCCGGTCTGTGACCAGGCCTCCTGGTGGATCAGAGCCTGATCAACCAGGCTGTTGCTGCTGGCTGCACGCAAACCAACGTACGAGCCACAGCCCGGCTGACCAGGAACTGACTTTAGGTGCTTGTCCAGTGCCAGCTTGAAGACTGCCAGGGGTCTGTTGGTAATCCCCCTTATGTGTGCTGGGAGGCAGTTGAACAGTCTCGGGCCCCTGACACTTATTGTATGGTCTCTTAACGTGCTAGTGACACCCCTGTTTTTCATTGGGGGATGTTGCACGTCTGCCAAGTCTTTTGTTTTCGTAGTGAGTGATTTTCGTGTGCAAGTTCGGTACTTGTCCCTCTAGGATTTCCAGGTGTATATAATCATGTATCTCTCCCTCCTGCATTCCAGGGAATACAGGTTTAGGAACCTCAAGCGCTCCCAGTAATTGAGGTGTTTTATCTCCGTTATGCGCGCCGTGAAAGTTCTCTGTACATTTTCTAGGTCGGCAATTTCACCTGCCTTGAAAGGTGCTGTTAGTGTGCAGCAATATTCCAGCCTAGATAGAACAAGTGACCTGAAGAGTGTCATCATGGGCTTGGCCTCCCTAGTTTTGAAGGTTCTCATTATCCATCCTGTCATTTTTCTAGCAGATGCGATTGATACAATGTTATGGTCCTTGAAGGTGATATCCTCCATACTTTCTCCATCCAATCTGATATTCAATCTTTCTTCACCTAATTTTTTTTGTTATCCTTATCACCTTGCTCTTTCCTATATTCTCTTTTAATTTTATTCTTTTACATGCCCTATCAGACTCATCCACCAGCCTCTGCAACTTCTCTTCAGAATCTCCCAAAAGCACAGTGTCATCAGCAAAGAGCAATTGTGACAACTCCCACTTTGTGTTAGATTCTTTATCTTTTAAACTCACACCTCTTGCCAACACCCGAGCATTCACTTTTTTTACAACCCCATCTATAAATATATTGAACAACTATGGTGACATCACACATCCTTGTCTAAGCCTACTTTTACTGAGAAATAATCACCCTCTCTCCTACATAGTCTAACCTGAGCCTCACTATCCTCATAAAAACTCTTCACTGCTTTCAGTAACCTACCTCCTATACCATACATTTGCAACATCTGCCACATTACCCCCCTATCCACCCTATCATATGCCTTTTCCAAATCCATAAATGCCACAAAAACCTCTTTACCCCTTTCTAAATACTGTTCATGTATATGTTTCACTGTAAACACTTAGTCTACACATCCCCTACCCTTCCTAAAACTTCCTTGTTCATCTGCTATCCTACTCTCCGTCTTACTCGTAATTCTTTCAATAACTCCACCATACACTTTACAAGGTATACGCAACAGACTTATCCCCCTATAATTTTTGCACTCTCTTTTGTCCCCTTTTCCTTTATACAAAGGAACTATGCATGCTCTCTGCCAATCCCTAGGTATCTTACCCTCTTCCATACATTTATTAAATAAAAGCACCAACCACTCCAAAACTATATCGCTACCTGCCTTTAACATTTCTATCTTTATCCCACCAGTCCCTGTTGCCTTACCCCCTTTCTTTCTACCCACTGCCTCACGAACTTTCCCCACACTCACAACTGGCTCTTCTTCATTCCTACAAGATGTTATTCCTCCTTTCCCTATACACAAAATCACAGCTCCCTATCTTCATCAACATTTAACAATTCCTCAAAATATTCCCTCCATCTTCCCGATACCTCTAACTCTTCATTTAATAACTCTCCTCCCCTATTTTTAACTATCAGATCCATTCGTTCCCTAGGCTTCCTCAACTTATTAATCTTATTCCAAAACGTTTTCTTATTTTCAAAAAAATTTGTTGATAACATCTCACCCACTCTCTCATTTGCTCTCTTTTTACATTGCTTCACCACTGTTTTAACCTCTCTTTTTCTCTCCATATAATCCTCCCTCCTTGCATCATTTCTACTTTGCAAGAACCTCTCATATGCTAACTTTTTCTCCCTTACTACTCTCTCCATTATTATTATTGTTATTATTATTATTATTCTTATATTATTATATACACCTGGAAAATCCTAGAGGGACTAGTACCGAACTTGCACACGAAAATCACTCACTACGAAAGCAAAAGACTTGGCAGACGATGCAACATCCCCCCAATGAAAAGCAGGGGTGTCACTAGCACGTTAAGAGACCATACAATAAGTGTCAGGGGCCCAAGACTGTTCAACTGCCTCCCAGCACACATAAGGGGGATTACCAACAGACCCCTGGCAGTCTTCAAGCTGGCACTGGACAAGCACCTAAAGTCAGTTCCTGATCAGCCAGGCTGTGGCTCGTACGTTGGTTTGCGTGCAGCCAGCAGCAACAGCCTGGTTGATCAGGCTCTTATCCACCAGGAGGCCTGGTCACAGACCGGGCCGTGGGGGCGTTGACCCCCGGAACTCTCTCCAGGTAAACTCCAGGTAATACTCATTGTATGTGATACAAGTAATTTTCCTCATTGCTTATCCTTCAGAATTTTTGAATGTTTGGTCAACTTTTACTGAAGTATATTTGAGATCAGTTTTTTTTTACATATCATCCATTTCCCACCAAAGCATGAAGATCGAAAGAAAACATATTTGCTACCACTTGCTCTTTAATATTTTTAACTACATCCCAAAATTAGAGCATTTAGCATTCCGACCCTTATTGGTTTGTACAGTATTGGTGATAAATGAGTCACTTGTGCAACATTTGGGTATCTTTATTCTGGAAACATTTCACCACACAGTGGCATCTTCAGTCCAATGCAGAGAAAAGTGAATTTTTTATTTATTATTGTAATCAAAAAGAAGCACTAAGCCACAAGGGCTATACAGAGAGAAAAGTGAAAGAAGAGGAGGTGTTTGAGGTAATCAGTCGATGTGTTCAGTTCAGCTTTGTAAACCATTTGTTCATGTACAGTATTGGTAAAATATCACTATTTTATTAACAGCCTGCTATGATTTTATTTAACATATAATGGTACTGTCTCTGTTAACAGGTTTTCTTGAAGCTTAAGAATAATCTTTCATAATTACTGCACTTCCTTCTTAGTGTTGTTGTTAAAATCTTAGCACACTGCTGCACATTGTAAATATTAAAATTATTTATAGCACAGATTAATACCAAATTCTGGCTGTATTTGCTTTTGCTGTAATTGCACCACTGCTGGCCCAGCTGCACCCTTTTCAAACCATGCATATACCTCGCTTTTTTTTCATAATAAGCCACCCTTACAGACGAGTGTGCCTCTTCTCCATGCTTCAATGGTGCCACATGCATCGACGGCCTGGGATCCTTCATTTGTGACTGTGCCCATGGATATAGTGGCGAAAAATGTGAAATTCCAGGTAAGGTACTAAATTAATAGAAACAGGATTAAATCTCCATTTAATTATAAAGAGCATATACCAGTCTATGTACAGAATTATGTATTTTAAAAGGTCTTAGAGATGAGAGAAGTTGGTTATAGTAATTGTATACATGTATACACCTAAGGGTGAGAAGTGTGTAGAGGAGAGATTTGGGGAGGTGTTATGTGAATGTTTAGAGAGTTTAAGCCACCAGGCCATGGTGCCCCGTAGCCTGGTGGCAAAAGCTCTCGCTTCACATGGTGATGGTGAGGGTCCGCGTTTGATTTCTGGTGAAAGGGTGGAAACATTGGACGTGTTTCCTTACACTGGTTGTCTATGTTCACCCATCGTAAAATGGGTACCTGGGTGTTAGTCGACTGGTGTGAGTCGCATCCTGGGACAAAATTGACCTAATTTGCCTGAAATGCTCTACATAAACTGTCGTAACTGAGCATCTCTGCAAAGACAGTGATTATGTATGAGTGATGGTGAAAGTGTTGAATGATGAAAGTATTTTTATTTCTTTTTGGGTCACCCTGCCTCGGCAGGAAACAGCTGATGTGTTAAAAAAATATAACAGTTATTGAAAAGGTTATGGGTAAGGAAGAAAGTAGGATTGCAGAGGACCAGGGAGAATACAGGAAGGGTAAGGGATGGGTAGACTAAATGTTTATATTGAAGCATAAGAGTGGGTAGTACCTAGATAAGGGTAAGGAGTGGTTTGTTGTATTTATGGATTTGGAGATGGCATATGACAGTAAAAGTAAATGTGGGTCTTAGGGATGTGTAATGTCACCAAGGTTGTTTAACATATATATATATATATATATATATATATATATATAGATGGGGTTGTAAGAGAAGTAAATGCTAGGGTGTTGGGGAATCAAATACAAAATGGGAATTGACACAGTTACTTTTTGCTGATGATACTGTGCTTTTGGAAGATTCTAAAAAAAAGCTGCAAAGGTTAGTGGACGAGTTTGGGAGGGTGTGTAAATGTAGAAAATTGAAAGTTAACATAGATAATAGTAAGGTGATGAGGGTATCAAATGATTTAGATAAAGAAAAATTGGACATCACATTGGAGGGAGGGAATATAGAAGAAGTAAATTATTTATTTTTTTATTTAATATCACACTGGCCGATTCCCACCAAGGCAGGGTGGCCCGAAAAAGAAAAACTTTCACCATCATTCACTCCATCACTGTCTTGCCAGAAGGGTGCTTTACACTACAGTTTTTAAACTGCAACATTAACACCCCTCCTTCAGAGTGCAGGCACTGTACTTCCCATCTCCAGGACTCAAGTCCGGCCTGCCGGTTTCCCTGAACCCCTTCATAAATATTACTTTGCTCACACTACAACAGCACATCAAGTATTAAAAACCATTTGTCTCCATTCACTCCTATCAAACAAACTCACGCATGCCTGCTGGAAGTCCAAGCCCCTCGCACACAAAACCTTCTTTACCCCCTCCCTCCAACCTTTCCTAGGCCGACCCCTACCCCGCCTTCCTTCCACTACAGACTGATACACTCTTGAAGTCATTCTGTTTCGCTCCATTCTCTCTACATGTCCGAACCATGTCAGTGGATGGGTTTATGAAGGATGAGGTTAACCATAGCATTGATGAAAAAAAAGTGAGTGGTGCATTGAGGTATCTGTGGAAAAAAAAAAAAATGTTATCCTCAGAGGCAAAGATGGGAATGTACAAGAGTACAGTGGTACCAACACTCTTATATGGGTGTGAGGCATGGGTTGTAAATACTGCAACAGGGAGGAGGCTGGAGGCAGTGGAGATGTTGTGTCTAAGGGCAATGTGTGGTGTAAATATTATGCAGAGAATTCATAGTGTGGAAATTAGGAGGTGTGGAGTTACTCAAAGTATTAATCATAGGGCTGAAGAGGGGTTGTTGAGGTAGTTTCGTCATTTAGAGAGACTGGAACTAAGTAGAATGACTTGGAGAGCATATAAATCTGTAGGGGAAGGAAGGCAAGGTAGGGGTCATCCTCAAAAAGGTTGGAGAGAAGGGGTAAAGGAGGTTTTGTGAGGGAGGAGCTTGGACTTCCAGCAAGCGTGCGTGAGCGTGTTGGATAGGAGTGAATGGAGATGAATGGTTTTTGGGACCTGATGAGCTGTTGGAGTGTGAGCAGGGTAATATTTTATGAAGGGATTCAGGGACACCTGTTAGCTGGACTTGAGTCCTGGAAATAGGAAATACAATGCTTGCATTTTAAAGGAGGGGTTTGGGATATTGGCAGTTTGGAGGGACATCTAAACTGTCGTATCTGAGCATCTCTGCAAAGACAATGATTATGTATGAGTGATAATGAAAGTGTTGAATGATGAAAGTTTTTTTCCTTCTTTATGGGTTTTTCTTTCTCTTTTGGTCACCCTGCCTGGGTGGGAAATGGCTGACATGTAAAAAAAAAATATGACAGGGTTGCTAGAAGAGCCAGGGTTGCTAGAAGAGCCAGGGTTGCTAGAAGAGCATATGCATGTCTGGCAATGTTATACAATTTCCTGAGGTATGAAGTAGCAATACTGCTGGAGATGGAAGAAAAGGGGATGATGTCTCAGGGAATAGTGTTTAACACATTACCAGTAAAAACTGGTGGAAGCACTGATGTCTGTACCAGGGCTGTAGGTAGTGGAGAAACAGAAAAAAGTGTGCTGGTAGGGAACACAGCTACAAGAAATCCTGGCAAACAAAGATCCAGTCTATGCATATTCTATGCCTTGGGAATCTGCAAGCATGGTATATCTGGAAAAACATGTGGGACATTCATTTTTGACCATTCCAAAAAATGCTACTCCCACATGACAACAGAAGTGTGCAGCTTTTCATCTTGTAACTTATTTCACCCTGAAATGTGTCACTCGTTAGTTCATGGAAGAAAATGCTACAATGTATACTGTCAGGCACATCATATAAAGGGGACAAAAAGATACAGATCACCCTGACCATGGGAAACAAGAGGGGATCCAAAATCTCCAGAGAAGGTTTTTTAGTGCCAGGAAGGAAAAAAGATTGGCAAGAAATGACAGAAATCATACATTAACTGAAAACACTTCTGGAGCAGAGGCACAGTCATTGGCCTCTGCTCCAGAACAACAGATATTAACCCTTTCAGGGTCGACAGGCACTCTCGCAAACTTGTTCTCAGGGTAAAAAAATTTTTGAAAAAAAAAAAAAAAAAATTCTTATGAAATCATAGAGTTTTTTTTTGTGAGTATGCAAAGTCATGAAGACTGGAGAAAGGCAAAGAAGACCATAGACAGAGTATAGGCTAGGCAGCCAAAGACTGCAAACCTCACTCAAGGAGAAAGATCTAGGGGTGAGTATAATACCGAGTACATCACCAGAAGCACATATTAACCAGATAACTGCTGCGGCATGTGGGCATTTGGCAAACCTGAGAATAGCATTCTGGTACCTCAGTAAGGAATTGTTCAAGACTCTGTACACTGTGTATGCCAGGCCCATACTGGAGTACGCAGCACCAGTTTGGAACCCACACCTGGTCAAACACGTCAAGAAGTTAGAGACAGTGCAAAGGTTTGCAACAAGGCTGGTTCCAGAGCTAAGGGGAATGTCCTACGAAGAAAAGTTAAGGGAAATCGGTCTGATGACACTGGAAGATAGGAAGGTCAGGCAAGACATGATAACGACATACAAAATACTGCGTGGAATAGACAAGGTGGACAGAGACAGGATGTTCCAGAGATGGGACACAAACAAGGGGTCACAATTAGAAGCTGAAGACTCAGATGAGTCAAAGGGATGTTAGGAAGTATTTCTTCAGCCACAGAGTTGTTAGGAAGTGGAATAGTCTGGCAAGCGATGTAGTGGAGGCAGGAACCATACATAGTTTTAAGACAAGGTATGATAAAGTTCATGGAGCAGGGAGAGGGAGGACTCAGTAGCAGTCAGTGAAGAGGCAGGCCAGGAGCTGAGTCTCAACCCCTGCAATCACAATTAGGTGAGTACATATATAAAATGTGTGCACACACAAAACACACACATGCACACACACACGTGGGTGTATGACCCACTTAGTATTTGTATTTATAACTCATTACAATTGTGACCAGGTGTGGACGCATCAGTGGTTCATTACTTTGTAATTTGTTCATGACTGTAACCATGTATAGGAGTGAGGCTGATTCATTACCATTGTAACTTGCCATGATTGTGACCAGATCTACCTGAAGTTCATTACCTTTGTAACTAGTTCAGCTATCATAACTTTGGGGTCCAGTCCCTGGACCCATTATGTACCTTTGTAATCTTTTGACTACTGCCCACAGGATGGGTATGGGGTGCATAATAAAGATATTAAACTAACTAATTAAGCTAACACACACACACACACACACACACACACACACACACACACACACACACACACACACACACACACACACACACACACACACACACACACACACACACACACCACACACACTACAACACACAGATACACACATACACACATACACACATACACACACACACACACACACACACACACACACACACACACACACACACACACACACACACACATCGAGGGTATCATGTATGAAAGGCCCCTGGGAGCTAGTGATCATGTGGTTCTGTGCTTCGACTACATAGTTGAGCTCCAAGTGGAGAGAGTAGCAGGAATAGGCTGGGAAAAACCAAACTACAAAAGGGGGAACTACTCAGGCATGAGGAACTTCCTTCAAGACATTCAGTGGGAGAGGGAACTGACAGGAAAACCAGTACAAGAAATGATGGACTATGTAGCAACAAAATGCAAGGAGGCAGAGGAGAGGTTTGTTCCCAAGGGAAACAGAAATAATGGGAAGAACAGAACGAGTCCTTGGTTCACCCAAAGGTGTAGGGAGGCAAAAACTAGGTGTACTAGAGAATGGAAAAGGTACAGAAGACAGAGAACTCAGGAAAATAAAGAAATCAGCCGAAGAGCCAGAAACGAATATGCACAGATAAGAAGGGAGGCTCAGAGACAATATGAAAATGACATAGCATCAAAAGTAAAGACTGACCCGAAGCTGTTGTACAGCCACATCAGGAGGAAAACACAGGAAGGGTGATGGGGAATTCACAAGAAACGACCGAGAGGTTTGTCAGGAGCTCAACACAAGATTTAAAGAGGTATTTACAGTGGAAACCAGTAGGACTCCAAGAAATCAGAACAGGGGGGCACACCAGCAAGTGCTGGATGAGGTACATATAACCAAGGAGGTGGTGAAGAAGCTGCTATGTGAACTTGACACCTCAAAGGCGGTGGGACCAGACAACATCTCTCCATGGGTCCTTAAACAGGGAGCAGAAATATTGTGTGAGCCATTAACAAAGATCTTCAACACATCATTTGAAACTGGGCAACTCCCTGAGGTATGGAAAATGGCAAATGTAGTCCCAATTTTTAAAAAGGGAGACAGACATGAGGCACTAAACTACAGACCTGTATCACTAACGTGTATAGTATGCAAGGTCATGGAGAAGATCATCAGGAGGAGAGTGGTGGGGCACCTGGAAAGAAACAAGTGTATAATTGACAACCAGCACGGTTTCAGGGAAGGAAAATCCTGTGTCACAAACCTACTTGAGTTTTATGACAAGGTGACAGAAGTAAGACAAGAGAGAGAGGGGTGGATCGACTGCATATTTTTGGACTGCAAGAAGGCCTTCGACACAGTTCCTCACAAGAGGTTACTGCAAAAGCTAGAAGACCAGGCACACATAACAGGAAAGGCACTGCAATGGATCAGAGAATATCTGACAGGGAGGCAACAACGAGTCATGGTACGCGACGAGGTGTCAGAGTGGGCGCCTGTGACAAGCGGGGTTCCACAGGGGTCAGTCCTAGGACCTGTGCTGTTCTTGGTATATGTGAACGACATAACGGAAGGGATAGACTCAGAAGTGTCCTTGTTTGCAGATGATGTGAAGTTAATGAGAAGAATCAAATCGGACGAGGATCAGGCAGGACTACAAAGAGACCTGGACAGGCTACAAGCCTGGTCCAGCAACTGGCTCCTTGAATTTAACCCTGCCAAATGCAAAGTCATAAAGATTGGGGAAGGGCAAAGAAGACCGCAGACACAATATAGTTTAGATGGCCAAAGACTGCAAACCTCACTCAAGGAAAAAGATCTGGGGGTGAGTATAACACCGAGCATATCTCCTGAGGCGCACATCAATCAGATAACTGCTGCAGCATACGGGCGCCTGGCAAACCTACGGATAGCGTTCCGATACCTCAGTAAGGATTCGTTTAAGACTCTGTATACCATCTACGTCAGGCTCATACTGGATTATGCAGCACCAGTTTGGAATCCACACCTAGTCAAGCACGTCAAGAAATTAGAGAAAGTGCAAAGGTTTGCAACAAGACTAGTCCCAGAGCTACGGGGATTGTCCTATGAAGAAAGGTTGAGGGAAATCAGCCTGACGACACTGGAGGACAGGAGGGACAGGGGAGACATGATAACGACATATAAAATACTGCGCGGAATAGACGAGGTGGACAAAGACGGGATGTTCCAGAGATGGGACACAGACACAAGAGGTCACAATTGGAAGTTGAAGACTCAGATGAATCAAAGGGATGTTAGGAAGTATTTCTTCAGTCATAGAGTAGTCAGGCCATGGAATAGCCTAGAAAGTGATGTAGTGGAGGCAGGAACCATACATAGTTTTAAGGCGAGGTATGATAGAGCTCATGGGGCAGGGAGAGAGAGGACCTAGTAGCAATCAGCGAAGAGGCGGGGCCAGGAGCTGTGACTCGACCCCTGCAACCACAAATAGGTGAGTACAAATAGGTGAGTACACACACACACACACGTGCACACACACGCACACACGCGCGCACACGCGCACACACGCGCACACACGCGCACACAGCACACACACGCACACACACGCACACACACGCACACACACACACACACACACACACACACACACACACACACACACACACACACACACACACACACACACACACACACATACACACACACATACACACAGGAGGAGCACACTAGGAGCAAATGAGAGGTCTGAAGACAATGAAGGAGCTATGATATATGCAGAGACTAACAGACACCTGCAGGGGCCAGGAACAGCTGAGCAGGAAACACATCCAGTGAGCATAGGGGCCTCAACCAGGGAAGGGATTGAAGGAAGTAATGCTCCAATGGAAGGAACTAAAACACCTCAGAGGACATAATGGGAGACACAGTGGGAGGACGAAAGGGCAAGATCAGTTTTTGTCTACGGGCTCCAGGAAGTCGAAGGGGAAACCTATGATGAAAGAAAACAGGAAGAGAGGAAAGTGATTGAAGGTGTCATGAAAGCAATAGGTGAGGGCGACATGACCCAGGTGACAAATTATCGGAAAATTGGGTGGTTTGCAAGGGGACGGAAATGGCCTCTCAAAGTGATTTTCAATGCAGAATCAACTCAAACCATGATCCTGCAGGAGAAACCATGACTGAGAGACAAACTGGAGTACCAGAGTGTGTACCTTGATCAAGACAGAACACAAGAGGAAAGGATGATACTGAAAGAGAGAGTACGAAAACGAAAGGAGGAACGAGATGAAATAACAGAGATGAGCAGAAGAATCCAGACACAGGTGGAAGGGCAAACACACCCTCCAGAAACCCCCACAGAAGGACTCCAACCACGACAACCCCAAGGCAAATGAATAATCTATACCGACACTCACACATTGATCCCTCTGACCCCACCCCCACACCACAAACCCCACCTCTAAAGCAACCTCCTATGGGTACTCTGCCCCCACCCCCACTGCAATCCCCCATAGGCCCCCGCCAGGGCTCCCGCTCCTCCAACCCCAATATTCTCCCAGGACCACAGTTTTAGAAAGGAAGTTGAAGGTTTGGTACACGAATGCAGATGGAATAACGAATAAATATGAGGAGTGGCATGAAAGAATCAGTGAGAAGTCCCCCAGACATCATAGCAGTCACAGAAACGAAACTCACTGAGACAATAACAGATGCAGTCTTCCCACCAGGATATCAGACCCTGAGGAAAGATAGAAGGAGCAAAAGGGGAGGAGGGGTTGCACTGCTCATAAAAAGCCGATGGAGATTTGAGAATGGAAGGCATGGATGAGATTGGAGAAAGGGATTACATAGTAGGTACACTTCAGTCTGGGAAACATAAGGTAGTCATTGCAGTGATGTATAATCCACCACCAAACTGCAGGAGGCCAAGAGAGGAATATGAAGAGAGCAACATAGCATTGGTGGACACACTGGCTGAGGTGGCAAGAAGAGCTCACTCGAGCAGAGCAAAGTTACTGGTTATGGGCAATTTCAAGCACAGGGAGATCGACTGGGAAAACCTGGACCACACAGGGGTCCCGAAACATGGAGAGTCAAGATGATGGATGTGGTACTGGAAAACCTTATGCAAATCTTCGAATGGGCCACTCAAAACAATATGAAGTTCAACGAGGAGAAATTTCAACTACTCAGATATGGAAAACTTGAAATTAAAAATGTGTCAGGGTATACGACAAATTCTAACCATACAATAGAGTGGAAAAGTAATGTGAAGGACCTGGGAGTGATAATGTCAGAGGATCTCGTCTTCAAAGACCACAACAATGCATTTACCTTATCCACTAGAAAATGATAGGATGGATAATGAGAACCTTCAAAACTAGGGATGCCAAGCTCATGATGATTCTCTTCAAATTGCTTGTGCTTTCTAGGCTGGAATACTGCTGTACACTAACAGCCCCCTTCAAGGCTGGCAACATTGCAGACCTGGACAGTGTACAAAGAGCTTTCATGGCACACATAAGTATGATAAGGCACCTAAACTACTGGGAACAGTTGAAGGCCTTTGATCTGTATTCCCTCAAATGCAGGTGAGAGAGATACATGATAATATACACTTGGAAGGTCCTGGAGGGATTGGTACCAAACCTGCACACGAAAATCACTCCCCATGAAAGCAAAAGACTTGGCAGGAGATGCAACATTCCCCTGATGAAAAGCAGGGGTGCCATGAGTACACCGAGAGACAACACAGTAAGTATCTGGGGCCCAAGATTGTTCAATTGCCTGCCAGCATACATAAGGGGATTACCAATAGACCCCTGGCTGTCTTCAAGAAGGCACTGGACAGGCACTTAAAGTCAGTACCTGACCAACCAGGCTGTGGTTCATAGGTCAGTTTGTGTGCGGCCAGCAGTAACAGCCTGGTTGATCAAACCCTGATACACCATGAGGCCTGGTCTCAGACCGGGCCACCGGGGCATTGACCCCCGAAACCCTCTCCAGGTAAACTCCAGACATCAACATGTTAAGGACACTACCAGAGAGAGAGGGGAGGATGAGCCAGCAGGACTGGACTTTGTGTTCACCCTTAGCAGTTCAGACACTGAGAACATCACATATGAGAGGTTCCTTGAAGCTAGTGATCATGTGGTTCTGTGCTTTGAATGCATAGTAGAGTTACAAGGGAGAGGGTAACAGGAGTTGAATGGGAAAAGCCAAACTATAAAAGGGGGGACTATAAAGGTATGAGGAACTTCCTTGCAGGAGGTTCAGTGGGACAGAGAATTGAAAGGAAAGTCAGTAAACGAAATGATGGAATATGTAACAACAAAATGCAAGGAGGCAGAGGAAAGGTTTGTTCCCAAGGGCAACAGAAATAATGGGAAGACCAGAATGAGCCCCTGGTTTCCCCGAAAGTGTAGGGAGGCAAAAACTAAGTGCACTAGAAGATGGAAAAAATACAGAAGGCAAAGAACCCAGGAAAATAAGGAGATTAGTAGAAAAGCCAGAAATGAGTATGCACAGATTAGGAGGGAGGCCCAGCGACAGTACGAAAACAACATTGCATCGAAAGTCAAGTCTGACCCGAAACTGCTGTATAGCTGCATTAGGAGGGAGACAACAGTCAAAGAGCAGGTGATCAGGCTGAGGAAAGAAGGTGGGGAACTCACAAGAAACGATCAAGAGGTATGTGAGGAGCTCAACACGAGATTCAAGGAAGTATATACAGTAGAGATAGGAAGGGCTCTTTGAAGATGGCACAGAGGGGAACACCAACAGGGGATATACCATCGAGTGTTGGATGACATACACACAACTGAGGAGGAGGTGCAGAAGCTGCTAAGTGACCTTGATGCCTCAAAGGCAATGGGACTGGACAACATCTCGAAATGCCTAGCCATGCTAGGTGTTCTAGTGGCACCCTCTGTAATTAGTATTTTACTATATGTAAACCACACAATAACCAAATTCTGTAAACTCAGCATTGTAATCCTTATAGAGAATAAACTTTGAATTTGGGTCCTTAGAGAAGAAGCAGAGATGCTGTGTGTACCACTAACCACAATCTTCAACACATCCCTTCAAACTGGGCAACTACCTGAGGTATGGAAGACGGCAAATGTAGTCCCCATTTTTAAGAAAGGAGACAGAAATGAGGCACTAAACTACAGACCAGTGTTACTGACGTGTATGGTGTGCGAAGTCATGGAGAAGATTATGAGGAGGAGAGTGGTGGAGCACCTGGAATGGAACAAGATTATAAACGACAACCAGCACGGATTCATGGAAGGCAGATCTTGTGTCACAAACCTTCTGGAGTTTTATGACAAAGTAACAGAAGACACAAGAGAGAGAGGTGGGTTAATTGCATTTTCCTGGACTGCAGGAAGGCCTTTGACACAGTTCCTCACAAATGATTAGTGCAGAAGCTGGAGGATTGGGCACATATAACAGGAAGGGCACTGCAATGGATCAGAGAATACCTGACAGGGAGGCAACAGCGAGTCATAGTACATGGTGAGGTATCACAGTGGGCACCTGTGATGAGTGGGGTCCCACAGGGGTCAGTCATAGACCAGTGCTATTTTTGGTATATGTGAATGACATGATGGAAGTGATAGACTCAGAAGTGTCCCTGTTTGCAGATGATGTGAAGTTAATGAGGAGAATTAAAACAGATGAGGATCAGGCATGACTACAAAGAGACCTGGACAGGCTGGACACGTGGTCCAGCAACTGGCTTCTTAAATTCAACCCCCCCCCCCAAATGCAAAAGTCATGAAGATTCGGGAAGGGCAAAGAAGACCACATACAGAGTATAGGCTAGGTGGCCAAAGACTGCAAACCTCACTCAAGGAGAAAGATCTTGGGGTGACCATAACACAGAGCACATCTCTGGAAGCACACATCAACCAGATAACTGCTGCTAAGACTCGACCTCTGCAACCACAAATAGGTGAGTACACACACACACACCTAGTAGCGATCAGTGAAGAGGCGGGGCCAGGAGCTCGGACTCGACCCCTGCAACCTCAACTAGGTGAGTAAACACACACACACACACACACACACACACACACACACACACACACACACACACACACACACACACACACACACACACACACACACACACAGAAATAATAGGAAGACCAAAACGAGTCCTTGGTTTTCCCGAAGGTGTAGGGAGGCAAAAACTAAGTGCAACAGAGAATGGAAAAGGTACAGGAGGCATAGGACCCAGGAAAACAAGGAGATTAGTAGAAGAGCCAGAAACGAGTATGCACAGATAAGGAGGGAGGCCCAGCGACAGTATGAAAACGACATAGCATCGAAAGTCAAATCTGACCCGAAACTGCTGTATAGCCACATTAGGAGGAAGACAACAGTCAAAGACCAGGTGATAAGGCTGAGGAAAGAAGGTGGAGAACTCACAAGAAACGATCAAGAGGTATGTGAGGAGCCCAACACGAGATTTAAGGAAGTATTTACAGTCGAGACAGGAAGGACTCTGGGGGGACAGACCAGATGGGGACACCAGCAAGGAATACATCAACAAGTGTTGGACGACATACATACAGATGAGGAGGAGGTGAAGAAACTGCTAAGGGACATCGATACCCCAAAGGCAATGGGACCGGACAACATCTCCCTGTGGGTCCTTGGAGAGGGAGCAGATATGTTGTGCGTGCCACTTACCATAATCTTCAACACGTCCCTGGAAACTGGGCAACTACCTGAGGTATGGAAGATGGCAAATGTAGTTCCCATTTTTAAAAAAGGAGACAGAAAAGAGGCACTAAACTATAGACCTGTGTCATTGACGTGTATAGTACGCAAAATTAAGGAGAAGATTATCAGGAGGAGAGTGGTGGATCACCTGGAACGGAGCAAGAGTATAAATGCCAACCAGCACGGATTCACGGAAGGCAAGTCCTGTGTCACAAACCTTCTGGAGTTTTATGATAAAATAACAGAAGTAAGACACGAGAGAGAGGGGTGGGTTGACTGCATCTTCTTGGACTCCAAGAAGGCCTTTGACACAGTTCCTCACAAGAGATTAGTGCAGAAGCTAGAGCATCAGGCACATATAACAGGAAGGGCACTGCAATGGATCAGAGAATACCTGACAGGGAGGCAACAACGAGTCATGGTAATGATGTATCACAGTGGGCACCTGTGACGAGCGGGGTCCCACAGGGGTCGGTCCTAGGACCAGTGCTATTTTTGGTATATGTGAACGACATGATGGAAGGGTTAGACTCGGAAGTGTCCCTGTTTGCAGATGATGTGAAGTTAATGAGGAAAATTAAATCTGATGAGGACCAGGCAGGACTTCAAAGAGACCTGGACAGACTGGACACCTGGTCCAGCAAATGGCTTCTCGAATTTAATCCTGCCAAATGCAAAGTCATGAAGATAGGGGAAGGGCACAGAAAACCACAGACAGAGTATAGGCTAGGTGGCCAAAGACTGCAAACCTCACTCAAGGAGAAAGATCTTGGGGTGAATATAACACCGAGCATGTCTCCAGAAGCACACATCAATCAGATAACTGCTGCAGCATATGGGCGCCTGGCAAACCTGAGAGCAGCATTCCGATACCTTAGTAAGGAATCGTTCAAGACACTGTACACCGTGTATGTCAGGTCCATACTGGAGTATGCAGCACCTGTTTGGAACCCGCACTTGATAAGGCACATCAAGAAACTAGAGAAAGTACAAAGGTTTGCGACAAGGTTAGTTCCAGAGCTAAGGGGAATGTCCTATGAAGAAAGATTAAGGGAAATCGGCCTGACGACACTGGAGGACAGGAGGGTCAGGGGAGACATGATAACGACATATAAAATACTGCGTGGAATAGACAAGGCGGACAAAGACAGGATGTTCCAGGGAGGAGACACAGAAACAAGAGGCCACAATTGGAAGTTGAAGATGCAAATGAGTCAGAGAGATATTAGGAAGTATTTCTTCAGTCATAGAGTTGTAAGGCAGTGAAATAGCCTAGAAAATGACGTAGTGGAGGCAGGAACCATACACAGTTTTAAGACGAGGTTTGATAAAGCTCATGGAGCGGGGAGAGAGAGGGCCCAGTAGCTAAGACTCGCCCCATGCAACCACAAATAGGTGAGTACACACACACCAACACACACACACACACACACACACACACACACACACACACACACACACACACACACACACACACACACACACACACAAAGTAACAGAAGTAAGACACACACGAGGTAACAGAAGTAAGACACGAGAGAGAGGGGTGGGTTGATTGCGTTTTCCTAGACTGCAGGAAGGCCTTTGACACAGTTCCCCACAAGAGATTAGTGCAGAAGCTGGAGGATCAGGCGCATGTAACAGGGAGGGCACTGCAATGGATCAGGGAATACCTGACAGGGAGGCAGCAACGAGTCATGGTATGTGAAGAGGTATCACAGTGGGCGCCTGTGATGAGCGGGGTCCCACAGGGGTCAGTTCTAGGACCAGTGCTATTTTTGATTTAGCGAACGACATGATGGAAGGAATAGTTAGTTAGTTTAATATGTTTATTATGCACCCCATACCCATCCTGTGGGCGGTAGTCAAAAGATTACAGAGGTACATAATTGGTCCAGGGACTGGACTCCAAAGTTTTGATAGCTTAGCAAGTTACAGAGGTAATGAACTCACAATTTACAAAGGTAATGAACTCACAATTTACAAAGGTAATGAACTCACAATTTACAAAGGTAATGAACTCCAGGTAAATCTGGTCACAATCTTGACAAGTTACAAAGGTATTTACAGATTACAGAGGTACGTAATGGGTCCAGGGACTGGGCCCCCAAAGTTTTGATAGCTGAACTAGGTACAAAGGTAATGAGCTCACAAGTTACAAAGGTAATGAATTCTGTAGAATGGTTATTTACGTTTATACTTTGGCTACAATCATGAACAAATTATAGAGTAATGAGCAATTCACACTTCCACACCCGGTCACAACTGTAATGAGTTATTGGTGCAAATATTGATTGTTGAGTCACACACACCACACACACACACACACACACACCACACACACACACAACCACACACACAACACACACACACACCACACACACACACACACACACACACACAAAACACACACACACACTGCTGTATAGCCACATTAGGGGGAAGACAACAGTCAAGGACCCGGTGATAAGGCTGAGGAAAGAAGGTGGAGAACTCACAAGAAACGATCAAGAGGTATGTGAGGAGCTCAACACGAGATTTAAGGAAGTATTTACAGTAGAGACAGGAAGGACTCTGGGGGACAGACCAGATGGGGACACCAACAAGGAATACACCAACAAGTGTTGGACGACATACATACAGATGAGGAGGAGGTGAAGAAATGCTAAGGGACATCGATACCTCAAAGGCAATGGGACCGGACAACATCTCTCCGTGGGTCCTTAGAGAGGGAGCAGATATGTTGTGCGTACCACTTACCACAATCTTCAACACATCCCTGGAAACTGGGCAACTACCTGAGGTATGGAAGATGGCAAATGTAGTTCCCATTTTCAAAAAAGGAGACAGAAAAGAGGCACCCAAACTATAGACCTGTGTCATTGACGTGTATAGTATGCAAAATTATGGAGAAGATTATCAGGAGGAGAGTGGTGGAGCACCTGGAGCGGAACAGGAGTATAAATGCCAACCAGCACGGATTCACGGAAGGCAAATCCTGTGTCACAAACCTTCTGGAGTTTTATGATAAAATAACAGAAGTAAGACAAGAGAGAGAGGGGTGGGTTGATTGCATCTTCTTGGACTGCAAGAAGGCCTTTGACACAGTTTCCTCACAAGAGAATTAGTGCAGAAGCTAGAGCATCAGGCGCATATAACAGGAAGGGCACTGCAATGGATCAGAGAATACCTGACAGGGAGGCAACAACGAGTCATGGTACGTAATGATGTATCACAGTGGGCACCTGTGACGAGCGGGGTCCCACAGGGGTCGGTCCTAGGACCAGTGCTATTTTTGGTATATGTGAACGACATGACGGAAGGGTTAGACTCAGAAGTGTCCCTGTTTGCAGATGATGTGAAGTTAATGAGGAGAATTAAATCTGATGAGGACCAGGCAGGACTTCAAAGAGACCTGGACAGACTGGACACCTGGTCCAGCAAATGGCTTCTCGAATTTAATCCTGCCAAATGCAAGTCATGAAGATAGGGAAGGGCACAGAAGACCACAGACAGAGTATAGGCTAGGTGGCCAAAGACTGCAAACCTCACTCAAGGAGAAAGATCTTGGGGTGAGTATAAACACCGAGCATGTCTCCGGAAGCACACATCAATCAGATAACTGCTGCAGCATATGGGCGCCTGGCAAACCTGAGAACAGCATTCCGATACCTTAGTAAGGAATCATTCAAGACACTGTACACCGTGTATGTCAGGCCCATACTGGAGTATGCAGCACCTGTTGGAACCCGCACTTGATAAAGCACGTCAAGAAACTAGAGAAAGTACAAAGGTTTGCAACAAGGTTAGTTCCAGAGCTAAGGGGAATGTCCTATGAAGAAAGATTAAGGGAAATCGGCCTGACGACACTGGAGGACAGGAGGGTCAGGGGAGACATGATAACGACATATAAAATACTGCGTGGAATAGACAAGGTGGACAAGGACAGGATGTTCCAGGGAGGGGACACAGAAACAGAGGCCACAATTGGAAGTTGAAGACACAAATGAGTCAGAGAGATAGTAGGAAGTATTTCTTCAGTCATAGAGTTGTAAGGCAGTGGAATAGCCTAGAAAATGACGTAGTGGAGGCAGGAACCATACACAGTTTTAAGACGAGGTTTGATAAAGCTCATGGAGCGGGGAGAGAGAGGGCCTAGTAGCAACCGGTGAAGAGGCGGGGCCAGGAGCTAGGACTCGACCCCTGCAACCACAAATAGGTGAGTACACACACACACACACACACACACACACACACACACACACACACACACACACACACACACACACACACACACACTTTAGTTTAATATCTTTATGCACCCCATACCCATCCTGTGGGCGGTAGTCAAAAGATTACAAAGGTACATAATGGGTCCAGTGACTGGACCCCAAAGTTATGATAGCTGAACTAGTTACAAAGGTAATGAACTCCAGGAATAGACTCTGAAGTGTTCCTATTCGCAGATGATGTGAAGTTGATGAGAAGAATTAAATCAGATGAGGATGAGGCAGAACTGCAAAGAGACCTGGACAGGCTGGACATGTGGTCCAGAAACTGGCTTCTCGAATTCAATCCTGCCAAATGCAAAGTCATGAAGATTGGGGAGGGGCAAAGAAGACCGCAGACAGAGTATAGGCTAGGTGGACAAAGACTACAGACCTCACTCAGGGAGAAAGACCTCGGGGTGACCATAACACCAAGCACGTCACCGGAGGCACACATCAACTAAATAACTGCAGCAGTATAGGGGTGCCTGGCAAATCTGAGAATAGCGTTCCGATAACTTAATAAGGAATCGTTCAAGACACTGTACACTGTATGTTAGGCCCATACTGGAGTATGCAGCACCAGTCTGGAACCCACACCTGGTCAAGCACGTCAAGAAGTTAGAGAAAGTACAAAGGTTTGCAACAAGGCTAGTCTCAGAGCTCAGGGGAATGTCGTACGAGGAAAGGTTGAGGGAAATCGGACTGACGACACTGGAGGACAGAAGGGTCAGGGGAGACATGATAACGACATACAAGATACTGCGGGGAATAGACAAGGTGGACAGAGATAGGATGTTCCAGAGAGGGGACACAGGGACAAGGGGTCACAACTGGAAGCTGAAGACTCAGACGAGTCACAGGGACATTAGGAAGTATTTCTTCAGTCATAGAGTCGTCAGGAAGTGGAATAGCCTAGCAAGTGAAGAAGTGGAGGCAGGAACCATACATAGTTTTAAGAAGAGGTATGATAAAGCTCAGGAAGCAGAGAGAGAGAGGACCTAGTAGCAATCAGTGAAGAGGCGGGGCCAAGAGCTGAGTCTCGACCCCTGCAGCCACAATTAGGTGAGTACATACACACACACCAACATGCACACATGCACACATGCACACACACACACACATACACACACACACACACACACACATACACACACACACACACACACACACACACACACACACACACACACACACACACACACACACCACACAAACACAACACACACACACACACACACACACACACACGCACATGCGCACACACGCACACGCACACTCACACATGCACACACTTATATACAACAGGCCAAGTGTCTAATCGACATGTGCCTAGGACAGAATGGTAAACTAACACCACACACAACCACACAACACACACACACACACACACACACACGCACACTCACACATGCACACTTATATACAACAGGCCAAGTGTCTAATCGACATGTGCCTAGGACAGAATGGTAACTAACACACACACACACACACACACAAGTAAGACACACACGAGGTAACAGAAGTAAGACACGAGAGAGTGTAGGGTAGGGTGATTGATTGCGTTTTCCTAGACTGCAGGAAGGCCTTTGACACAGTTCCCCACAAGAGATTAGTGCAGAAGCTGGAGGATCAGGCGC
>NC_069410.1:4486505-4521505 GCF_026875155.1 Cherax quadricarinatus | reverse complement strand
CATAAAAAAACCGGGAAAGCTTTCTACAACAGGGGGGAACAAAAAAAAATTTGGGGCGGGTTTGGTACTGCCTTGATACTGGCCATGTGGGTCAAAAAACTGTAAGGCTGGAGATGATGTCCTGGTATTTCATTTAAAAGGGGGGGCCCCTGATAGTGCTGTCCTGGGAAAGACAGTAATGGTAAAAGGCTGGAGGTCCCTGTCCTGGGAGCAGTAAGGGTTTGAAGCTGGAGGTGCTGTTGGGAGCAGTAATGGTGAAGCGGGGGGGATCTGCCTGGGAGACATTTAAGGGGGAAAAAGCTGGGATGCGTCCGGGGAAAGGACAGTAATGGTAAAGCGGGAATTTTGTCCGGGTTTGTGGGGAAAATTATACACGGGGAAGGAAAAACATAAAAATGCCCCTCATAGGGGACAGGGGCCATAGTAGGGAAAAAAAGGGTAGTCAAAGATAAGAAAAAACCCCAAAAATTGCAAACTAGAAATACCGCGGGGAAATAGCAAACAAGGGGGAACCCCTAGCAATAGTGAGGATTATATTACCAAAAAAATGGGGGAGCCCCAATTGTTGGTGCTAGGGGGATAGAATAAGAAGGGAAAATGCACCAACAGGGAATACAGTCACAGAAAACCCAGGAAAAGGGAAAACCCAAAAGCCTGTGCACATATATGCACTCGGTATCTGCTGGTTTGGGGAAAATCGGGAAAAAACAGAGGGGACGTGCAACATGACCCCCTAAAAAATGCCATCCCCATATGAAAAAAAGGGAAAATGAAAATCCCTTCCTGAAAAGTTTTTTCCACCCGGGAACTTTTTTTTCCTCCTCAGAAAGGGGAAAGACTTTTGCAAAATTTTAAATTGCCGGGCATTACCATCAAAAGGGGGAAAAAAGTAAAAAAAACCCCAGGCCGGGGAAAAACCTGGGTACCACACCCACTAAAGAGGGAGGGGTTTTTTTTTAGTGCCGGGAAAGGAAAAAAAAAATGGCAGGAAAGGGCCCAAAAAATCTTACCCCAAAATTCAGTCATTCCTGGAGGGGAAACCACAGTCGAGGGCCCCTCCACTCCAAACCAACAGATACTTTTTACTAATCCCGGAAAAAAAACCCCCCCCCAGTCCCAACAATCCCACCAGTCCGAAAACATTTTCTTTGAAAATTAAAAAAGGGGTCAAAAGCCAGCAACAAACAACAAAATACCTTTCACCCGTGGACTGCTTGCAGAGGCAAAGGCAATTTTTCGCGGCTTTAAATGGGGGACCCACAAAAAGGGAACACTTGGAAAACCGAAATATGGATCCCAGGTTAAAACCCTATACGAGTGGACAGGGGGTGAACAGGAAAAAGGAAAGGGGGGGGGGCGGGGGTTGGCCTGTACATTGCAGGCCCTTGTTTGCCAAAAACGCTAAATGCCTCAAATGATGTAGTGGAAGTTTTAGAAATTTAAAGGTCGGGGAACCCAAAAACCTAGTCATTGTGGTATTTTAAACCCTCGAATGCAACACCCCAAAGCAATTCCAGGAACAGCTTTTAAAAAAAATTTGACCACTTTTGGGAAAAACCCTTCCGGGTCCTGCACCCAACATCTTGCTCCTGGGGGATTTAAAATTTTAAGGGGCACCTAAATGGAGGAATATAGAAAAATTTTATTTTTGCAGTAATAACCCCAGGGGGCAGTTTCTGATGAAAACTCACATTTCAGCGAGTTTTTTAAATCTCGCAAAAAAATTAAATTTAAACCAGCAAAAAAAAGAGCCTATTAGACTGGAGAATACACAAGACCTTCATCTTCAAAAACAATAAAGGGATCTGATAAAAATGTCACCATTCAAAAAAAAAATATATCAGACCCACAACATAATTGAGGTTCAGTCATGTTGCGCGGGGCCCCAGCCCGAAAAATTTGGGGATTAGTCACGAGGGAGCATTCCCCAAAAATTCAACTTCAATAACAAAAAAACAAAAAAGTGGGACCAAGAAAAACCAAGTCCTAACCGTTAAAAAGGGGGGGAAAAGATATACAAAGCAACACAGACCCCTCTTTGCCTAAAAAACTTTTTAAATCGGTGGCACTCGATGTATGAAAAAGGGCTTATTCTCTAAAAAAAAAGGAGGATTAGATGAAAAACAGAAGGGGACGGCGTCCTTACAGGGAGGGAAAAAGGGAATAACAGAGGGCAAAAAGGGGTTTCAATATTCTGAAATGCGTAGGGAGACACTGGTCAGAGAAATAGAAAAGCATCGAATTTAAAGCAAAAAGAACCCTTTAGGAGTAAAGAATTGCGGGTAAAACAAAAAGCCAAAAAATGAAACCCGAATAAAAACCCAAAGTATTTTTAAACCTATCCCAAAAATAAAAAATCGAGAACAACGTTCCATTTTGGGCCCCCCTATTTAAAAGGAGATGGGCCCTACACAGTGTTTAGAAAGGAAAAATGAGTGAGTACTCAAGTCCCTTTTATGATAAAGTTTTTAGCAACCCGCTAACCAGACTGAGAGTCAAAGCCCCAAAAAGGGAATTTTTTATAAAGAGAGCCAAAAAAATTTGATTAACACATCCCTTTATCGATGTTACCCTTGACCCCAAAATGATTCGAACAGGCGAAAAAATGACATGCCCAGGGCATTCTGCCCCGGGCCCGATCATGGAACTTGTGTTCATCAAGAACTCCCCAAAGAACCCCCTTTTCACGAGCCTTTTCCATCCTATGGAGAGGGACCCTGGACAGGGGGGTCGTCCCAAAAAAAAGGTTCCCCTAAAAAAAAAAACAAAAAAACCCCCCCCCCCCCCCCCCCCCCCCCCCCCCCCCCCCCCCCCCCCCCCCCCCCCCCCGCCCAATAGCACAAACACCCCAATATCATAAAAAATCTTTAAAAGGGGTTCCTAAGAAGCAAGAACCCCCCAAAACCCCCACCATCTGGAACCCCCCCCCCCCCCACCCCCCCTGTTACACCCCCAGGGCAACATGGGTTTTTAAAAGGTGGGCTCCTGTCTGTAAAAAATTGGACCCACTAGGGACAAGGCCCAAAATGCCTAAAGAAAAAGAAAGCAGATGTAATATATTCAGAAATTTGCAAAAGCCTTCGACCAAATGTGACCATGGGGTTAAAAAGCGCACAAAATGCGTTTCTAAAGGAAAAACAGGGAAAAAATTTGGGGCGATGGATTTTAATTTCCCCCTAAAGAACACAGGATTTGTGTCAACAGAGTAAAGTTGAGGTAGCTACGGGGAAAAGCTCTGTTACAAGGACAGTACCGCTCCCCCCTTTTTTTCCCCATCCTAAAATTTTCCGGGGCATAGACAAGGGGTGTCAGCCCCAGCACCCTGTTTTTCTTTGCAGATGGGCAACCCCAATTGCCCTGGGCAGTGTCTTCCATTCCCGACACTGGGAAAGTCCAGGCGGGACATTTTAAAACCCAAAAAACCCTTTTAGTGGGCTGCAGGAAAAAAAATTTTGGAGTTCAACGAGGAGAAATTTCAATTACTCAGAATGGTAAAAAATGAGGAAAATTTTTTCTTCATCAGAGGGACAAAAAAATTCTTTGGCCCCCCAAAAATAAAGCGAAAAAACCAACGTCCCAAAAACCCCGGGGGGTGATCCCTGTCGGAGGATCTCACCCTTAAGGACCCTAACTTTTTATCCCAAACGCATCTGCAGAAAAAGACAAAAAAGGGGATAATGAGACCTTTAAAAATTGGGAGGCCAAGCCCCTTTATGCCCCTCTTAGGTCATTGTTCTATCTAGGCTGGAAAATTGGGTGCACACTAAAAAGACCTTTCAAGGCAAAATGAAATTGCCCAAACCAAGAAAATTTAAAGAGAACTTTCACGGCGCGATAACGGAGATAAAAAAACCTCCCAAATTTTTGGGAGGCTTGAGGTTCCCAAACCGTATTCCCTGGAAAGCAGGGGGAAGTAAATGGGTTATATACCAAACCGGAAAAAACCCAGAGGGACTAGTACCGAAAATTTCACACGAAAAACACTCATATGAAAGGGAAAAAAACTTGGCAGACGTTTCCCATCCCCCCCCAAAGAAAAACAAAGGGGGGCACTAGGGACGTTAAGGGACCATAACCCAAAAAGTGTCAGGGGGGCCCCAGATGTTCAAATGCCCCCCGCCACACACAAGGGGGATTACCCCAAAAGGGGCCCCCTGGCAGCTTCAAACTGGATGGCAAGCACCTAAAATCAGTTCCGGATCAGCCGGGGGTGTGGCTTACGTTGGTTTTCGTGCGCCCCGCAGCAACGCCCGGTTTTATCAGGCTCTGATCCCCAGGGGCCTGGTCACAGGGCCCGGGCCCCGGGGGCGTTGACCCCGGAACCCCTCTCCAGGGTTTAAAATAAAGGTTTTAAAAAGCAAGGAGGCAGTGGAAAAGGGTTTATTCCCAAAGGGGGAACAGTAACAACGGAAGACCAGAAAAGCCCGGTTTTCCGACGGGGTTTTTTGGAGGGAAAAAAAAAAGTGCAATTTGGGGAAAGGGGAAAAAGTACAAAAGGGAGAGAAAACACCGGGAAAAAAGGGAGATCAGTCGCCCGAGCCCGGAATGGTTTCGCACAGGTAGAGGGGGGGAAAGGGGCCCCGCGACAGTAGAAAATGACTAGCAAACGAGAATCAAGATGACCGGAAAAAATTTTATAGAAAATCAGGAGGGAAGGGCAACAGGCCAAAAACCAAAGGGGATCAGATTAAGGACAGAAAGGGGGAGAACTCCCAAGAAAAGGGTCGGGAGGTATGGGGAGCTGAAAAAAGGGAAATTTAAGGGAAATTTTTTCAGTAGAGAAGGAAGGGCTGTGGGGAAAAAGGGGAAGAGGGGAAAAATCAAGAGGGGAAAATACCAAAAAGTGTTGGATGAATACGAAAAACTGAGGAGGAGGTTTAAAGAAAACTTTAAGTGACCTTGCCCCCTTTAAAAAGGGGATGGGGGCCCCGGGCAACATCTCCCCATTGGGGGCCTTAGTGAAGGAGCAGAGATGCTGTGTGTGCCTCTAAACCCCAACTTCAAAAATCCCTTGAAACCCGGGGGAACTACCTGAGAAATGGAAGACGCTAATGTAGTCCCCATATTTTTAAAAAGGAAACAGAAACGAACACTAAACTACAGGGCTGTGTCTTGACATTTTTTTGTGTGCAAATTTATGGAGAAGATTAACAGGAGGGGGAGTGGTTCGAACACCTGGAAAGGAAAAAATTATAAATGAAAACCGCATGGGTTTATGGAAGGCCCAAAATTTTTATCACAAACTCCTGGAGTTTTTTGACAAGGGAACAGAAATAAGCACGGGGAGGAGGGTTGGAAAGATTGCGTTTTCCTAGGGCTGCAGGGAAACCTTTTTACCAGTTCCCCCCAAGAGATTAGTGCAGAAGCTGGAGGGTCAGGAAAACGTTAAAAAGGAAGGGCACCCGCATGGATAAGGGAAACCTGACAGGGGGGGCCCGGGAACGGGGGTTATGGTACGTGAAAAGGTATCACGTGGGCGCCTGTTACGAGCGGGGGTCCCACAGGGGTCGTTTTGGAACCCGTGTTTTTTTTGGGTATTTGGGGAAAGACATGATGGAAGGAATAGACTCGAAGTGTCCCTGTTCGCAGATGACGTGAAGTTGATTTGGGGAAAAAAATTAAAACGGACGAGGTGAGGCAGGATGCAAAGAGAAACCTTTGGGGGGGCTGGGCCCTGTGGTCCGTAACTGGCTTTCGAATTCAATCCAGCCAAAAAGCAAAGTCATGAAGATTGGGGGGGGCAAGAAGGCCGCAGAAAAGAGTTTTTTTTTTTAGGGGTAGGGGGACAAAAAACTACAGACCTCACCCCAGGGAGAAAAGACCCTTGGGGGGCCATAAACCCCCGAGCACATCACCCGGGGGCCCCACCAAAACCAAAAAAACCGCTGCAGCCTCCCGGGGCCCCGGGGAAAACCCAAAAAAGTGTTCCGGGTACATTAATAAGGAATCGTTCAAGACATTGGGACATGGGTATGTTGGCCCCTTTCTGGGGGTATGGGAGCACCAGTCTGGGGAAACCCCCACCTGGTCAAGCACGTCAAGAAGTTAGAGAAAGTACAAAGGTTTGCAACAAGGCTAGTCCCAGAGCTCAAGGGAATGTCGTACGAGGAAAGGTTAAGGGGAAAACGGACTGACGACACTGGAGGACAGAAGGGTCAGGGGAGACATGATAACGACATACAAGTACTGCAGGGAATTTGACAAGGTGGACAGAGTAGGATGTTCCCGAGAGGGAAAACAGGGACAAGGGTCACAACTGGAAGCTGAAGACTCAGACGAGTCACAGGGACGTTAGGAAGTATTTCTTCAGTCATAGAGTTGTCAGGCAGTGGAATAGCCTAGCAAGTGAAGTAGTGGAGGCAGGAACCATACATAGTTTTAAGAAGAGGTATGACAAAGCTCAGGAAGCAGAGAGAGAGAGGATCCAGTAGCGATCAGTGAAGAGGCAGGAGCTGAGTCTCGACCCCTGCAACCACAATTAGGTGAGTACAATTAGGTGAGTACACACACATACACACACACACATACACACACACACACACACACAGCTACACACACAACAGGCATAGTGTCTAGGACAAAATGGTAACTAACACACACACACACACACACACACACACACTAATCCCGGAGCTTAGGGTCGTGTCCTACGAGAAGAGGTTAAGAGAAATCGACCTGACGACACTGGCAGACAGGAGAGATAGAGGGGATATTATAATGACATATAAAATACTGATAGGAATTGATAAGGTAGACAGAGACAGGATGTTCCAGAGATGGTACACAGCAACAAAGGGTTACAATTGGAAGTTGAAGACTCAGATGAATCACGGGGATGTTAGGAAGTATTTCTTCAGTCACAGAGTTGTCAGGAAGTGGAATAGTGTGGAAAGGGATGTAGTGGAGGCAGGATCCATACATAGCTTTAAGAAGAGGTATGATAAAGCTCATGGAGCAGGAAGAGTGACCTAGTAGTGTCCAGTGAAGAGGCAGGGCCAGCAGCTGTGACTTGACCCCTGCAACCACAACTAGGTGAGTACAACTAGGTGAGTACATACACACACAAAACACATGCACACACACACATACATGCGTGCATGTTGTATGAAGTATTTATATTTTCTTGAAATTTGTGTTAACTTCCTAAATATTCTGTACGTATATGGGAATGAAGTTAATGTTACTTGATTTTTTTTAGTACTGCTAATTTGATCTAAAAGTATAATATTATACAGTAGTATGTATGTATACATATTGTAGATGAATGGTTCAGAGAACCGATAAGTTGATAAATTAGACACATGTGCAACATTTGGGTATCTTTAATCGGGAAACGTTTAGCCATACAGTGGCTTCATCAGTCCATACAAAGGGGAATGGTAAAGAACAGGAGAAGTTTGAGGTAATCAGTCTGTCAGCCTTGAGTCGATGTGATCAGTCCATCACTGTTGAAAAGAATACAGCATAATACAAAGAAGTGGCCTATAATGTATACTGTAGGCAGGAGAGGTATATAAGTCACTTCTTCGCACATATGCTATATTGCTTTCAAGATTGATGGACTGATCACATCGACTCAAGGCTGAGGGACTGATTACCTCAAACTTCAACTTTTCTTCACTATTGTCCTCTGTATATATGTATGGACTGATGAAGCCACTGTGTGGCGAAACATGTCCTCATTAAAGATACCCAAATGTTGCATATGTGTCTAATTTATCAACATGTATATGTAATATTGGTGATATTGTTGACATATGGGAGTCTTTTTACACTTGCTGCCCCTGTTCACCTTCAGTGAAAATTTAGTAATTAGTTGCATGAATCAAGACTTAATTTATGTGTACCAATGTAATAATTATTTTTTTTATAACTCAGCAGGCATCTTCTGCCAAGGTGAGGGTGACCCACAGAAGAAAACCTTCACCATCATTCACTGAATTAATTTATTATTATTATTGTTATTTAGGGAAAGCTCTAAACCAACAGTTGAGGTCCTACAGTGCCTAGGGAATGGGAGGCATTCATGTTTAACCCAAGGAAGGGGGGGATGGGTCCAGTTCCTTGGATCAAGAACCAAACCTTCACTAGCGTCAAGAAACCTCGTCTTGTGGGGTGTGAATATTAAAAAATGAATACGTACTATATATCTTAGTGATAATTTTTCTTATATTTTTTGTGTGATGCATGGAGAAGTACCAAGTAATTTTGAATTACAGGCTATTCATTAATATTCATAACACTTTTATTGCTCTCATACTGCTACAAAAAAGTATTTTTTTGATGACATATTTTGATATGGAATTTTTCCTTACTAATACTTGTATTTTTTTCATTATTAGATGCTTTGCTGTAAAATCCTATCATTTTTGCTTCTCTTAGTTACTGCTAGCTTTGTCAACAGCACTGATACTTCCAGCACTTGGTTCTTCCATTCCTGCCTAAATCTCTTTTTCTTATCTTCTTGGACAGAATCATGCCCTGCTCACACCACCCAACTCGATACTGGAGAGTTCCACTGGCCTGCAACCCAACATGGACTATCAGTCACCTTGCCCTGTCCCTTTGGAGTTCGAGCCTCTGCCACTGACAATGTTAGTGCAGGAAAGATGGGACAGCTTGTGGGGACTGCAGCAACAAATATCATTAGTGATGATTTTCCAACTAGTACTATTGACGAAAAGAAGTTTCTTGAATATGATGATGGATCATCAGTGCATCCTACTGTACTTTCCCCATTACTTGGGATTACAACTCAGGCTGAGTGGGATGGTGGTAGCTTTTATATTAATAGACAAACTCGCAGCATAGAATTAACTGAAAGTACTCAGACAACCATCCCTATCACGTCTGTCTCAGAGGTAAATAATGCCACTTTGTAAATGCTTACAATATTATAATATATTGAGAAATGCTGTTGCTATTTGTATTATTATTAAAATAAAAAAAATTGTGTCATGGAATAGAAATATCAAATTCAGTCTTTTTTTCAATTAAGGTAAATAGCGAAGCAGTACGTCGACAAGTAATAGCAGCAAACCTGCGAGGATCACACCCAAGACATCTGAGACGATTACAGCAAGGAGGGCAACCTAGGAAGGCTAAACAGATGAGAAGAGGCATAGGCAATCAGACAGAAAGAGAGCAGGAGTCCCAGGTATATGCTGAAGAAAGGCCAGGAAGAAAACAATTTCGATATAGAGGAAGATTTAACACAAGAAGATTTAGAATTCCAAAGCAACCAGTCACTGAAGAACAACCTTTGGAACAACAAGTAAATATAGATAAACATATAGCACAACTTAATACTAGGAGCAACCCAATTGCAGAACCTCACATTGGAGAAAGAGTTGTTGGTGGGCAGCAGAGTTTAAAAGCTGAGGTTGAAAAAGAAGGGAAGAAGCCTGATAATCAAAGCATTATTGTATCAGATACTTTATACAGAGCAGAGAAAAAACAATATGACCAACAACAAAGATGGGATCAGGCAGACATAACAGATTCAAATAAGTTTGAGCAGCAAAAAGTAGCAAGGAATGCAGAAGATTTGGCAGTCCAAGCTAGTTACTCTGAATTTACCAAAGATGAAAATAAATACTTGGAAAACACTAGAAGAAATTTCTATGAGCATTTAGCTGGTGACCATAATTTTCCTCAAGTAAATATTGATGAAACCTTACTTGAAATGCCATCAAGGACTGTCAGAAAGTCCACTGATGTAGTATTAGAGTCTAGGAAGAGACTGAATGAGCAAATGCAAATGAGTAAAGAGATTGAAATAGGAACAACAACTAGTACATTAAATGGCAGACATGAATCTTTAAAAAATGCCAAGGAAGAAAATGAAAATGATAGCAACAATCATCAGTCTACAACTACACCTTCTTCTTCAGCAATGCTGCTTCCTTCATTGGGTGCTGTTCGTTTCTGTGTACAGCTGTCCAATGGCACTGTTGTTTGGAAAGAACCAGATGTTTGGATGTGTCGAGGAAAGGCAATGCAGGCAGCTGAGGATGCTGCTAAAGATTTGGCCTCATTTACTGCCTCCCCCGCTTCTGTTAACCCAGAGATGTTTGCTCATGCTGCCAATCAACTGGCCAAGCTTGTGGAACATGCACTTCATGATCCAGCAGTAAGTTTCCATACACTGCCAGTATTATTGTAAGGCCCCCTTATTAGGGGGCAATGATTAAGTCAGTCCTGTACATTTCTTCCTATCTAAATACACATTTAGTTTTCCTAACCCTTTCACTGTGGCAGCCTCCAAAATTAAAAGTCCCATCAGTGTCATGATTTGAAAAAATAGTTCTAAAATGGTATAGAATTCACCTGCAGTCTTTGGTATGACACACTGGAGGATTGTGTACATTGCTCAGTCGGTCAGTGCTCTTTGATAAGCATCTGCTTCCTGTTCCCAACAGAATATGCCATACTATAGACTTTTATTATAAAAAATTAGGGTGTCCTATCTAAACCCCTCTTGTAGTAAGTAATTTTATAGTGATGATGACAGCCCTAATATTTTTTTGTATTATTAATAGTAATATGTAGTGTAGAAGATTTTGCAGGACAGTATTGTGTTGATTATCAAGTAAAAGTAAAGAGCTATTAAAAATTTTAATTTTCTCATTTACTCTTACTGTCTTCATATGCTTTCGTTAGACTCATCTTAAAAAAGCAGTAATTCTGCCAGTGCAAAATGTGTAACAAGCTGCCATTTCACACTCTTATGACTGGACTTCAGTACATTCCTGGGTAGCTGCTGTCCACCAGCATATTACAAATCTGCCAATATTTTACGTTATACATATTTAATTTGTTTTAGAAACTTCTTGTTAACACAAACATTACTTGTAGCTATACTATTTTGCAAAGACATTTTAGTACAGTATGTAATTTAATTTTTCTAGCACACCTACCATCTCCCACCAAGGTAGGGTGACCCCCTCCCCCCAAAAAAAACCACATTCACCATCATTCATTCAGTAGCTATCTTGCATTATTTTGCCACAATGCAAATGACCAGCAACTTCCCCACCCCTCTTTCAGAGTGCAGGCACCGTGCTCCCACCTTTGGGAATCAAGTCCGGCTAACTAGTTTCCTGTTTAGTCAGAAACATCGTTAATGAAATACTTAAGTAAATTAAGTACTGTACTCCCTTTACTTTCAGTTTTATTATCATTAATAGGTAGCCAGCAGTATGATGTCAGCACTCAGTAATATGATGGAGGTGAATGATTCAGTTGTAGCAGCAGGAGATAAGAAGAACAATGTCACAAGCCAACTAGTTCACATCATCAATACTTTTACAGAAAATGTGGATGTAACAATTGGAAAATCAGTGCAACTCAGGTAGGTCAACAGAGATTTGTAAACAGTGTTTACATGATATAAATAGCTACACCTTAAGTGCTTAAATTTAGACTTTTAATCTTGCATCCATACCCAGGATGACTATATTTGACCACATTTTGCAGTGACACAGCATCGTTAGGTAAATTTTTTTTTTATATTTTAGCTGTATGATCTTTTATAGGTTTAGTGCTTTCTCATGAATATAATTATAACCTTTTAATATACACCTACCATCCGACTTATGACCTGCTCGACATATGACCACTCGACTTACGACCATGTTTTTGATGCCAAATTTCTGGGAAATAAACAACTGTTTGTGTTGTACATAGTGTTTATCCTGAACCTTACAGCATAAAATACAGTACTAACAGCATAAAAGTGAAGTAAAAAATGAAATACCAAGATAAAACAACAAAATAAAAGCATTACAAAAGTGTGATGTTGATATTCAGTAGTAAGGTTCAACTTACGTCCATTTTAACTTACGACCTGTTGGTCGGAACCAAGCTTGGTCGTAAGTTGGATGGTACCTGTATTTCTAATTTTTTTTGGTATGGTTATTTTAATCATAATCTTGAAATAATACTAAAGTATGTATTTGGCAAGACAGCTTTTAAATTAGTGATAGTGAATGTATTTCCTACTTTGGGTCACCCTTCCTTGGTGAGAAATGACTGATGTAATTATAAATATTACAGTCTTAAGATAAATATAGCAGAGGCTAGTATGGACTAGTGTCTGGAGATCTGCAAAAGGTTAACATGATTATTCATGAGCCATGGCATTAACCCTTTGACTGTCGCGGCCGTATATATATGTCTTACGAGGTACAGTGTTTGACGTATATATACAGTGGACCCCCGCATACCGTTGGCCTTACATAACGTTAAATCCGCATACCGATACGTTTTATCACTAAGATTTTGCCTCGCATACCGCTAAAAAACCCGCTCAACGCTGTTCGTCCGAGACGCGTCTAATGTGCGGCCTTAGCCAGCCTCACATGTTCCGCCGGTGGCATTGTTTACCAGCCAGCCTCCGCGGTAACATCCAAGCATACAATCGGAATATTTCGTATTATTACAGTGTTTTTGGTGATTTTATCTGCAAAATAAGTGACCATGGGCCCCAAGAAAGCTTCTAGTGCCAACCCTACAGGAATAAGGGTGAGAATTACTATAGAGATGAAGAAAGAGATCATTGATAAGTATGAAAGTGGAGTGCGTGTCTCCGAGCTGGCCAGGTTGTATAATAAACCCCAGTCAACCATCGCTACTATTGTGGGCAACAAAAAGGCAATCAAGGAAGCTGTTCTTACCAAAGGTTCAACTGTGTTTTCGAAACAGAGATCGCAAGTGATGGAAGATGTTTGAGAGACTCTTATTGGTGTGGATAAATGAAAAACAGATAGCAGGAGATAGCATCTCTCAAGTGATCATAAGTGAAAAGGCTAGGAAGTTGCATCAGGATTTAATTAAAAAAATGCCTGCAACTAGTGATGATGTGAGTGAATTTAAGGCCAGCAAAGGTTGGTTTGAGAGATTTAAGAAGCGTAGTGGCATACATAGTGTGATAAGGCATGGTGAGGCTGCCAGTTCGGACCACAAAGCAGCTGAAAAATATGTGCAGGAATTCAAGGAGTACATAGAAAGTGAAGGACTGAAACCTGAACAAGTGTTTAATTGTGATGAAACAGGCCTGTTTTGGAAGAAAATACCAAGCAGGACCTACATTACTCAGGAGGAAAAGGCACTCCCAGGACATAAGCCTATGAAAGACAGGCTTACTCTGTTGATGTGTTCCAATGCTACTGGTGATTGCAAAGTGAAGCTTTTATTAGTGTATCACTCAGAAACTCCCAGAGCGTTCAGACAAAAGAATATCCTCAAGGCTAATTTGTGTGTGCTGTGGAGGGCAAACAGTAAGGCATGGGTTACTAGGGACTTTTTCTATGACTGGTTACACCATGCATTTGCCCCCAATGTGAAAAATTACCTAACTGAAAAGAAATTAGACCTTAAGTGCCTCCTGGTGTTAGACAATGCCCCTGGTCATCCTACAGACGTGGCAGAGCGACTTTATGGAGACATGAAGTTCATTAAGGTGAAGTTTTTGCCTCCTAATACCACTCCTCTCCTGCAGCCCATGGACCAGCAGGTTATTGCAAACTTCAAAAAACTGTACACAAAAGCTCTGTTTGAAAGGTGCTTTGTAGTGACCTCAGAAACTCAACTGACTCTAAGAGAGTTTTGGAGAGATCACTTTAATATCCTCAATTGTGTAAACCTTATAGGTAAGGCTTGGGAGGGAGTGACTAAGAGGACCTTGAACTCTGCTTGGAAGAAACTGTGGCCAGAATGTGTAGACAAATGGGATTTTGAAGGATTTGAGGCTAACCCTGAGAGGAGTATGCCAGTTGAGGAATCAGTTGTGGCATTGGGAAAGTCCTTGGGGTTGGAGGTTAGTGGGGATGATGTGGAAGAGTTGGTGGAGGAGGACAATGAAGAACTAACCACTGATGAGCTGATAGATCAACTTCAGCAGCAAGAGGCCAGACCTGAGGAAACTGGTTTGGAGGAGGGGAGAGAGAAATTGAAGAAGTTGCCTACTACAAAGATTAAGGAAATCTGTGCAATGTGGCTGAAAGTGCAAACCTTTATGGATGAAAATCACCCTCACACAGCTATTGCAAGCCGTGCTGGTGACTATTACACTGACAATGTTGTGAAACACTTTAGGGAAGTCATAAAGGAACGAGAGGTACAGGCCACTATGGACAGATATGTTGTGCGACAGAAGTCCAGTGACTCTGAAGCTGGTCCTAGTGGCATTAAAAGAAGAAGGGAAGTAACCCCAGAAAAGGACTTGACACCAAGTCTTAATGGAAGGGGATTCCCTTTCTAAACATTAAGACTCTCTCCTCCTCCCATCCCATCAATCATCACCAGATCTTCAATAAAGGTAAGTGTCATGTAATTGTGCATGCCTTTTTCAGTTTGTGTGTATTAAAATTAATATTTCATGTGGTAAAATTTTTTTTTTTTCATACTTTGGGGTGTCTTGCACGGATTAATTTGATTTCCATTATTTCTTATGGGGAAAATTCATCCACATAACGATAATTTCGCATAACAATGAGCTCTCATGCACGGATTAATATCGTTATGCGGGGGTCCACTGTACTCATAAATTCTAGCGGCTTCAAATCAAGCAGGAGAAAGCTGGTAGGCCCACATGTGAGAGAATGGATGTGTGTGGTCAGTGTGCACCATATAAAAAAAAATCCTGGAGCACACAGTGCATAATGAGAAAAAAAAAACTGACCGTTTTTTTTAATTAAAATGCCGAATTTGTGATCAATTTTCGTATAGTATTTATGGTTGTATTCTCGTTTTCTTGGTCTCATTTGATAGAATAGAAAACATATTATAGAAATAGAGGTGATTTTGATTGATTTTACTATAAAAGAACCTGGAAATGGAGCTCAAAGTAGGGGAAATGTTTGATTTTTGCCGATGTTCAAAAGTAAACAAATGATGTTATTGTCCAATAAATGTCCAACTAGCCATTCTAATATGCAGTCATGAATGGGTTGATGTTATTTATACAATTATTACAGTATTGCAGTAGTCTGCATAATAGTAAATCTTCTATTTTTTGTTTGAATAAAAATTCAAAATAGAAAGCAAGAGTAATATCAGAGGGGCCTGGAGACATGACTGATGAACAAAGAAAATGTTATTTTAGAGCCAGGAATGTCTGCATTGTTCATTCTGGACCTTATTTTGAAATTGTCATATTTTTTAATTTTCGTGAAATTGGCCAAATTGCAAATTTCTGACCACTTTATTGGGTAGTTGAAATCGGTAAATGGGCTTACCTCACATATGGTATTTGTGCTTGGGAGATTGACCATGGCCAATCACTTTAACCCTTTGACTGTCGCAGGCCCCTTTCTGAAACTATCATTCTATGTCGATAAATTTTTGGAAAAAATCTAAATTATTTTTTCTTATGAAATGATAGAGAATCTTTTCCCGGTGGTAATGACACCAAAAGTACGAAATTTGGTCAAAAAACTCACGGAATTCCACTCCCACGAAGTTAGCGGTCTCAGCGACATATACGCATCGGCGATTTCGCCGACTTTGTGCCCTGTTTATGGCCAATTTCATTGTTCCAGTTGACCAAACTCATAGCTATTTCTTTAGAACTCCATTTTTTTCTATCTGTTGAGTACAAGAAACTGCCCATTTACCGATTTGAACTACCCAATAAAGTGGTCAGAAATTGGCAATTTGGCCAATTTCATGCAAATTAAAAGAGATGCCAATTTCAAAATAGGGTCCAAAATAAACAATGTAGACATTCTTTGCACTAAAATAACATATCCTCCATTCATTAGTCACATCTCTAGGGCCCCTTTTATATTACTATTGCTTTCTATTTTGATTTTTTATTCATACAAAAAAATACAAAATTTACTGTTATGCAGACTACTGCAGTATTGTAAAAATGGTATAAATAATATCAGTGCACTAGTGAAAGAATATTAGACTCCCCAGTTGAAGTGTATTGGACGTGTGGTGTGATTTGCTTACTCCTGAACATTGGTAAAAATCGAACATTTCCGCTACTTTGAGCTCAATTTCAAGGTCGTTTTCATCGTGAAAATAATCAAAATCATCTCTATTTCTGTAATATGTTTTCCATTTTATCATCTGAGACCATGAAAACGAGAATACAATGATAAATACTATACAAAAATACAACTCAAAGTCGGCATTTTAATCCAAAAAAACGGTCAGAGTTTTTTTTCTCTCATTACGCACTGCATGCTGCAGGATTTTTTTATGTAGTGCACACTGATCACACAGACCCTCTCTCACATGTGGGCCTACCAGCTTTCTCTCGCTTGATTTGAAATCGCTAGAATTTTTTTTTTTTTTTTCAACAAGTCGGCCGTCTCCCACTGAGGCAGGATAACCCAAACAGGAAGAAAATCCCCAAAAAGAAAATACTTTCATCATCTTTCAACACTCTCACCTCACACATAATCACTGTTTTTGCAGAGGTGCCCAGAATACAACAGTTTAGAAGTACAGTGGACCCCCACCTTACGATATTATTTCATTCCAGAGGTCTGTTCGGGTGCCGTTATAGACCGATTTTGTTCCCATAAGGAATATTGTGAATTAGATTAGTCCGTTTCAGACACCCAAAAATACACGTACAAAAGCACTTACAAAAATACACTAACATAATTGGTCGCGTTGGGAGCTGATCGTAAGGTGGGGGTCCACTGTATATACGTATAAAAAATACACAATATATCCCTCCAAACTGCCAATATCCCAAACCCCTCCTTTAGAGTGCAGGCTCTGTACTTCCCATTTCCAGGACTCAAGTCCGGTTATATAAAATAACCAGTTTCCCTGAATCCCGTCACTAAATATTACCCTGCTCACACTCCAACAGCTCGGCAGGTCCCAAATACCATTTGTCTCCATTCACTCCTATCTAACATGCTCACGCATGCTTGCTGGAAGTCCAAACCCCTCACCCACAACACCTCCTTTACCCCCTCCCTCCAACCTTTTCGAGGACGACCCCTACCCTACCTTCCTTCCCCTACAGATTTATACGCTCTCCATGTCATTCTACTTTGATCCATTCTCTCTAAATGGCCAAACCACCTCAACAAACCCTCTTCAGCCCTCTGACTGATACTTTTATTAACTCCACACCTTTTCCTAATTTCCACACTCCGAATTTTCTGCATAATATTTACACCACACATTGCCCTTAGACAGGACATCTCCACTGCCTCCAACCGCCTCCTCGCTGCAGCATTTACAACCCAAACTTCACAGCCATATAAGAGTGTTGGTACTACTATACTTTCATACATTCCCTTCTTTGCCTCCATAGATAACATTTTTTTACCTCCACATATTCCTCAATGCACCACTCACCTTTTTTCCCTCATCAATTCTATGATTAACCTCATCCTTCATAAATCCATCCGCTGACATGTCAACTCCCAAATATCTGAAAACATTCACTTCTTCCATGCTCCTCCTCCCCAATTTGATATCCAATTTTTCTCTATCTAAATCATTTGATACTCTCATCACCTTACTCTTTTCTATGTTCACTTTCAACTTTCTACCTTTATACACACTCCCAAATTCATCCATTAACCTTTGCAATTTTTCTTTTGAATCTCCCATAAGCACAGTATCATCAGCAAAAAGTAACTGTGTCACTTCCCATTTTGTATTTAATTCCTCATAATTTAATCCCACCCCTCTCCTGAACACCCTAGCATTTACTTCTCTTACAACCCCATCTATAAATATATTAAACAACCATGGTGACATTACACATCCCTGTCTAAGACCTACTTTTACCGGGAAGTAGTCTCCCTCTCTTCTACACACCCTAACCTGAGCCTCACTATCCTCATAAAAACTCTTTGCAGCATTTAGTAACTTACCACCTATTCCATATATGTGCAACATCTGCCACATTGCTTCCCTATCCACTCTATCATATGCCTTTTCTAAATCCATAAATGCAATAAAAACATCCCTACCTTTATCTAAATACTGCTCACATACATGCTTCAATGTAAACACTTGGTCTACACATCCCCTACCCACTCTAAAACCTCCTTGCTCATCCGCAATTCTACATTCTGTCTTACCTCTAATTCTTTCAATAATAACCCTATCGTACACTTTTCCTGGTATACTGAGTAAACTTATTACTCTATAATTTTTACAATCTCTCTTGTCCCCTTCCCTTTATATAAAGGGACTATACACGCTCTCCGCCAATCCCTAGGTACCTTCCCCTCTTTCATACATTTATTGAACAAAAATACCAACCACTTCAGCACTATGTCCCCTGCTGCTTTTAACATTTCTTCATGATCCCGTCAGTTCCAGCTGCTTTTCCCCCTTTCATTATATGTAATGGCTAACGCACCTTCCCCACACTCACATCCTGCTCTTCTTCACTGCTAAAAGATGGTATACCTCCCTGGCCAGTGCATGAAATTACCGCCTCCCTTTCTCCGTCGACATTTAAAAGTTCCTCAAAATATTCTCGCCAAATACCCAAAACTTCCATCTCCCCATCTACTAACTCCCCTACTCAGTTTTTAACTGACAAATCCATTTGTTCCCTAGGCTTTCTTATTTTGTTTAACTCACTCCAAAATTTTTTCTTATTTTCATTAAAATTTCTTGACAGTACCTCTCCCACTCTATCATCCACTCTCCTTTTGCACTCTCTCACCACTTTCTTCACCTTTCTTTTACTCTCCATATACTCTACTCTTCTTATAACACTTCTGTTTCGTAAATACCTCTCATAAGCTACCTTTTTTCTCTTTTATCACACCCTTTACTTCATCATTCCACCAATCACTCCTCTTTCCTCCTGCACCCACCCTCCTATAAACTTCTGCCCCACATTCTAATACTGCATTTTTAAAACCATTCCAACCCTCTTCAACCCCCCACTAATCATACCTGCACTGCTAGAATTTACGCATATAAATACGTCAGAAACAGTGGTGCGTAAGACATATATATACGACCAAAACAGTCAAAGGGTTAAACCTTTAATAACCCAACAAAAAGCTGCAGTGCAGATGATCATAAACTCCTATGCCAGACAATACACCGTAACCCTCTTCAAGAGCTTGAACTTACTTATTATGCAAAATATACACACTTATTATTGTGCCTCCTATATATACAGAACATTAAAATCCAGTATAAACCCTCTGCTCAAACTTCTAGACAGCTACAACAGAACACGAAGCACAAAACACTTTTTGATATCCCTGGTATCTGTCTCACACTATGCAAAGATGTGATGCGCATAAAGGGCCCAAAGATCTGGAACTATTTGCCCAAACCAGCAAGAGGTCCTCTGCCCACAAATCAATTTAGGACTATACTTAAAAATCATCTTATCTCTCAATAACCATACCCCACTATGCTAATCTCCAACTAAATTTGAAGCAACTCTCCCAAATATTTTATTATCCCTTATCTATTAAACCATTATTACAAGCCTAAAAATGTATGTTTTTATCGTAAATTGTACTACCTCATATTAATAATAGAGTAAAATATTGAATATATGAAATATACCACTCTTTACCTGTCTAGACTTAAGTAGTGTTTAAGTATTTTCTTAAGTCTGCCCGGAATGCCCTGGCATGATAGTGACTTTCTCTGTACCAATCAAATTATGAAATATAAACACACTTTGTAACCTTTCCAAAGAAATAATTAATTTTATTGTAAATATTTTAATTATTTTTACATGCATAAATAATGCATAAATTCAGATGTAAAGCTTGCTCTTGTCTTCTGCAGCACTTTGTATTAATTCAATTACTGTATATCCATTTTTCCAAAATTCAAGGCATGTGTTTACTTATTAGATCAATTTACATGTACATAAATGTTAGTTTTTCAGACTCTACAGAATCATGTATTATTATTATTATAATCAAGGGGAAGCGCTAAACCCGTAGGATTATACAGCGCCTGGGAGGGATGTGGAAGGCATTCAGGCTTAATTCGGGGAACTGGAGCACAGATCCAATTCCCTAAATCAAGAGCCCCTCACCAACATCAAGGAACCTTCCCTGAGGGGACAGAATCGTGTAAAAATTTTAGTGTGTCAGTACATGGTAACTTCTGGTGTGAGAAACACGAATAATGTGTTGTATAAACATTATTATTACATTAATGGGGGTAGCACAAAACCTGTAGGGGTCATGTAGCACCTGACAAAGTGGAAGGCATTCAGACTCAGTTCAAAGAATTAGAGCACATCCAGTTCCTTTGTGCCATATAAATAAACAACTATGATACTTCTTACTTCAGATCAAATAATCTGGTATTGGAAGCCAGAATGTTGGAGTCATCAGCTACAGATATCACATTCAGTCCCAAAAGTGAAGTGAAAAACAAGAGTGTTGATGAAGCCAGTCACTCTAGGAAAAGACGAAATGCAAGTTCTTCAGATCCATCTTTAACAAATGTATGAGTGAAAGACACTTCATCATTGTATTGCCAGATACTGTATGTATATCATTATGAACTATAAGAGTTGCTAGCTTCAGTACTGATAGGCAGGTGACAGACAGCATGTCCAAAAATTATATTTTGTATATATTTGACCTGAGCATTAAATTTTATTTGATTTTAATTTAGGCTTGTTTATCAAAACTGTATTACTGTATATATATATATTTTTTTTTTGTTACAGGAATCATTTTTGAGATTACCTCCCCAAGCTCTGAAAATAGCAGGAAAAAAACATGTGAGATTAGAATTTGTGTCGTACTCCAATGACAAGTTTTTCCGGGGCAGTCGTGCACTGGAAATGCCTGTTATTACAGCCAAAGTCACCAACACAGTGATAAGCAACCTCTCCGAACCTGTTGTATACTACATCTCTACTGAAGCTGAAGACTCGTTTCTTCCACGGTGTGTCTTTTGGGATGAAGTAGGTATGTGTAGCAAGAATAAATGTTCTTCATTAAAAGTCATAAAATTTTATGTTTGTGTGAATACATACCATTACTTTACGTTTTTATTATTTCTAGTGACCCTGTGCTCTTGGAGAAGGGAGGAGGTATGGAGTTTGTGCATGATCCCACTATTTTTCTGAAATTTTTTGATGAATTTTTAACCTTAGTAAGGGGTTGGCTTGGGGACAACCTTTATGTTTCCCCAGTACCTCTCCTCATTCTTTTAGCTGAGGAATCTTTAGGAAGCTACAAGTCTTGCTTATTTTCACTCAAAATTGACTCGGGATGATGTCACACGCCAAAAGAGTGTAGATTCTACATATTACTTACTCTCAAACAGTTTGGTGTGATGTACCATACTACATACAAACTTATTAACATTTTGCAGCACATGACTGGTCAGAAGTTGGCATGAAAACAGTGAGAGTTGAAGGGATGACAACATGTGAAGCTACACATCTGACAGCATTTTCAGTACTCTTGGATCCTCTGCCATCATCCTTTGGTGTACATGCAGAAGCTCTCTCCATAATAACCTATGTTGGGCTTGCACTGAGCACAGCAGGATTGACTGCCACTGTTGCAACCTATGCAACATTCAGGTACAGTTCTTCTATTTGCCATAACTGTACTTGTACTCAAAATGCTTTAACTCTTTCAGGGTCCAGAGGCCAAATTTCAAAGTGTGCACCAGGGTCCAAGAATTTTCAAAATTTTTTTTATCTTTTTCTGAAGGTAATAAAACAAAAAGTACGAAATTTGTTGGAAAATTGATGAAATCATGCTCTCGCGAATTTTGATGTGTCAGCGATATTATGCATCGGCGATTTTGCTGACTTTGACTCCCATTTTAGGCCAATTACATTATTCCAGTCAACCAAATTCTTAGTTATTTCACTAGTAATACTTCTATTCTATCGATTGAGCACAAGAAATCACCAAGTCAACTGTTTCAACTACAAAATAAAGTGATCGGAAATTGGTAATTTGGCCAATTTAACGCAAAGTTCAAAATATTCCAATTTCAAAATAGGGTCCAGAATAAACAATGCAGGCATTCCTGGCACTAAACTAACATTTCCTCTGTTGATTAGTTATGTTTTCAGGCTTTACAAACGAATTCCATTTTTATTTTTTATTCACATAATGAATTTTTATTCAAACCAAAAAATAGATTTACTGTTATGCAATATTGTAATAATTGTATAAATAATATCACATTTGTGAACATATATTAAACCCACCAGCTGGTGTGTATTAGAGGTGTGAGGTCATTTGTTTACTCTTGAACATCAGCAAAAAATTTAACATTTCTGCTACTTTGAGCTCAGTTTCAAGCCATTTCCAGTACTAAAACCAATAAAAATCATTGCTATTTCTGTAATATATCATCCATTCTATCAAATGAGAAAAAGATATTGCATATAAAACTATAAAAAACATATGAAAAAACACTGCAAAGTTGCTGTTTTAATTGAAAATTAGTCTCAGTTTTTTCTCATTATCCACTGTGTGCTGCAGGATTTGTTTTATGTGGTGCACACATACCACATAGATGTATTCTCTCATACCTAGGCCCAAATTTACCACTCACAGCTTATCAAAGTGAGCTGAGCTCATGACGTAGATATACGGTTTGGACCCTCATCTCAAAGCCATAGAACTATGGCAATGACCCTGAAAGGGTTAATATGTATATTTTCAACAAAGATGGAATTTATATGTGTACTTAACTAATAAAGCAATTATATTTGGTCTATTTTTGCAGTATGACCCCTATGGGTTTAGTGCTCCTCCCTGAATATACTATTACTAATAATAAATAAATAAATAATAGAAATATGACAAATATAAGTAGTTTTTTCCTTGTGATAACAGGGACATGGGAAACTTTTGTACTGCATGAGAAATTATATAAAATGCCAACACAGTAGAAAAAGAGATACAAATGCAGTACAGTGCAATTATTTATTGACAAAGTTTCACCCGCAGAGTGGGCTTTAGCAACAGATATTTGTGACTTAAATAAATGTTAAATTTAACTGGGAGGCTTTAGGTAGCTGTTTGTAGCTGTGCACATGTGCATCTTAATATGTATATGACATGCATAAATGTTTATTTTGAATTTTATAAAAGCTACATATATGCAAATAAAGATACATAATGCAAATAAAATACTGAACTGTATTTTTTCTTTGCAAGAAATATCTGATAAGCATTATACAGTGGACCCCTGGTATTCGATGGCATTGGTATTCGATAAATCCGGTATTCGATGCATTTTAACGCAAAAATTTCGCCTCGGTATCCGATCGAAAACCCGGTATACGATGTGATTTGTATGAGACGTGTCCACGTGTGGCCTGAACTGCCCCGTGTATGCCAGTGTTTACAAGCCAGCCAGTGTGCTCGCATCTAAGGATACATTCAGTACATTCCATATTATCACTGTTTTTGGTGCTTGTTTCTGCAAATTATTATTATAATCAAAAAGAAGCGCTAAGCCACAAGGGCTATACAGCTTGTTTCTGCAAAATAAGTCACCATGGGCCCCAAGAAAGCTTCTAGTGCCAACCCTGTGGTAAAAAGGGTGAGAATTAGTATGGAAATTAAGAAAGATTTTGAAGGGTTTGGGGCTAACATTGAGAAGCTTATGCAAGGTGGGTTGAACTGCAAACCTTTATGGATGAAAATCACCCTAACACAGCTATTGCAAGCCGTGCTGGTGACTATTACAATGTTGTGGCCCATTTTAGACAAATCGTAAAGGAACAGGAGGTACAGAGCTCTATGGACAGATTTGTTGTGCGACAGAGGTCCAGTGACTCTCTTTTAATGCCTAGTGGCATTAAAAGAAGAAGGGAAGTAATCCTGGAAAAGGACTTGCTACCTCAAGTCCTAATGGAAGGGGATTCCCCTTTAAACAGTAACAACTTCGACACTCTCCCCTCCTCCCATCCCATCAATCATCACCAGATCTTCATTAAAGGTAAGTGTCAATTATTCTATTGTTATTGTTGTTATTGTAATTATTCTATTGCATTAAACTTAATATTTCGTGGTAAATTTTTTTTTTTTTTTTCATACTTTTGGGTGTCTTGCACAGATTAATTTGATTTCCATAATTTCTTATGGGGAAAATTGATTCGGTTTTCGATATTTTCGGTATTCGATGAGCTCTCAGGAACTGATTAATATCGAATACCGGGGGTCCACTGTACTTGGTAAAAGCTTACCTACAGAAATGTTAGGTGAAGCTTTTATCATAATATTTATCTTTGAGCTTAGAAACTGCCAGAGGAAATAAACTTTTCAGAGCATCCCATTGTCCGAAGCATTACTACACTTTCCTATCAGAATGTATATAATTGAAATCTAGAGAATAGTGCTGGCATACAGGAAACGCTAAAAGTATTGACTCATTCACGCAGGACCCTCAACCGTGACCGAAGTGGCAAAATTGTGATGAATTTGTCTTTGGCTTTGCTGCTGCTCAATTTGGTGTTCATAATTGCTACTCAGTTAGAGCCACCTTCTATTGCTTGCACTGCACTAGCAGCCATGGTAAGTTGGAAATTACTTACTGAGTTATTAGCCATTGTTACTGAGTTATTAGCCAATGTATGTTTGTATCATAAATTGTACTACCTCATATTAATAAGTAGTTTTTAAGTACTATTAGCTTAAATCTGCCCAAGTAAATAATACAGTACATCTCAAAGTTGGCATTTTAATCCAAAAACACGGTCAGAGATTTTTTTTTTCTCATTATGCACTGCATGCTGCAGGATTTTTTTTATACAGTGCACACTGACCACATAGACCCATTCTCTCACATGCAGACCTACCAGCTTTCTCCTGCTTGATTTGAAGTCACTAGAATTATTGAGTATATATACGTCCAAAACACTGGCTCGTAAGACGTATATACTATATGGCCAAAACAGTCAAAGGGTTAAACCCCTACACCACCCATCTACCCCAGATTTATACACTCTCTTAATGAGGTTGTCTTCATTTTTTCTACAGATTTATATATAGTAGGACCCCCGTATCACAGGGGATACTTTCCAAGGACTTGCCATGGATACCGAAACTGTGGACAGTAGTAAACCCTATATCTATAAGTCCTATACATACCTATTATGAAGTTTAATTGATAAATTATGCACAATAAGTGGAGAATTATCAATTTTTTACTGATGGGAAGTACTTCATGGCTTCTCTCAGGCTTTGAAGAACTGCCAGCTTTTCTACTTTTGTACTTTGGGGCCATTATTATGCAAAATTAAGAGGTATTTTTGGGCCACCGTAAACCGTGGATACCGAATCAGTGGATACACGGGTTCAACATAATTGTATGTATATGAATAAACAGTAGGATACATGTATGTATTTTTGCTTGTCCAGTTTTCATAGGAATTTCTCTGTTATTTTCTGGGGCACTATTCCCTTCATTCTAAATAGGCAAGAGAAGGGTTTCTTTCTTCACACTAAGGAGGGTGACTCCTGTTCAAAATGGAAGTAGGCACGAGTTATTATTTTATGATGACTTAGGTATAATCCCATTCCCTGATGTGAATTTTAACAACCTGAAATTTATATATATACAGAAAATATTTATTTTTTTTAATTTAATAATGTTGTACAAGGTCATTACAGGATTACATAAAATTAAAAACATACCAAGTATATATTTTGCACAGCTAGGTAAGCTAAGCAGTAAGTGCAGTATAATGGGTAGGATATTAGTTTTGTATTTTATCCACAGCTTCACTATCTTGTGATTGCTGCATTTGCCTGGATGTTGGTCGAAGCGGCTAATATGTATCAGCTTCTCATCACTGTGTTTGCTTCAGCTGAGACCCACTTTATGGCCAAGAGAGTTATTGGTGCCTGGGGTGAGTAATATTGTTGATGAGTGTACATATCATAAATATTTGAACACATTACCATTCTGCATAGTAAATAACTGAAGATTCTGACACATAAGCTAGAATCATTAATCTTTATTTCTAACACATTTACATAGAATAAAAGCAGCAGTCATCCTTTAGATGATAAAACCCGTTGTCCTCTTACAGCATAAAGGTCAGTTCTACTGATACTATCATGGACCCTGGAGTTTACCTGGAGAGGGTTTCAGGGGTCAATGCCCCCATGGCTCGGTCTGAGACCAGGCCTCGTGGTGGATCAGGGTCTGATCAGCTAGGCTGCTACTGTTGGGTGCACACAAACTGATGTACAAACCAGAACCCAGTTGGTCAGGTACTGACTTTAGATGCCTGTCCAGTGCCTTCTTGAAGACTGCCAGGGTTCTGTTGGTAATCCCCCTTATGTATGCTGGGAGGCAGTTGAACAGTTTTGGGCCCTGGACACTTACTGTGTTGTCTCTCAGTGTACTCGTGGCACCCCTGCTTTAAACTGGGGGAATGTTGCATCTCCTGCCAAGTCTTTTGCTTTCATAGGGAGTGATTTTCCTGTGCAAGTTTGGTACTAATCTCTCTAGGATTTATCTAAGTGTATATTATCATGTATCTCTCTCGCCTGCGCTCCACGGAATACAGATCAAGGGCCTTCAACCATTCCCAGTAATTTAGGTGCCTTATCGTACTTGTGTGTGCCGTGAAAGTTCTTTGTACACTCTCTAGGTCAGCAATTTTGCCTGCTTTGAAGGCGGCAGTTAGTGTACAGCAGTATTCCAGCCTAGAGAGAACAAGCGATTTGAAGAGAATCATCATGGGCTTGGCGTCCCTAACTTTCAGGGTTCTCATTATCCATCCTATCATTTTCCTAGCAGATGCGGTAAATACATTGTTGTGGTCTTTGAAGGCGAGATCCTCTGATATTATCACTCCCAGGTTCTTCACATTACTTTTTTGCTCTATTGTTTGGTTAGAATTTGTCATATACTGTTATGTTATGTGTTATCCCTTATACTTTGACAGTAAGGTTCTCACTACATGTTCTAGTGTGGGGTAGCTTTTACATAAAGGCCTTATGTCTAGGGTAATACTTACATCATGGCTGATCATCCTCAGTGTCTCTGATCCTTTTACCAGCCCTCTTCACAGGTTATTTAAACCACTACTATAAAAATATAACTGTATTCTAAATAGATATATACAGAATATACAATTACAGCATTCACATATTCAAAACATAAGTCTACACACTCCTTAGCTGTTCTCCTACATGGTGCATCTCGGCAACTTTGCCATTCTCTCTTCATGACTAATCTCTGGGCTAACCAGTGTTTTGACACACTTTAGTCACCCTGGGTATGGTGGCCACAACTTAAGTTATAAAAACTCACCCCTGGAGCAAGCATAATGCCCAAAAGAAATAGAAGAAGGACCCAGAGGTCCTGCCAGCTTGATGTCCACCAACAGAGAGAGAGAGAGGGAGGAGCCTAGCTAAGCTCCTCCCACACCCACCAAAACAAAAGACTGTTGCTAAGCACAATTCTCTGGTTACCACAACTTATTTACTTTTACAGAAAGAAATACAACTTTATAAACTACTTATTTAAATTGTGTGTTTGTGTGTTTATAGTATAATCAATTATATTGAGAAAAATAGGCTTGACCTAGCTACCTCTCAGTCATAAGAGTGATCTGCCCTTATGACATTTAGAGCTGAGTCCCCATCAATTCAATATAATTAGGTATTCCTGAGTAACTGTTACTTATAAATACATGTTGGGTCCTATAGCCCCATAACACCCCCACCTCCAGACAAAGTCTCACAAAAGCTAGCCGTGTCCCTCAGGATACGGCTAGTATAAAAAAAAAATATATTGCTTCAGTCTGAAGGTGGTCAGCAATACTACTAGAAATGTTACATATTTCCCAGCACCCTAACTACTCTTCACATTACTGTTATTTACAGTAATAACTTTACTGTTATTTGCAACAGATTGCAGAATTTTTCAGAAAAGCATTTTAACCATACCCACCTACTCAGGGGTGTAACTATTTACAATTTTAGTGGCTTTTAAAACATAATACACAATGCAAGAATTGCACACAATGCCCAGGAAAAGCTGGCCCCGGCCTGTGCCTTGTGGGTAATCCAGCAAGAAAACTGAACTCCAGGGTGGCTTCTTCCTGATCGGGAGCGAGAGTAAAAACCCAAAACCCCCGAGGTCATGGTACACCAGGCGGGAAACTTCACAAAACAGTAAAGGGTTCCCTCTCATTTGGTGGCCGAACCAAACAGTGGCTTCCAGTAAACATCAGACCCTTAAACATGGTCAGGATCAACCCCATTTTCCCAAGGCCCCCATCCCCAGATCCTCAAAATTATGAAGAGGGGCTGACATAGAAATGGGGGGGGTCCAAGGGCCCAAAAAGGAAAATTGGGGGTTTCTTATAAGAGAACACCAAACAAAAATTTACATACCTTCCCCCTAAGTCTCTTTTACCGAAGGTTGTCAATCACGCCTTAAATCACATTTACATATCCCTGACCCTCGTCACACTTTTGGCCCCGCTCGACCCCTTCACAGTCGATGGTGGTAGAGAGTCTAGGCTCGTGAGAGTTCACCACTGCAAAAAAAAACGGGGTCGACATGACAAACACTATGTCAAAGTCCCCCATGCTCTGCATAAAAAACCTAGAGAGAGATTAGCAACCACATTTCTGAGCCTTTTATTATTTAACTTCCCCAAATTAAAGGCTGTGGAACAAAGCCCCTTTTTGAGTCATTTTAGTCACCAAACAAAAACGGTGAAAAGATCGGACTATACAAATGTGAATAGCCCGCCCCCAAAAAGAAAAAATTTTTTCCCGTGGTAAAAAAGTTGACATTTAAAATTGAAAGGGTTTCTCATTGTATAACAATTCTGCAACCCCTCGCAGTACAAAAACCCAAAAACCAAGGGGCATCTCTTTGCACCCAGGTTGGTACATCAAGTTTACACAAACCCCTTCATGTTCCATCTCACACATAAATTTTAAAACACACAAAAAACACAATTTGCTTTTCACCATGAAAAGGTATGGGGAAACCGGCCCTGGAAATCACACTTCCTCCCATGTTTTAGTTTTATTTAAAATGTTTGCATCTTTTAGTGCATAAGTATCAATCTTTCTAATCCTGTAAACCTTAGTTGTTAAATGTACTTTGTGGTAGTCAGTGTTTATGCCCAGGGTGCCATCTAATTTGGGAACCATGAAGCATGGGAATGCCCACTGATTCTCACTAAGCACTGCAAACTGGTGTTGGAAGAATTTCACTTCTTCCTCCATATCCAATTTTTCATACAGATTTTTCCCACACAAAAGTTGTTGAATTGGCTTAGCTTCCTTAACAATTACTTCATGGAGCTTCAACTTTTCCCCATTACTGACATCCCAAACCTTTATAAGGTTCCAAGGTGGCTGAGCTAACTCTCCAACATTTTTCTCATTAACCCTTTGAGGGTTTTGGTCGTACTAGTACGTCTTACGCGTAGGGGTTTTTGTCGCACTAGTACGCATAAATTCTAGCGGCCTCAAATCTCACAGGAAAAGGCTGATAAGCCTAGATGTGAGAGAATGGGTCTGTGTGGTGGGTGTGCGCAGTAGGAAAAAAATCTGGGACCCAGTGGTGCATTGTGGGAATGCCATCATAGTACACAATTTCCACCGTGCCCTGTGGTAAGAAGTTCCTCACTCCTCGGCGAATTGGGACACTTTTTTTCCCCCAGGGGACAGTTCTAATACAGATGGAAGTGACAATTTAAAGATGGTTTTCAAGGTTCTGGTGAGGTTTTGCCCGAAACTAATGACCATAATATGGGAAAATAGTGAGGAAAACCCAGACAACCCACAGCCTTCCACCTCTGGTGCTGGGCCTTCTTGTTCACGTTCAGTTGTACCAGAATCAAAGGGGAAAACTCCTATTTTCCAAAATCCCAGGACTCAGATGTGAGCATTGGTGATGATAGTGATAGTGATTATGAACTACAAGCTCTTAAAAACTTGTTCCAAGAAATGGAGGAGGAGGAGGAGGCGGGAGGGGAGGAGGAGGCAGAGGAGGAGGAGGCAAAGGAGGGAGGAGGAAAGAGGAGGAGGAGGCAAGAGGGGAGGGAAGAAGAAGAGGAGGGGAGGAGGGGGAGGAAGGAGGAGGAGGAGGGAGGAGAAGAAGAGGAGGAGGAGGAAGAAGAAGAGGAGGAGGAGGAGGAAGAAGGGGGAGGAGGAGGAGGAGGAAGAAGAGGAGGAGGAGGAAGAAGAGAGGGGGGGAAAGAAGAAGGAGGGGGAGGAGGAAGAAGAAAAATACGTAATGATAAGAATAATACATAATAATAATATTACATAAATATAATAATACATAAAAATTAATAATAGGTAATAATAAATGTTCACCCATGACAGTAACAAGATAAGGGGAGATAACTCTGATAAGTGCTGACGTTTGATGAGGGTAAACGAGGGTAGAGCTGATGCCAAAAGATGAGATAAACAATCTCCCCCCCTTTGTTTTTGCTGGTATACTAACATTTCTGTCTGTCTATTTGCCTGTCTGTCAAGCTCCCTGTCTATCCGTCTAGCTCTCTGTCTTTAGAGAGCCACAAGACTGCGTCATCACTTTTTTTTCACATCTTCAAGCAGAGTATAGCACTTTGTCTGGGTTTCTTGGGTTATCCTAGGTAATTTAAAACTATGTATACTTTGTATTTATGTGTACCTGTGAGACAGAGATAAAAAGACAGATGAATGAGGGAGAAAGATAATTAGATAGAATGGAGGAAGGGAAGCAGCATCCGACCCCATTGTTTTGACAGGCGGGGGGGGGGGGGAGTGAGTAATAGACAATATGTCATTTTGGACAGCTGCGGAAATCCTGGTAATTTTTCACTATGGAGGAGGAGGAGAAGAAGGAGGAAGAGTAGGGGGAAGAGGAGGGGGAGGAAGAGGAAAGGGGGGAGGAAGAGGAAGAGTAGGAGGAAGAGGAATAAGAGGGAAGGGAATAGTAGGAGGAAGATTAGGGGGGAAAAAGGAGGAAGAGGAGAAGAGGAGGAGGAGGAGGAGGAAGAGTAGGAGGAAGAGGAAGAGTAGGAGGAAGAGGGAAGAAAGGAAGGAGAGGAAGAGTAGGAGGAAGAGGGAAGAGGAAGAGTATGAGGAAGATAGGGGGAAAAAGGAGGAAGAGTAGGGGGAAGAGGAGGAAGAGGAAGAAGAGGAGGAGGAGGGTGGAAACATAGTACACTGGTACTGGTACACTAACATTTCTGTCTGTTATTTGTCTGTCTGTCAAGCTCCCTGTCTATCTGTCTATCCGTCTAGCTCTCTGTCTCAGAGAGTCACAAGACTGTGTCATCACTTTTACTCACATCTTCAAGCAGAATATAGCACTTTGTCGGATTTCTTGGGTTATCCTAGGTAATTTATACTATGTATACTTGTATTTATGTGTAAACCCGTGAGACAGAGATAGACAGACAGTTAGAAAGAGAGAGGGCAGATTGAAAGAGATAGAATGGGGAGAAAGATAAAACACCATTGTGTATGACACCATGTTTCAGAGTTCCACAAGCTGCAGAACTAATAGGAATATGTTCAGTGACTGTATATTGGTATATATATTAAGAACAATAATAATAAAAACAATGTTTTGTATTGTTTGTTTTTGTAAACAAGTTTTGTAAACAATTATTGAAATTATGTTTGTGTGCTTATTGTGTTGTATAAAAACGAGGTGTATATATGTACATTGCACCCTTTCTTTTTGGGCTCATAGGCCACATAAGTTATGTGAAAAAATAAAATAGTGAAAAAAACAACAAACCTTCAAATACAAGTAAACTAAAGTTTACCGGGTGAGCGGCAGTCGCCGCTGTTGCCGTACGCGGCTCATTTTCTGCAAACTTCATGCATCCATATCTCCGTAAGTATTGATGGTAAATTTTTTTTGTTTATCCTATAATGTTTAGAAAAAAAAACTATTTTTTCATAAGAAAAAATAATTTTTTTTTTTTTTTGAAATTTGGCCGACCCTGAGAACGAGTTTCGGAGAGGGCCTGTCGACCCTCAAAGGGTTAAACCCAAGCATGCATTTCCCAAAATCTTTTACACACGTTATTTCTTAAATATGCTTTTGCTATTTCATACAGATTACTGTTTTGCACCCCTTTACATTCCATTAAAACATTGGTTTCTCTGAATTTTTGACATAACTTCAAACCCTTTGACCGGTTACTGTGTACATTATACTCATTCTTTTCTTGCTTGGGGGTGTGGTTTTATATCTAACCCCTGGGAACTTCCCCCACAACATGTTCAGCTCAGAGCGACTTGCCATACAGATTTTCATATGAATTGGCTCCAGTATCAGCACTTCCTCTACAGCCTCCAGAGCATCCTGGTCTGGTTGATGGGCACGTTCACAGGTACCATCCACCTCATACGAGCCAAACAGTGTCTGAAACTGAGAAAAAGCTCCGAGGGGAAAGCATCACCATCCTCCCCAAGCCAACAGCTCAGAGATTCCAGAGTGCTTCCCCACTCAGCAAATACAAAGAAAGAGATCCTCTCATCCCAGTTGTTAGTATTGTCTATACCATATGCTTGCATCATTGTTTTGAGGGTTTGATGTAATTTCTCTATTTCTCCTTGAGATGGAGGGTGATAGGCAGTTGAAAACTGAGGCTCTACTTTTAATCCCTTTAAAACATTTCTAAAAGACTTTGAGGTAAAGTTAGGCCCTTGGTCTTTTGCACCGCTTGAGGAAAACCAGCATGAAAAAAGAACTTTATCAAAACCCTTAGGACTACATGAGCAGTTATCTTATGTAGAGGGACTGCTTCCAGGTACCTGGTAATGGAGCAAATAATTGTGAGTAAATAATCATTTCCCAGTTTGGTCCTTGGGGGATGGACCAAGTACATCTACTACCAGCTTGCTGAAAGGTTCACCTGGTGCTGAAATAGACTGAAGGGGAACAGGTTTAATACTTTGACTAGGTCTCCCTATAAACTGAGAGACATGATAGGTCTCAATATACTCTCTGACAGTCTCCAACAGCTGAGACCAGAAGAAATGCCTGGAAACCTTGGACATCACCATCTGGGGACAAAACCCTTCTTCTCCTTCCATCGATACTGCAGACAGAGGTTACTTCTTTGTAACAGTTTCCTCCCTGAAATGAAAACACTTATTTAATTGTAAAATCTCTTCTTCAGCCACAGCTGAGGCTCGGATCAGCTTAAGAGCGACATTTTCCTGCACAGAAATTAATTGCACCCTAGCAGGTGCAGCCTCTCTCACACTATTTAACTGATCCATTCTCCAATCATGCTCAGCTCTGGCTGGAACATCCTTTTCTTCAGTTGACTACTGTAGAAATTTATTTGGTCCCTAAAGTTCCACAGGACAGATACAGCGTACAAAGGTCCCAGCATGGCCGTAATGGAACGGCTGAGTTGGGTGGCCCTTACACCCAACCAAAACACACACACACACACCCGGGTTGGCGAAGGTGGTTGGAAGGTACCTCTTAATTGATAGATTTACCCTTCAGGGAAGAAGTAGGTAGTTTATACTGTTAGTACACTAATATTAGGATTATTGAGGCAACTGTAGATAATAATGTAGACCTAAGACCTTAACATAGGTAGTAATAGGCCGAATGTAGGCAAACACTAGGTTATGTTAGCTAGGGAGAACTGGCAGCCCAAGTTTGAACGATGAGGTGCGGGTCTCGAAGACGCCAGAGCTTCCTTCTAAGACTAGACATCATCGTAGCAACAAGTGCCGTGACCAGCAGGCGGCGCCCCCACGTGTCTTCACATACTAGACCTGGGGAAATCTGGTGAAGGCACCTTGATGTACCGTAGATGACCTCCTCCGTCAGGCCCATACATTAAGACAAGACCTCCACTTTTACTTAGGATTCTGGGGAAAGTTGCAAGTGAGTTGAGCTGTAGGCCTTTGTGCAGCTGGCAGTGCATGCCCAGTATGTACCAGCGTCTCTTGTCAGCCTAGAAGCAAGTGTCACTTTCTGCATAGTATTCTAGGGGATTCACCCCCCCCCCTTGGAAATAGGAATTTCTGAGGTGCGGGCAGGTCACTAATAACGATTGAATATTGCAGGAATTAAGGCTCCCGGTTGCATGTGGTTCTAAGGGCAAGTCCAGAGGGACTAAAGCTTAGGGAGGTTGAAGACCAGAATAGATTCTACATCACCAAGTAAGTTAGTCCTTTAAACGTGCATGCAGGCGAGATTTCCTGCAACATCAGTCATTTATGGAAATCTGTCCTATAAGCCACTTGTGAGGCTGAGGTACCGACCTCAGAGCTCGGTGTCAACAGAGCTTGCCAGAGTAGGCGACTCACTTGGAGGCAGTCCAGACAAATTTTCACAACTGCAGTTCAACATCAGAAAGCAGAGTTACCAAACTTAAGCCTTCACCATCCTCATGAGAAATATCATGAAGACTGTTGGTAGCATGATCATGAGCCATACTTCTCATGGTGGAACCATCAGGGAGAAGGTCTGGCAGGGTTTTCCAAGCCTTTTCCTCCCAACATTTGGGACTTGGTTTCCCCCAAACTAGTTGTTCCTCACTGTCTAACAGGCCCATAACATTATTCCCTAATAAGAGGTCGACCCCTTCGAAGGTAATTTCATCTGAGATACCTACAGGGAGATAGCCAACTTGGTATGCAGATTCTACCCATAATTTGTGTACAGGTGTCCTTATGGTTGAACCCGTAATACCCTTCAACAATATATCTACCCCAGTATAGGTATCCTTAGACACTGGCAGCACTCCAGCACGTAGCAAGGAGTAGGTGCTACATCCATGTCTCAAGGACAATATGTTCTCAACTCTGCCTACATCCTTTTGCAAACCAACTGTGGACCTACTAGAAAATATACACATCCTGGGGTCTAGATCCAAAGGTTCCTCCTCACCTTGCCTTGAAGGCCTAATGCAGGCAACTGGATGTATCTCTGCATTTAGGGTCCCCTGGGATGGTTCCTCCCTTTCCTGATCTCGCCGTCTTGACCAGCAAAACTTTTGTGTGTGTCCAGTTTTGTTACAGTAGTAACAGATAAAACTCTTAAAGGTATTTTTACCATTTGGTGTA
>NC_069410.1:4445120-4486005 GCF_026875155.1 Cherax quadricarinatus | reverse complement strand
TCTAACACTTGTGGTCGCTGTTTCGTAATCACAGTTGCACCTTTTACAAGAACAGCTTCCTTGATTGCCGTTTTCCTGCTCACTATAGTAGAGATGGTTGATTGGGGTTTACTATACAACCTGACCAGCTCCAGTACACGCACTCCACTTTCATACTTTGCAATTATCTCTTTCTTCATTTCAATAGTCATTAGCACCCTTGGTCTCGAAGGGTTGGCACTAGAAGCTTTCTTGGGGCCCATGGTGACTTATTTTGCAGAAACAAGCACCAAAAACAGTGATAATATGGATAATATGGAATGTACCCAATGTATCCTTAGATGCGCGCACACTGGCTGGCTTGTAAACACTGGACACGTCTCGTACGAATCGTATCACATACCGGGTTTTGTATCGGGAAGCAAGGCAAATTTTTTTTGATCAAATGAATCGGCTACCGGATTTATCGGATACCGATAGCATCAGGAACCGGGGGTCCACTGTACATATAAAATAACTAGTGCTTCCCTCATGACAATATATTAAACAAACAACTAAGCAGTTTTATTTTTATACATTGGCATATTGTATAGTATACAATTAGGGTAATTACTATGTATAAACTACCTTATAAAAAGAGTCACTTGTTATGCAAGGCATTTCAAGCAGCCTTAAAACTAATTTATAATTACTAGACAATGAGACACATATAGTACATAAGAATAAGAATACGTACTTAGGTTTATACTACAAATTTAATACAAAATTCTAATTAAAGATACATTTAGGATGAAGCTGAGGTATCTGAATTAATACGAGGAGAAAAATGTTCTCGTAATAAATGAGAGATGAAGGAAGGATGGAACAAGAACGAACAATAATGGATCACTATTGGATCACTATGACAAGGTCCTAGATGCACTAGAAGACAAAAAGAATGCAGATGTAATATATACAGACTTTGCAAAAGCCTTCGACAAGTGTGACCATGACGTAATAGCGCACAAAATGCGTGCTAAAGGAATAACAGGAAAAGTTGGTCGATGGATCTATAATTTCCTCACAAACAGAACACAAAGAGTAGTAGTCAACAGAGTAAAGTCCGAGGCAGCTACGGTGAAAGGCTCTGTTCCACAAGGCACAGTACTCGCTCCCATCTTGTTCCTCATCCTCATATCTGACATAGACAAGGATGTCAGCCACAGCACTGTGTCTTCCTTTGCAGATGACACCTGAATCTGCATGACAGTGTCTTCCATTGCAGACACTGCAAGGCTCCAGGCGGACATCAACCAAATCTTTCAGTGGGCTGCAGAAAACAATATGACGTTCAACGATGAGAAATTTCAATTACTCCGATATGGTAAACACGAGGAAATTAAATCTTCATCAGAGTACAAAACAAATTCTCGCCACAAAATAGAGCGAAACACCAACTTCAAAGACCTGGGAGTGATCATGTTGGATCATCTCACCTTCAAGGACCATAACATTGTATCAATCACATCTGCTAGAAAAATGACAGGATGGATAATGAGAACCTTCAAAACTAGGGATGCCAAGCCCATGATGACACTCTTCAGGTCACTCGTTCTATCTAGGCTGGAATATTGCTGCACACTAACAGCACCTTTCAAGGCAGGTGAAATTGCTGACCTAGAAAATGTACAGAGAACCTTCACGGAGCGCATAACGGAGATAAAACACCTCAGTTACTGGGAGCGCTTGAGGTTCCTGAACCTGTATTCCCTGGAACGCAGGCGGGAGAGATACGTGATCATATACACCTGCAAAATCCTAGAGGGACTAGTACCGAACTTGCACATGAAAATCACTCACTACGAAAGCAAAAGACTTGGCAGACGATGCAACATCCCCCCAATGAAAAGCAGGGGTGTCACTAGCACGTTAAGACCATACAATAAGTGTCGGGCCCGAGGCTGTTCAACTGCCTCCCAGCATACATAAGGGGGATTACCAATAGACCCCTGGCAGTCTTCAAGCTGGCACTGGACAAGCACCTAAAGTCGGTACCTGACCAGCCGGGCTGTGGCTCGTACGTTGGTTTGCGTGCAGCCAGCAGTAACAGCCTGGTTGATCAGGCTCTGATCCACCAGGAGGCCTGGTCACAGACCGGGCTGTGGGGGCGTTGACCCCCGGAACTCTCTCCAGGTAAACTCCAGATGATAGACAGGGTCTCAGGATTTATTTGGCATAGCCTATGATCCATTTTAATAATATTTTTATTATAGTTTTCATTGCAAATGAAACAAAATTAAGTGTTTATAATATTTATTATTTACTATACATCAATACATTAACACTTTCTTTTGCTAGGACACATTATCTTAACTCAGACACTGGTTATAAAGTAACAGATATTTACTACTGCCATGAATATTATGTCCCTAGGGCAACAGTTCTAAGAACTGAGCAATAATGCTATATTATAAATAATGACAGGTATTCCTCATATAAACATGCCAAGTTACTCTATATTAATATAACAAATTATTCATTATATAAATATGAAAAGTTATTCTATGTAAAAATGAAAATATTTTTTTTGAAATTCAACAATTTAGAATCTTCCATTGTTCATACTGGCTGGCATCACAAAAAAAGAATTACAGTGGAACCTTGACTTACGAATGTCCCAACTTACGAGTTTTTTGAGATACGAGCGGTCCCTGGGTCGATTTTTTTGCTCTGAGTTACGAGCCAACATTTGAGTTACGAGCCAGCTCCCCCCTCCCTCTTCCCCCTCAACCCAAAACCTGGACACCTCTCTTGTTTATCTATGATTTCATGCTTTAATTCCATGGAAGTCATTCTCTTTTTCTTCTCAGCAATAATAATAATATAATAATATTACAGTCAAGTCACTTAATAAGTCGGTCAAGTCATTCAGTAAGTCAGTCAGGTCACTCTAAGTCAGTCAAGTCATTCAGTAAGTCAGTCAAGTCACTCAGTAAGTCATTCAGTCAGTCAGTTCAGTCAGTCAGTCAGTTGTTCAGTAAGTCAGTCATTCAGTCAGTCAATCACACAAACTCATGTTAACCTCTTTTTCTGTGTACAAAGTAACACTTCAGTTATGGCTACAGGTATCTCTTTGTTTAATTCTTTCTTTCAACAAACCGGCCGTGTCCCACCGAGCAGGGTGGCCCAAAAAGAAAACCAAAAGTTTCTCTTTTTAAATTTAGTAATTTATACAGGAGAAGGGGTTACTAGCCTCTTGCTCCCGGCATTTTAGTCGCCTCTTACAACACGCATGGCTTACGGAGGAAGAATTCTGTTCCACTTGTTTAATATCTTTGTTAATTTTAAGACTTAAGTGCTTATACCTCTTTGTGCCACTTTCAGCAACACTAGTATGGCTACTGGGTGTCATGATTGCTTGGCAGATACAAGATATAGTAATTAAAATATCATAACACAATTGACAAACACAGCTGCCTTGTAGGAGAGAAAGACTGGACACGTATGAATTAGGAATGGTGGGGGGTTGTGTTGGGGAGTTGTAGGGTATGGTGGGGTGGTGTCGTGGAGTGGTAGGGGATGGTGGGGTGATGTGGGGGTGGTAGGGGATGGTGGGGTTGTGTCGGGGAGTGGCAGGGATGGTTGGGTGGTGTGGGGGTGGTAGGGGATGTGGGTTGTGTCGGGGAGTGGTAGGAGATGGTGGGGTTGTGTCGGGAGTGGTAGGGGATGGTGGGTTGTGTCGGGGAGTGGTAGGGATGGTGGGTGTGGTGTCGGGGAGTGGTAGGGATGGTAGGGTGGTGTCGGGTAGTGGTAGGGGATGGTGGGGGTGGTGTTGGGGAGTGGTAGGGGATGGTGGGGGGTGCTGTTGGTGTCGGGGAGTGGTAGAGGATGGCTCCCTGGCTGCTACACAACAAGGTGGCCGCTTGAGCAAAAGAGAATTTTTTTTTCCTTCCCACAAACTGAACCATGTTAAGTTAATTATACGAAGTGTTACAGAAAATTGTGCAGCAATTCTTCAATGGCGGTCTACTGTATTATTATATTAAAGCTAGAGCTTCAGTTCCCTATACTAATAATAATAATAATTGTTATAATAATGATAGAGCTTCAGTTCCCCCAAATTAATAATAATAATAGTTATAATAATGATAGAGCATTAGTTCCCTAAATTAATAATAATATAGTAGTAGGTTGGTTATAGTAGTAGGTTGGTAGACAGCAACCACCCAGGGAAGTACTACCGTCCTGCCAGATGACTGTGAAACAAAAACCTGTAACTGTTTTGCATGATGGTAGGATTGCTGGTTTTCTTTTTCTGTCTCATAAACACGCTAAGATAACAGGGATATCTTGCTACTCCTACTTACACTTTGGTCACACTTCACAGACACGCACATGCATATATATATATACATACATCTAGGTTTTCCTCCTTTTTCTAAAATAGCTCTTGTTCCTTTTTATTTCTTCAAATTGTCCAGGGGGAAGTGGAAAAGAATCTTTCCTCCGTAAGCCATGCGTGTCGTATGAGGCGACTAAAATGCCGGGGAGAAATGGGCTAGTAACCCCTTCTCCTGTAAACAATTACTAAAAAAGGAAGAAGAAAAACTTTATAAAACTGGGTTGCTTAAATGTGCGTGGATGTAGTGCGGATACAAGAAAACAGATGATTGCTGATGTTATGAATGAAAAGAATTTGGAATGTCCGGCCCTAAGCGAAACAAAGCTGAAGGGGTAGGAGAGTTTCAGTGGGGGAAATAAAGGGGAAATTAAATCGGGAGTATCTGAGAGAGTTAGAGCAAGGAAGGGGTAGCAGTAATGTTAAATGATCAGTTAGGAAGGAGAAAAGAGAATATGAATGTGTAAATTCAAGAATTATGTGGATTAAAGTAAAGGTTGGATGCGAGAAGTGGGTCATAATAAGCGTGTATGCACCTGGAGAAGAGAGGAATGCAGAGGAGAGAGAGAGATTTGGGAGATGTTAAGTGAAGGGTATAGGAGCCTTTGAACCAAGTGAGAGAGTAAATTGTGGTAGGGACTTTAAAGCTAAAGTAGGAGAAACTTTAGGAGGGTGTGGTAGGTAAATTTGGGGTGCCAGGTGTAAATGATAATGGGGGCCCTTTGATTGAACTTTGTATAGAAAGGGGTTTAGTTATAGGTAATACAAATTTTAAGAAAAAGAGGATAAATAGTATACACGATATGATGTAGGGCGAAATACAGTAGTTTGTTGGATTATGTATTGGTAATAAAAGACTGTTGAGTAGACTTCAGGATGTACATGTTTATAGAGGGCCACAGATATATCAGATCACTTTCTAGTTGTAGCTACACTGAGAGTAAAAGGTAGAAAGGATACAAGGAGAATAGAAGCATCAGGGAAGAGAGGGGTAAAGGTTTATAAACAAAAGGGAGGCAGTTAGGGTAAGATTAAACAGCTATTGGAGGATAAGGGGCTAATAGAGATAGGCAATGGGGTCGAAGAGGTAGGGGTGGGTTTTAAAAAATGTAGTGTTAGAGGTTCAGCAAAGTTTGTGGTTACGGGAAAAGTGGTGCAGGGGGGAAAGGACGATTGGGGGAATAGAGTAAAGAGAGTAGAAAAGGGAGAAAAAGTGCATATGAAAGTTTTTACAAAGTAGAATAGCAAGGGGGGAAGAATATGGAAAAAAAGAGAAGTAAGAGAGGGGTGAAGAAATGTAAAAAGAGAGCAAATGAGAGAGGGGGTGGATGTTATCAACAAATTTTTTTTGAAAATAAAAAAAAGTTTTGGATGAGATAAACAAGTTAAAAAGCCTAGAGAACAAATGGATTGCAGTTAAAAAAGGAAGGAGAGTTTTTAAAAGGAGATTAGAGGTATTGGAAGATGGAGGGAATATTTTGGGAAATTTGTTAAATGTTTGAGAAAAAGGGGAAGCTGTGATTTCGTGTAAGGAAAGGAGGAATAACTCTTGTGGGGAGTAAAGGAAGACCCCGTGTGATGTGGGGGAATTTCGGAGGCAAAAGGAAAAAAGAAAGGGGGCAAGGCAGCCGGGGTTTTATGGGAAAAGATGAAATTTTTAAAACGGGTGGGGATATAGTTTTGGGTTTTGGGAAATTTATTTAATAAATTATGGAAAGGGGGTAAGGTCCCTAGGGATTGGCAGAGAGCATGCATATTTCCTTTGTATAAAGGCAAAGGGGAAAAAAGAGGGTGCAAAAATTATAGGGGGAAAGTCTGTTGAGTGTACCTGGTAAAGTGTAGGGAAAGGTTATGAATTTAAAGAATTAAGAGTAAAGGGAGAATAGGTAGCAGATGAAAAAGGGAGCTTGGGGAAAGGTGGGGGTGTGGGGACCAGGGTTTACAGTAAAACAAAAAGGAACAAATTTAAAAAGGGCAAAGAGGTCTTTGTGGATTTTGGTTTTGGGAAAAGGGGCGATGACAGGGGGGATAGGGGGCAATGGGGGCAGAGTTGCAAGTGATGGTGTGGAGGTAGGTTCTAAAAGCTGAAAGTTTTTAAACGAGGATATGAGGCTCAATTTAAAAGGTATGTAGGAAAGAGGGAAATTTTTTTCCCCCGAAAATGGGCCTTAGAAAAGGGAGTGTATGTAAACCGGGTTGTTTAAAAATTTTTATAGAGGGGTTTTTGTAAGAGAAGAAAAGCAGGGCCCTTGGGAAAGGCGGGGATTAAAGATAAAGAATACATACAAATGGGAGTTGTCCCTCCCTTTTTGTGAGACACTGTCCCTTTGGGGATTCTGAAGGAATTTGCAGAGATGGGGATGAATTTGGTAGGGTGTGCAAAAGAAAAAATTTAAAAGGGTGAATACGGGGGAAAGGTAAGGTTATGGGGATAAAAAAGATTAGGTGATGAAAGATTGAATATCAGATTGGAGGGAGAGAGTATGGAGGAGGTGAACGTATTCAGATATTTGGGAGTGGGGACGTGTCAGCGGATGGGTCATTGAAAGATGAGGTGAATCATAGAATGATGAGGGAAAAAGAGTGAGTGGTGCACTTAGGAGTCTGTGGAGACAAAGACTTTGTCCTTTGGAAGGCAAGAGGGAATGTATGAGAGTTAGTTTTAAATACCAACGTCTTATATGGGTGGAAGCGTGGGTGATGAATGTTGAAAGCGAGGAGAAGGCGGAGGCAGTGGGGGATTCGTGTCTGGGGGCAATGTGTGGTGTGAAATTAATGCAGAAGATTCGTATTTTGGAAGTTAGGAGGGGGTGCGGGTTTACCAAAACTGTTGTCCGAGGGCGGAGGAAGGGTTGGAGGGTGGTTCGGGCATGTAGAGAATGGGACGATACAGAAGACTTCAAGAGTGTTTCATCTTGTAGGGGAAAGGGAAAGGGGCGGGGTAGGTCGGCCTGGGAAGGTTTGGAGGGAGGGGGTAAAGGAGGTTTTGTGTGCGAGGGGGCTTGGATTTCCAGCAGGCATGCGGAGCGGGGTTTGAAGGAGTGAATGGGACAATGTTTTTAAAAACTTAAACGTGCTGTTGGAGTGTGAGCAAAGTAACATTTATGAAGGGATTCAGGGAAACCGGCAGGCCGGACTTGAGTCCTGGAGATGGGAAGTACAGTCCTGCACTCTGAAGGAGGGTTAATGTTCATTTTAAAAAAACTGTAGGGGAAAGCACCTTCTGGCAAACAGTAATGAGTGAATGATGGTAAGTTTTTCTTTTTCGGGCACCCTGCTTGGGTGGGAATCGGCCAGTGTGATAATAAAAAAAAAAAATTATTATTATAATAATGACACAGCTTCAGTTCCCTGAATTAATAATAATAATAATGCATAATACATATGTAATAATAATTCAGATTGCTTCTGTTAGTTTGTACAGCTGGTAAGCAGTAAACATGTTTACATTCCTGTAGGGGGCAGTTCTCTCATGCTTGTTTGCATTTTTTTGCAGTCATTTGGCCAAATTTCTTTTTTCTAACCATGGGTCCTAGTGATCTATTGCAGTTAGCCTCAAAAATACTCTTGTTTTCTCTTACAGTAAGAACGGAAGATACTATAGTCAGATTGGGACAGAAATGGCTGACGCTTCTGCTGCTGCTGCCTCTGCCACCATACTGTGACCTATTTTATTCATTCTAGAGTAGTATATGTCATGTTTCTGTGCTAATTATATTGTTTATTATGACATATTAGATGAATTGTGATAGATAAATAAGCCATACAGTTGATAATAGCGTTATATTCAAGTATTTTTCTCATCTCTCCAGAGTGCAGGAACAAATTAATGGCTTTTCAGTTAATTTAAATGAGGAAAATTAATTTGATATACGAGTAAATTGAGTTATGAGCTAGATCCTGGAACGGATTAAACTCATAAGTCAAGGTTCCACTGTATTTTCAAAATGTACATAATTATTACAATATGAAGCAGAGTTTATTTCATACATTTTGAAATGCCATATTTGTGAAGAGCCTTTCAGGCCAACTATAAATTCAGTTCAACTACTGTATGTAGTTGTATAGTTTAAAGTTATATTAACTGAATGCTAAGTTTAAAATTATTAATTGTGTGGCAATTTAATGTTATCAAATGTGATGATATTTTTAAGTGCATAACAAAAATCTACATACTAAAACAGCAGTGTTAATACAAAAAGATGGTAATAAAATTTATATTGACACTTTTAGTTATAATAATTATTCAGGGTAAAAATAGTCATAAAAATAAGTGCATGACTCACAAAATTGTAATAAACACAATTGCAAACAAACCATGGAACAGGTGGGGTATGAACCCATAGTGAGGGCATGAGTATGAATGCTCATTGAAATCTAAAAAAGCAGGTTGTGCTAGATATATTTAACAATTATATTTGATCTACTGTACATAAATTTACATAAAATTCAGGTGATGATTTTTTTTTAAATATTTCGTCTAGTGTGATCCATGAAGAAAGAGTCCTGTCATGTTAGGAACTGAGTAGCAGACTATAAATTAAGATGGATCAATTCAGTAGAGTTAAAACATTAAGGATTATTCATCCAAGAAAATTATGTATAAAAATATATATCTGAGTACAATAGTACAGGTATCTGTATCTGAGTACAATAGTATCTATGTTAAGATAATTAGCACTAGAAATAATACTGTATATACATATTCACAACATGGCCTTTCAAAAAAAAAAATTTTTTTTTTAGGCACAGAGACTAGTTCATTGTCAGATGCTAAGATAGCTGACCTATTTTTGATTAAACTCACAATGAGATGAAACAATCTATAAAACTCAAGAAATGTATAAAGTAATATGGTCAAACAGTGCATAAATACAAATTGGCAAGATATCTAAATAGGGTAAGAAGAAAAAACATACAATTTGGGTAAAGGCGGTATAATATTAAGGTAAATAGATCAGACCTTATTAATTTACAGGTAATCCTGGCTTAATAATAGTTCAATGTACAATGTTTTGATACACAAAAACATACAGTCAAGACACAGCAGTTACTGCTTCGCAAACATGGCCAGTAATGGCAAGTGCAGCATCTAGATGAACATATGGCAGAGCTTACACTCTTAAGTGGTGGCAGCAAGAGGTGACATAAATGTTCTTCATAGTTTATGTTATACAATATGTTATAAACTGTGAAAACAGCTAAGTGGTCATGAACTTATGACTGTCATAACATTTGACCCTGTTAACTTTTTTGTCACTCAAAATTCTAAAGAAAATCTAACATTGTTTTTTTAGATAATCAGTCATGGTAGACCCTAATTGTTCTTTAAACTACATTTATTTTCCCCACAAACCTACTCAGATTCAGGGTAATGTTGGCTTATATGCCCTTCACTCCTCTTGATGCAAACTTAAGATTTCACACGTATGTGAACATACTAAATTGCATATTATTATTATAAAAAATATAATAATCAGGGAAGTGCCATAGGGGTCACACAGCACATGGGAAATGGGAGGCAATCAGGTTTAATCTAATGAAGGGAAGAATAAGTTTGCTTCCTTGGATCAAGAGCTCCTCACCAGTATCAAGGCACCTCCATGGAGGGGACCAAACTGCATAAGCAAGATATGCTCCACAGTAGCAAGTACAGTACTGCATTATTCATAAAAAAGTGTTTAACTAAATAGGTCACTCAGTGCTCCACTGAAGGGAACAGCTAGACACAGCAGGAGACACTAATTATTCAGTAAGTTTACAAAAACAAAAGGAGTCAGTCTGCACAGTGTATCTGTTTTAAAAAACTAATAAGAGAATCTGAACTAAAAGTAGGTCTATTAGAGAGGAGTGCAGACAATGTTAGCATGACAGTATACTGAAATAGAAGCTGATAATGAAGTCAGCATGCTTTTTAATGAATGAACAAAAGATGGTCTGTCAGCACACTCTGACAATTCTCACAAGTTTGGTGTGATTAATGCTCAGATGTGATAGTACTTTCTCACAGTTGACAGTACTGAAGGGAGGATGGCCAACTATAGTTTGATTAATAACGGCTAACTTTTCTCTAATTCAGGCCAACAATGCTGTCAGCTCCTGTGCTGAATGCATCTGTACTGATCTTGAATTACATAATCACTGATTGTTTTTTCTTAAACATGCAGAATTTTTTAAGCTTGAAGCAATATTTATGAAAATGCAGCCACATGGTTCATGTGGCTGCATTTTCATAAATATTTCTTTAATGGCACTATTATTTTAATTTCTTAGAAATCTTCAGAAAAGTAATGAGGATTACTTTTAGTCTTCAATCCACATCACTTCTCTGAAGTGAAGGGATTGAAGACTAAAAGCCAAACCACGATTCTCCTGAGTCGTCACATAAACAAACTGACCATTACAGGCAGGCCCCGTTTAACAGCATTTCATTAATGCAGCAGTTTTTAATTATACTCATTCTTCATTTATTCAGACTTCCTACAATATATTTACTACTCACTATAAGCTATGGACAAAATATTTAAGGTAAGTAATGTGTGTACTATAGTATATGCATTTTTTAGGCCTAGCTATATTTCTCACATAATTTATGATATGGTAAACATGCTATCAGGTTTTGTGTTTTTAACATGTCGGCCGTTTCCCACTGAGGTAGGGTGACCCAAAAAGAAAAACAAAAGAAAAAAATAGAAAAAACTTTCATCATTCAACGCTTTCACCTCACTCATATACAATCATTGTCTTTGCAGAGGGGCTCAGATACGTCAGTTTAGATGTCCCTCCAAACAGCCAATATCCCAAACCCCTCCCTTAAAGCGCAGGCATTGTACTTCCCATTTCCAGGACTGAAGTCTGGCTAACTGGTTTCCCTGAATCCCTTCACAAAATATTACCCTGCTCACACTCCAACAGCCTGTCAGGTCTCAAAAACCATTCGTCTCCATTCACTCCTATCTATCACGCTCATGCACACTTGTCCAAGCCCAAGTCCAAGCCCCTCGCCCACAAAACCTCCATTAACCCCCTCCCTCCAACCTTTTTGAGGATGACCCCCCACCCTGCCTTTCTTTCCCTACAGATTTATACGCTCTCCATGTTATTCTATTTTGTTCCATTCTCTCTAAATGACCACCTCAAGAACCCCTCTTCAACCCTTTGACTAATACTTTTAGTAACTCCACACCTTCTAATTTCCACACTGAATTCTCTGCATAATATTTACACCACACATTGCTCTTAGACACATCTCCACTGCCTTCATCCTCCTCCTTGCTGCAGCATTTACAACCCATGCATCACACCCATATAAGAGTGTTGGTACCACTGTACTCTTGTACTTTCCCTTCTTGCCTCCATGGATAACATTTTTTGTCTCCACAGATACTTTAATGCACCACTCACCTTTTTTCCTTCATCAATTCTGTGGCTAACCTCATCCTTCATAAACCCATCTGCTGACAAGTCAACTCCCAAATATCTAAAAACATTCACTTTTTCCATACTCCCTTCCTCCAATATGATATCCAATTTTTCTTTATCTAAATCACTTGATACCCTCATCACCTTACCCTTATCTATGTTCACTTTCAACTTTCTACTTTTACACACCCTCCCAAACTCGTCCACTAACCTTTGCAACTGTATTCTTTAGAATCTTCCAAGAGCACAGTATCATCAGCAGAAAGTAACTGTGTCAACTCCCATTTTGTATCTGATTCCCCATAATTTAATCTCACTCCTCTCCTCAACACCCTAGCACTTACTTCTTTTACAACCCCATCTATAAATGTGTTAAACAACCATGGTGACATTACACATCCCTGTCAGGCTTTTATATGCATTTGAAAATGAAAAAAGACTAAGATTCACTTTACGGTGATTTTCACTACAGTAGTAGCCTGGAACTTAACCTTCTTTATAAGCAGGGCTTGCCTGTACTGGAGTGTTCCTTGTATATTTTTTTATTTTTTTCTCTTATTCATTTTACAACCAAATTATTTAATTCAATGTATATAAGCTATTGGTGGATGTACTGTATGGTGCTTATATATTTATTTTGTATGAATTAGCTAGACACCTCATATCAGTTTGTTTTACATCCAAGAATACATCTCCAGTTATATAATAGGAGTCCATGGAAAACATGTTTTGGCAAACAGATTTACGTGGAATGTGAGTCATTAACCCCTTTCACTGTCTCTTATGGAGATCTACATTATTGATGCCAGCATCACTCATGAAGATCTACATTTCAAACACAGCACTCTAAAATATGCTGCGAGTAGTAAATTTAGGCCTTGACATTAGAGAAAAAGTCTGTTCAGCGAGTGTGCATGGTATACAAAAAACTTGCCTCAAATGGTGCATGATGAGAAAAGCAAACCTTTGTCCTTGTGTTTAGTTTAAAATAGCAACTTTGAGGTGTTTTCTAGATTGGATTTTATTATTTTCTTGGTTTCAGGACAGGAATTAGCTTGAAATCAGGCTCAGAGTAGCAGAAATATTTGATTTTTGACAATTTTCCTGAGGACACGTAAGGCCCCCCCTTGTCTGTTTTACAGCTTTCATTAGGTCTTCTTCAATTATTGGATGCCTTCATTCATTTCAGGTTATATTTTTTATCTGAGAAATAAGGTAAATCCTTGTGGTTTGTGTAATGATGAATTCAGCGTGGAAGGCAATTGTAATATATGAGAGATATGGAATTGTGATTAATAAGCAGAGGAAATGTTGCTTTAGTAGCTGGAATGCTTACAGTGTTTATTTTGGACTCTCCTGTTAAATTGAAAAGTTCTTAGATTTGTGTAAAACTGGCCAAATTAATGAACTGTGTGTACTTTATAAGGTAGTTCTGTTAGTTTAATGGGCAGTTGCTAATGCTCAGTCAATAAAATGGAAGGCATACCAGTGAAATAGCTAAGAATTTGGTTGAATTGAGCAAAGGAATTTAAGTAGGATTCAATGTGGGCAAAACTGCCAGTGCATAAATTATGCCCAGACCATTAATTTTGCACTTGTATAATTCTGTAAATTTTCCATTTAATTTTGTATTTTTGGTGCCATTATATTCATTTTTTTTTTTAAATTCTCGACACTGTCAGCACTTTTAATTTTGGGGTTTTTCGACAGTGAAGGGGTTAAGAAAGTGTTACAATAAATACTTGCATTTTATTTTGAATGGTGTAAATGATTCTAATGTATTCCTTCAGTTAGAATAAAAAGAATATACTGCACTGTAAATACTAATTTTATCAGTGCAAAATTTTCTGCTTTAAAATTATATAGGTTTGCCTAAGAAGTGTTTTTTTTTTTCAGAATACTGCTGATATCTTCAAATAGGGTTGATTGGGTTACAGGAATTGAAGTTTACTGACTGACCCAGCAGATGCTACAATTTAACTACAACATTTCCCATATTGTATCTGTAAAGTGAAATGCAGTTTAATGAAACCTTTGGGCCACTCACGAACACTATGGAATTGGGATGTGTAAACCAGGTACGTATGTGTGATATAAGTAAATAATCTTGTTCCTACGTAGTTTTTTCAAATTTATTCTACTACTATACTATGATCAATTTCCTCTATCAATAGGGAACTCTATGGTAGACTTTACACAGAAACAGTTAAATTTTTCCTTTTGAAATCTTGTGACTTTTTTTTTTATCTGAATTTTGTTTAACACTACCACTTCATTCCCATTAAATCTAGTATTTCATTATATCATTCATCCTAGTGAAATTATAAAATCACTGATGTCTGGCATAGAATCCACTTCAGAGTCCATAGAGCATTCAAACATTCCACAATACTTTTTCATTAAGAAATGTGCACATCAGCTAAAACTATTCATAAATAGTTTCATTTGCCAGGTACACTATGTATGCACCAACATCTGACAGAAACTACAGTACATACATAGGTTATTTATAACATAGTAACATTAGAATTTAGCTCACACTAAGGCTTCATGGATATTAAGAATGAACTACAGAATGTATTTTTTCTCTTTTCAAAAACTTTATTGTCTATCTGTTTCTAATCTGGTCTTTATTAAATTGCTTAAGTAACTGCACTTGGATTATTCTATTGTATGTTATATGCAGCTCAAGCTAATGATGATCTTGGATCCTCCCACTCTCCTAATGTATACACTGAAGCAGAACGACGTAATTCGACTGAATTTATAGGCGGTGAACCCATTTGTAACTCACTATTGGCTCTAGTCAAAAATGAAGATGAATGTACATCATTGCGTTCCCCTGAAAACATGACCAAGTGATTGGTTGCTACACGTTGTCCAGAAAGAACAACACAGCCACTACTCTTTATAGGTTCCTTTGCTCTGATTGACTGAACAGCTGCAGAAATTATATTACTTACTTGTTTTTTTGATTCTTGAGAAATATTTTGTTTATCTGGCTCTATAGCACTTTCCTCATTCACTGGATCACTTCGACCATCAGGTGGAGGCCGAACAAAGCGCCAGGAAGAGTCATCTCCCTCTTTACCTTCTGTAAGTAGTGTAAGAGAGCCTAAAGATCTTCGTGGCATCATAGATGCTGGAATTCCAGCTTCTAATAGGTCTTGGGACAGCAAATTAGTTGAAAGGAAAACTGGAAACTGATGGCTAATGTTTTTTGAAAAAGTTGATGGATGATTAGTTAATACACTGCCATGATTATCTGTTCGCAATAAAACTAGTGACTGTGGACGGAACAAAGACTCATTTTTATTGTTGTGGTAATACGTTTTCTGTAATAATTTGTCACTAAAATTTGCTTCGTCGTTTAATGAAGAAGAGTAGTCTCGCTGGGGAAGAGTTGAAGGTATGATTTCAGGCACATGTTTTGCAGTGCTTGTGGAATTATTTATCTCACCTTCCTGGGTCTTAGACTTATGATTTTCCAAGTCATTGCTACCAAGGCGATGAACAAGTCGAGAAAAAATTGTACTTATGCTAAACTCTGAAGCTTCCATTCCTGCAAAGTTGGATGTATATCTGTGGATACTTCCATTCTTCTTGCTTCTGTGTTTAGCAGAGCCATTTCTTTTGACAGAAGATGAAGGTTTTATAGATCCTCTGGGTGAAACTCTGGTGGAAACAGTGCGTACTGAAGAATGATAATTGCGAGGAGGAGTGAGGGCAGACGAGGAGGTCGAATGTGTATGGGCTGAGGAATGGGTTGAGTGAGTAGGAGGGCGTCTTCGTAGAGTTCCTGTTGTGAAGAGTGCAATCCATGCTGCTCGAGCCTCTGGGTGTTGAGCGACACGTACAATAAAGATAATTAATCCCTGCAGTGGTGTAGTAAGGCAGAATATGTACTGAAGTATTTGTCGGGCCCATCCAACACTAATTGCTCCTGCAACCCATGTTACACCAAGCAAAGCAACTACAGTCACAGCTCCACGAACCTAAGAAAAACAAAGATATTAAGTTTTAAAATTAAATTATATTTGTTGTACACATACTGCATTAAAAAAATTGAACATAATAGCATGTTTATGGCAAGAGAGTGATTGAATGAATGACAGTGAAAGGGTTCCTCTTTTTCAGGTCAACCTACCTCAATGAAACATGGTCGGTGTGTTAAAAAAAAAAAGGAACATATATAGCAAGGGGATTATTTTATATTTGTCAAGGTAAACTCCAGGCAATCAAAAGAAATTCCTGTCTCAGTAAATTACAATAAAAAGAAAGCATGGGGAAAAAAAAAGTTTAAGGATAGCATTTCACTGTTGGCTTAATATTCTTTCTGCCTTAATTATAACTATCCAGTGTCTTATGTTCATTATATACAGTGAACACCTTTTATATTCTACATTTATATTTGCATGTCTTAATGATCTGCAGCAGAGTTCACGAACTAATTTATGAATTTACTTGAGATTTTACAAATCTTCAGGAAAGAGACCTAATATAGGCATATAAAGGAAAAATTAATGGTATTTCATATAATGTATCAATACTAATATTGTAGAAGTATGAGAGAGACAAGCACAAGCTGTCATGATTCATGCTTACTCATGTCAAACATAAGATAGAATTGGGACAAAGAAACTTAAAGGCTAAGCGGAAGTCTGCTCCCTCAGCCAGGTGCACTGAAGATGTCACCCTGGATGAAGTGGAGGGCTTTCATGTGATTGGCTGGCTGAAATAACAGTAAGCATAGCAGTGGGGCACCAAACTGCTACACTCTGAATTGCTAGTTCACTGGTTGAGAGGACATGCCAAATGAGTGCGTGACGAATGTCAAATAAAATATACTTGGCATGCATCACAATCAGTATCAATTAGACAAGCCCTACAAAGGAGGAAAGAAAGGACCAATGGTAAATGATAAAAGAAGTGAGGAAACAAAAAATTTTATAAAGTAACATAGCCAAACCTTCCTACCAAGTGTTTCTCAAGGAAATAGAGTAGATACAAACCAAAACAAGTGAAAAAATCCAACAAAAGAGAGATAAATACGTTTATAAACCTGTATTTTAAAGGGTGAAAAACACCTTTATGCATTGGATATCATGGAGGCACAGTTGGATATGCCATTTCTATTTTATGCCTGATACTCTCTTCCAGCCTGGGAAGAATTTTGTTTAAATTAAACACCTGTTCGCATCCTCTCTTCAATCATACCCTTAATGTTGTGGTAGTGCACAGATGCCAGCTGTAGCATGCACAACCCCACTCATTGATAATTGGAAGCATGAATGAAGTAGCCCATGATTTCTGATGTAGAAAGACATATTTCATCCTTCAAAATTCAGTTTTCTACTGAGAGACCATAGGTAATGGCCCCAGATGGAATCATACCACCCATATAGAAACAGAGGAGACAACTACTGAGCTTAAGATATTTTCAAGAAGCTATAATCAAGATACAGTATCCCAAGTAGTATGAGGCAATTTCTTTGTACACTGAAAGAATATGCTGGTGCAGTAAGCAAGAGAATTTCTGTATTTGGCCCTGGCAATGCCAGCACTAATATATGAAGCATAAGTAATGAATGCTCTACAAGATATCCATTAAATTGGAGTGCTAATGGAGTGTGAACAAGGTAATATCTATGAAGGTCTGAAGGAGGTCTTTATCTAGGGGTGAAAAATTCAAACAAAGATTTTTTCACAGAGCAACCTGTCAAAATGTTTAATTAGGAAAGGAAATTATCTTATTGGAATCTAACAATATTTTGTTCATTACCAGAGGTAGCAAAATGTTAAGTCTATGGGTCTTAAAAAAATCTTTACAAAAACAAATGTAAGCTCTCCACACATGCATAAAATGAAAATATCAGTGTTTGTAAGTGCTGTAATTTATTATTAGTGCTGTAATTTGTTGTTTCCAATGTACTTTACTGCATTACACATTGTTATTATTATATATTATTATTATTATTATTATTATTATTATTATTATTATTATTATTATTATCATCACTATTATTATTACTATATTATCATTTCATTTTACTATAATTTTGTCATGTCCTAAATGAATTTGTTGCAACTTTTTATTAAGCTTCAAGTCTTATTTCATTTTTATTTTAAACTGCTCCAAAAAATAACAAATGGAAGCCAAATGGAGTTAACTCCACTATCCAGCCTGTAGTTGTCAAAGTGCTGCAGGGTAGTGTCCTAGGCCCACTCCTCTTTCTCATCTACATCAATTATCTCCCCAATGCATCCCAACTTCCTAAACCAGTTCTGTTCACAGATGACACCACTTATGTCTACTCGCACTCAAACCCAGCTATACTTAGAGAGACTGTAGATGAGCTGCTAAAAATATATACAGTAATACCCCAGTTTTCATCCTTAATCTGTTCCAGAAGATCGGCCGAAATCCAAAATGGATGAAGACCAAAGAAATATTTCCCCTACGAAATAATGTAAATCCAATTAATCTGTTCCAGACACCCAAAAATATTAACAAAAACTAAATTAAGTTAGTAACAGAACTAGGCATTAAAAAACACAATAAAAAGTAAAATACATACACAGTACATTCATTACTTACCTTAAAATATTTGTAGAGGTGAGTAGTATTTATTTGTAGGAAGTCAGTGTAGGTAGCCAGTAGGTGCAGCCTGGCTACACCTACTGGCTACCTACACTGCAGTCCAGAGCCATATTATTGCCATCGACATGTCATGTTCGCTGAGTTTGATCATTTCTAACAACTACCTTTAGATGCCATCATAAACAAAGGGAGAAGTAATGAATAATTCATGCTGAGAATTGTAAACAAAAGCGTTATGTATTAAGGGCGGTGACTGGGCCAACGCAGATTCATACACACTTTCTCTAATGCTGGACCAGACAAAACAATGTTTTCCCCCCACCGACTACCACCCCTCCAAAGCACATAAACATTGCATGTTTACAGGCTATGTAACATGTTTCTTATAAAATTTTGAAGAAAATATCATAGATGGATTAATGGAAATGTCTATTTTTTTTTTTTTTTCAACAAGTTGGCCATCTCCCACCGAGGCAGGGTGACCCAAAAAAGAAAGAAAATCCCCAAAAAGAAAATGCTTTCATCATCATTCAACACTTTCACCACACTCACACATAATCACTGTTTTTGCAGAGGTGCTCAGAATACAACAGTTTAGAAGCATATACGTATAAAGATACACAACATATCCCTCCAAACTGCCAATATCCCAGACCCCTCCTTTAAAGTGCAGGCATTGTACTTCCCATTTCCAGGGCTCAAGTCTGACTATATGAAAATAACCGGTTTCCGTGAATCCCTTCACTAAATATTACCCTGCTCACACTCCAACAGATCGTCAGGTCCCAAGTACCATTCGTCTCCATTCACTCCTATCTAACACGCTCATGCACGCTTGCTGGAAGTCCAAGCCCCTTGCCCACAAAACCTCCTTTACCCCCTCTCTCCAACCCTTTCGAAGACGACCCCTACCTCGCCTTCCTTCCCCTATAGATTTATATGCTTTCCATGTCATTCTACTTTGATCCATTCTCTCTAAATGACCAAACCACCTCAACAACCCCTCTTCTGCCCTCTGACTAATACTTTTATTAACTCCACACCTTTTCCTAATTTCCACACTCCGAATTTTCTGCATAATATTTACACCACACATTGCCCTTAGACAGGACATCTCCACTGCCTCCAACCGTCTCCTCGCTGCTGCATTTACCACCCAAGCTTCACACCCATATAAGAGTATTGGTACTACTATACTTTCATACATTCCCTTCTTTGCCTCCATAGATAACGTTTTTTGACTCCACATATACCTCAATGCACCACTCACCTTTTTTCCCTCATCAATTCTATGATTAACCTCATCCTTTATAAATCCATCCGCCGACACGTCAACTCCCAAATATCTGAAAACATTTACTTCTTCCGTACTCCTCCTCCCCAATTTGATATCCAATTTTTCTTTATCTAAATCATTTGATACCCTCATCACCTTACTCTTTTCTATGTTCACTTTCAACTTTCTACCTTTACACACATTCCCAAACTCATCCACTAACCTTTGCAATTTTTCTTTAGAATCTCCCATAAGCACAGTATCATCAGCAAAAAGTAACTGTGTTAATTCCCATTTTGAATTTGATTCCCCATAATTTAATCCCACCCCTCTCCCGAACACCCTAGCATTTACTTCTTTTACAACCCCATCTATAAATATATTAAACAACCATGGTGACATTACACATCCCTGTCTAAGACCTACTTTTACCGGGAAGTAGTCTCCCTCTCTTCTACACACCCTAACCTGAGCCTCACTATCCTCATAAAAACTCTTTACAGCATTTAGTAACTTAAATGTCTATATTATTATAAAATAAGACATTTAATGTGCCCAAGAGTGAGTCATGAATGTATGAGTGGACCAGGCAGATGCGTCTGGTATGGACGATTTCCAAGAGGATGTACAAAACCTACCCGGAGTTTACCTGGAGAGAGTTCCAGGGGTCAACGTCCCCGTGGCCCAGTCTGTGACCGGGCCTCATGGTGGATCAGGGCCTGATCAACCAGGCTGTCACTGCTGGCTGCACGCAATCCAATGTACAAACCATAGCCCGGCTGGTCAGGTACCGACTTTAGGTGCTTGTCCAGTGCCTGCTTGAAGACAGCCAGGGGTCTATTGGTAATCCCCCTTATGTATGCTGGGAGGCAGTTGAACAGTCTTGGGCCCCTGACACTTACTGTGTTGTCTCTTAACATGCTAGTGACACCCCTGCTTTTCACTGGGGGCATGTTGCATCGTCTGCCGAGTCTTTTGCTTTCGTAGGGAGTGATTTTTGTGTGCAAGTTTGGTACTTGTCCCTCTAAGATTTTCCAGGTGTTTATAATCATGTATCTCTCCCGCCTGTGTTCCAGGGAGTACAGGTTCAGGAACTTCAAGTGCTCCCAGTTATGAGTGCCGTGAAGGTTCTCTGTACATTTTCTAGGTCAGCAATTTCACCTGCAGCAATATTCCAGCCTAGATAGAACAAGCAACCTAAAGAGTGTCATCATGGGCTTGGCATCCCTAGTTTGAAGGCTCTCATTATCCATCCTGTCATTTTTCTAGCAGATGCAACTGATACAATGTTATGGTCCTTAAAGGTGAGATCCTCTGACACGATCACTCCCAGGTCTTTGACATTAGTTTTTTGCTCTATTGTGTGCTTGGAATTTGTTTTATACTCTGATGAAGTTTTAATTTCCTCACGTGTACCATATCGGAGTAATTGAAATTTCTCATCGTTGAACTTCATATTGTTTTCTGCAGTCCATTGAAAGATTTGGTTGATGTCCACCTGGAGCCTTGCAGTGTCTGCAATGGAAGACACTGTCATGCAGATTTGGGTGTCATCTGCAAAGGAAGACACCGTGCTGTGGCTTACATCCTTGTCTATGTTATATATGAGAATCAGGAACAAGATGGGAGCGAGTACTGTCTTGCGGAACAGAGCTTTTCACTGGAGCCGCCTCAGACTTTACTCTGTTGACTACTACTCTTTGTGTTCTATTTGTCAGGAAATTATAGATCCATCTACCAACTTTTCCTGTTATTCCTTTAGCTCGCATTTTGTGCACTATTACGCCGTGGTCACACTTATCAAAGGCTTTTGCGAAGTCTATGTATATTACATCTGCATTCTTTTTGTCTTCTAGTACATCTAGGACCTTGTTGTAGTGATCCTGTAGTTGGGACAGACAGGAGCGACCTGCTCTTAACCCAGGTTGTCCTGGGTTGTGTAACTGATGGGTATCTAGATGGGTGGCGATCTTGCTTCTTAGGACCCTTTCAAAAATTTTTATGATATGGGATGTTAGCGCTATCGATCTGTAATTCTTTGCTATTTCTCTACTGCCCCTTTGTGGAGTGGGGCTATGTCTGTTGTTTTTAGTAACTGTGGGACGACCCCAGTGTCCATGCTCCCTCTCCATAGGATGTTAAAAGCATGTGATAGGGGCTTCTTGCAGTTCTTGATGAACACGGAGTTCCATGAGTCTGGCCCTGGGGCAGAGTGCATGGGCATGTCATTTATCGCCTGTTCGAAGTTATTTGGTGTCAGGATAATGTCAGATAGGCTCGTGTTTACCACATTCTGTGGCTCTCTCATAAAAAATTAATTTAGATCTTCGACTCTCAGTCTGGTTATTGGCTTGCTAAAAACTGAGTCATATTAGGACTTCAGTAGCTCACTCATTTCCTTGCTGTCATCTGTGTAGGACCCATCTTGTTTAAGTAGGGGCCCAGTACTGGATGTTGTCCTCGACTTTGATTTGGCATAAGAAGAGAAATACTTTGGGTTTCTTTCAATTTCATTTATAGTTCTTCCCGCAATTTCTGACTCCTATAAGATTCCTTTAGCTTTAATTCAATGTTTGCTATTTCTCTGACCAGTGTCTCCCTACGCATTGCAGATATATTGGCCTCTTTTAGCCGCTCTGTTATTCTTTTCTGTCGCCTGTAAACAGAGCGCCTGTCTCTTTCTATTTTACATCTACTCCTCCTTTTTCTTAAAGGAATATGCCTTGAGCATACATTGAGTGCCACAAAGTTAATCTATTCTAGGCATAAGTTGGGGTCTGTGTTGCTTAGACTATCTTCCCAGCTTATATCATTTAGGACTTGGTTTACCTGGTCCCACTTTATGTTCTTGTTATTGAAGCTGAATTTGGTGAAGGCTCCCTCGTGAATGATCACATTTTGTCGGTCTGGGGCTCCGCGCATACATGTCTGAACCTCAATTATGTTGTGATCTGAGTATATTGTTTTTGATATGGTGACGTTTCGTATCAGATCATCATTGTTAGTGAAGATGAGGTCCAGTGTATTCTCCAATCTAGTAGGCTCTATTATTTGCTGGTTTAAGGTGAATTTTGTGCAGAGATTTAAAAGCTTGTGTGTGTGTGTGAGTGTGTGTGAGTTCTCATCTGAGCTGCCTCCTGGTGTTATCACTGCAACAACATTATTTGCTATATTCCTCCATTTTAGGTGCCATAAGTTGAAATCCCCCAGGAGCAAGATGTTGGGGGCAGGGGCTGGAAGATTTTCCAGACAGTGGTCAATTTTCAAAAGCTGTTCCTGGAATTGTTGGGACGTTGCATCCAGAGGCTTGTAAACTACGACAATGACTAGATTTTGGGTCTCGATCTTTACTGCTAAAACTTCAACTACATCATTTGAAGCATTTAGCAGTTCTATGCAAATAAGTGACTCTGCGATATACAGGCCAACCCCCCCCCCCCCCTCCTTTTGCCTGTTCACTCTGTGGCATCTGTATAGGTTGTAACCTAGGATCCGTATTTCGTTGTCCAAGTGATCCTTTATGTGGGTCTCAGTGAAAGTCGCTAACATTGCATTTGCCTCTGCAAGCAGTCCATGGATGAAAGGTATTTTGTTGTTCGTTGCTGGCTTTAGACCCTGTATATTTGCAAAGAAGAATGTCATCGGATTGGTGGTATTGGTGGTACTGGGGGGGACTTTTCTTTCCGGCACTAATATCTGTATCTGTTGGTTTGGAGTGGAGGCCATCGATTGTGATTCCACCCCAGAAATGACTGGATTTAGTGTACGATTTCTGCCATTTCCTGCCAGTTTTTTTTCCTTCCTTGCACTAACAAACCTCTCCCTTTTGAATGGCTGTGGCTACCCAGGTTTTCCCATGATCTGGATGCTTTGTATTTTTTTGTCCCCTGGGGTAAAATTTCGCCAATAAAAGTGGTCGAAATCCGAATTGTACGATTTCTGCACCAAACGAAATTCAGGGGTCCACTGTACTTGGATGATGATCAACAAACTCACTCTCAACATAGACAAAACATGCTTCATGCTGTTTGGAAACAGTGTTAAATATCCAACTTAATGTATCGATATATAGTTCCCCTATTACAAGACACACTGAGGACAAATTTATGGGTTTTCTCCTTGATTGTAATCTTAAATTTCAATCCCACATCCAGCATATACACAAGGAAATTTCCAAATCACTAGGCATCCTTTCCAAGATACAATACTATGTACCCCAAACAACCTCCTTACCCTATATCACTCTTTACTATATCCCTACTTCACCTATGGTATTTGTGCCTGGGGATCAACCACAGCCAACCACCTTAAACCTTTAATAACCCAACAAAAAGCTGCTGTGCAGATGATTACCAGCTTCTGTGCTATTCAGCACACCCCACCATTTTCCAAAAGCCTGAACTTGCTATATATATGAGACATGCACTCATATTATTGTGCCTACTGCATATACAAAACATTAAACTCGAATATAAACCCTCCATTTAAACTTCTTGATAGCTACAACAGAATGCACAGTCACAATACAAGGCATAAGACACTCTTCGACATCCTTTGTGTTAGTCTAACACTGTGCAAAAATGCAATGCACATAAAGGGCCAGAAAATCTGGAATTCACTACCTGAACTAGTAAAGGATCCCCTGACTACTTATAAATTTAGAACTTTGTTTAAAAATCATCTCATCTCTCAATACTAACCAAACCAACCAAAACATCTTCAAATCAGTTTTTATATTAAATTATATGACCTCTAGTCTACGAAACATCTGCCAATCCATGAAATATTACTCTTTGAACCATTAATTGTAATATTGTTTTTATTATGTGCAACTTCAAGATTATTATTTTTATAAACCTCCACCTTATTATTAACATTAAATAAAGATTTTAATCACAGTTAACCACTCTTATCATGTCTAGATTTAAGTACTAGTTATTATGTACTAGGATCAGTCTGCCTGAAATGCCCCAGCATGATAGTGGCTTTCTTTGTACTTAGCAAACTAAAATTGTAATTACACATTGTAACCTTTACAAAGAAGTAAATCTTTTATGTACTTTACTTTTGTGTACAGCACAACACCTCCATTCTCTAGCCAGATTCTAGAATGTTACCTGAGCAAGTGTGATAGGAAACTCTATACTTGTTGTAACTGAAGGTGACTTTGGCTTGTGAGAGTGAGGCCGCCGCTGACACAGGACACGTGTCACCATCACAAACACTATGCAGTTCACCAGAAGCATACAACAGATGGGACCTTGGAAAGAATAAATTCTTTTATTAATATTTAAAAGGTAAAAAATGTACTAATAATTTTTTGGTAATATAGTATAACTGGTCAATATAAACTCACACAATTATTTCCTCCTCTCTTTTTTTTATCTTGTCAGTCACCAGCATGTAGACCATGTGTAAATTTATGATCTTGAGTAGACAATCAATGGAGTACCTTGATGCCAGTGAGGGGCATTTCATCCAAGGCATTTGAACTATCTTACCTTTCCTTTAGATCATACCTGATTGCCTCCATTTTCCCAGTTGCTATATGACTCCTATATGTTTAGCACTTCACCTTGATTATAATAATATCAACTGAGCGGACATATCACTGTTGGTACAAGTGAAGCCACATGGAAAAAATTAAACGGAAAGTACGAAAAGCATTTTATGTAAAGACACAACAAATGCAGTATAATATGATCCTTGATTGACAACATTTCAGTGGGTGATATGTTGCCAGTAGTGGGTTTCATTACACTGCATATGTTGTCTGTTTATCATGTTGGTATTTTATACCATTTCTCTTCATCATGTCAGACACTTCAAAAATACAGTGGAACCTCAGCTTACAAATGCCCCGCCATGCAAATTTTTCAGGATACAAACAGTTGCTCAGTCAATTTTTTGCTTCTGGTTACAAATGAAATTTCAGGATGCGAACTTTCCCCCTCAATGGAGGTTTTTTGGTGAAGGGCTCTTGATATAGGGAACTGGATCTGTGCTCCAGTTCCCAAAATTAATAATAATAATTATTATTATTATAATAATATGCACGTGCTACTAATAATAACAGTACACTGCAGCAGGCCTGTTGGCCCATACTAGGCAGGTCCTTCATAATCCATCCCACTAACAGAATATTTGCCCAACTCAATTTTCGATGCTACCCAAGCAATAAGCTTTGATAATTCTATTTACTCATGTGCAAGTCCCACTCTCACTCATGTATTTTTTCTTATTAACACATCGGCCAATTCCCACCAAGGCAGGGTGGCCCAAAAAAGAAAAATTTTCGTCATCATTCACTCCATCACTGTCTTGCCAGCAGGGTGTTTTACACTACAGTTTATTAAACTGCAACATTAACATCCCTCCTTCAGAGTACAGACACTGTACTTCCCTTCTCCAAGACTCAAGTCCAGCCTGCTGGTTTCCCTGAATCCCTTCATAAATGTTACTTTACTCACACTCCAACAGCATGCCAAGTATTAAAAACCATTTGTCTCCATTCACTCCTATCAAATACACTCACGCATGCTTGCTGGAAGTCCAAGCCCCTGGCACACAAAACCTCCTTTACCCCCTCCCTCCAACCTTTCCTAGATCGACCCCTACCCCGCCTTCCCTCCGCTACAGAGTTATACACTCTCGATGTCATTCTGTTTTGATCCATTCTCTTTACATGTCTGAACCACCTCAACAACCCATCCTCAGCCCTCTGGACAACAGTTTTGGCAATCCTGCACCTCCTTCTAACTTCCAAACTATGAATTCTCTGCATTATGTTCACACCACACATTACCCTCAGATATGACATCTCCACTGCCTCCAGCCTTCTCCTCACTGCAACATTCATCACCCATGCTTCACACTCATATAAGAGCATTGGTAAAACTATACTCTTATACATTCCCCTCTTTGCTTCCAAGGACAAAGTTCTTTGTCTCCACAGACTCCCAAGTGCACCACTCAACCTTTTTTTTTTTTTTTTTTTTTTTCAACAAGTCGGCCGTCTCCCACCGAGGCAGGGTGACCCAAAAAAGAAAGAAAATCCCCCCAAAAGAAATTTTCTTCTTCTTATTCTTTTTAGTAATGTTTACAGGAAAAGGGGTTACTAGCCCATTGTTCCCGGCATTTTAGTTGACTTTTACAACACGCATGGCTTACGGAGGAAAGATTCTTATTCCACTTCCCCATGGATATAAAAGGAAAAGTAATAAGACCAAGAACTATTAAGATAAAATCAAAGAAAACTCAGATGAGTGTGTATAAATTAACGTGTACATGTATGTGTAGTGTGACCTAAGTGTAAGTAGAAGTAGCAAGACGTACCTGTAATCTTGCATATTTATGAGACAGACAAAAGACACCAGCAATCCTACCATCATGTAAAACAATTACAGGCTTTTGTTTTACACTCACTTGGCAGGACGGTAGTACCTCCCTGGGCGGTTGCTGTCTACCAACCTACTACCTATGACTCAACCTTTTCCCCTCATCAATTCTATGATTCACCTCATCTTTCATCGACCCATCTTCTGATACGTCCACTTCCAAATATCTAAATACATTCACCTCCTCCATACTCTCTCCCTGTTATGGGGCTATAGGACCCAACATGTATTTATAAGTAACAGTTACTATAATAATACCTAATTATATTGAATTGATGGGGACTTTGCTCTAAATGTCAGAAGGACTGATCAACCTTATGACTGAGAGGCAGCTGGGTCAAACCTATTTTTCTCAATATAATAGGTTATACTATAGACACATAAACACACAATTTAAATAAGTAGTTTATAAAGTTGTATTTCTTTTTGTAAAAGTAAAATTAAGAGGTGGTAGAATTGTGGTAACTGGAGAATTGTGCTTGGCAACAGTCTTTTGTTTTGGTGGGAGGAGCTTAGCCAGGCTCTCTCTCTCTCCCCCTCTCACTGACTCTCTCTCTCTGTGGCTGACCTTCAACCTGGCAGGATCTCTGGGTCCTTCTCCTATCTTTTGGGGCATCATGTGTGCTCCAGGGGTGAGTTTTTATAATTTAAGTTGTGGCCACCATACCCAGGGTGACTAAAGTGTGTCAAAACACTGGTTAGCCAGAGTTATGTCAAGAGAGAAGGACAAAAGTTAATAAGGTACACCATGTGGGAGAACAGCTATGCAGTGTGTAGATCATTGTTTTGAAAATTTGAGGCTGTAATTGTATATTCTGTACATATCTATTGAGAATACAGTTATATTTTTATAGTAGTAGTTTACATAACCTGTGAAGAGGGCTGGTGAAAGGGTATCAGAGACACTCAGGATGATCAGCCATGATGTAAGTATTACCCCTAGACAAATAAGGCCATTAAGTAAAAGCTACCCCACACTAGAACATGTAGTGAGAACCTTACCATCAAAGTAATAAGACATAATAACGTAACACTCCCTCCAATCTGATATCCAATCTTTCGTCACCTAATAGTATTTTTATCCTCATAACCTTACTCTTTCCTATATTCACTTTTAATTTTCTTCTTTTACATACCCTACCAAATTCATCCACCAACCTCTGCAAGTTCTCTTCAGAATCTCCCAAGAGCACAGTGTCATTAGCAAAAAGCAACTGTGACAACTCCCACTTTGTGTTTGATTCTTTATCTTTTAACTCCACACCTCTTGCCAAGACCCTCGCATTCACTTCTCTTACAACCCCATCTATAATTATATTGAACAACCACGGTGACATCACACTTCCTTGTCTAAGGCCTACTTTTACTGGGAAATAATCTCCCTCTTTCCTACATACTCTAACCTGCACCTCACTATCCTTGTAAAAACTCTTCACCGCTTTCAGTAACCTACCTCCTATACCATACACCTGCAACATCTGCCACACTGCATCCCTATCCACCCTGTCAGACACCTTTTCCAAATCCATAAATGCCACAAAAACCTCTTTAGCCTTATCTAAATACTATTCACCTATATGTTTCACTGTAAACACTTGGTCTACACACCCCCTACCTTTCCTAAAGCCTCCTTGTTCATCTGCTATACTACTCTCAATCTTATTCTTAACTCTTTCAATAATAACTCTACCTTACACTGTACCAGGTATACTCAACAGACTTATCCCTCTATGATTTTTGCACTCTCTTTTGTCCCCTTTGCCTTTATACAAAGGAACAATGCATGCTCTCTGCCAATCCCTAGGTACCTTACCCTCTTCCATACATTTATTAAATAATAGCAACAACCATTCCAAAACTATATCCCCACCTGCTTTTAACATTTCTATCTTTATCCCATCATGTATTTATCCAACACAAATCTGAAACTACCCAAGGTTGTAGCCTCAATAACTATACTAGGCAGACTGTTCCACTCATCAACATAAGAACATAAGAAAGACAGAACACTGCAGCAGGCCTTTTGGCCCATACTTCGCGAGTCCTTCACAAATCCAACCTACTAACAGAATAAACGCTACCCAAGCAATAAGCTTTAATAATTCTATTTACTCACATGCAAGTCCCACTCAAATCCTCCCCCTCTGACTCATCTATTTATCCAACCTAAATTTGAAACTATCCAAGATTTTAGCTTCGATAGGACCTTGGGTAGCTTTTAAAAGAGATTAGTGTCGTGGGTACATAATAACATAAGAAAGGAGGAACATTGCAGTAGGCCTGTTGGCCCATACCAGGCAGGTCCTTCACAAATCCAACCCACTAACAGAAAAAACGTACCCAAGCAATAAGTGTTGACAGTTCTATTTACTCATCTTGACTGTGTGCTAATGGAGTTACAGGAAGCTGACATCGAAGAAATGCTGAACATTGACAATGATGGACCTTTTGCGCATTCCTTGAGTGATGGTGAAATTAAATGAATTGTGATAGATAAATAAGCCACAGAGTTGATGTTAGCATCACATTGAAGTACTCTGTAGTGCCTCCTGAAAGCAGGAATTCCGCTGGAATGGATTAATGCCATTTCAATTAATTTAAATGAGTAAAATTGACTCAGCATACGAACAAATCAGGATACAAACAAGGTCACAGAATGGATGAAACTCATAAGCTGAGGTTCCACTGTACAGAGGAACCCCAAGTTTCGGCCAGCTCCAGCCGCTTTGAGTTTCGAGCGCTTTTTTTGGCTAAATTTTGTCCAGTGTTTTGCACTATGCCCCGTGTTTCAGCCCGTGTACCAGACCTATCCGAGCAGGTGTTGTGAGTCAGTGTAGCTTTGTTTATCCTCGAGTAAATATTACCCTCCATGGCTGAGGCAGTGGTTGAGGCAGTGGTGGAGGCAGTGGTAGAGGCAGTGGTTGAGGCAGTGGTGGAAGCTGTGGTTGAGGCAGTGGTGGAAGCTGTGGTTGAGGCAGTGGTGGAGGCAGTGGTTGAGGCAGTGGTGGAGGTAGTGGTGGAGGCAGTGGTTGAGGCAGTGGTTGAGGCAGTGGTGGTGGCAGTGGCACTGCCTGAACCACTGTGAAAGGGTGGATAGATGTAGGGGTGAATGTGAGAGGGATAGGTGGGTGGGTGAATGCGTGAGAGTATAATGTGTGAAGGTTGTGCCTCAGCCACTGAATGAACCTGTCCTGGACAGGAACAGCCCTCCTGGGCTTCCACACCCACCCACCACTAACACAACATCAATATCCACAGTGGTGGAGGCAGTGCCAATGCCTTAACCACTGTGAGAGGGTGGGTAGATGTAGGGGTGCATGTGAGAGGGATGGGTGAGGTGAGTATATGTGAGTACAGTGTGTGAAGATTGCGCCTCAGCCACTGAACGAACTTGTCCTGGACAGGAGCACCCCTCCTGGGTTTTCACACCTACCCACCACCAACACAACGTCAACATCCACAATATCCACAGTGGTGGAGGCAGTGCCACTGCATCCATCACTGAGGCAGTGCCACTGCATCCATCACTGCCGCAGTGGTTGAGGCAGTGGTTGAGGCAGTGGCTGAGACAGTGGTTGAGGCAGTGGTTGAGGCAGTGGTGGAAACAGTGGTGGAGGCAGTGGTGAAGGCAGTGGTTGAGGCAGTGGCATTGCCTCAACCACTGTGAGAGGGTGGGTAGATGTAGGGGTGAATGTGAGAGGGATGGATGGGTGGGTGGGTGAGTGTGTGCGAGTATAGTGTGTGAAGGCTGTGCTTCAGCTACTGAATGAACTTGTCCTGGACAGGAACATTTCTCCTGGGCTTCCGCACCCACCCACCACTAACATGTCAATATCCACAATATCCACAGTGGTTGAGGCAGTGGTGGAGGCAGTGGCTGAGGGGATTTCCTTTCCAAACAATAATAAGTCCTCCCTCTCTCCTCCTCCCTATCTTCCAGACGCCAACAAGTCTTCAATAAAGGTATGTAAATATGATTTTTAAATGTTTATTTAAATATTTATTTATCTATTTCATTACTCATTTAAGTACTAGTATATGTATTTATACATGTAATTGTTTTGTGTATGTAAAAATATAGTTATTCTTTAAAAAATGTATTTTTTGTGAATATTTTTGTGGATCTGGAATGGATTAATTGGATTTACATTATTTCTTATGGGAAATATTGCTTTGACTTTCAGCCGCTTTGAGTTTAGGCCAAGCTTCTGGAATGGATTACAGCCGAAACTCGGGGTTCCACTGTATTTTATATTTTGACATAAAATGAAGGATATCTACAGCAGAAAATGCAGTAGTCCTCTTGTCTTTTGTTCAATTTTCTCAATGTGGGTTCACTTGTACCAATGTCAGTTTAAACAAGATTCGATATACATATGGACAAAATTATGAAGCTACATGGAGCAGCTCTTATGAGAATGGAAAAGAAAAAGACTCAAGTGTCAAGCATCAATTCCCCTCTTGTTCTACACCCCCATCCAGATATTTCATGCAGATATTTCACGTTAAACAAAATTAAGTCTGACATACAATGAAAATGTTTTGACTTTCACCAATAACTTGATATATTTGTGACCAGGTGTGGACGTGTGAATTGCTCATTACTTTATAATTTGTTCATGATTGTAGCCAAGTATAAATGTAAATAAGTAAATTTACTTACTTACATGATTCATTACCTTTGTAACTTGCTCTGCTATCCAAACTTTGGGGCCTAGTCCCTGGACCCATTATGTACCTCTGTAATCTTTTGACCACCTCCCACAGGATGGGTATGGGGTGCATAATAAACATATTAAACTAACTAACTTTTGCCATATGAATATACAAAGATTTCTGTGGGATGAATCTCTGTCTTAAATGAGAATTAAATGGTGACTTGCAAAATGTGTATGTATACCAACATGATATATGATGGAAATTAAATATACTAGACTATAGTCAAAAGTCATATACAAACAAACACCAGAGCTAAACTAGCATCACAATACTAGTATGTGAATGATGTTTTTGCACTAACTGTAATGGATATTTTTCATTAATTAAATATACATGCAAAAGTATGAATAATAGTGGTGTTTATTAACTTATTTATATTAAAAGAAAAGTAATTGTAAATCTATTTACCCATATAGGTCGTGTAGTAAATAACAGAATTGGGGATAGGACTAATGACACAAAAGCCATGATTTTTATCACCATAAACATCAACATCTGCTATAATGGCCGCCACAACAACAATAACAGGGACACCTGAAAAGCAAAAGAGAAAAGTTGTGATTGCACATGCATAGATTAAACTGTATATGGTATTCAGTACTGTATTACAAAAATGAATACAGTGAACCCTTTTTGAACACACTCCTATGAACACTTAGGGTATGGTAATCATTATACAGGAGGGAGGCCCAGCGACAGTATGAAAACGACATAGCATCAAAAGTCAAGTCTGACCCGAAACTGCTGTATAGCCACATTAGGAGAAAGATAACAGTCAAAGACCAGGTGATCAGGCTGAGGAAAGAAGGTGGGGAACTCACACGAAACGATCAAGAGGTATGTGAGGAGCTAAACAAGTGATTTAAGGAAGTATTCACAGTGGAAACAGGAAGGACTCTAGGAAGACAGGACAAAGGAGGGACACCAACAGGATATACACCAAAAAGTGCTGGATTACATACACACAACTGAGGAGGAGGTGAAGAAGCTGCTAAGTGACCTTGATACCTCAAAGGCAATGGGACCGGACATCTCCCCATGGGTCCTTAGAGAGGGAGCAGAAATGCTGTGTGTCCCATTAACCACAATCTTCAACACATCCCTTGAAACTGGGCAACTACCTGAGGTATGGAAGACGGCAAATGTAGTTCCCATTTTTAAAAAAGGAGACAGAAAAGAGGCGCTAAACTACAGACCAGTGTCACTGACGTGTATAGTATGCAAAGTCATGGAAAAGATTATCAGGAGGAGAGTGGTGGAGCACCTGGAATGGAACAAAAGTATAAATGACAACCAGCAGTTTCATGGAAGGCAAATCCTGTGTCACAAACCTTCTGGAGTTTTATGATAAAGTAACAGAAGTAAGACATGAGAGAGAGGGGTGGGTTGATTGCATCTTCTTGGACTGCAAGAAGGCCTTTGACACAGTTCCTCACAAGAGATTAGTCCAGAAACTAGAGGATCAGGTGTGTATAATGGGAAGGGCACTTCAGTGGATCAGAGAATCCCTGACAGGGAGGCAACAATGAGTCATGGTACATGATGAGGTATCACAGTGGGCACCTGTGATGAGTGGGGTCCCACAGGGGTCAGTCCTAGGACCAGTGCTATTTCTGGTATCAAATCAAATCAAAGTTTATTCTCTGTAAGGATTACAATGCGGGGTTTACAGATTTTTGTTATTTTGTGGTTTACATGTAATAAAATACTAATTACAGACGGGGCCACTAGAACACCTAGCATGGCTAGGCATTTTGGGCAAACTTAGAATAATTCTTAACCCTAAATTATTATAAATTGTTGAGTAAGTTGACTAAATACTAAGTAACTAAATACTAGTTTGTGAGTTTAGCAATGTGAATGCTTTTGTTTTGGCACAATACAGTGGACCCCCGCATAGCGACCTTAATCCGTGCAAGAGGGCTGGTTGTTATGCGAAATGTTCGGTATGCGAATGAATTTTCCCCATAAGAAATAATGGAAATCAAATTAATCCGTGCAAGACACCCAAAAGTATGAAAAAAAAAAAAAATTTTTACCACATGAAATGTTAATTTTAATACACACAAACTGAAAAAGGCATGCACAATTACATGACACTTACTTTTATTGAAGATCTGGTGATGATTGATGGGATGGGAGGAGGGGAGAGAGAGTGTTAGTGTTTAGAAGGGGAATCCCCTTCCATTAAGACTTGAAGTGTCGAGTCCTTTTCTGGGGTTACTTCCCTTCTTCTTTTAATGCCACTAGGACCGCTTTCAGAGTCACTGGACTTCTGTCGCACAACATATCTGTCCATAGTGGCCTGTACCTCTCGTTCCTTTATGACTTCCCTAAAGTGTTTCACAACATTGTCAGTGTACAGGTTGCCAACACGGCTTGCAATAGCTGTGTGAGGGTGATTTTCATCCATGAAGGTTTGCACTTCAAGCCACTTTGCACAGATTTCCTTAATCTTTGTAGTAGGCAACTTCTTCAATTTCTCTCTCCCCTCCTCTGAACCAGTTTCCTCAGGTCTGGCCTCTTACTGTTGAAGTTGATCTATCAGCTCATCAGTGGTTAGTTCTTCATTGTCCTCCTCCACCAACTCTTCCACATCATCCCCACTAACCTCCAACCCTAAGGACTTTCCCAATGCCACAATGGATTCCTCAACTGGCATAATCCTCTCAGGGTTAGCCTCAAACCCTTCAAAATCCCTTTTGTCTACACATTCTGGCCACAGTTTCTTCCAAGCAGAGTTCAAGGTCTTCTTAGTCACTCCCTCCCAAGCCTTACCTATAAGGTTTACACAATTGAGGATATTAAAGTGCTCTCTCCAAAACTCTCTTAGAGTCAGTTGAGTTTCTGAGGTCACTACAAAGCACCTTTCAAACAGAGCTTTTGTGTACAGTTTTTTGAAGTTTGCAATAACCTGCTGGTCCATGGGCTGCAGGAGAGGAGTGGTATTAGGAGGCAAAAACTTTACCTTAATGAATTTCATGTCCCCATAAAGTCGCTCTGCCACGTCTGTAGGATGACCAGGGGCATTGTCTAACACCAGGAGGCACTTAAGTTCTAATTTCTTTTCAGTTAGGTAATCTTTCACATTGGGGGCAAATGCATGGTGTACCAGTCATAGAAAAAGTCCCTAGTGACCCATGCCTTACTGTTTGCCCTCCACAGCACACACAAATTCTCCTTGAGGACATTCTTTTGCCTGAACGGTCTGGGAGTTTCAGAGTGATACACTAATAAAGGTTTCACTTTGCAATCACCAGTAGCATTGGAACACATCAACAAAGTAAGCCTGTCTTTCATAGGCTTATGTCCTGGGAGTGCCTTTTCCTCCTGAGTAATGTAGGTCCTGCTTGGCATTTTCTTCCAAAACAGGCCTGTTGCATCACAATTAAACACTTGTTCAGGTTTCAGTCCTTCACTTTCTATGTACTCCTTGAATTCCTGCACATATTTTTCAGCTGCTTTGTGGTCCGAACTGGCAGCCTCACCATGCCTTATCACACTATGTATGCCACTACGCTTCTTAAATCTCTCAAGCCAACCTTTGCTGGCCTTAAATTCACTCACATCATCACTACTTGCAGGCATTTTTTTAATTAAATCCTCATGCAACTTCCTAGCCTTTTCGCTTATGATCGCTTGAGAGACGCTATCTCCTGCTAGCTGTTTTTCATTTATCCACACCAATAAGAGTCTCTCAACATCTTCCATCACTTGCGATCTCTGTTTCGAAAACACAGTTAAACCTTTGGCAAGAACAGCTTCCTTGATTGCTTTCTGTTGCCCACAATAGTAGAGATGGTTGATTTGGGTTTCTTGTACAACCTGACCAGGTCGGCGACACTCACTCCACTTTCATACTTATCAATGATCTCTTTCTTCATCTCTATTGGAATTCTCACCCTTATTGCTGTAGGGTTGGAACTAGAAGCTTTCTTGGGGCCCATGGTCACTTATTTTCCAGATAAAGCACCGAAAACACTGTAATAATATGAAATATTCCGATTGTATGCTTGGATGTTACCGCGGAGGCTGGCTGGTAAACAATGCCACCGGCGGAACATATGAGGCTGGCTCAGGCCGCACATTGGACGCGTCTCGGACGAAGGGCGGTGAGCGGGTTTTTGGGCGGTATGCGAGGCAAAATTTTTGCGATCAAAGCGACCGGTATGCGGATTGTACGGTATGCGATGCGTACGGTATGCGGGGGTCCACTGTACATAGTTTCTATGTTGGAGTATCACAGGCAAACTTATGACTAGTTAGGAGTCATTATTATAAGATTAAGATGCGTATTTCTGTGTTTATAGTCAAATGGGTGAGTGAGTGAGTACAAGTGTGAACCACCAGGTGGTTTTTATGTAGTTATCAGGGAGATAAGATTTTTTTAATGGTAGTTTTGATGGTGAAGAATGTGTCTGCAGTTCTAGAGTTTTCAGGTAGGGTGTTCCAGATTTTAGGGCCTTTGATGTACATTGAATTTTTGTAAAGGTTTAGTCTGACACGGGGAATGCCGTAGAGATGTTTGTGTCTGGTGTTATGCCTGTGGGTCCTGTCACAACTATCAAGAAAGCATTTTAGGTCAAGGTTAATATTGGAATTTAGGGTCCTGTATATGTAGATTGCACAGTAGTAAGTGTGGATGTTCTGAACAGGGAGTAAGTTTAGATCTATGAAGAGTGGGGGGGAAGTGTTGCCAGGGATGGGATTTAGTGATTATTCTTACTGTGGCTTTTTGTTGAGTTATTATTGGCTTTAGGTGTGTTGCTGCAGTTGATCCCTAAGCACAAATAGCATAGGTGAGGTATGGATAAATGAGTGAATGGTATAGCGTGAGAAGGGCATTTTGCGGCACGTAGTATCGTATCTTGGAGAGGATCCCAACTGTTTTGGATACTTTTTTTGATATGTGAATGACATGATGGATGGGATAGACTCAGAGGTGTCCCTGTTTGCAGATGATGTGAAATTAATGAGAACTACATCAGATGAGGATCAGGCAGGCCTTCAAAGAGACCTGGACAGGCTGGACACGTGGTCCAGCAACTGGCTTCTCAAATTCAACCCTGCCAAATGCAAAGTCATGAAGATCGGAGAAGGACAAAGAAGACTGCAGACAGAGTATAGGCTAGGTGGCCAACGACTGCAATCCTCGCTCAAGGAGAAAGTTCTTGGCGTGAGTATAACACGAACACGTCTCCAGAAGCACACATCAACCAGATAACTGTTGCGGCATATGGGTGCCTGGCAAACCTGAGATTAGCATTTCGATACCTAAGTAAGATATCTTTCAAGACACTGTACGCTGTGTATATCAGGCCCATACTGGAGTATGCAGCACCAGTTTGGAACCCGCACCAGGTCATGAACGTTAAGAAATTAGAGAAAGTGCAAAGGTGTGCAACAAGGTTAGTTTCAGAGCTAAGGGGAATGTCCTATGAAGAAAGGTTGAGGGAAATTGGCCTGCCGACACTGGAGGACAGGAGGGATAGGGGAGACATGATAACGACATACAAAATACTGCGTGGAATAGACAAGGTGGACAGAGACAAGATGTTCCAGAGAGGAGACACAGAAACAAGGGGTTACTCTTGGAAGTTGAAGACTCGGATGAGCCACAGGGATATTAGGAAGCATTTCTTCAGTCATAGAGTGGTCAGGAAGTGGAACAGTCTGGCAAGCGATGTAGTGGAGGCAGGAACCATACATAGCTTTAAGACAAGGTATGATAAAGCTCATGGAGCAGGGAGGGAGAGGACCTAGTAGCGTTCAGTGAAGAGGCGGGGCCAGGAGCTGAGTCTTGACCCCTGCAACTACAATTAGGTGAGTACAGTATAAGGGTATGACTCAGGTCAGCATCTGCAAATCCCCAATCAATGCTACTGTATGTTCCAAATCACTGGGTGGGCCACAGCTGGTATAGACATGTAATATGCTTGTCGGCTGGGGCTCTGAGCTGCAAGACCCCACTACAGTCTCACATTGAATTTCTTCATGATTTGCAGCATTTTTATTTTACAGTGGATCCCCGGTCATCAGCCGCTTCTGTTATCGGCCAACTCGGTGATCGGCCGAGTTGGCCGATAACAGAAGCCGCTTGCAAGTCAGTTTGGCTGTATCTCTTGGTGGCTGAGGAAGCTTCTGCTCATACATCCAAACATTTTGCTTATTTCCCATTGTAGTTTGTGTTACTTTTGCAGTGCAAGTGTGAAATAAGTAACCATGGCTCCAAAGAAAGTTCCTGTGGTAAAGAAAGTGAGAAACACCATGGAATTTAAGCATGAAGTTATTGAAAAATATTAGAGTGGTATGAGGGTGCTGGAACTTGCCAGGATGTACAGAGAGAATAAATCAACGATTACATCCATCCTGGCAAAGAAAGAACAAATCAGGGATGCTAATGTTGCAAAAGGAGTAACTTTTCTAACTAAACAAAGGCCACCAATAATGTAAGAGATGGAAAAGTTATTATTATTGTGGATTAAGGAAAAAGAATTAGTGGAAGACAGTGCTGTGGAGTCGATTATTTGTGAGAAGGCAAGGCAGTTGCATGAGGATCTTGCAAAGAAAATGCCTGGAACAAGTGCTGTAGTTTGTGAATTTAGGGCCAGCAAAGGATGGTTTGATAGATTTAAGAAGCATAGCGGCATACACAGTGTTGTAAGGCATGGTGAGGCTGCAAGTTCTGACAAATGAGGCTGAAAAGTATGTTCACGAATTCCAGGGCTATGTAGAAGGCTGAAGGATTCAAACCCCAACAAGTGTTCAGTTGTGATGAAACAGGCCTGTTTTGGAAGAAAATGCCAAACAGGACCTACATTACCCAGGAGGAAAAGGCATTGCCAGGACACAAGCCTATGAAAGACAGGCATACTCTTTTGTTGTGCGGTAATGCTAGTGGGGATTTCAAACTGAAGCCTTTATTCGTGTATCACTCAGAAAAATCCCAGAGTGTTCAAGAAAAACAATGTTATGAAGAATAGATTGTGTGTGATGTGGAAAGCTAATCATAAGGCATGGGTCACGAGGCAAATTTTCAAAGAGTGGGTTAATGATGTGTTTGGCCCAAGTATGAAAAAATACCTCCTGGAAAAGAAATTGCCACTCAAGTGCCTCCTGTTACTGGACAATGCTCCTGCACATCCTCCAGACTTGGAAGACCAAGTGTTGAGGGCCTTCAGTTTCATTACAGTGAAGTTCTTGCCTCCTAACACCACTCCTCTCCTCCAGCCCATGGACCAGCAGGTCATTTCTAACTTGAAAAACTACACAAAAGCAGTGTTTCAAAAGTCCTTTGAAGTAACCTTGGACACTCAGTTGACCCTAAGAGAGTTGTGGAGGAATCACTTCACTATCCTCCATTGCATACACCTTATAGGTAAGGCTTGGGAGGGAGTGACTTCCAGGACTTTGAACTCTGCTTGGAGAAAACTGTGGCCAGATTGTGTCCAAGAGAGGGAATTTTGAAGGGTTTGAGGCTGACCCTGACCCTGCCGACCCTGTGGAGTCTATTGTGGCACTGGGGAAGTCCCTGGGATTGGAGGTGAGTGGAGAGGATGTGGAAGAGTTGGCAGAGGACCACAGGGAAGAGCTAACCACTGAAGAGTTGCAAGAGCTTCAACTTGAACAGCAACAGACTGCAGCTGAGGAACTTGCTTCAGAGGAGGAGGTAGAGGGAATGAAGGAGGTGCCTTCATCATTGATTAAGGACATTTGTGCAAAGTGGAATGATGTGCGAAGTTTTGTCAAGAAGTACCACCCTGACAAAGCTGAAACAAGCCATATCTGCAACATGTTTAGTGACAAAACCCTGTCCCACTTCAAGGAACTCTTACAGACATGCCAGAAACAGAGCACTCTGAACAGTTAATTTGTGAGACAGAGGTCCAGTGACTCTCAAGCTGGTCCTAGTGGCATTAACCCTTTGACTGTTGCAACCTCAAATCCTGAGGTGTCTCCTGGTGTCGCAAAATACAGTGGACCCCCGACTAACGATATTATTTCAATCCAGAAGTCTGTTCAGGTGCTGTTATAGACCGAATTTGTTCCCATAAGGAATATTGTGAATTAGATTAGTCTGTTTCACACCCCCAAAAATACACCTACAAAAGCACTTACAAAAAAAAAAAAATAGACCGAATTTGTTCCCATAAGGAATATTGTGAATTAGATTAGTCTGTTTCACACCCCCAAAAATACACCTACTTTAAAAGCACTTACAAAAATACACTTACATAATTGGTCGAGTTGGGAGCTGATCGTTAGTCGGGGGTCCACTGTATTTGAAAAAAAAAAAAATTCTTATGAAATGATATAGAATATTTTCCCGATGGTAATGACACCAAAAGTATGAAATTTGATGGAAAACTTACAGAATTATACTCTCGCAAATTTAGCGACCTTGGCGATATTTATGAATTGGCAATTTTGCCCACTTTGAGCCCTATTTTCGGCTAATTCCATTGTTCCAGTTGACCAAACTCATAGCTATTTTTTTAGAACTCCATTTGTTCTATCGATTAAGTACAAGAAACTGCCCATTTACCAATTTCAACTATCCAATAAAGTGGTCAGAAATTGGCAATTTGGCTAATTTAACGCAAATTAAAAAATATGCCAATTTCAAAATAGGGTCCAGAATGAACAATGCAGACATTCCTGGCTCTTAAATAACAATTTCTTTGTTCATCAGTCATATCTCCAGACCTCTCTGATATTACTCTTGCTTTCTATTTTGAATTTTTATTGAAACAAAAAATAGAAGATTTACTGTTATGCAGACTACTGCAATATTGTAATAATTGTATAAATAATGTCAACCCATTCATGACTGCATATTAGAATGGCTAGCTGAACATTTATTGGACAATGATGTCATTTGTTTACTCTTGAACATCGGCAAAAATCAAACATTTCCCCTACTTTGAGCTCCATTTCAAAATTTTTTCTTAGTAAAACCAATCAAAATCACCTCCACTTCTATAATATGTGTTCCATTCTATCAAATGAGACTACGAAAATTAGAATATAACCATAAAAACTATACGAAAATACACCTCAAAGTCGGCATTTTAATCCAAAAACACAGTCGGAGTTATTTTTTTCTCATTATG
>NC_069410.1:4427620-4440120 GCF_026875155.1 Cherax quadricarinatus | reverse complement strand
ATTTGTTCTCTAGGCTTTCTTAACTTGTTAATCTCACTCCAAAACTTTTTCTTATTTTCAACAAAATTTGTTGATAACATCTCACCCACTCTCTCATTTGCTCTCTTTTTACATTGCTTCACCACTCTCTTAACCTCTCTCTTTTTCTCCATATACTCTTCCCTCCTTGCATCACTTCTACTTTGTAAAAACTTCTCATATGCTAACTTTTTCTCCCTTACTACTCTCTTTACATCATCATTCCACCAATCGCTCCTCTTCCCTCCCGCACCCACTTTCCTGTAACCACAAACTTCTGCTGAACACTCTAACACTACATTTTTAAACCTACCCCATACCTCTTCGACCCCATTGCCTATACTCTCATTAGCCCATCTATCCTCCAATAGCTGTTTATATCTTACCTAACTGCCTCCTCTTTTAGTTTATAAACCTTCACCTCTCTCTTCCCTGATGCTTCTATTCTCCTTGTATCCCATCTACCTTTTACTCTCAATGTAGCTACAACTAGAAAGTGATCTAATATATCTGTGGCCCCTCTTTAAACATGTACATCCTGAAGTCTACTCAACAGTCTTTTATCTACCAATACATAATCCAACAAACTACTGTCATTTCGCCCTACATCATAACTTGTATACTTATTTATCCTCTTTTTCTTAAAATATGTATTACCTATAACTAAACCCCTTTCTATACAAAGTTCAATCAAAGGGCTCCCATTATCATTTACACCTGGCACCCCAAACTTACCTACCACACCCTCTCTAAAAGTTTCTCCTACTTTAGCATTCAGGTCCCCTACCACAATTACTCTCTCACTTGGTTCAAAGGCTCCTATACATTCACTTAACATCTCCCAAAATCTCTCTCTCTCCTCTGCATTCCTCTCTTCTCCAGGTGCATACACGCTTATTATGACCCACTTCTCGCATCCAACCTTTACTTTAATCCACATAATTCTTGAATTTACACATTCATATTCTCTTTTCTCCTTCCATAACTGATCATTTAACATTACTGCTACCCCTTCCTTTGCTCTAACTCTCTCAGATACTCCAGATTTAATCCCATTTATTTCCCCCCACTGAAACTCTCCTACCCCCTTCAGCTTTGTTTCGCTTAGGGCCAGGACATCCAACTTCTTTTCATTCATAACATCAGCAATCATTTGTTTCTTGTCATCCGCACTACATCCACGCACATTTAAGCATCCCAGTTTTATAAAGTTTTTCTTCTTCTCTTTTTTAGTAAGTGTCTACAGGACACTTACTAAATACTATATTATATATATATATATATATATATATATATATAATATATATATATATATATAATATATTATATATATATATATATATATATATATATACAGTGGACCCCCGCATAACGATTACCTCCGAATGCGACCAATTATGTAAGTGTATTTATGTAAGTGCGTTTGTATGTGTATGTTTGGGGGTCTGAAATGGACTAATCTACTTCACAATATTCCTTATGGGAATAAATTCGGTCAGTACTGGCACCTGAACATACTTATCTAGTGAAAAAATATCGTTAACCGGGGGTCCACTGTATATATATATATATATATACGTATATACATACAGTGGACCCTCGCCTAACGAACGCATCGCATAACGTTAAATCCGCCTGACAAAGCATTTGAGTGTAAAAATTTTGGCCCGCTTAACGATAAAAAACTCGCCCAATGCGATTCCTCCCAAACCTGTCCATCCAGCTTGAGCGCCTCAGCTGCCTTGCCATCATTGTTTACAAGCCAGGGTGGCTGGTTGCATGCATACATTCGGTATATTTTGTATTATTCCATTGTTTATAGTGTTTGTAACTGCTAAATAAGCCACCATGGGCCCAAAGAAAGCTTCAAGTGCCAGCCCTGTGGTTAAAAGGGTGAGAAATACTATCATACTGCAGTCAGGTGTTGCTGCATCACGGTCAGCTGTTGCTGCACCAGTCTGCTGCACCACCGTCAGCTGTTGCTGCACCATGGTCAACTGCTGCTGCACCATGGTCAACTGCTGCTGCACCCCAGTCAGCTGTTGCTGAACCACGGTGAGCTGCTCCTGCACCACGGTCAGCTGCTGCTGCACCATGGTCACTGCTGCACCACAGTCAGCTGCTGCTGCACCATGGTCAGCTGCTGCTGCACCAGTCAGCTACTGCTGCACCACCATCAGCTGTTTCTGACCAACATGACTTGTCCCGAACCTGTCCATCCAGCACTGCCATCATTGTTTACAAGCCAGGGTGGCCGGTTGCATGCATACATTCGATACATTTTGTATTATTCCATTGTTTATAGTGCTTGTAACTGCTAAATAAGCCACCATGGGCCCAAAGAAAGCTTCTAGTGCCAACCCCGTGGTAAAAAGGGTGAGAAATACTATCATACCACAGTCAGCTGCTGCTGCATCACCGTCAGCTGTTGCTGGACCAGTCAGCTGTTGCTACACCATGGTCAGCTGTTGCTGGACCAGTCAGCTGTTGCTGCACCACAGTCAGCTGTTGTTGGACCAGTCAGCTGATGTTGGATCAGTCAGCTGTTGCTGCACCACGGTCAGCTGTTGCTGGACCAGTCAGCTGTTGCTGAACCAGTCAGCTGTTGCTGGATCAGTCAGCTGTTGCTGGATCAGTCAGCTGTTGCTGCACCACAGTCAGCTGTTGCTGGACCAGTCAGCTGTTGCTGGATCAGTCAGCTGTTGCTGCACCATGGTCAGCTGTTGCTGGACCAGTCAGCTGTTGCTGGATCAGTCAGCTGCTGCTGCACCACAGTCAGCTGCTGCTGCACCACAGTCGGCTGTTGCTGCACCACCATCAGCTGTACTACTCAAAGATGTGGAGAGAGCGTTGTTGGTGTGACTTAACGTGAAACAATCACCGAGAAACGATTAACCCAAGAGGGTTAGCCACCCAGGATAACCCAAGAAAGCCAGTGCATCATCGAGGACTGTAACTTATTTCCATTGGGGTCCTTAATCTTGTCCCCAGGATGCAACCCACAACAGTCAACTAACACCCAAGTGAACAGGAAAAAATGCCTGGAACTAGTGCTCATATTGGTGAATTTAAGGCCAGCAAAGGTTGGTTTGAGAGATTTAAGAATTGTAGTGGCATACACAGTGTGATAAGGCATGGTGAAGCTGAAAAATTCATCCCCCAACAAGTGTTCAATTGTGACAAACAGGCCTGTTCTGGAAGAAAATGCCAAACAGGACCTACATTACTCAGGAGGAAAAGGCACTCCCAGGACACAAGCCTATGAAAGACAGGCTAACTCTCATGTTTTGTTGTAATGCTAGTGGGGATTGCAAAGTGAAGTCTTTACTGGTGTATCACTCTGAAAATCCCAGTGTTCAAGAATAAAAGTGTCTCATCACTCATCAATACTCTTCAATAAAGATAAGTGTCATTTTAACATTTATTTATGTAGTTATTGTGCATGTCTTATTGTTTTCTTTGTAGGGAAATGTATTTTTCATGAAAAAAACAAAAAAATTTTAACACTTTTGGCTGTCTGGAACGGATTAATTGGATTTCCATTATTTCTTATAGGGAAAATTAACTCGGCCAACGATAATTTCGGCTAACAATGAGCTCTCAGGAACGGATTAATATTGTTAGGCGAGGGTCCACTATATATATATATATATATATATATATATATATATAATATATATATATATATATATATATATATATATATATATATATATATATATAAGGAGGTTGTATGATTTATTTATTTTACCCCTTACTTGGTTCAAAGGCTCCTTTTACATTCACTTAAAATTCCCAAAATCTCTCTTTTTCCCCTCTGATTCCTCTTTTCCAGGTGCATACAGGGGAAATTATGACCCATTTTTGCACCCAAACCTTTATTTTAATCCACAAAATTTTCTTAAATTTTCACATTAAATTTTCTCTTTTCTCCTTCTTTAAACTGATCATTTAACATTACTGCTCCCCCTTCCTTTGCTTAATTTCCCCTCGTTTACTCCAGATTTAATCCCATTTATTTCCCCCCACTAAAACCCTTCCTACCCCCTTAGTTTTTTGTTTCGTTTTGGGGCCGGGAAAACCCAAACTTTTTTTCATTCATAACATCAGCAACCCTTTTTGTTTTTTTTCATCCCCCACTCCCATCCACGCACATTTAACCCATCCAGTTTTATAAAGTTTTTCTTTTTTCTTTTTTTTTGAAAGTGTCAAAAGGGACACTTTCTAAATACTAAATAATATATTTATTTTTTTTAATATTATATATATTATTTATATAAATTTTTTATATTTATTTTTATATAATATACAGGAAGGCCCGTTTTAAAAGGCCTTTTCCCCATTTTAAAGGCTTTCCCCCGCAAAATACGGCCCATTTCAAAATTATGCCCAAAAACCCTTATACGGCCCCCCCCCCGGGATTTTTCAAATAGGGGTCACCGTCCCCCCCACCCTTTTTGTTTCCCTTTCTCCATGAGTTTCGTAAGCACTAAGTTCCCCCCTTTTGTTGGAAACCCAAAAAATTTAAAAATTTTTTTTAAAAGGTTATTTCATTTTTTTTTTTATATGAAATTATACTTATGAAACCCTGTACCTAAAAAAAACTTACAAAACTCAAAGTCATTTAAATTTTGTATATTACTTTAAAATATACACTTTTTTCATTAATCCCATCCATAAATTTTTTTTTTCAAAATTTTTTTAAAAAAACCCCCGAGGGCATAACATTTAAATAAGATAAATACACCCACAGTAGAATAAAAAAACAAAAATGTGAGATGTGAGCAGACGATTTCCCCCAAGTGGCCTTTAAAAACAATATCACCGGTCTCAAAAAAATGTGTATATTACGGAAAATTTACACTTTTTCATTAATCCACCCTTGATATTTTTTTCAAAATTATATTTAAAAAACCACAAAGGCAAAACATTAAAATTAAGTTTAAATACCCCCCACATTTAAAAAATAAAAAACATAAATGTGGATTGGAGCAGACGATTTCCCCAAAAAAGTGACGCCAAAATAACAATATTTCACGAGTTCTTTAAAAATGTCGAAATTATTACGGTAAATTTTCCCACTTTTTTTCCTTTTAATCCATCCATGATATTTTTTTAAAAAATTATTAATAAACACGATGCTTTAACATTTAAATAAGAAAATTTACCCCCCACAGTAGAATAAATAACAAAAATGTGATTTGGAGCAGACGATTTTCCACAAGTGACGCCATAATAAAATTACTCCCGGTTTTTCTCTTAAATGTCGTATTTTGGGGGTAATATACACTTTTTCATTAAAAATCCATGATTTTTTTTTCCCAAAAATTTATAATAAACACAAATGCAAAAATAAAAATAAGAAAAATTTCCCCCCACAGTAAAAATAAAAAAAATTGTGTGATGGGCAGACGCCTTGCCCCAAGGGGGGAAATAATAAAAAATACTCCCAAGTCTCAAAAAATCTTTGAAATTTTACGGTAATATAAAATTTTTTTCAAAAAACCCAACCCAATGAAATTTTTTCAAAATTATTTTAATTTAAACCGATGAAAAAAACATAAAAAAGAAAAATACACCCCACAGTAGAATAAAAAAACATAAATGTGAGATGTGGTAGCAGACGACTTGCCAAATTGGTGTAAAAAAACTTTTACTAAACCGAGTCTCTTTAAAATGTGTATTTTGCGGAAATTTTCAAATTTTTTTAAATCCACCCCTTTGAATTTTTTTAAAAATTTATATAATAAACACGATACATAATAAAAAAAAGATGATAAATACCCCCCACAATAAAATTAAAAAAAAACATAAATATAAGATTGGGGACCCTGGTTTGTTTCATAACCCCTGCGCTGTTACCTTCATTTTACTTCTTTCTTTCTCTCTTCCTTTAAATTGGGTTTTATTATTTACTTATTTTGGGCCCTTTAAATTTTAAAAATAAAAAATTTTTTTTTAAGGTAAGTAATGAGTAAAACTGTATATAAAATTTTTATCGCTTGGGATGTTTAAAATATAAAATAGTTTGTGGGGGTTTGGGGGGGGCCTGGTGAGGTACCCCCGGGCCCTATTACAAAAAATTACCCCCAATTGATTTTTAAAAAAAATATACTTGTCTCACCCTAGATTAAGATTTAAAAATTATTTTAAGGAAAGTAATGAGTGCACTATGTTTGGTATTGTCCCTTTTTTATTTTTTTTTTGGGTGCCTGGTTTATTGCTAACTTAATATATGTTTGTGAAAATTGTTAAAATTTGTGTTTGTATGCATTTATTAAGGGAAAAAAAAAAGGGTGTTCCAATTTTACGGCCCATTTTTTTCTTTTCCCGGCCCGGGAGCCTGGGAAACCCAAACCGGGCCCTTTAAGTGGGGGGCCCCCCTGTTTATTTACAGTTTGGGCCCCCGCAAACGGGTTACCCCCCCGAAAAGCCCACCAATTATGTTTAAATGTTAATTTTTTTGTAAGTTTCGTTTGTTTTGTGTATGTTTGGGGGGCTGAAATGGGCTAAACTACTTCCAGTATTCCTTATGGGAAAAAAAAAATTTTGGTCAGTACTGGCCTGAAATACTTTTCTAAATGAAAAAATAATTCGTTAAAACCCGGGGGCCATTTTTTTTATATATATATATATTATTTATATAATTTATATTATTTTATATATATAATAATTATATATAAATATATAATACAGTGGGAAACCCCCGCCCCCAAAGAAAACCCCTCGGGATAAAAGTTAAAAAACCGCCCCGACAAAAAACATTTGGTTTTAAAAATTTTGGCCCCCTTAACGATTTTTAAAAAAAAATCGCCCCAAAGCGATTCCCCAAACCTGTCCCCCGCTTGAGGCCTCGCTGCCCTTTCCGTCATTTTTTACAAGCCAGGGTGGGGGTTTTCATGGATTTTCTTTGGTTTTTTTTTGTAATTTTCCATTGTTTATAGTGTTTGTAAAGGCTAAAAAAGCCACCATTTGGGGCCCAAAAAAAGCTTCAAGTTTCCAGCCCTGTGGTTAAAAGGGGGAGAAAATACTTTCATACTGCAGGGCAGGGGTTGCTGCATCACGGTTAGCTGTTGCGCACCAGTCTGCTGCAACCCCCCGTCAGTGTTTGCTGCCAAACCCTTGGGCAAAAGCTTTCTGCCCAGGCAACTTTCCCCGGGTGCCCCCCAAATCAGCTGGGTTTCTGAAAACCCCCGGTGAGCTTTCTCCTGCACCCCCGGTCAGCCCGTGCTGCCCATGGTCAATGCTGCACCCAGTCAGCTGCTGCGGGACCAAAGGTCAGTGCTGCCCCCACCCGTCAGCTATGCTTTCACCAAAAAAACAGCTTTTTCCCGACCAAAAATGACTTTTCCCGAACCTGCCCCCCCCCCCCCCCCCCCCCCCTCCAGCCAAATCCATCAAATTTTTTCAAAAAACCCGGGTGGCCGGTTTTTCATGCATTAAAATTTGATACATTTTGTATTATTCCATTGTTTTTTTAGTGCTTGTAACTGCTAAATAAAACCCCCATGGGCCCAAAAAAAAAGCTTTTTAGTGCCAAAACCCCCTGGTTAAAAAAGGGTTTAAAATTTCTATCATACCAAAAGGGCAGTGCTGCTGAAACACCGTCAGTGTTTCTGGAACCAAATCCGCTGTTGCTGGGCCAGTCAGCTGTTGCTACCCATGGTCAAGGGGTTGCCCGGAACCCGGGCAGGGTGTTGCTGCACCCCAGTCAGCTGTTGTTGGACCAGTCAGTGTTTTTGGAACAGTCAGGTTTTGCTGCCCACGGTCAGCTGTTGCTGGACCAGTCAGCTGTTGCTGGGCCAGTTTAGCGTTGCTGGATAGTCAGCTGTTGCTGGAAACAGTCAGCTGTTGCTGCACCCCAAAAGTCAGCTGTTGCTGGAAAAAGTCAGCTGTTGCTGGAATTTAGTCAGTGTTGTGAACCCCATGGTTAGGTTGCTGGACCAGTAGTGGGTTTCTGGATCCGTCAAAACTTTCTGCTGCACCACCCGTCAGCTGCGGGTGCACCACAAATCGGCTGTTGCGCACCACCATCGCTGTTTCTTTTCAAAAAATGTGGAGAGAGCGTTGTTGGTGTGACTTAACGTTTAAACAATCACCCCAGGGAAAAGATTTAAACCCCAAGGGTTAGCCACCCGGATAAAACCCCAAAAAAGCCCAAATGATCATCGAGGAAATGTAAAAATTTTTTCCATTGGGGGGCCTTAATCTTGTCCCAGGATGAACCCAAAACAGTAACTAACACCCCAAATGAAAAAGGAAAAAATGCCTGGAATAGTGCTAAATTGGGGAAATTTTAAGGGGAACAAAGGTTGGTTTGAGAGATTTAAGAATTTTTTGGGGGCCCTACACAGTGTGATAAGGCATGGTGAAGCTGGGAAAAATTTATCCCCCAAAAGTGTTCCCAAATTTTGACGAAACGGCCTGTTCTGGAAGAAAAAAGCCAAACAGGCCTACATTACTCGGGGGAAAAGGCAAATCCCAGGACACAAGGCTTGGGAAAGAAAAGGCCCAACTTCTTTTTTTGTTGTAATGCAGTGGGGGTTGCAAAATGAAGTCTTTATGGTTTTATCACTCTGAAAATCCCGTGTTTTAAGAATTAAAAAATGTTCATCAAACCAAACAATACCCCTTCAATAAAGATAAAATGTCATTTTAACCTTTATTTATGTAGTTATTGTTTCCCTTTTATTGTTTTCTTTTTTAGGGAAAATGTATTTTTTTATGAAAAAAACAAAAAAAAATTTTTAACCCCTTTTGGGTGTCTGGAAGGATTAATTTGGAAATTTTTTTATTTCTTTAGGGAAAAAATTTAAACCCGGGCCCAAAGGTAATTTCGGTTAAAAAAATGGCTCTCAGGAAGGAAATTTAAAATTGTTAGGAGAGGGTCCCACACTAATATTTTTATTTTATATATTTTAAAAAATATACATATATATATTTAAATATATATATATATATATATATATATATAATATTAAGGAGGTTGTATGATTTATTTTTTTTTAATAAGGGAAACCCCGAAAAGCTTGGGATATTTTTTTAAAAATAAAAAACCAGGGAAAAAAACCTTAAAGATCTCATTTCGCCCTTTTATGACTCAGATTGTGAGTAGTACTTGTTTCTTCCTAAGGGAACCCCGCTTTACTTTTTTTTTATGATAAACACTAAACAAAAAACAATTTGGTTTCAGGCCGAATCATCAAGTTTGGGGGGCCGCCCCGGAGCTAGTTTTCTAGTTCCCCCAATTGGATCTTGAAATTTCGCAGCTGATGAAAGTTTAAATCAAAGGGCGGGGGGAAACCCTTTAAAACTTTCAGGGCTTTCCTTTAAGATTGCCCAAGTATTGGGAGTCGCCCATAAAAAATCGGTATATGCAGAGGCTTCCATTCTATAATACGAAATATTTTTTTCCCTCTTCCTCGGACATTCCCCCATGTGAAATCATGGAGAGAATCAACAGTCCCTTTGGGAACCTTGCCTTGGAGATGGAGGTCTAGAGACGTATTTGAAGGCGTCAAATCCTTCCTTATGAGACTTGCTGCTTCATTTTTGGCAGGTGGGGCCAGCTCCCCGGGCCCAGGATACGTCCGGGGGCAAATTTCCCCGAGCCCGGGAATGAACTTGACTCTGAGAGCCGGCCCCCAAGTTGTATGTGATGGTGTATGCTGACAAAAGAAGTAGGGGTTTTTCCCAAAATTCAACCAGAGGGGCGACCCCCCCCAACTCCCCCAGTGTCTTGACCCCTTCCTCTGAACATTTTTTGGGTGGGAACCCCCTTTTAAAAGTTGCAGACGCCAGCTAGAAGCACGTGCCAACTATATAAAAAGGAGATTTAGAGAGAAAAAAATTCGTATGAGGGCAACAAGCTGAGGTGGGAGGAAATTTTAGTTTTCCAAACTTGTTTCTGCTTGCACATAGCAGCTTGTTGTGCCCAGGTTTGTGGGAGGACTTGGATCCTACTTTCAAACCTTCGAGAATGGGGAAAGGGTAATAGCCCGGGGAAAAATTGGGCTACATTGTTACACACCACACTGACTGGCAAGTCACAAACCTGTACTGCGACTCTTCCTTATGATAAGTATAGGGATTATGAAGAAATCAGAAAGTAATTTTTAAGGTGTATAACTTACTCCCATGAGTTTTTTTAAAGGGAAATTTTTGCCCTATGAAGGGCTACCCAGACAGACGTGGGTTTGATTTGCCCGACAGAGAAAGTAGCTTCGAAAGGTGGTTGAGGTCGTCCCGGATTGACTCAATGGAGAGTCTGATTCAACTCATACTTCAGGAGGAGTTTCATAATGCTCGGATGGGAGATGTGCATAAATTTTTGATTAGTGTCAGACCTTGGATGCGTTAGCTTCTTTTTCTTTGGCAGACACTTTGAAATAAAACTTTTTATGGGGGGAAAAAACCGTTAGGGAGGTAGGCAATCTTCCCCAAGGGAAAAAACAGTTCATCCTAGAGAGGAATTCACCAGAAGTATGCCCTTGCCCCGTGAATTTTTACACTTGACTCAAAACTGTAAGAAAAAGTGTCCCAAAAAATTACCATGAGATATAAATTAGGAGGCCTACCGCTTCTATTGTCAGAAGCAAGGCCACTTTAGAAATTCTGTTTCCAGTTAGCCGGACATAAGCGAATTTTTTGGAGACTGTCCCAATAAAAAGAATCGTCTGCCAAACTGAAAAGGGGAAAAGGGGAATCCAAGGGGGCAAAACTAAAAGGACAGTTTCTAGTATAGAGACTGATTCCCCCAAGAGTTCACGAAGGGGAAAGGTGGAGGCAATCTTCCTTTCTTTTCTAGGGTAAGGCGAGATTACCCCTACCCAACTTGTGGCACGTGTCTTAGGAAAACTGGAGCTTTTTTTAAATTGTTTGGAAAAGGGAGTTTTTCCCTTTTGTGAATACTTTATCCCCTTGGGTGTTTTATTGAGGATTATGGGGGTACAATACTAGGTTTCCCCTTCACAGGTATATGTGAAAAAAATTTTCAAAGGTATGCGTGGTAGGAATTTTGCACCAAATTTTCCCTCAAGTTGGTGGCCTTTCTTTTGGGAAATGATTTGAGTGGGAGGAATCTGCAGAGAAACCCGGTTATTGAAAAAAAACCCTGGAAAAACCCATGCCCTTTTAAGGTTGTAAGACGATCTGTTTTTCCTCTTCTGCAATCATGAGAGCTATGTCAAAATCTCCAGTATCACTTCCCACTCGGAAAAGTTGCCTGATTTGGGCTTAGTTCATGTTTAGTGATGTTCCCCAACCAGTCAAAGATAAGACCCCGGGGGGCCTGGGGGTTTTGGATCTTACTCCCTTGGGGGTTTGTGAATTTTAAACCCGCCAGAATTTTTGTGAAGGGAGCAAAAAGACTCTTCTTTAGAGAGTGAAAGAGGAAAAGCATTACAAGATGGAGGAGTTGATAGACGGTGTTTTTATTTTGGTGACATTTTGAGGAAAAACTCCTTCAGAAATGCTGGGTACCCAGCTTTCTAGGTCAAACATGTTGGTCTTATGGCTAGTTTTCAGACTCGACTTGGAAACTTGCCAGTGTCTATGTGGGGATTGGGAATATGGAAAACCGGGGGGAAGTTGGCTCAGTATTTTTTTGGCCAAAAAGAAAAGTAGGGTGAAAAGTACCTGCAGAACTGTCCCATCTGTCAGAAAATTGGGAAACCCGGTAAAAAAACACCCCCTGCCCCCTTCGTTCCCATTGCTGGGGAAAAGTAAAACCATTCTCGCGACTTATAATGACTGCATTGGGCCTTTCCTAAGGCAGACTGGGAATAAATATTGTTGACCTCATGGTATGGTCACCCCGTATCCGAAAAGTCCCTTTTGGGAAAAATTAAAGCAAACGTTTTCCAAGAGGTTTTTCGAGGATCAGATTAAGCCCCCTATTGTCTTCGGCTTTTAGGCCACAAAACCCAAAGGGGCCCTTTGAGAGGGGTTTCCACCAGAGTTAAGGTTTTGATGAGAGCTACTGAAGCAAAATTTTCCAAAAGGGTGGGGGTGAGGGCATCCTTTTTTTCTCCTGCCTGGGGAGATTGGGCAGAAAGTCTAAGGTACGCCTTTTCGAACTTATTTATTTATTATTATTATTTGGAAATGATACATAGTACAGGTTTTTAATACTTTACATGCTGTTGGAGTGTGGCAAAGTAACATTTTTTAAGGGGTTCAGGGAAACCGGCAGGCGGGCTTGAGTCCTGGAGATGGGGGTACAGTGCCTGCACTTGAAGGAGGGGGGTTAATGTTGCAGTTTAAAAAATGTAGTGTAAAACACCCTTTGGCAAGACGGGATGGAGTGAATGTGGTGAAAGTTTTCTTTTCGGGCCACCCTGCCCTGGTGGGAAATCGGCCCGTGTGATTAAAAAAAAAAAAATAAATAGTAATAGTTGTAAAAGAAATAATGGTTGGTGTCAGCCCAAAGGCCCCCTTTTATGCGGCTTGTGGGCAGGCTTAAAAAATTAAATTGAGATTAA
>NC_069410.1:4363009-4427120 GCF_026875155.1 Cherax quadricarinatus | reverse complement strand
CTCTCAGCTGTTTTAAACTGAAACATATCATTTATCTTAACAGGTCTTTCTAGCCCTGCAAAATCAGACACCTTCTAATGGGGTTGAAGATACAGAACAGATAAGATCGAAACCCAATATTCAAACGTGTCCAGTAGAATTTACACTCTTATGTGAGGCTCTGCAAGATTTTACACACTCGTGTTTGTCTGAGGGAACGTCTGTTTCCTCAGACTATTACAAATTTAAAATAATTTGCTTCTAAACTGCTGATATAGCTAGTGGTATTCGTCTTACCCAGCACCTTAGACTCAAGGAATCTGCTCCTTTTGATTCAAATGAGTCACCAAAGCCGGCATCTATGCCTGTAGACACTGTGTCAGCAGATAACCATCCATAAAAGGAGGGTGGAGATTGCAACAGGGGAACTGCAGTTGATTTCGCCCAGTGAACATATGACGAAGTGGCCGGGTGCTACCCGGCCGGGCCACACCACAGTGAACGCAGAAACATTCGTGGTCGTATTCTTGTGCATACGAATCCCGAGTCGTGCACTGACAATCTCCATGAAGACTGAAGACACTTCCTGCCGTAAATTATTACAGACTATTAGTGAGTGACAGTTATCAATCGACGTGTGCCAGGAGTGGAGACGTCTAATGTTACTACAAATGTCAAGACATCAATAGCGTTCTCTTTGACGTTGTAACGTTACCGGCTCCCGTTACAATGAGCCAACCAAATGAACAATCATTTGAGGCCATGATGGACGGACCTAAGCCTAAAACACTGGTACGGGTCACCCACGACTTCCAGGAGATATACCTGACATGCTGATAATACATGTCAGGAGGGCGAGTATTAACCCTGGTTATAATCACCTTCATTTCAGCCATAGTGAGTGAAAAGACAGCAAACGTGCAAGGAAAACCATGGTAGAAGCTGCAGGTGTTTTGAGGTGTCATCAACAAAGATGAGCACTAATCCACATTTACTTCATTAATTTTATTGTACTCATCTCAACCAAAATTCCACACAGTGTGTGTGGAAGGAACGGAGAGTGTGTTACAAGTTACAATAGATTATTCAACATCTTACCAGAGGATATCAAAACACTGCTGGAACAAGTGTAGAAGTATTCAAGAGGAAACCGAACAAGTATCTTCATCAGGTGCCAGATCAACCAGGCTGTGGTGGATATGTGGGACAGCGGACCTCCAGCAATACCAGAGAAGCCTGGCCCGTGGCCGGGCTCCGAGAGTAGTAAGACTCTCGAAACTCATCAAAGGTATGGCATCAAATAGTTTCAATGATGATGTAAGCGGTTTCAAGGGATTTCAAATCTCACTGTTGACAGCCTTGTGTACCAGGCTGTTGTTGCCAGCGGCCTGCAGGCGAACGAAGCCATCACAACCTGGTCCATCTGGTGCTTGTGATGTATCAATGCACTTGTGATGTACCAGTGTACGTGTGATGTACCAGTGTACGTGTGATGTACCAGTGTACGTGTGATGTACCAGTGTACGTGTGTAGTACCAGTGTACGTGTGATGTACCAGTGTACGTGTGATGTACCAGTGTACGTGTGATGTACCAGTGTACGTGTGATGTACCAGTGTACGTGTGATGTACCAGTGTACGTGTGATGTACCAGTGTACGTGTGATGTACCAGTGTACGTGTGATGTACCAGTGTACCTGTCAACAGCCTGGCGCCATCTTTTCTGTTGGTTGCTTGGTCAACCAGACTGTTGTTTCCGTCCCTATGGCCCACAAAGCAGTCACAGCCTCGTTGATCTGGCACTTGGTGGACACAATGATCCAATTTCCTCTTAAAAACTTCAATTGTTGTGCCAATATTTCTGATATCTGCTGGGAGAAGGTTCAATTAACAGTCTAGGATCAAAGGTGTTGACACAGTGTTATCTTACTGTGCTCATGGCGTCCCTGCCTCACTGCCTCCATTTTATACTTCCTCTCCCATATCTCTCACTCTAGTACGTTGTTATGGTAGTGTGTTTATTTAGGAATAAACCTTCAATTATCTTCTATGTTTAGACTATGAAAATATCTCTTTTTCGCTCCGAAGAGTACATTATCCAAGTACACGGAGGCAAAGTTGTACTCTCATATACTTGTATATCCTTCTCTAACCGGCTGTGTGATCGCAAATCTCTAGATAAAATTCATCTAGATTTTTATTGATAATCATACCGAGCAACTCTGATTCCCCTTCCATCCCTGTCTACTTCCTTGTCTACCTGTCTGCCTCCCTGTCTGCCTACCCGTCTACCTCCCTGTTTAAATCCCTGTCTACTTCCCTGATGCTTCTGGGGGGTCGTCGCCCTCGCAGTTAACCCTTCATAACCCTCATAATACAGTTTTCACCACCAGCGAAAGTAATCACCGTACAGACTTACCATAGTTTTACTCGGGACGTCCTGCCCGCCTGGAGGGTAGCACCTGGAGGGGGGGCCCGTAGGGGAGCACCTGGAGGGAAGTACCTGGAGGGAAGTACCTGGATGGGAAGTACCTGGATGGGAGGTACCTGGAGGATAGTACCTGGAGGGTAGTAACTGCTAGATATTTGCAGTTTTTTTCAGTTCGTGTCCTTGTTATATGATCTCCTTCACTTCTTCCTACTTACTGCTCGGCCACTGTGCTCTTGTTCTGCTGGTTATATAACTCAGGGACACATTGTTATTGCTTAAACTGTTGTAAAGTGTACGCTGGTCTGTGTACTGTTATGACCGGAGGTAAATCTAACAATTTTCCTGAATAGTTGTACAGATTTGTTCTTGTGGTTAAGATAAACAAAAATGTTCTATTTAGAAAACAAATAATCCAATTTTAAAGATAACTATGGTACATAATGGAAGCAGTAGTGGGAGATAATACCAACAATACTTTGTGAAGATCTCTGAGAGTGGATAGTAGTGGTGACAACAGTGGTGGTAGTAGTGAGTTATAGGTGTAGTAGAAGCAGTGGTGGTAATGGTGGTGGTGTGTATATAGACGGTGATCACTTAGAGAGGTAGACACACCTCACCAGCATCGCCTGACACGGAACAACAAATTCTGTGGAAAAGGTTAGTGAGGGAGGGTGTGGCGGGCTGCCCCAGCCAGCAGTTAGCCAGACTCAGGGACCTGCCACCACTCCATTATGCTGCCTTCACACGTCTCCGGCCTCCACCACTGTTCTTGATTTAAGCCGCTCCATTAACTGTTATTGTACCTCGTAGTGGAGGAGTGACATACCTGTGACTTATTCAGAGTTATTCTCGTAACTCGCACTAAGGTTCAGGTAGACCACCAGGTCTACACCAGGTGTAGACTGAAAAATTTCCGTCTTATGCCGTCAATTTTTTTTATACCTGTATGTGTTGGTAGGATGTTTAAGAGTCTTAGAATACGGATATTGACAGCGTGGTTGACAGCTTGACCTGTCCACTCTACTCGTCTCATTAAGGCTGTAGTTGTACACTATCAAAAATACGTTAACACATACAGATATTACACTAAACTTTTGAAACATATATTGTGAGATAGCGGGAGAGGTAGTGTGGGGTAGGGTGAGAGGTAGAGAGTGAGAGTGGTAAAGTGAGAGTGCTGGAGCGAGAATGATAGAATGAAAGTAGCGTAGCCAGGTAAGGGGGGGGGGTTGCAACCTTACCTGGAGGTTACCTGGAGGGTATTCCGGGGATCAACGCCCCCGCGGCCCGGTTCATGACTAGGCCTCCCGGTGGATCAGGACCTGATCAACCAGGCTGTTACTGCTGGCCGTACGCAGTCCAACGTACGAGCCACAGCCCGGTTGATCCGGCACTGACTTTAGGTAGCTGTCCAGCTCTCTCTTGAAAGCAGCCAGGAGTTTATTGGCAATTCCCCTAATGCTTGATGGGAGGCTTTTAAACAGTCTTGGGCCCCGGACACTTGTGGTGTTTTCTCTTAGTGTACCAATGGCGCCCCTACTTTTAATTGGGGGCATTTTGCATCGCCTGCCCAGTCTTTTACTTTCGTAGGGAGTGATTTCTGTGTGCAGATTCGGGACCATTCCTTCCAGGATTTTCCAAGTGTAGATTATGATATATCTCTCCCTCCTGCGTTCCAACGAGTACAAGTCAAGTGCTTCCAAGCGTTCCCAGTAGTTAAGGTGCTTGACAGAACTTATACGTGCAGTAAAGGATCTCTGTACACTCTCTAGATCTGCAATTTCACCTGCTTTAAATGGAGATGTTAATGTACAGCAGTATTCCAGCCTAGAGAGAACAAGTGATTTGAAAAGGATCATTATTGGCTTGGCATCTCTCGTTTTGAACGTTCTCATTATCCATCCATCCATTTTTGCACTTGTGATCGTGGCACTGTTGTGATCCTTGAAAGTGAGATCCTCAGACATTACTGGAGTTTACCTGGAGAGAGTTCCGGGGGTCAACGCCCCCGCGGCCCGGTCTGTGACCAGGCCTCCTGGTGGATCAAGAGCCTGATCAACCAGGCTGTTGCTGCTGGCTGCACGCAAACCAACGTACGAGCCACAGCCCGGCTGGTCAGGAACCGACTACTCCCAGGTCCCTTATATTATTTTTCCGCTCTATTGTATGACCAGAGTCTGTAGTATACTTTGTTCTAGTTATTATAAATAACAAAAAAAGGCACAATACCGTGACTGGAACGATACACAAATAACCCGCAAAGCTTACAGTGGTGACGTGTACTTAGCTCTGTGAAGACCTGTTTGTGTGCTCTTGAGTGGTGACCTGTACTTTGAGTGCTGACCTATACTTAACTCTGTGAAGAAGTGTCTTGTTTGCTCCCGTGGACTGAACCAAGATGCCCTCCATCGAGCAACTTTACCAGCAACTTAAGGAAGAATTGAGAGCAGCGAAGATGGAGATACGGCGACTGACCGAGGAAAACAAGAGGATTCGTAGTAGTCCTCCTGTTTCGAGTCCTCAGGTCAAGAAGGGATCGTGGTCAGTGGTTGGACAGCAGGGGACGACGAAGTTGACGATCAAGAAGACGAATGGAAAGCCAGAAACGATGAAGAAGAAAGAGACTGCTGTGGAAACTCCCGTGGAAACCTCCAACGCATTCTCGGTGCTACCCGACGAATGTGAGTCTACTACTGGGATCGTCCACGACGAACGACAACAAGGAAGGTAAGAATATTGTTGTTGTTGGGGATAGCCAGGTTAGATACATGGATAGGGCATTCTGCTTGAAGGACAGGAGTAGGAGACAAAGGTATGCTTTCCTGGGGCTGGGATGGAGGACATTGTTAGCCGGCTTGACAACATCATGAACGGTAATGGGATCAATCCTATTATTTGCCTCAGTGCTGGAGGCAATGATGTAGGCAAGCGTAGAAGTGAGGATTTAGTTAGAAAGTTCAGGACAGCTATAGACATGATTAGGAAGAAGGGGGGGGCGCCCTGTTATATGTGGCATTTTGCCAAGAAGAGGTGTTGGTAATGAATGGTTGTCCAGAGCAATTGGTATTAATTGTTGGCTGGATAAACACTGTAAGGATAATGCAGTACCATTCATTGACAACTGGGACAACTTCTATGGCCGAAATGACATGTATGCCAGGGATGGGGTTCACTTATCCAGGGCAGGTGTGGGTTTTCTTGCTAACTCAGTTGAGGGGGTTGTTAGGACTTTAAACTAGGATTAGTTAGAGTATGGGTTTAGAAATGATTAATAATGAGTATGGATATATTGACTTATATGCTCTGATATTAAGAATCTTAATGGTAAAATGTCATGGAGTAACTCTGGGTAATGATAATTTCAGAAATTGTGTAAAAACAAAGATGAATAGGAAAAATGGTGCAGAAGAAAAAACATATGATGGTATTTTATGCTAACAGTCGAAGTGCAAGAAATAAAATTAATGAACTACGTTTGGTAGCATGTGCTGGGAACTTTGATATCATTGCATTAACTGAAACGTGGTATGATTTAAAGAGTCGGGATATGACTGCTGAGTGTAATATTCAGGATTTAAGTTGTTCAATGTGGATAGATGTAATGGGAAGGGGGGAGGAGTTGCATTGTATGTTCGAGAAAATATTAATTGTTGCATAAAAACAGGTATAAAAATAGATGGAGCAGTAACAGAGTCTGTTTGGGTAGAGTTCGTGGAGGGTCAAGAAAAACTAACTCTAGGTGTAATATACCGACCTCCAGGCTTGGATCACGATAGAGGGAGACTTCTTTGGGACGAAATTGTTAGGGCTTCTGACACAGTAACGTAGTCATAGTAAGGGGACTTTAACTTTAGCCAAATTGACGGAATTCTTTGACCAGGTAATCTAGAGTCCATGACTTCATGGAAACAGTTCAGGACTGTTTTCTGAAACAGAGTGTAACTGAGCCTACCGGGGGTAATAATTTGCTAGACCTAGTCTTGTCAAATAAGGAAACACCGTGAATAATCTGGAGATCACTGAAGAGCTTGGCGCAAGTGATCACAAATCCATCACCTTTAGCATTAATTGGAATGCAAGAATAATGATAATACAGTAAAAATCCTGATTTTCGTTCTGCCGATTATAATGGACTTAGGGAACATCTGTCTATCTTGATTGGGGTATCTAGCTAATGATTTTATTGGTGATAATCATACTTAGAATATGAAGGAATCTGCTTTTATGATTGTTTTCTTAATAATGTACACAGTGCCCAGAGAAATATACATTCCCAAGAGAGAATTAGGTCTAATAATAACGACCCCAAAAGGGGGTTAACAGGAGGCAAAGCATCTATTAGGGGAGAAAAGGGGGAAATTTTATGGGCGCATCAGAAGAGGAGAGGTTAACCTTACTGACCAATATGTTCAGCTTAAAAGAGAAGTAAAAAAGGCGATTAGAAAGGCTAAACGTGACTATAAAATTTTAGAGTTGCTAATGAATCAAAGACTAATCCAAAGGGGTTCTTTCAAGTGTATAGGACGAAGGTGAAGGAAAAAGTAGGACCTCTGAAATCTGGGAATGGACAGCTGACGGATAATAAACTGGAAATGTGTTCCTTATTTAATGACTATTTTTTTGTCAGTTTTTCCCACAGGAAGATGTAAATGAGATTCCCGTAATTAACAATTATTTGGTTCCTGATTAATTTAAGTTAACTAATATTACTGTCAAGAGGGACATGGTTATAAAGAGATAGACAAACGAAACAAAATAAGTCCCCGGGACCGATGAGTTGTTTTCAGAGGTACTTAAGGAATGCAAGATGGAGCTTAGTCACCATTAACGAGTGTATTCAATGCGTCCATCCCTTTCCAGTGTTGTGCCAAGAGTTGTGGGAAAATGGCTAATGTGGGTTTCCCATATTCAAATCAGGGGATAAGTCCCACTCCTTCAAATTACCGTCCAATAAGCCTGACATCTATAGTGGGCAAGTTATTTGAATCAATTATAGCTGACATTATCAAAGTCACCTTGAAGAGCATAACTTGATAAATGAATCTCACATGGATTCACGAGAGGTCGTTCCTGCCTGACAACTTACTGACGTTTTTTCAATAGAACATTTGAGGCAGTTGACAGTAATAAGGAATATGATATTGTTTATTTGGATTTTAGTAAAGCCTTCGACAGAGTAAACCCCACAAGAGACTCTTAAGAAAAGTGGGAGCTCATGGTATAGGAGGTAAAGTTCAGCATGGATTGAGGCATGGCTTACCAATAGAAAGCAGAGAGTTACCATTAATGGAGTGAAATCTGAATGGGGATTAGTCACTAGTGGCGTTCCACAAGGATCAGTTTTTTGGCCCTCCTTGTTCATAATTACATTAATGACCTTGTGAAGGGATTACTAGTGACATGATAAGTTTTTCTGATGATACAAAGATAGGCCGTAAAATTCACTCTGAGGAGGATAATCCAATGAACTCCAGGACGATTTGAACAAATTAATGTCTTGGTCTGAGAAATGGCAGATGAAGTTTAATGTGGATAAGTGTAAGGTAAATTTCCCTTGGTAATGAAAATAGCCCTCGAAGCTATAATCTAGGTGAAGTAGAGCTTTGGGCATAAAAGAATGTGAAAAAGACTTGGAGTCATGGTAAGCAGAAATCTAAAGCCAAGACAGCATGCCTCAGTGTGCGCAACAAGGCCAACAGATTACTTGGATTTATCTCAAGAAGTATAAGTAACAGAAGTCCAAAAGTTATTTTACAGGGTCTAAACATCACTAGTGAGGCCTCATTTAGATTAGCTGCTCAGTTTTGGTCCCCTTACACAGGATGGACATAGACTCATTAGAGAACATACAGAGAAAATGACTAAAATGATTTACTGTGTAAGGAACCTCCCGTATGAAGATAGACTTAAAGCCTTAAATCTCCACTCTCTGGAGAGGCGTAGAATGAGGGGAGATATCATTGAAGTGTATAAGTGGATGACGGGCATAAACAAGGGAGACATTATAAAGTACTGAGGGTGTTGAACAGGTAAGAACCAGGAATAATGGATTTAGTTGGATAAATTTAGATTTAGAAAGGACATAGGTAAGTACTGGTTTTCTAACAGAGTTGTAGATGCGTGGAACAGTCTTCCCAGTGGGGTGATAGAGGCTAGGACCTTGGGTAGCTTTAAGAAGAGACTGGACAAATATATGAGTGGGAGGGGCTGGTTTGATTGGTGTTGGGGGTGCTGGAGTTGTTCTTGAGTAGCTCTAGGTAGTTGTCGTTTTGATAAGGACCTGCCTCGTATGGGCCAGTAGGCCTTCTGCAGTGTTCCTACATTCTTATGTTCTTATGTTCTTACGACGACGTTTCGGTCCGACTTGGACCATTGACAAAGTCACACTTTGTGACTTTGTCAATGGTCCAAGTCGGACCGAAACGTCGTCGTAAGCTTCTCTTTTATGTGCGGGTGTTATATCTTCGAAATTGGTCATCCTGTGTTATTTAAATATTGTAAGAGCATATGTTCATCACTTAATATTATAGCGCGAAAGTCCCCGTTTATAGCTAAAATAGAGACTTTCGGCGTTATATTATTATCTGTTAATATATGAAAAATACCATGGTATTATCGCTATTATCGTTATCACTATTATTGTTATTATCACTATTATTATTATCGCTATTATTATTATCGCTATTATCGTTATCACTATTATCGTTATTATCACTATTTTGTAATTATCACTATTATTTTAGTATTATTGTTAGGTAGGATTTCTTGTGAATATAGAGTTTAAGTCTCGGAACCATCCAGTGAATTGTTCAGTTGTTTATGTCCGGCTGGCTGACGTGGCTCAGCTGATCCAACCTGACGACAGACTGGCAAGTAGTCAGTCTGCTCCCAGCTCTAGCCCTGACAACTGATCGTATATTGGCTCTTACGGTGTACAGTTGAACGGTTTTGAGAATTGGACTATAGAGCTGACTCAATTTGTTCATTGCTTTGAAAGACTCTTTTGATATTTATATTCTTGGTCAGTTCAGTAATCCATAGATACTTTACGGGCCAGATTCAAAGGTCTTGTTAAATCTTGTACCTTTTGTATTTTGAGTTTACAGTCTTGTTAAGAAAGAGACGTAAATATTAATGAGGACTTAGATACAGGAAGAATAATTAAACTTCCTTATTAATGTGACATTTCCATGATTTTGAACTAAATGTATATGGTAAATTTATTGTACAAAGTATTAAGTTACATTAACTACAAAGAGAAGATAAAGTATTGTATTTAAATACTTTAATAAATTTGAATATTATTCTATGGAGTTTCCCAGTTGAAATTATTTCCCCTAGACTCTAACTTACTTATAACTCGGATCCAAAAATCTTGTTGCATAAGAAATAAATGGTAACAGGCCACATTCTGAAGTTCTTTAAAAAATTTCTTATTCGCAACAACGGGTTATTTGTGTATTCTAGTTATTATCTCCTCCAGTTTTCCATAACGGAGTAGTTGGAATTTGTCCTCGTTGAACATCATATTGTTTACCGTTGCCCACTGGAAAACTGTTTATATCTTCTTTTTTTTTTTTATTCGCCGGTATTCTTCCGGCCCGGGTCTTTTCCAAGTAGTGGTGACCAGGCCTTGGCTCCCTATCTGGGGAGTGTCTCGAGACTTAAGTCTCCCATGGGAGGAGGTACAAGTACCCCCTCATCTTCGGGACCAACTGTCCCCAGGCCTAGCCACATTCCCCGCCCTCACGGGGCTCGTAGGGAGAAGCTAGGCCTCTGGTCTGCCATCTGCCCCGCCCCAAAGGGGCTCGTGGGGATGGCAGTCTTATGAGCTGCAGGTGGTAGCAAGCTCAGGCCTTCAAACCCCTTCTTTATATATATCTTCTTGGAGGTTAACCGCGTCCTCAGCAGATGACAGCCTCATGCAGATCCTAGTATCATCCGCAAAGGATGATACGGTGCTGTGGTGTATATCTCTGTGTATGTCTGATATGAGGATGAGGAATAAGATGGGGGCGAGTACTGTGCCTTGTGGAACAGAGCTCTTCACTATGGCAGCCTCCGATTTAACTCCGTTGACCATTACTCTTTGTGTTCGATTTGTTAGGAAGTTGAAGATCCATCTCCCCACTTTCCCAGTTATTCCTTTAACACGTATTTTGTGCACTATTTCGCCATGATCGCATTTGTCAAACGCTTTTGAAAAGTCTGTGTATATTACATCTGCATTCTGATTTTTTTCCAGTACATATAAGGCCATATCATAGTGATCCAGTAGTTGTGAGAGGCAGGAGCGACCTGCCCTGAACCCATGTTGCCCTGGATTGTGCAGATTTTGGGAATCCAGGTGATTTGCAATCCTGCTTCTTAGCACTCTTTCAAAGATTTTTATGATGTGGGACGTCAGAGCTATTGGTCTATTGTTCTTAGCTAATGCTTTGCTGCCACCTTTATGGAGTGGGGCTATATCCGTTGTTTTAAGTGACTGTGGAATTTCACCCATGTCCAAGCTCCTCCTCCATAGTGTACTTAGGGCACGCGAGAGGGATTTCTTGCAGTTCTTAATGAATACAGAGTTCCACGAGTCTGGGCCCGGCAGTAACTAATTCCCCGGTGGATAAGAAGTATATCTCAGGGCAGGAAGTAGCAGCCCACACCTGCTGGGCTTCACACAATAGTAGAAACGATGCAGTGGGCTCAGTCATCAGTGAAGGTTGCCAGCAACTGAAGGTGGTGGCAGGGAAAGTACATGCCACTACAATTACACCACACACACAGAGAGAGAGAGAGAGAGAGAGAGAGAGAGAGAGAGAGAGAGAGAGAGAGAGAGAGAGAGAGAGAGAGAGAGAGAGAGAGAGAGAGAGAGAGAGAAACATGTAGGTTAGATCATGCCTCATCTCATGTCATGCTTCTTGAGATGTCGATGAATAGACCAATGTGAAAATAATTAGGCGAGTACTTTACAAGCCATAATTACTTGTTATCTCATGTCTGTGTCCGAATATGATAATTATGTTCGTTAAATGGACACAGAAGCAACTAGTATGACATTTTATTGTGGCATGTTGTCGCTCTCCAGGAGCTGAGTCAAGCCTTGATAAAGCTCTTGGAGAGTGAAACGTTGCCACAATAAAATGTCAAATTATGTATATCTGTGTCCATTTACCTAACATAATTAGCCCTTTCGTAAAAAGTTACATCAGACGAGCAGACATGAGACAACACAAACAGAGAACACCTATATAACGTAACGCTGCTACACAAAACAGTCGAAAAAATACAAAACGATAATAGTGACGTCACAGACGAGAAACACTGAGTGTTGTGACTGTTTAACTCTTGCCTGCGGTCACTACTGTTTCTGATACATGTAAATGATATACCAGAAGGAGTTAGCTCGTCTGTGTGTGTGCTCATCTAATTGCTCACCTAACTGTGGTTGCAGGGGTCGATTCACAGCTCCCGGCCAAGTGTGAGTGTGGTGTGTGTGTGTGTGTGTGTGTGTGTGTTGTTTTAGCATGACGACTCTGGAATTTTAGAGATTCGAACAGGAGCAAAACAAGGGGAATCAAAACAGCACTGAACGGTACACCAACCCTTACACAACAGTCAGCTGATCTACACAACACTTACACAACAGGAACATGCAGTTTGACGTACACCAACACATCAGCAGCTGACGAACACCAAAACATACACAACAGGCAGCAGACGTACAGCCAATACTTACACACCGGCAGCTGATGTACACCAACACATGTACGACAGGCAGCTGACTACACAACACCCCCCCCCCCACAACAAGGCTGACAACCCAAGTCTAATGCTGTTTTCTGTCCAACATACATGTCTACCAATTCAACAGTTAAAACCTTGGAAAGCCTGTCTTATCTTCATGCTTAGGAAGCCTGTCTTAGTATACACGGACACGCAGTGAATATATAGTATCAGCCTTTTAATTACAACGGCTGAATGAATGTTCAAAGATCCATGACAATACTATCCTCAGCGTAAGCCCAACATAGTAATGATGACGATGGACCCCCGGCCAGTACCTGTGTCGCTGGTCAGGATACTTGGTTAATGCTTGCCACTACCTGTGGAACGCGAGGCCTAAGTGGACGCCTAGTCAGCACATGTTGAATTCTGACCAGTAATTTTATGCTGGCCGTAATCTTGTGGACGCTGAGCCAGTATTTTGGGGACGCTAGTCAGCACTGTGAATGCTGACACAGTAAATGTGAATGCAGGCCACAACCTGTGGAACGCTGGCCAGTATTGGGACGCAAGTCCAGCACTTGTGAATGCTGACCAGTACTGTTGGATCTGGCCAGTATCTGTGGACGTCTGGCCAAATTGGTACGCTAGTCTGCACTTGTGAATGCTGACCAGTACTTGTGGATGCTGGCCAGTACCTGGGACGCTGCCAGTATTGGGACGCTAGTCAGCAACTTGGTGAAAGCTGACCAGTACATTTGGATGCAGGCCAGTAATCTGTTGACGTGGCCAGTATTGGGAGCTAGTCATCACTGTGTGAATGCTTGACCAGTACTTAGTGAAGCTGGCCACAACCTGTGGACGCTGGTCCAGTATTGGGGACGCTAGTCAGCACTTGTGAATGCTGACCATTATTTGTGGATGGCTGGCCAGTATAGGGACGCTAGTCAGCACTTGTGAATGCTTACCAGTACTTGTGGATGCTGGCCAGTACCCTCTGTGGACTTGCTGGCCAGTATTGGGACGGCTAGTCAGCACTTTGTTAATGCTGACCAGTACATAGTGGATCTGGCCAGTATCTGTGGACGCTGGCAAGTACCTATTGTTTTTGTTATTGTATCCCAAAATCAATGGCACAACCTACGACTCGGTCTCAGACTTGGAACCTCTGTGAATGGCACTGTGAACATTAGATGTAATAAAAACTCTCTCAGAAACAACGGGAAATTAAATATGTATTTATTGAAATGGAGAGAGAGAGATAGAGAGAGAGAGAGAGAGAGAGAGAGAGAGAGAGAGAGAGAGAGAGAGAGAGAGAGAGAGAGAGAGAGACTGATTACATTGGTCAACAAACAAAATTCTTCCGAACCAGAGTAGAAATTTCCAATTAATTTTGAGGTCACTTATAATAAAATATGGTTAAAATTGTTTTGTTTGCTCTACTTTCAGTATATACCTACGTGTCCCACAGACATGTTCCAACAGGCTGGCGGCAGTGGTTTCTTCTTACCTACACTCCACAGTCTCACTGACCTCATTATTGTTCCAGCAGTCAATAGAAGATGTTTGTGCTGTGCAATTATATTATTTTATGGTGCTACCACCACTACACATAAAACAGGGTGCCTCATGAAAAACTTGTAAAAGCTATGGACAAATCCGGTCATGGATTCAAGTGTTAACATCAAAATTTCCCTTCACTGAGTGCCGCTAAGATAAGGTGAGAGGAAGTCCTTCAATGGACCTCAAATTCGAGCGAGAGCTTCTTAAAGAGGTGACTTTCAATCAACTTCATGTGAGGAGAGAAAGCTGCTTGGGAAACATTCCAGTTAGTGCGAAGGGATTTCTCGAAGCAAGAAGGAAGGCAACTATGAAGAATTGTGGAAAACCTAATCAAGGCTTACATGAACATGGGAATGTAACGTGTTACTTAAAATCCACTTTTTTTGGACTCACATTTAGACTTTTTACCAGCGAACCCTGAGGAAGTTAGTGACAAAATGGAGAACGGATTTCACCAGAAATTTCAACCATGGAAAAATGGTACCAGGGGCAAATGGTGCTCAAGAATGTTTGCAACTGTGCAGGACTTGGCAAGAAATGATTCTTCAGCCCATTATAAGCGTCAAAGCAAAAGTGCAGAGAGTGGTATTGTATTATACTTATTAAAACAGTACAGACATATATTGTACATATAATATAAATAAATCAAATATTTGCAGTCAGCGTATCTTTACCAAACTATACCCAAAAAGCATTTTTTCAAGGTGAAATTTGGATTCAAGACATGAAAATTACATAAGAATTAATTAATCTCATTTAAGAAGCATACAACTTTTCAAAAATTGCTGAACCAGTGTTATAGTAAATACCTGGAAAGTGCTTAAGTGGCCTTGTCCCATCTTTTGCACACTGGCATAACAACATACTGAGCGAGAGATATGGGAGAAATGCAAAATAAAACCCGGTTGTAAAAGCAGGAACGCCGTGGCACAATAAGGAACACTGTATCAACAATCCGTGGCCCCAGACTGTTCAACATCTTACCAGAAGATATCATAAACATTGCTGAACATGTGTAAAGGAAGTCTTCAAGTGAAACTTGGACAAGCAACCTCCACCCCAAAAGTAAGAAGTAGGGGTGCCACATGTACACTACGAGACAGCCACAATAAGTAACAGAGGCCCAAAAGACTTAAATGCCTCCCCGGGATACATAAGGGGATTAACCAATAGAACCCCATGCTGTCTTCATAGACGGCGCTGGACAGTCACCTAAAGTCATTCACCTTACGCAGCTGTGCTGTGTTCGTACGTCGGTTTCCGTTCGGCAGCAATAAGAGCCGGTTAATCAGACCCTGATCCACTCACGAGGCCTGGTCTGCAGACCGGGCCGTGGGGCGTTGACCCTCGAAACCTTCTCCAGAATACTCCGATAAGTGCCATATCACGCCAAGCTCTGGTGGATATTTTGGCCAACGAGCCACCAACAGCAAAGCCTGTTGACCCAACAAGCCACTCGACAAGACTGTCTCAGGGCCAGGCTCCAGAGTAGAAAAACTCTCGAAACTCATCTTAGAAAAAGCTTTTAAGGCTGAGTTGCATCTTACTTGTAAGACTGAAGTGCCATCTTTAAGACAGTGAGGTGCCATCTTATTTGTAATACTGAGGTGCCAATCTGTAAGACTGATGTGCCATCTTATTTGTAAAACTGGGGTGCCGATCTTGTAAGACTGAGGTGCCAACTATTAAACTGATTTGCCATCTATTTTTTGTATGACTGAGGGTCATCTTTTAAGACTGAGTTGTCATCTTATTTGTAAGACTGAGGATCCATCCTTGTAAGACTGAGGTGCCATCTTACTATTAAGACTAAGGTGCCCACTTACTTGTAAGATTAAAGTGTTATCTTGCATATGTCGTGATATGGCAGACAAGAAAGTAATGTGTCATTCAAAGTGCAACTTTTGTAAACCCAGGTTTTAATACTGGTATAACGGGATCGGATAACACTAACCCCCTGCCATTACCTGCCAGTGTCCAGTCACCTACAGGGTTAGTGGCCATGACGGATAGAAAACTAACCCGCCATTATCCCCGCAGTGACCATTCACTAGCAGGTTTAGTGCACAGGACGGATAACACAACCCACTGCCTTATCCTGCCAGTGACCATCACTAGCAGGTTTTGTGGACAGGACGGAAAACACTAACCCCAGGCCATTATCCTGCCAGTGACCAGTCACTATCAGGGTTAGTGGCCAGGCCACACGAACCGTCTCGCGGGCCACACCTCCACTTTTATCTTCCTAAGATTAAGCAGCTACCCTCCTGCCCCGCCCTGTAAGAGATCTCTACGCTACCCAAGACGCATAAAAATGCTAAATCCGTGGTTTACCTGCGGTCATATCTAGAGTAATGTTACTCTGGCGCTCTCCACTCTCAACATACATACTGATATATATTGAAGAGAGAGAGAGAGAAGGCTAAGAGGAAGAAATGAAAATAAAAGCAAAAATCCCACGTGAGTGTTATTGTAAATGTTGTTAAAAAGTTTTGCACTCGGCAGGATGCTGATCTTTCTTTCCATCGCACGAACGCATAAGATGACAGGTGATCTTAAAAAACTATACGAAGACCTGGTCTGAGACCGTGCCAGCAAAAGGCATGGTTCCCAATTAGCAAGAAAAAGATGACACCTAAGTAACGTTCATTGGCAACACTGCGGTCCTCCCTTCACTTACCACCGTTATGGTAACACTGTTGTTCAACCGTCACTTACTACCATCAAGGGTAACATTGTCACAGGGCTGCATCTACACTCACCTTTGAGGACAAAAGTTCACAACATTACATAGGTTCACATCAGTTACAAAGGTTCACATAACAGTTTAACAAAGGTCCACAACAGTTACATAGGTTCACATCAGTTACAAAGGTCACATCACAATTACCTATGCAACAGTTAGTATATTCTCACACTACATAATATACATAAAAAACTCTTCACTATAAACGTTAAGTAACCTGTGACCTGTCTGTGACTGTTTCCAGTTTACTGCACCTTTCGCAGGAAACCTGGTCCTAGACTTCCTTCCTTCCTTCCTGACTACCCAGGCTGTTTCTGCATGGTTACCCCCAGGAATACGGTATGCCATCACACCTGACTAGATCAAGTCTTGCCGAAGATAGTAACTGATTAGACGAGACCCCTAGGTTGGAAACATATGGAGGAGGTGCAATAACCCAGTAAAAAGGTAGGGGTGCGATTGCACAACAAGGGAACACTGTATCAACATTCGTGGCCCCTGATTATTTCAAACATCTTACCAGAAGATAACAGAAACACTGCTGGAACAATTCCTATAAGTCTTCATAGGAAGCCGGAGAAATTATCATTTCACCAGGTCCAGATCAGCCTGGCTGTAATGGATATGTGAGTCAGTGGCCAACAACAACAACACCTGCTGACCAGGCAAGCACCAACAAGCCTGGCCGCTAGGCTGGTCCTCCTGAGAGTAGAAAGACTCTCGAAACTCATCAGGGTATATCAAAGGTTAGACAGGAAATACTACAGGATCTAAGATCTATTAATAAGCACAGGAACAGTTTAGGTATGTATATATGAATGTTTATATTTGTAACATGTGTAACAGTGTAACAAGTGTAACATGTGTAACATGTGAAGACATTTTGTTCTGGCCCCCTTTTTGAATTCAATAACAGTCACTCAGGTACATCCTTTAAGATGACAAAAACTGGTCCCCCATTTTTCTATTTTAATAAACATAGAAAGCGTAAATCTTATAAGCAAATAACTTTATAATTGAGTAACACTGTGTCTTCCCTCACATGTATTTTCTCAGTGGTTGTTATTCCTACCAAATTGTTTTTGTAATTTAGACAGGGCTGGTCTGAAGAGTGTCGACATCCTCTTAAAAGTTGTAGCCACTGCAACACAGCTGAAAACTGTGCATTATGACTATGTCGTGTCGAATAGGTAAAACTTGCGATTATGGCTTAAATAGCAACGCTCTTCTTGCCGAATAAGGTAAGCGAAAATTTTTGTATGCAATAATTTCGCAGAAATCATTTTTGAACCTAAGAAAAAAAATATATTTCATTGTGTTTGCTTATTAAATTAATTGTAAGCTTATCTAAAATATATTTAGTTGGATTAGCTAAATTGAGCTTGTTATAATAAGGTTTGGTAAGTTTCTAAGGTTCTTTTGGTACAAATTATTATTTTTTCGTTAAATTGTATGAAAAAATATATCTTTATACGTTTTAAGAGAAAATTTTAGAAGGACTTAATTTTAAATGAGTTATTGTTAACTGACCCAATTTTACCTATATGGCAGTACATCTACAAGTTAAACATGGGGGGAGTGAAGGGGGAGGTGCGACGTTGTGAAAAATAACCAAATGAGAAGACCGGGTGCAAAAAGTAATTGAAAACTCTATATAAATTTGTATTTAATAGGATTTTAATAAGCACAAATTCTGTTTATATCATTTTTTGGAAAGACGTTTGCCCATCAGGAGTTTTTAAATGAAGTCCTGGGGAAAAATTTGTCTTATCAATAAAAGCTATAAAAAAATTTTAGGGAATTTTAGGTAGGGGAAATTACCAGAAACATGTATTAAAAGATATAGGACGTAAGACGTTTGTAGTAACTTCATAGGATCACCAAGCTTTTGGCGTTACAAAGCTTTGATATCGCATCCGTTGCGTATACGCAGCCAAAAGCTGTGTGTCGAAAGTTTGTGATCAGCATCACTTTGCGTATACGCAGCATCCCCCAAGCTGTGTTTTCGTTAATAACTTTTTTAATCAGCATCACGTTGACTTTAACAGCAGCATCACCAAGTTTTGTTGTACTTAAAAATTTGTTACAGCATCACGTTGACGAATACAGCAACATCCCCAAGCTGGGTCGTTACAAAAGTTTTTATCAGCATCACGTTGAGTTACAGCACTCACCAACTCTGGTCTGGGCAGAGCGTGAAACTTTTACAGGGGTTCCGTTTGAAAATTTTTTACGGAAAAATTTTACAAATCACACCAGGTTTTTTCCAGTGCGACCACGAATTTCCAGATTGCTTTTGTGAGGCGGGCAAGAGGAAAAAAACATTATTTACATATAATGAGTATATTAGTTGAAACCCTTTTAAACTTAATCCAAATGATCCCGCAGACACTGGGGGAAAACAGCACAAGGTTACAGAAAAATTTTTCCCGGACAAGCTTATACAGAGCTTATAAAGACATTTTAAAGTCTACACAGAGCAAATTTTGCCCACTAAATTTTAAAGAATTTAAAAAACAAAGAATGAGGAAAATCTTTATACCTACTTTATTTATTCCTCTTGCTTTTGTACCCACTACTTGTACCATCCCCCCCCCTTGGGTTCTATTCCTTTTCCAGAAAGCGTATTTTACTACTTTTTGAAACACGACATTGAAAATTTATGTAGTTTTAAAGCAAGAAAATATCAAACATAATATACTGTACACTGATGGAACTAGATAAGTCTACTTGGCATGGTTGCTTCGGCTCTAGATTAGAATTATAAGAAACCATTCTCATAATGACTAACCTGCTTGCCGGAGAAAGTAGGTACTGATAAAAACAGAGAGAAAGAAATTAATAAACAAATATTATGGATTCCATCTCACTTTGACTTACTCCTACAGCTGCATAAATTAGCCAAAGAAAGTAATTTGAAAGAAAGCGTTGAATATAAAACCTGGTCTGTCTGTGTCCAGGATTATAAACAGCATTAGGAGAGTAGTAAATAATAAATCTAAATGTCATATGAATAAAAACAAAAGTTTGAGAGTAAATCAATAACTCATTATGATTAGATAAACGTAGATAAGACACCAAGTAGTTGCAATGTAAAACACACTGACGACTGACTAAACTGACGTGAAATACTTAGGCTCAGGCCTGGTTTACAGACTCACAAGGGGCTCCTGACAGTTTTGGTATTTTACACAAATGAACAATCAAGCTAAAGTCAATGGTATTTTTTATCATTATATGCTAAATTGTCTGCTTATTGAGGAATTTCGAGATAGTCAATATAATAGCATGTGTGATATGCCAAGGTATTAGATATTATTGTATTAAAGAAAAATACGATGTCATACCTTTGAGGAAAGAAGCGTAAATTTTCTTGCAACAAATCAAATAAAATTTTCTGTACTGTATCTACACAGATGTATCGTCAACCTAAGTGGATGTATCTAATTGTGAACAAATAAATAATAAAAGTATAGTTGACACTTTTGTTAAGCGTGTAGTGTTAGGACCTGCTGGGTCCTACCTGGATTTGTCCTGGCCTCTGATACATCTCGTTAAGGTCGACCTCGGTAGTGGGAGTGTGTTTATCAGTTGTGAGGGTGTAGCACGTATCACATACACTGTCTAGGCTGTGTTAAACTGGGTGGGGGTGACAGCCTTCCTGCTGCCTGACACAGCCAATAAATGCTGCAGGAAACATTCCCCTTGAGGGAGGTTCCTCGATGCTAGCGAGCTCTTGATCCGTGGAACTGGACCTGCCCTCAACTTCCATGTATCGAACCTGCTTTCCTCCCAGCCCCCCCCCCTTCCATTTAGAAGTTGTATGACCCCTACGGGTTTAGCGCTCCCCTTATGGTGTATTTATACACAGAGTACCAGATCCCGATGCAGTGTATGGCTTCTTCAGCCTGTCACGGCACTACCTTGGGGAAAGTGATGTGTGGTATTACGTTGCTGCTGTGTGCCACATTGTCAACCTGGTTACATTAAGACATCAAGGAGTTGCTGGCCCAAAAATTTTGTTCTAGTCAGTGTAGCTGCCTGTTCAGCTGATCTTCATCCATCTACCCTGTCTTCGTTATTTTGCGAGGCGTCGTTCGTAACTGGGTCGCAGGTGCAGTGCCCTCCCGACATAAACAACAGGTAGGGAAGCGAGTAGTCTCAATACCGCAGTGACTAGACTGATGTTGTGACTGCAGTTGTTTCAGTGTTTCTGCAGTGCTGTCTGTGAATGACCGCTTGTTGTTGGTGTTCTGTGGCCGTGTTTCAGGGGCTTTGTTTACTGTAATAAAATCTGTGAAGTGAGGTGAAGAATGTTTCTGCAACACATCTACATTTCACACAATAATGTTTACTCCAGCACCCACAGGTTAGGTATAGAAGGAGTGAGACGCACAGGATTGTTGTGGTGACTACTATCCACAAAATGGGTTAGAGGGAGGGCTACCGCCCCCTCCAGGTATAGGACTGACACGAGGTGACTTACACCTCCAGAGAGGTATGGAGTGAGTACCACCCAAAGGATAGGTATGGGGCGACTACCATTGATAGGATGGGTGTGGAGTGACTACCACTCACAGGATAGGTGTGGAGTGACTACCACTCACAGGATGGGTGTGGAGTGACTACCACTCACAGGATGGGGGTGAAGTGACTACCACTCACAGGATGGGTGCGGAGTGACTACTACTCACAGGATAGGTGTGGAGTGACTACCACTCACAGGATGGGTGTGGAGTGACTACCACTCACAGTTTTGATATGATGTGACTACCACCCATAGGATAGGCATGAGGTGCACAATAAACTATCAAACTAGCTCAGGCAGCCTGTGTTTGTGCTGGTTTACTGAGCCATCAGCGTCAGCGTTGAGAGTGCCTGGTGGGAGGCGACAGCCACAACAGTATTGACTGTCTCCAGTGTTCAGACTGCATTTGTGTTTTTCTTCCAAGGAATGTTACAATGCGGAGGTCTGGCAGCTGGGTCTTCCTATAGACTATGATCACATAAGAATCTCGTAATACTGAAGTGTAAGGAGCACTGTTATAAACGCACTGAGACCACCACGACCAGGAGCTGAGTCTCGACCCTCCCCTTTCCCCCATCAAACGCAACTCGGTGAGCACATCAACAAATCTTTTCGTCCCGTATCTCATTACCAAGAGAAGGAAAAATGAAAACAAAAATTACATTCCAACTTATTCGTCCGTTCCGCTCGCTTTCATGCTTCCATAAATAAATGTTTGTGCGCACTTTTTCAATAATGCAAGATAAACGTTCCCTTAAAAGCTGTGGGCGTCAACAATACGAGCGTCTGGTGAGAGTGGCATCGTCACAGTGGAGATGTCTGCCACCACTGTGGTGTCTGCCACCACTGTGGTGTCTATCACCAACACAGTCTCCTACCACCAGAGTTACTCGTGCACACTGCAACTTTTCCTGGTTGCTCTCAGCCAACTCGTTGCCAGACGTATCTCGGGAGCTTTTTAATTTGCTGTGTTGTGGTTAAATATAATTTTTTTATAGTTTAATGTAATGTAATCTACCTTATCCAACTTAATTTAAATTTAAAACCAAGAAAATAGTATTTTGTAAGTTTAAAAAAAAAAAAAAAAAAAAAAGCGTAGAAATCGGATGTTGGGAACTTCTTAAGACATAAATTACGTCTATAGTAGTAGAATTAGAGGGAAAGTGGCAACCCGCAGTGACTTAATGTTATTGTTATGGTGGTAGTAATGGTGGTACCTGACACACCACACACTACACACCCACACGCACACACACACACACACTACACACACTCACACACACACAGAGGGTGGAATACAGAAACAAAGGAGGTCAAACTGGAAGCTCTGAAGATCATTAGGATTCAAAGGGTGTTAGGACAAGTATTTCTTCAGTCATACAGTTGTCAAGGAAGTGGAATAGTCCAGCAAGTGATGTAGTGGAGGTAGGATAACATACATATCTTTAAAGACGAGGTATGACAAAGCTCAGTGGAGAGAGAGAGGACATTGCTGTGCATATCAGTTGTAGAGGCGGGGCCAGGAGCGGAGAAATCAATCTCCTGCAATCCATTTAATTAGGCGAGTGCTACACCATAAACAACACACACACACAACACACACACCACAACACACACAACACACACACACACACACACTACAACACAACACAAAACACCACACACAACACACACTCCCACACACAACCACAACACACAAGGTGGACAAAGACAGGATGTTCCAGGATGGGACACAGACAACAAGAGGTCACAATTGGAGTTGAAGACTCAGATGAATTCGAAGGGATGTTAGGATGTATTTTCTTCAGTCCAGCAGAGTAGTCAAGTCATGGAATAGTCGAGAAAGTGAGTGTGGAGGCGGGAAACCCAGACATAGTTTTAAGGCGAGGTATGCATATAGGCTCATGTAGCAGGAGAGAGGTAGGACCTAGTAGGCAATCAGTGAAGAGGCGGGGCCAGAGTCTATGCTACTGACCCCTGCAACCACAAATAGGTGAGTACAAATAGGTGAGTTACACACACACACACCAACACTACACACACCACACACACACAACCACAACACACAACCACCACACCACCCACACAAACAACCTCCCCCCCCACACACACACAAACACACACAACAGAGAAGAGAGAAGATTATCAGAGGAATGGTGGCCGCACTTAGGAAGGAATATATGCATATCAATGCACAGCCCAGCATAGTTTCAGGGATGCGATGTTCCTGTGTCCAACCTACTGGAGTGCTATGACAGGGGGACAGCAGTAAGACTTGGGTATACTGGGTATATTGCATTTTCTTGGAAGTAGGAAGGCTTTTGACCAGTTCCACAAAGGTAGTGTTGAAGCTGGAGGGACCAGGAAGGGATTACAGGGAAGGCACTACAAACGGTTTTCTAGGGAATACCTGTCAGGAAATGACAGCAGCGAGTCATGGTACTTGGCGAGGTAGTCAGAGTGGGGCAGTGACGAGCGGGGTTCCACAGGGGGTCAGTCCTAGGACAGTGCTGTTTTCTGGTATTTGAATGACATGACGGCAGGAACAGATTCAGAAGTGTCCCTGTTTGCAGATATTTGATATTGGTGAGAATTCAATCTAATGAAGACCAGGCAGAACTACAAAGGGATCTGAACGGGTGCAGGTTGGTCCAGAAATGGCCTCCTGGAGTTTAGCCCACTAAGTGCAAAGTCATGAAGATTGGGGAAGGGCAAAGAAGACAGCGGACGGAGAATAGTCTTGGGGGCCAGAGACTACAAACCTCAACTCAAAGAAAAGGATCATGGGGGAGTATACACAGGGCAAATTCCTGAGGCACACCCCCCATCAATTCCGATACTTCAAAGAATCACTCAGACTCTGTACATCGTGTACGTTAGGCCTATTATTGGAGTTATGCAGCCACCAATTTGGAAACCCGCACCTCGGCACAAAAACGTAAGGACAATTAGAGAAAGTGCAAAGGTTTGCAAAAAGTCTTGTCCAGGAGCTAAAGGGTATGTAGTGGAGAGGTTAAGGGAATCAATCTGACGACATGGAGGACAGGAAGATCGGGGAGGGGGGGTTATTATGACATATAAAAAGACTGGGAGGAATTGACAAAGTGGACAGAGATGGATGTTCCCAGTGATGGTTAGGACACAACATAACAAGGGGCCACCAGTTGGATGTTAAAGGACTCGATGACATCACAGGGACGTTATGAAAGTATTTCTTCAGTCACAAGTTGTCAGGATGGGGAATGTAGTCTGGGGAAGTGATTGTAGGGAGCAGGTCCATACACAGCTTTATTAAGAGAGGTATGATAACGCTCATGCGAGCGTGAGAGTGACACAGTAGCGACCAGTGAAAGAGGCGGAGGCCAGAGGTATGCGCTCGAATCCTTCTTGACTGCAGGAAGGCTTTTGACACAGTTCCCCCCCTACAGAGATAGTGCAGAAGGTGGAGGAACCGGCGCATATAAACAGGGAAGGCACTGCAATGGTCAGGGAAAATACCTGACAGGAAGGCAACAAAGGTCATGGTACGTGAAGAAGTATCACAGTGGGCAGCCTGTGACGAGCGGGGTACCCCCACAGGGGTCAGTTCTGGGACAGTTGCTATTTTTGATATATGCGAACGACATGATAGAAGGATAGACTATGAAGTGTCCATATTCGCTGATGATGTGGAAGTTGATGAGAAGATTTAAATCGGAAGAGGATGAGGCAGGAACTGCAAAGAGACCTGACGGCTGGACATGTGGTCCAGAACGGGCGCTTCTCGAATTCAACCCTGCTAATGCAAGCCTGAAGGATTGTGGGAGGGGCAAGAAGACCGCAGACAGAGTACGGCTTGGTGGTCCAAAGACTACAGACCTCACACAGGTGAGAAAAAGCCTCTGGGCGTAACCATAACCCAGAGCCGTCACCGGAGGCACTCATCAACCAAATACACTGCGGCAACATACGGGCGGACTGGCAAATCTGGAATAGCGTTCGATACCTTTATAGGAATCGATCAAGGACATGTACATGTGTATGTTAGGCCCATAATGGAGTATGCAGCACTAGTCTGGAACCCACACTGGTCTAGCACGTCAAGAAGGGGGTTATATATAATAAGTACAAGCTTTGCACAGGCTAAAGTCCAGAGCTCAGGGGGAAGTCCGTACGAGGAAAGGTTGAGGGGAACTCGGATGGAGCTCTGGAGGACAGAAGGGTCAGCGGGAGACATGATTAACGACATAAAGATACTGCAGGGGAATAGACCAAGGTGGACGGAGATAGGATGTTCCAGAGAGGGGACACAGAAAACCAGGGGGGTCCAAACTGGAGAGAAGACTCAGACGAGTCAAAGGGACGTTAGGAAGTATTTCTTCGAGTCACAGATGCTGTCGGAAGTGGGAATAGCCTAGATAGTGAAGTAAGGGGCGGCAGGAAAACCATACATGTTTTAAGAAGAGGTTATGACAAAGCTCAGAGAGCAGAGGGAGAGGACCCAGTAGCGATCAGTGAAGAGGCGGGGCCAGGAGCCGAGTCTCGACCCCTGCAACCACAATTAGGTGAGTACAATTAGGTGAGTACACAACACGTGACCCCACCAGTGGCCAGTGAAGAGGCGGGCGCCCGGAGTGCGATCGACCTGCAACCACAATTAGGTGAGTACACACACTGATATATCTGGACCAGTTTCGAGGGTTGCTTCACCCTCGCAACCCGGCCTTTGACGAGGCTTACTTGTTCACCGCCTGGTCAACCAGCCTACTGCTGACAGCAGGGTGCACTCCCTCACAGATATTCTCAGCTAGTGCATGTTGCTGTGAGAGTCAGGATTCCCACAACCAAGAGTTACACAACAGGGAGTGGTGTAGCCAACAGTTACACAACAGGGAGTGGTGTAGCCAACAGTTACACAACAGGGAGTGGTGTAACCAACAGTTACACAACAGGGAGTGGTGTACAACAGTTACACAACAGTGGTGGTGTTTTAAACCAACAGTTACCACAAACAGGGAGTGGTTGTAACAACAGTTACACAACAGGGTGAGGTGTAACCAACGTACAAAACTGTTGAGTGGTGTAACAACAGTTACACACTGTGTGTGGTGTAGCAACAGTTACCACACAGTGAGTGAGTGTAACCAACAGTTACACAACAGGGCGTGGTGTAACCAAATCAGTTACACAACTGCGAGTGGGTGGTAACCAACAGTTACACAACAGGGAGTGGTGTAACCAACAGTTACACAACAGGGAGTGGTGTAGCCAACAGTTACACAACAGTGAGTGGTGTAACCAACAGTTACACAACAGGGAGTGGTGTAACCAACAGTTACACAACTGGGTGGTGTATCCCAACAGTTACCAACAGGGAGTGGTGTAACCAACAGTTACACAACAGGGAGTGGTGTAACCAACAGTTACACAACAGGGAGTGGTGTAACCAACAGTTACACAACAGGGAGTGGTGTAACCAACAGTTAAAAAAAACAGTGAGTGGTGTAGCCAAACAGTTACAAAACAGTGTGTGGTGAACCGAAAGTTACACAACAGGGTCAGTGGTGTAACCACAGTTAAACAACTGGAGTGGTGTAAACCAAAACAGTTACACAACAGTGGAGTGGTGTAACCAACAGTTACCACAAAGGGAGTGGTGTAGCAACAGTTAACACAACAGATGGTGGGGGCTGGGGGCAAGGGTTCCTGCGATACCTTTGATGAGTTTCGAGAGTGTTCCTACTTACGGAGCCCGACCCTGGGCCAGGCTTGTCGGTGCTTCAAAGGAGGTTCCTTAATGCTGGTGAGGGGATCTTGATCTGAGAAACTAGATCTATACTTCACTTCCCTGAATTAAGTCTGAATGGTTTCCATCCCCCACCCCTACGGGTTTAACACTCTCCCATGATAATTATTGTAGGAACTTGCCTGGTCATAAGTGGTAATTTCGGTGTGCAGGTTTGGTACCAATCCCTTCAGTATCTTCCAGGGTACAGATTATGATGTAAGTTTTCTCGCTCTAACGTTCTAGAGGATTTACAGTTCTGGGGATTTCAAGTACTGCCAGTAATTTAGATGCTTGACTTTATGCATACAAGCTGTAAAGTTCCTCTCTTCATTTTCATGCTCATCAATTTCTCTTGCCTAATAAAGTCGGCTGTTAGTACATATCAGTACTCCAGCCTAGAAGAGAACGAGTGACCAACAGAGTCATCACTGACTTTGCATTTCCTCGTTTATGTTCTAGTTATCCCAATCTATTAATTTTTCATGCAGTTGTGTACACGCTGATAGTGTTCTTTGAAAGTGAGATCTTGTAAACATCACTACACAGGTCTCTCACACTCTGACTTTAATTTCTATTGCGTGGTTTTGAATGTCTGGTATGGACGGTCTGGGGAAGCGTTGACCCAGGGAATACCCTCAGGAAGACTCCAGGTATCCCTGATCTTTTTTTTTTCTTTTCCATCTTCCAAAGTTATAATACTAAATTTTGTCGCAACTGAGTATCATAGTGCTGTCTGTGACCTACTAGGGAAACAAGTTTTATTAGTTGGAGGCTGTGGCGTTCTATGGATGCTATTTTCATAGAATTCTAGCATCGAACTGCACAGATGATACAGTGCTTATTTGATGTCCCTGTCCATGGGTCATAAATTTGATTAAGGAAGTAGGGCAGAGGGGACAAGTACAATAATTTGGGGACACAGACCGTTTGCTTTGTAGCTGCTATGATTTTACTCCGTTTACTCATACTCTTACCGGGTTTTTATTTATAAAGTAATAAACTTTATCTGCCACACTCACCTCGTATGCACTTTGTGCTGATTTTGTATGCAATTATCCCAGGGTTGCAGTTATCAAAGGCTTTTACAATGTCAGTGTATACATCTGCATTTTGTCTGCCTCAGGAACATCTAAGACCATGTCGTAATGGTCCAAGAGCTGCGAAGGATAGGAGAGATCAGCTTTTTTATGGGGGGAACTCTGTTGAAAGGGACCAAGAATTTCATACGACATGTATCTGGCTGTCTTCAAGAGAGAACTGGACGAGTTGCTGGAGTCAACTTCCGATCAGCCAGGCTGTAACTCCCACTCCATAACGTTAATATTTTAATACTAAGATTATAAAGCAGATTTCACTACTTATTACTTCCCTTCACCCGCTCACCTTCTTAAATATATTTCTTCTTAATACACACTCGCTCTCTCCCACTTTGCACCCCCTCTCCCACTCATACGTCCTCTTCCCACCTGCCAATACGCCCTCTCCCACCTCCACTACGTCCTCTCCCACCTTCAAATACGTCTTCTCCCTCCTCACTTAGCCTCTCCCACTCCACCATGGCCTCTAATTACCCCCAAACCCTTTGTCCCACCTGTGTTATTACAAATCAAGAAACCACGTGAGCAGAGTAGGTAGTGCAAGACAGCAGGGAAGGTAGTGCAAGACAAGAGGACAGGTAGAGCATGACAGCAGGACGGTATGTGCAAGAGCAGTGAATGGTAGTGCCAAGGACGGCAGGGACGGTAGTGCAAGACGAACGGACAGGTAGTGCCAGACAGCAGGGCAGGTAGTGCAAGACAGCAGGAAAGGTAGTGCAAGGACTGCAGGGAGGTAGTGCAATGACACGACAGGGCAGGTAGTGCAAGACAGCAGGACAGGAGGCAAGACAGGGCAGGACAGGTAGTGCCAGCAGCGGACAGTAGTGCAAGGACAGAGGACAGGTAGTGCAGACAGCCAGGGCAGGTAGTGCAAGACCAGCAGGGCAGGTCCGTAGTGCTAAGACTGCAGGACAGGTTAGTGCAAGACAACAGGGCAGGTAGTATGCAAGACAGCAGGGCAGGTACGTGCAAGACAGCTGGGAGGTAGTGCAAGACAGCAGGGCAGGTTAGATAGTGACAAGACAGCAGGAAGGTAGAGCAAGACTTGGCAGGCTAGGTAGTGCAAGACAGCAGGACAAGTAGGCAGACAGCAGGACCGGTAGTGCAAGACAGCAGTAAGGTAGTGCAAAGACAGCAGGACAGGTAGTGCAAGACCAGCAGGGGACAGGGTATGTGCAAGACAGCAGGGACAGGTAGAGCACGACAGCAGGGCAGCTACGTGAAGGAAGCAGACTGGTAGTGCAAGACAGAGGACAGGTTAGTGCAAGAAGCAGGGCAGGTAGTGCAAGACTGCAGGACAGGATGTGCAACAAGACAAGCCAGAGACAGGTAGATGCAAGACAGCAGGGACAGGTAGAGCAAGGACAGAAGGGACAAGTAGTGCAAGACAGCAGGGGTCAGGTAAAGCTAGTGCAAGACAGCAGGAGGTAGGTGCAAGACAGCAGGGCAGGTTAGTGCTAAGACCAGAAGGGAAGGTGTGAAGACAGCAGGACAGGTAGTGCACAAGACAGCAGGGACAGTAGTGCAAAAGACAGCAGGACAGGTTAGTGCAAGACAGCAGGACAGTGTATAGTGCGAGGACAGCAGGACAGGTAGTGCAAGACAGCAGGAAGGTAGTGCAAAGGCAGCAGCGACAGGTAGTTGCAAGAGAGGCAGGACAGGTAGTACAAGGACAGCAGGGCAGGTTAGTACAAGACGCAGGACAGGTAGTGCAAGACAGCAGGGCAGTAGTGCAAGAACAGCCAAGGGGTAGGTAGTGCAAGACAGCAGGGCAGGTAGTAACAAGGCAGCACAGGGAAGGTAGTGCTAGACAGCAGGGACAGAGTAGTGCTAGACAGCAGGACAGGTAGTGCAAGACAGTCAGGACAGGTAGTGCAAGACAAGCGCGGCAGGTAGTGCAAGACAGAGGCAAGTAGTGCAAGGACAGCTGGACAGTAGTGCAAGACAGCAGGATTGGTAGTGCAAGACAGCAGGGACAGGTAGTGCAAGACAGCATGACAGGTAGTGCAGCCAGCAGGGACAGGTAGTTGCAAGACAGCAGGGACAGGTAGTGCAAAGACAGCGGACAGTAGGGCAAGACAGCAGGACAAGGTTATGCAAGGTCCGCAGGGCATTGGTTAGTGCAACGACAGCAGGACAGGTAGTGCAGTCAGCCAGGAACAGGTAGTGCAAGGACAGCAGGGAGGTAGTGCAAGGACTGCAGGACATGGTAGTGCAAGACGGCAGGACAGGTTAGTGCAAGAAAGCAGGAACAGGCTAGTGCAAGACAGCAGGTCAAGTAGTGCAAGACAGCAGGAAGGTAGAGCAAGACAGAAGGGCAGGTTCATGTGCAAGCAGCAGCGGAGGTAGTGCAAGACAGCTAGGGAAGGTATGTTGCAAGACAGCAGGAAGGTTGTGCAAGAGCTGGACAGGTAGTGCAAGACTACAGGACAGGTTGTTGCAAGCAGCAGGTACCGGTACGTTGCAAGAACAGCAGGACAGTCGTGCTAGACAGCAGGGAAAGGTTAGTGCACAGACACAGGAAGGTAGTTAGTGCAAGAGAGCAGGACTGGTAGTACAAGATCAGCGGCAGGTAGTACAAGACAGCAGGACAGGTAGTGCAAGACAGCAGGGCAGGTAGTGCAAGACAGCAGGTAGGTAGTGCAGACAGCAGGGCAGGTAGTACAGGACAGCATGTGGCAGGTAGTGCAAGACAGCAGGGTAGGTAGTGCAGGACAGCAGGGGCTGGTTAGTGCAAGGACAGCCAGGACAGGTAGTACAAGACAGACAGGCGAGGTGTGCAAGACATCGGGCAGGTAGTACAAAGGACAGCAGGGCAGGTAGTGCAAGACAGCAGGACAGATAGTGCAAGGACCAGCAGGGCACGGTAGTGCAAGAACAGCAGGCAGTACTAGTGCACGACAGAAGAGGTAGGTAGTGCAGACAGCAGGGCAGGTAGCAAGACTGAGGACAGGTAGTACAAGGACAGCAGCGGGTAGGTAGTACATGACAGCAGGGCAGGTAGTACAAGACAGCAGGGGCAGGTAGTGCAAGGACAGCAGGTCAGATTAGTGCAAGACAGCAGGGCAGGTAGTGCAAGACAGCAGGGCAGGTAGTGCAAGACAGCAGGACAGGTAGTGCAAGACAGCAGGGCAGGTAGTGCAAGACAGCAGGACAGGTAGTGCAAGACAGCAGGTCACGGTAGTTAAATACAGACCAGCAGGGCAGGTAGTGCAAGAAGCAGGGACAGGTAGTGCAAGACTGCAGGGACAGGTTATAGTGCAAGACAGACAGCGAAGGTAGTGCAAGACAGCAGGGTAGGTAGGAAGACAGCAGGACAGGTTGTGCAAGACAGAGGACAGGTTAGGGCAGACAGAGGGCAGCGTAGTGCAGGACAGCAGGACAGGTAGTGCAAGACAGCAGGGCAGGTAGTGCAAGACAGCAGGGCAGGTAGTGCAAGACAGCAGGGTAGGTAGTACAAGACAGCAGGACAGGTAGTGCAAGACAGCAGGACAGGTAGTGCAAGACAGCAGGGCAGGTAGTGCAAGACAGCAGGGCAGGTAGTGCAAGACAGCAGGGTAGGTAGTGCAAGACAGCAGGACAAGTAGTGCAAGACAGCAGGACAAGTAGTGCAAGACAGCAGGGCAGGTAGTGCAAGACAGCAGGGCAGGTAGTGCAAGACAGCAGGGTAGGTAGTACAAGACAGCAGGACAGGTAGTGCAAGACAGCAGGACAGGTAGTGCAAGACAGCAGGGCAGGTAGTGCAAGACAGCAGGGCAGGTAGTGCAAGGACAGCAGAGTTTAGGTAGTTCAGACAGGCTGGACTGGTCGTGTAAGACAGCCAGGACGGTATGCAAGGACAGCTGGGCAGGTAGTGCAAGAAGAAGCAGGGCAGGTGGTGCAAGACTGAAGGGTAGTAGAGCAAGAAGCAGGGAAGTAGTGCAGACGCAGGACAAGTGTGCAAGACAGCAGGACAGGTAGTGCAAGACAGCAGGGCAGGTAGTGCAAGACAGCAGGACAGGTAGTGCAAGACAGCAGGGCAGGTAGTGCAAGACAGCAGGGCAGGTAGTGCAAGACAGCAGGGTAGGTAGTGCAAGGACAGCAGGTAGGTGTACAGAAGCAGGGCAGTGTTTAGTTTCAATAGTGCAAGACAAGCAGGGCAGGTTAGTGCCAGACCGCAGGACAGGTAGTGCACAAGACAAGCTAGGGCAGGGTAGTGCAAGACTGCAGGGGCAGTGTAGGGAAGACAGCAGGACAGGTAGTGCAAGGAAGCAGGGCAGGATAGTGTCTAGAAGCAGGGATGGTAGTGCAAGACAGCAGGGAAGGTAGTGCCAAGACAGCAGGGGCAGGTTTACCTAGTGCAAAGACTGCAAGGACAAGGTAGTGCAAGACGGCAGGTCAGGTAGTACAAGACAGCATGGCAGGGTAGTGCAAGGACAGCAGGACTGGTAGTGCAAGGACAGCAGGGCAGGTAGTGCAGACAGCAGGACAGGTAGTGCAAGACAGCGGCAGGTGTGCAAGACCAGCAGGGACAGGTTGTGCAAGACAGCAGGACAGGGTAGGGCAAGACCGCAGGGCAGTAGTGCAAGACAGCCAGGACAGGTAGTGCAAGACCTAGACAGCAGGGCAGGTAGTGCAGACAGCTGGGCAGGTAGTGCAGACAGCAGGGTAGGGTAGTACAAGACAGCAGGACAGGTAGTGTAAGACAGCCAGGGTACAGGTAGTCGCAAGACAGCAGGGCAGGTAGTGCAAGTCAGCAGGCAAGGTACGTGCAAGACAGCAGGGTAGTATAGTGCAAGGACAAAGACAGCAGGACAAGTAGTGCACGGACAGCAGGACAAGTAGTGCAAGACCGCAGGGCAGGTAGTGCAAGACAGAGGGCGGTAGTGCAAGACAGAGGGTAGGTAGTACAAGACAGCAGGACAGTAGTGTAAGACAGCAGTACAGGTAGTGCAAGACAGCAGGGGCAGGTAGTGCAAGACAGCAGGGCAGGGTAGTGCAAGGGGGACAGCAGGGTAGGTAGTACAAGACAGCAGGAACATGCTTGTGTAAGACAGCAGGACAGGTAGTGCAAGACAGCAGGGCAGGTAGTACAAGACAGCAGGGCAGGTAGTGCAAGACAGCAGGGCAGGTAGTGCAAGACAGCAGGGTAGGTAGTACAAGACAGCAGGGCAGGTAGTGCAAGACAGCAGGGCAGGTAGTGCAAGGACAGCAGGGGCCAGGTAGTGACAAGTACAGCTGGGAGGTAAGTACATGACAGCTGGGCAGGTAGTTGCAAAGGACAGCAGGGCAGTTTATAGTTTGCAAAGGACAGCAGGGTAGGTGTACAAGACGCAGGCAGGGTAGTGCAAGGACAGCAGGGCAGTAGTGCAAGACAGCAGGGCAGTAGTGCAAGACAGCAGAGGGTAGGTAAGTAAGACAGCAGGACAGGTATAGTGCAAGAAGCAGGGAAGGTGTGCAAGGACAGCAGGGTAGGTAGTTACAAGACAGCAGGGCAGCGGTCGTGCAAGACCGCAGTGCAGGGCCGGTAGTGCAAGACAGCAGGGTAGGTAGTGCAAACCAGCTGGGACAGGTAGTGCAAGACGAGCAGGGCAGGTAGTGCAAGACAGCAGGGCAGTGTTAGTACAAGACAGCAGGGCAGGTAGTGCTCAAGACAGAGGGCAGGTTGTGCAAGGACAGCAGGGCAGCTTAGTGCAAGAGACAGCAGGGGGATAGGTAGTACAAGACAGCAGGGCAGGTAGTGCAGACAGCAGGGTAGTAGTGCTGACAAGCAGGACAGGTTAGTGCAAAGACAGCAGGACAGGTAGTGCAAGACAGCAGGGCAGGTAGTGCAAGACAGCAGGGCAGGTAGGGGAAGACAGCAGGACAGGTAGTGCAAGACAGCAGGGCAGGTAGTGCTAGACAGCAGGGAAGGTAGTGCAAGACCGCAGGGAAGGTAGTGCAATGCAGGCAGGCGCAGGGTAGTGCAAGACAGGCAGGACAGGTAGTGCAAGGACGCAGGAAGGTTAGTGCAAGAGACAGCAGGGCAGGTAGTGCAAGAAGCAGGGATAGGCTAGTACAAGACAGCAGGGACAGGTAGTGTAAGACAGCAGGACAGGTAGTGGCAAAGACAGCAGGGCAGGTAGTGCGACTGCTGGGCAGGTAGTGCAAGACAGCCAGGGTGGGTAGTGCAGACAGAGGGTAGGTAGTACACGACAGCAGGGCTGATGTGTGCAAGGACGCCGGGCAGGTATGCAAGACAGCAGGGGAGGTTGTACAAGACAGCAGGGCAGGTAGTGCTAGACAGGCAGGGCAGGGTAGTGCAAGACAGCAGTGGTAGGGTTAGTACAAAGACAGCAGGGTAGGTAGTACAAGACAGCAGGGTAGGTAGTGCAAGACAGCAGGACAGGTAGTGCAAGACAGCAGGACAGGTAGTGCAAGACAGCAGGGCAGGTAGTGCTAGACAGCAGGGAAAGGTAGTGCAAGACAGAGGGCAGGTAGAGCAAAGTGAGCAGGTAGGTAGTGCAAGACAGCCAGGGGCAGGTAGTGCAAGACAGCAGGCAGGTAGTGCAAGACAGCAGGAAGGTGCACTACGTGCAAGACAGCAGCGGACAGGGTAAGGCAAGACAGCAGGGCAGGTAGTGCAAGGAAAGCTGGGCAGGGTAGTACAATGGACAGCAGGGTAGGTAGTACAAGTCAGCAGGGCAGGTTGTTGCAAGACAGCAGGGCAGTAGGTGCATGACCAGCAGGGTAGGTCAGATACAGACAGCAGGGCAGGTAGTACAAGACAGCAGGGCAGGTAGTGCAAGACAGCTGGGAGGTAGTGAAAGACAGGGGGCCCAAAGGGGGCAGTTAGTGCAAGACAGTATAGGGAGGTTAGTGCAAGACAGCAGGGCAGGTAGTGCAAGAAGCAGGACAGGTAGTGCAGACAGCAGGGCTGGTTGTCAAGACTGCAGGATAGTGTGGACAAGACAGCAGGATCGGTAGTGCAAGACAGCAGGACAGGTAGTGCAAGACAGCTGGATAGGTAGTGCCTCAAGAAGCAGGATAGGTAGTGAAGACAGCAAGCGACGGTAAGTGCAAGACAGCAGGATAGGTAGTGCTAAAGACAGCAGGACAGGTTTCCCTAGGGCAGACAGCAGGGCAGGTAGTGCAAGACAAGCAGGATAGGTAGTGCAAGACAGCAGGACAGGTAGTGCAAGGACAAGCAGGGCAGGATAGTAGTGCAAGAAGCGGGCAGGTAGGGGAAGACAGCTGGGTCAGGTAGGCAAGACAAGCAGGGCAGTAGTGCAAGACAGCAGGACAGGTAGTGCAAGACAGCAGGGCAGGTAGTGCAAGACAGCAGGGCAGGTAGTGCAAGACAGCAGGACAGGTAGTGCAAGACAGCAGGACAGGTAGTGCAAGACAGCAGGATAGGTAGTACAAGACAGCAGGACAGGTAGTGCAAGACAGCAGGATAGGTAGTGCAAGACAGCAGGACAGGTAGTGCAAGACAGTCGGGCAGGGGTTAGTGCAAGACAGAAGGGGCAGTAGTGCAAAGGACAGCAAGGGCAGGTAGTAGTGCAAGTCAGGCAGGACCAGGTATGCACAGACAGCAGGGCAGGTGTGCAAGACAGCAGGACAGGTAGTACAGAAGCAGGACACAGTAGTCGCAATGACAGCAGGATAGTTAGGGCAAGAAAGCAGGACAGGTAGTGCAAGACAGTCGGGCAGGTAGTGCAAGACAGCAGGGCAGGTAGTGCAAGACAGCAGGGCAGGTCGTGCAAGACAGGGCAGGTAGTGCACGGGACAGTCGGGCAGGTAGGCAAGAAACATCAGGGCAGGTAGTGCAAGACAGCAGGGCAGGTAGTGCAAGACAGCAGGGCAGGTAGTGCAAGACAGGGAATAAAAGAACAAAGCACTACAGGACAGGGAAGAATACACCTCTGTCATATATATCTCAACGAGAGAGGAAAAGACAATATAGGAAATAAAAAGAACATCGAAGTACAAAACAGAATCAAAGCGCTCAGGAGAACGTTAGACAAATGTGAGAGACCTGGGATATATAATGTCCGGAGATCTCACCTTCAAATAGCACAACAATGTTTTTTATGGGAACTGCAAGAAAAAAATGATAGGTTCCAGCAAGCAGCTGTTATGTTAGCTTGTCTTGTATATGCCAATGAAATTATACGATTTGTGTGTGTTTCTGGTGAGGTGCCTGGTAAAGGTTTACTGCGAGATCTGTCTCCTGGCCAACACTGTGTACAGCATCTCTCCTCCCACAGCGTATTCCGCATCTGTTCTCACTAACTCTGCTATTTTTATTACCGTGCACTTGTCAAGATTTAATTCAAGTTATCACCTTGACCACGTTCGCCGGTGTTCAAGTCTTCTTGGAGTCTCTCCACCTCCTCTCAGGTTATTTTCTTTATTAATATCACATAACCCACAGTGATACATAGATTTCAGCTTCCTCTGACGACGATGATGATAATAATCATATCTATATAAATTAATTCCTCTCCCACCGTGTGCAAGGCAGACCATTCTGAGTTAAGTAATTCCCAAGTGATAGAAACTGCTGTGCTGTTCAAACAAAACTTTTGTAGTATGTGTAGGTAAGAGATTGTCAGTGACTACTGGAGGATGTGCTGCTAGATGTGTCTCTCACCTCAGCCCCACACTTGTCTTCACCTCATGTAACTATATACTTTCTTCTGTGATGGATTATAAATAGAACACAGTTTACGTGTGTTCCCACTATGTAACTCTCAGTACTATCACCACTTCCACCACCACCACCACTACTATTACCAACACTACTACCAACACTACTACTACTATTACCAACACTACTACTACCACCACTACTACTATTACCAACACTACTACCACCACTACTACTATTACCAACACTACTACTACCACCACTACTACTATTACCAACATGGCCATCTCAAAAATCTCGGATATTATCCTAACTCCACAGGACTTTTAAAAAGCAATAAATGGCATGCCCATGCACTCTGCCCCAGGCCCAAACTCATGGAACTCCGTGTTCCTCAAGGATTGAAAGAAGCCCCTATCGCGTGCCTTCAGCATTTTATGGAGAGGGAACATGGACACAGGTCATCCTACACACACTAAAAACAACAGACATAGCCCCACTCCACAAAGGTTGCAGTGAAGCAATTGCAAAGAACTACAGATCGATAGCACTAACATCTCACATCATAAAAATCTTTGAGAGGGTTCTAAGAAGCAAGATCGCCAACCACTTAGATACCCATCAGGAGGAGGAGAATTTTCAACTACTCAGATATGGGAAACTTGAGGAAATTAAAAATGTATCAGGGTATACGACAAATTCTAACCATACAATAGAGCGGAAAAGTAATGTGAACGACCTAGGAGTGATAATGTCAGAGGATCTCGTCTTCAAAGAACACAACAATGTATCTACCTCATCTGCTAGGAAAACGATAGGATGGATAATGAGAACCTTCAAAACTAGGAACTCCAAGCCTATGATGATTCTCTTCAAATCACTTGTGCTCTCTAGGCTGGAATACTGTACACTAACGGCCCCCTTCAAGGCTGGCGACATAGCAGACCTGGAGAATGTACAATGAACTTTCACTGCACACGTAAGTACGATAAGGCACCTAAATTAATGGGGATGGTTGAAGGTCCTTGATCTCTATTCCCTGGAACGCAGGCGTGGGAGATACATGATAATTTACACTTGGAAGGTCCTGGAGGGATTGGTACCAAACCTGCACACGAAAATCACTCCCTATGAAAGCAAAAGACTCGGCAGGAGATGCAACGTTCCCCCGATGAAAAGCAGAGGCGCCACGAGTACATTGAGAGACAACAGAGTAAGTGTCCGGGGCCCAAGACTGTTCAATTGCCTCACAGCATACATAAGGGGGATTACCAATACATCTCTGGCTGTCTTCAAGAAGGCACTGGACAGGCACCTAAAGTCTGTACCTGACCAACCCGGCTGTTGTTCGTACGTCAGCTTGCGTGCGGCCAGCAGTAACAGCCTGGTTGATCAGACCCTGATCCACCACGAGGCCTGGTCTCAGACCGAGCCGCGGGGGCGTTGACCCCCGAAACCCTCTCCAGGTAAACACTATTACCACCTCCACTACCACCGCCAACACCACTACTACCACCACCACCACTACTACCATTACCAATGCTACTACCACTACTACTATTAAGAACACCACCACCACCACTACTATTACCAACACTACCACCACCAACACTGCTACCACCACCACTACTACTATTACCAAAACTACTACCACCACCACTACTACTATTACCAAAACTACTACCACCACCACGACTACAATTACCAACACTACTACCACCTCCACTACCGCTACCACTACCAACACTACTACCACCACTACTACTATTACTAACACTACTACCACCACAACTACTACTATTACCAACACTACTATTACCACCACTATACACAAATAACCCGCACATAAAAGAGAGAAGCTTACGACGACGTTTCGGTCCGACTTGGACCATTGACAAAGTCACACTAACAGAGGTGGAGCAGGACGGCTATATATAGGCAGGTAGAGGTGGAGGTAGTAGTAGTAGTAGTAGTAGTAGTAGTAGTAGTAGTAGTAGTAGTAGTAGTAGTAGTAGTAGTACTACTACTACTAACTACTACTACTACCTCCACCTCTTCCTGCCTATATATAGCCGTCCTGCTCCACCTCTGTTAGTGTGACTGTCAATGGTCCAAGTCGGACCGAAACGTCGTCGTAAGCTTCTCTCTTTTATGTGCGGGTTATTTGTGTATCGTTCCAGTCACGGTATTGTGCATTTTTGTTATTTATTTACCACCACTACTATTACCAACACTACTACCGCCACCACTACTACTATTACCAACACTACTGTCACCACCACTACTACTACTATCAACACTACTACCACCTCCATCACACCCTCCCCACTGCCAATTCTAAAAATTCGCAGAGACCCTCATTGATGGGTGGTGGGAATAGGTGGGTGGTGAATGGGTGTGAATGGCTGGTGAGTGGGTGTGAATGGGTGGTGAGTGGGTGTGAATGGGTGGTAAGTGGGTGTGAATGGGTGGTGAGTGGGTGCGGGTGGGTGGTGAGACTGGGTGTGAATGGGCAGTGAGTGGGTGTTGAGTGGGTAGGTGGCAGGAGACACTACCTAACTGACCCTTGTAGCCCTTCTCCATACATGAGTGATAATTGCATGAGTGTTGTGGAGTTGCGTGTTTGTGAACACTCCTCTCACCCAAATGCCCGCCGCCGTCACCGCCACCGCCGCCGCGGGCAACGGATTTCTCACGTAGTCACCGGAAGTTGCAAAATGGTGCATGGTAACATTCTCAGAGCGGTGGTGATAGTTGTTGATGGTGATACCTGCACTTAGGTAAGAGTCAGCTGTGCATGGTGTGTTCCGGGAGATGCGGAGGGGAGGGGAACTGTGTGGAATGGTGGTACCAGGACGGAAGGGAGACCTAGTGTGGTATGATGTATACCAACACGAGTACAAAAGCAGGCAAATTGTCCCAGTAAGATGGTCAGGAGGGAGATGGTCAGTGGAATGTGGTCAGGAAGATGGTGGTCTACATATTCAACGCTCTCTGCTAAACACTAAACCATTTGTTCGGTTAGTCGCCACAGTCAACTGCACCATGATGGCTATATGGTGATGGTGGTAGTGGAGCTGGTGATGGTGGTAGTGGAGCTGGTGATGGTGGTAGTGGAGCTGGTGATGGTGGTAGTGGAGTTGGTGATGGTGGCAATGGCGTTGATGGTGGTGGTGGGGTCGGCAGCGGTCTTATCCAATAATGTTATTATTAGTAGTGGCAGCGAAGATGATTCTATTGTTAGAGATGACGGATGTGATGAATGTGTGACGAGGTTGGTGGTGCTGGGTCACGCCAGGTGTTGTTACTGGAGAACAGTCCGTAGTAGTGCTGGGTCACGCCAGGTGCTGCTACTGGAGAACAGTCAGCAGCAGTGCTGGGTCACGCCAGGTGTTGCTACTGGAGAACAGTCAGCAGCAGTGCTGGGTCACGCCAGGTGTTGCTACTGGAGAACAGTCAGTAGTAGTGCTGGGTCACGCCAGGTGTTGTTACTGGAGAACAGTCAGTAGTAGTGCTGGGTCACGCCAGGTGTTGTTACTGGAGAACAGTCAGTAGTAGTGCTGGGTCACGCCAGGTGTTGTTACTGGAGAACAGTCAGCAGCAGTGCTGGGCCACGCCAGGTGTTGTTACTGGAGAACAGTCAAGCAGCAGTGCTGGGTCACGCCAGGTGTTGTTACTGGAGAACAGTCAGCAGCAGTGCTGGGTCACGCCAGGTGTTGTTACTGGAGAACAGTCAGCAGCAGTGCTGGGTCACGCCAGGTGTTGTTACTGGAGAACAGTCAGCAGTAGTGCTGGGTCACGCCAGGTGTTGTTACTGGAGAACAGTCAGCAGCAGTGCTGGGTCACGCCAGGTGTTGTTACTGGAGAACAGTCAGCAGTAGTGCTGGGTCACGCCAGGTGTTGTTACTGGAGAACAGTCAGCAGCAGTGCTGGGTCACGCCAGGTGTTGTTACTGGAGAACAGTCAGCAGCAGTGCTGGGTCACGCCAAGTGTTGCTACTGGAGAACAGTCAGTAGTAGTGCTGGGTCACGCCAGGTGTTGCTACTGGAGAACAGTCAGCAGCAGCTGGGTCACGAAAGGTGTTGTTACTGGAGAACAGTCAGCAGCAGTGCTGGGTCACGCCAGGTGTTGCTACTGGAGAACAGTCAGCAGCAGTGCTGGGTCACGCCAGGTGTTGCTAATGGAGAACAGTCAGCAGCAGTGCTGGGTAAAGCCAGGTGTTGCTACTGGAGAACAGTCAGCAGCAGTGCTGGGTCACGCCAGGTGTTGCTAATGGAGAACAGTCAGTAGTAGTGCTGGGTCACGCCAGGTGTTGCTACTGGAGAGCAGTCAGCAGCAGTGCTGGGTCACGCCAGGTGTTGCTACTGGAGAACAGTCAGCAGCAGTCCTGGGTCACGCCAGGTGCTGCTACTGGAGAACAGTCAGCAGTAGTGCTGGGTCACGCCAGGTGTTGCTACTGGAGAACAGTCAGCAGCAGTGCTGGGTCACGCGAGGTGTTGCTACTGGAGAACAGTCAGTAGTAGTGCTGGGCCACGCCAGGTGTTGCTACTGGAGAACAGTCAGCAGCAGTGCTGGGTCACGCCAGGTGTTGCTACTGGAGAACAGTCAGTAGTAGTGCTGGGCCACGCCAGGTGTTGCTACTGGAGAACAGTCAGTGGTAGTGCTGGGTCACGCCAGGTGTTGCTACTGGAGAACAGTCAGCAGCAGTGCTGGGTCACGCCAGGCGTTGCTACTGGAGAACAGTCAGTAGTAGTGCTGGGTCACGCCAGGTGTTGCTACTGGAGAACAGTCGGCAGCAGTGCTGGGTAAAGCCAGGTACTGCTACTGGAGAAGAGTCAGCAGCAGTGCTGGGTCACGCTAGGTGTTGCTACTGGAGAAGAGTCAGCAGCAGTACTGGGTCACGCCAGGTGTTGCTACTGGAGAACAGTCAGCAGCAGTCCTGGGTCACGCCAGGTGCTGCTACTGGAGAACAGTCAGCAGTAGTGCTGGGTCACGCCAGGTGTTGCTACTGGAGAGCAGTCAGCAGCAGTGCTGGGTAAAGCCAGGTACTGCTACTGGAGAAGAGCAGCAGTGCTGGGTCACGCCAGGTGTTGCTACTGGAGAACAGTCAGCAGCAGTGCTGGGTCACGCCAGGTGTTGCTACTGGAGAGCAGTCAGCAGTAGTGCTGGGTCACGCCAGGTGTTGCTACTGGAGAACAGTCAGCAGCAGTGCTGGGTCACGCCATGTGTTGCTACTGGAGAACAGTCAGAAGTAGTGCTGGGTCACGCCAGGTGTTGCTACTGGAGAACAGTCAGTAGTAGTGCTGGGTCACGCCAGGTGTTGCTACTGGAGAGCAGTCAGCAGCAGTGCTGGGTAAAGCCAGGTACTGCTACTGGAGAAGAGTCAGCAGCAGTGCTGGGTCACGCTAGGTGTTGCTACTGGAGAACAGTCAGCAGCAGTGCTGGGTCACGCCAGGTGTTGCTACTGGAGAACAGTCAGCAGCAGTCCTGGGTCACGCCAGGTGCTGCTACTGGAGAACAGTCAGCAGTAGTGCTGGGTCACACCAGGTGTTGCTACTGGAGAAGAGTCAGCAGCAGTGCTGGGTCACGCCAGGTACTCCTACTGGAGAACAGTCAGCAGCAGTGCTGGGTCACGCCAGGTGTTGCTAATGGATAACAGTCAGTAGTAGTGCTGGGTCACGCCAGGTGTTGCTACTGGAGAGCAGTCAGTAGTAGTGCTGGGTCACGCCAGGTGTTGCTACTGGAGAGCAGTCAGCAGCAGTGCTGGGTAAAGCCAGGTACTGCTACTGGAGAAGAGTCAGCAGCAGTGCTGGGTCACGCTAGGTGTTGCTACTGGAGAACAGTCAGCAGCAGTGCTGGATCACGCCAGGTGTTGCTACTGGAGAACAGTCAGCAGCAGTCCTGGGTCACGCCAGGTGCTGCTACTCGAGAACAATCAGCAGTAGTGCTGGGTCACGCCAGGTGTTGCTACTGGAGAACAGTCAGCAGCAGTGCTGGGTCACGCCAGGTACTGCTACTGGAGAACAGTCAGCAGCAGTCCTGGGTCACGCCAGGTGCTGCTACTCGAGAACAATCAGCAGTAGTGCTGGGTCACGCCAGGTGTTGCTACTGGAGAAGAGTCAGCAGCAGTGCTGGGTCACGCCAGGTACTCCTACTGGAGAACAGTCAGCAGCAGTGCTGGGTCACGCCAGGTGTTGCTACTGGAAAGCAGTCAGCAGCAGTGCTGGGTAAAGCCAGGTACTGCTACTGGAGAAGAGTCAGCAGCAGTGCTGGGTCACGCCAGGTGTTGCTACTGGAGAACAGTCAGCAGCAGTGCTGGGTCACGCCAGGTGTTGCTACTGGAGAACAGTCAGTAGTAGTGCTGGGCCACGCCAGGTGTTGCTACTGGAGAACAGTCAGCAGCAGTGCTGGGCCACGCCAGGTGTTGCTACTGGAGAACAGTCAGTAGTAGTGCTGGGTCACGCCAGGTGCTGCTACTGGAGAACAGTCAGTAGTAGTGCTGGGCCACGCCAGGTGTTGCTACTGGAGAACAGTCAGCAGCAGTGCTGGGTCACGCCAGGTGTTGCTACTGGAGAACAGTCAGTAGTAGTGCTGGGCCACGCCAGGTGTTGCTACTGGAGAACAGTCAGTAGTAGTGCTGGGCCACGCCAGGTGTTGCTACTGGAGAACAGTCAGCAGCAGTGCTGGGTCACGCCAGGTGTTGCTACTGGAGAACAGTCAGTAGTAGTGCTGGGCCACGCCAGTGTTGCTACTGGAGAACAGTCAGCAGCAGTGCTGGGCCACGCCAGGTGTTGCTACTGGAGAACAGTCAGTAGTAGTGCTGGGTCACGCCAGGTGCTGCTACTGGAGAACATCAGCAGCAGTGCTGGCCACGCCAGGTGTTGCTAATGGAGAACAGTCAGTAGTAGTGCTGGGTCACGCCAGGTGCTGCTACTGGAGAGCAGTCAGCAGCAGTGCTGGGTAAAGCCAGGTACTGGTTCTGGAGAAGAGTCAGCAGCAGTGCTGGGTCACGCTAGGTGTTGCTACTGGAGAACAGTCAGCAGCAGTGCTGGGTCACGCCATGTGTTGCTACTGGAGAACAGTCAGTAGTAGTGCTGGGTCACGCCAGGTGTTGCTACTGGAGAACAGTCAGTGGTAGTGCTGGGTCACGCCAGGTGCTGCTACTGGAGAGCAGTCAGCAGCAGTGCTGGGTAAAGCCAGGTACTGCTTCTGGAGAAGAGTCAGCAGCAGTGCTGGGTCACGCTAGGTGTTGCTACTGGAGAACAGTCAGCAGTAGTGCTGGGTCACGCCAGGTGTTGCTACTGGAGAACAGTCAGTGGTAGTGCTGGGTCACGCCAGGTGTTGCTACTGGAGAACAGTCAGTAGTAGTGCTGGGTCACGCCAGGTGTTGCTACTGGAGAACAGTCAGTAGTAGTGCTGGGTCACGCCAGGTGTTGCTACTGGAGAACAGTCAGTGGTAGTGCTGGGTCACGCCAGGTGTTGCTACTTGAGAACAGTCAGCAGCAGTGCTGGGTCACGCCAGGTGTTGCTACTGGAGAACAGTCAGCAGCAGTGCTAGGTCACGCCAAGTGTTGTTACTGGAGAACAGTCAGCAGCAGTGCTGGGTCACGCCAGGTGTTGCTACTGGAGAGCAGTCAGCAGCAGTGCTGGGTCACGCCAGGTGTTGCTACTGGAGAACAGCCAGCAGCAGTGCTGGGTCACGGCAGGTGCTGCTACTGGAAAACTGTCAGCAGCAGTGCTGGGTCACGCCAGGTGTTGCTACTGGAGAACAGTAGTAGTGCTGGGTCACGCCAGGTGTTGCTAATGGAGAACAGTCAGTAGTAGTACTGGGTCACGCCAGGTGTTGCTAATGGAGAACAGTCAATAGTAGTGCTGGGTCACGCCAGGTACTGCTCTGGAGAACAGTCAGCAGCAGTGCTGGGTCACGCCAGGTGTTGCTACTGGAGAACAGTCAGCAGCAGTGCTGGGTCACGCCAGGTGTTGCTACTGGAGAACAGTCAGTAACACTGCTGGGTCACGCCAGGTGTTGCTACTGGAGAACAGTCAGTAACAGTGCTGAGTCACGCCAGGTGCTGGTACTGGAGAACAGTCAGTAACAGTGCTGGGTCACGCCAGGTGTTGCTACTGGAGAACAGTCAGCAGCAGTGCTGGGTCACGCCAGGTGTTGCTACTTGAGAACAGTCAGTGGTAGTGCTGGGTCACGCCAGGTGCTGCTACTGGAGAACAGTCAGCAGCAGTGCTGGGTCACGCCAGGAAATTGTCAAGCTAGTAAAGGAGGGAGAGTGAGCAGCGGGGAAGCGTAACAACAGTCCTAGTTTATACATACAGAACTATGGTTTGAAGTTTTTAATTCTCACACGTCACTGCAGCAAACCTGTAGACTTAAATTCAGCAAAGTTAAAAGCATTGGTAGGTGAAGGCACGGTGTTGTTGTCATGTAGCGGGGGGGGGGGGGGGTTACTGGAATACACGGATAATCGGGGAATAACGGAGTAAGGGGAGTAAGGCAGGAGAGTCTGAGTGGAGTGATTAGAGGCGAGCGGTAGGTAATGTGAGGTCACTGGCTACTACATCTTCACCTCTCATTACTCTACTCACCACACTACTCACCCTCTCACTACTTGAAATAAAATAATGAATAAATGAGCAACTAACGGAGACAGTGAATATTACTATTCTACTCAAACACAGTTTATTCTTAAGTCTTTGTACAATAATATATTTGGGAACAGGAGTACATTATTGTGTTTAGATAAATGGGGTGGTATATATAAGCAGTGAGACAGGGAATACAATCAACTTGATGAAAATGAATATAACTTACAATATAGTTCAGAGGACAGTTCACCACAGGAACTAAGCCACAGGTCCCAAGACCTACACACCACGAGTACTGCTCCAAGGCAGTACTCTGCCCAATGTCTCCAACAATCTCCTCCAGAGACTTCAGCAGCCTTCTCCGGAGCCCTGCACCCTAGCAGCAGCTCCTCTCGAATCTCCTGCTCAGAGCTCTGCACACAGCAGCAGCTCTGCTCGAAGTCCCCCGATCATGCTGTTCCTTGGGCTTATATGGTGGTCCAAGCACCCTCCACAATGGGGTGTGCACCACGTGTTAAGACCTGACGCCAGTGACGAACAAAGAAGCTGAGACTTAAGCCGAAATGGTGTGGCTAATAGCCATTTACCAAGGCCAGGTATGACCATATAATTGGTTAAATTCGGTCTCCCCAGAGACCTCACAAGCCCAGTTGAACTACATCACATTGTCACCGTTACTGTTATCCTCATAGCTGATATAGATAAAAGAACTGGCTACAACTTCCTGTCTTCCTTCACGGACAACAAAATAAAATGCAATTCACATCAGTAAAAGTCACAGAACAATTATTAACAGATATCAACAGCCAACAGCCTGGTTGATCAGGCCATTCATCGGGAAGCCTGGTCCGGGACCGGGCCGCGGGGGCGTTGACCCTTGGAACATTCTCCAGGTAGACTACAGGTACAGTCTTCCATTAAGCAAAAGAAAATAACACATGCAATGATAATAGTCTGGTTTATCAGGTAGCCAACAAGGAAGCTTGGCCCTAGGCCGAACCGCCAGGCTAGAAGAGCCCTCGACACCAGTCACTTGTATATCACAGGTATGTATGAACAATGAATCTCAGTTTGAGTATGCAATACCTGTCTTCTAAGTCCTCCCACAGAGAGAGAGGTTAAGCGCACTTAAGAGCTGCGGCAGTTCCATCACAAAAGTTAGAAATGTTATGATGTATGTTGCAGACAACAGACCTCAGGTTGAGCATGCCATGCCACTGCTAACACAATATTTGAAGGCCTCGACAAAAATGGGGAACGAAGCACTGAGGAATATCCTACAAGTCTATGTACCTACCACCATAATACTCAACCTGCGGAACGAATTCAATATTCCGAGTATCAGAGACCGTATAATTGAACGAAATATACTCACTGGCATTAAAATGCACGACCTATGTTCCTACCGTGCACGTGTAGCCAGTATAAATAACTGAGAGCCCATCTGCTAAGTTCAGTTGTTTGTCACACACCTGACACACACGTGTTTACCTTAACATTTATATTTTATCACATTAAAGAAACTGCTTTTTTTAACTAACCAATACAACCTGTGCTGGATCAGGCCTTCGTCCATCAGGAAGCCTGGTCTGGGACCAGACCGCGGGGGCGCTGACCCCAGAAAATAACCTTCAGATAGTCAGGAAGAACACCAAAATGATGATGGACTTCTACACATCGACTCCAGGCTGAGGGACTGATTACCTCAAACTCCTCCTCTCCTTGCAGCTTTCTGCTTTGTATTGGACTGATGAAGCCACTGTGTGGCGAAACGTTTCCTAAATAAAGATTCCCATATGGTGCATAAGTGTCTCAATCTTCAACTTGTCGGTTTTCAAAACCATTCATCACACACACGGCGTTACCGTCACACGAGACGAGAAATTTTACCTGTATACTTAAAGAACAATAATACCTGAAGGGTCATGAAAATATTTATGATTATCTTATAATTGTGAATAATGACTGAAAAGCTTTACAGCTGTGACAGAAAAGAATGTCAATACTACAAAGATATTTGAATCACTTGTAGAGATATAATATAGCCGATATTAATTATATTATTTCTCTAGTTATATAAAAGGATACAGTTTTAATGACATCCAGTTGCTGTCCCGAACTGAAACTATAAGTTCTTACGTTCAGGAGGAGTTCATGTTTATACTTGACCTATAAGTAGAAGTTTGCCACGTGGTAATAAACAGTATAATAGATCATGTGAATCAGGTCGCCCACATGGTTTACGTTGTACAGAAGAAGGTCGTTGTTGGCATTGTACTGTTACGTGTATCTGTACCTAAGCTTCAATCTCGCAAGAATTACTTGTTATTTTCGTGTTAGACCATAGTAATCTTCATATTTCTTGTTGTCGACACAGTGACTTTAATCATAGAGATTTTTGTTCTTCTTTGTGCAAGACATTAGAACTCGCTCGGGTGTTGTTCAACATAATCTCTGTATGGAGGAAATCCTGTGTGTTACTTGTTAATAGTCCAAGTCGGACTGAAACATCGTCACAAGTTTGTCTCTAAATATGGGTTACTTGTGTATTGTTCCAGCCATGGTATTGTGACTTTTGAATTCTCTCTCTCGTTTTACAAACATAGTGAGAGTTACATTATCTTCGTCTGTTGATTGTGTCGCTAATGCCTCAAAACGGCATTCAAGGACTAGAACTAAACTTTTAAAACAAGAGATGCCAAGCCCATGATTATACTCCTTTAAGCACCTGTACTCTCTAGAGTGGAATATTGCTGTACTCTAACAGCCCTTTTAAAGATAGATGAAATGACATATCTGGAGAATGTACAGAGAATCTTTACTGTTGAATATATTCAAAAGCCTAAATTATCGGGAACGTTTTAAGTCTTGAAGTGTACACCCTGCAATGTAAGCCAGAAACATCCGCTATAATTTTATACTTGGGAAATTCTGGAGAGATTGAATCCAAATCTGCACACCGAAATCGCTCCCTACGAAAATAAGAAGCTTGGCAGATGGTACGAAATGCCACCAATGAAAAGCAGGAGTGTAACGAGTACACCATGACATAACTCATCGTAAAGTGACCACGATTTTTTTAATACCTTTCCTTCATACATGAAGGGAAAGACCAACAGACCTCTGACTGTCTTCAAGGAGAACTTGTAAACTACTCAAGTTAGTTTCTAATGGGATAGGGTGAGATGGGATGACTGCGTGGTGCTAGCACCAATAGCTTCATTGATCAAGCCATCAAGAAGGCTTCAAGAAAAGGAACAACTCAAGAATGGAGGCAGCTTACGAGGCGGGGGCATGCAACTGTCACTTTACCTTACATCACTTAGTGAGTCTAGCCACACCACCAGACACTGTGTACCATAACACACGGCCAACAATATTAAAATAGTGACACTCGACAGCCACCGGCCGGCCACAGCACCACCCACACCATAAGTATGAGGTATATAATAAAGATACCAAACAAAAACAAACAAGGAGCTGAGGTATGTGAGGTATCACAGCCCCAGAAACAGAGACATCACAGAGCCCAGGGACAGAGACTTCACACAGCCCTAGGAGCTGAGACATCACAGCCCCAGGAACCTAGAGTAGGGAGGTGGTCAGGAAAACGTGGGAGGAGAGGGCCGCACGGCAAATGGTCGGGCCGATAAATGATGTAAGCGATAACACTTATGTATTATTTATGGCATCAAGACGCATACACCCAGGGAAGGTAAGTGGACGAGCTGAAGGGAATTACTGTGTTGAAGATATTTTATTATCATCAGGTACACGGACACCTTATACCCTGCACTTGAACACTTCCAACAAATACTGGTGTTTTCTTACACAGGATATGGCATTTCAGTAGCTCATTCTTCCCTGGTTGCGGCCCATGGCAGTCGTGCTTTAACTATTCAATGAGAGGGACCCTAGACACGGGGATCATCCCGTTCCATAAAGTTGGCAGCAAAGTAGTAACAAAGAATTATAGACTGATTGCTTGAACATCCCACGTCATATAAATCTTTAAAAGGGTTCTAAGAAGCAAGATCGCCAACCACTTGGATACCCAACATCTGCCTCTCGCAACTACTGGACCACCATCACATGGTCTTGGATGCACTGGATGACAAACAGAATGCAGATGTATATACAGACTTGGCAAAAACCATCGGCAAGTGCAGTCATGGTGTAATATTGAACAAAATGTGTGCTAAAGCAATAACTGAAAATGTGGGCAGGTGGATCTTTAGCTTTCTAACCAAAAGGACACAAAGAGTAAGCAGTTAAGTCAGAGGCTGCCACAGTGAAAAGCTGTTTCACAAGACACGGTACTCGCCTCTATCCTTATCCTCATCCTCAGGCTACCTGGAGTCTACCTGGAGGGTGTTCTGGGGTTCAACGGCCCCCCGGCCCGGTCCATGACCAGGCCTCCCGGTGGATCAGGGCCTGATCAACGAGGTTGTTACAGCCGGCCGCACGTAGTCCAACGTACGAACCCCAGCCCGGCTGATCCGGTACTGACTGTAGGTATCAGTCAGCTCCCTCTTGAAGGCAGCCAAGGGTCTATTAGTAATTCTCCTTATGGACGGTGGGAGGCTGTTGAACAGTCTTGGGCCCCGACACTTATTGTGTTTTCTCTTGGTGTACTAATGGCGCCAATACTTTTCACTGGGGATATGTTGCATCGCTTGCTAAGTCTTTCGCTTTCGTAGGGAGTGATTTCTGTATGCAGATTAGGGACCATCCCTCTAGGATTTTCCAGGTGTAGATTATGACGTATCTCACCTGCGTTCCAGTGAGTACAAGTCAAGTGCTTCCAAGTGTTCCCAGTAGTTAAGGTGTTTTATGAAACTTAAATGTGCAGTAAAGGTTCTCTGTACATTCTTTAGATCTGCAATTTCACTTGTCTTGAATGGAGATGTTAATGTACAGCAGTATTCCAGCCTAGAGAGAACAGGTGATTTAAAAAGGATCATCACTGGCCTGGCATCTCTTGTCTTGAATGTTCTCATTATCCATCCTATCAGTTTCCTCGCAGATGTGATAGTGGCGTTGTTGTGATCCTTGAAGGTGAGATTCTCAAGACATTACCACTCCCAGGCCCTTCACAGTACTTTTCCACTCTATTGTGTTATTAGAATTTGAAGTATACTCAGTTCTAGTTATTATTTCTTCGTTTTTCATAACGGAGAAGTTGTAATTTGTCTTCACTGAACATCATATTGTTCTTCGTTGCCCATTGGAAAACTTGGTTTATATCTTCTTGGAGATTTGCCGTGTCCTCAATGGATGACACTCTCATGCAGATCCTAGTATCGTCTGCAAAGGATGATACGGTGCTATGATTTACATCTCTATGTCTGATATGAGGATGAGGAACAGGATAGGGCGAATACTGTGCCTTGTGGAACAGAGCTCTTCACTATGGCAGCTTCCGATTTAACTCTGTTTACCACTACTCTTTGTGTTCGATTGGTTAGAAAGTTGAAGATCCGTCTGCCTACTTTGCCAGTTATCCCTTTAGCATGCATTTTGTGTGCTATTACACCATGATCGCACTTGTCAAAGGCTTTTGCAAAATCTGTGATCCAGTACGTAGTTGCGAGAGGCAGGAGCGACCTGCTCTGAACCCGTTGTTGCCCTGGATTGTGCAACTGTTGGGAGTCCAAGTGGTTTGCAATCCTGCTTCTTAGAACTCTTTCAAAGATTTTTATGATGTGGGACGTTAAAGCTCCTTATGTTAAATGCAACTTAATTGCGGAGAACGTTTGAAGTTTCTTGATTTCTATTCCTTGAAACTCAGGCAAGAAAAATGCATCATAATTTACACCTGGAAAATCCTAGAGGAACCGGTTCCAAATCTGCACACACAAATAAATCCTTACGTAAGCAAGAGACTCAGCAGACGGTGCACATACCCGCTAAAACAAGCAGAGTTGCCGTGAGTACACTATGAGAAGACAAAGTAAGCATTAGGGGCTCAAGACTATTGAAAAGCCTCCCATCATACCTGGAGTTTACCTGGAGAGAGTTCCGGGGGTCAACGCCCCCGCGGCCCGGTCTGAGACCAGGCCTCCTGGTGGATCAGAGCCTGATCAGCCAGGCTGTTGCTGCTGGCTGCACGCAAACCAACATACGAGCCACAGCCCGGCTGATCCGGAACTGACATAAGAGATTACCAATAGAGCCCAGCTGGTCAGTAACTAACCAGCCGGGTTGTGGTTTGTACATTAGTGCGGCCAGCACTAACAGCCTGGTTGACAGGCCCTGATCCACCGGGAGACCTGGCCATAGACAGGGCTGCGGGGGGGGGGCGCTGACCCCCGAAATACCCTCTAAGTATACTTCATGTAATAATAATTTTTTTCTCTGAGCCACACAGGAATGCAGTAGATACACATGAGTTAGTATAAAAGTAGGCACAAAAGAAAGCCACTAATTTTGCAATGCATTTCAGGCAACCTATTTGTACTGCTTGGTGAGCAGGGAGCAGCTGGAGTATAGGAAGATAAGTAAATCACGGGTAAATCATGTGTATACTTTTCTCTGCCAGTAACTCAAACCCGAGACCTTGCGACTAGTCACAAGCTCTGTATTAGGGGTGAATACGAGAGGGGGCAGGGGTATGGGGTATGACAAGTCGGGTACAGGGACCCAGGAAGGTGGAGACGAGTTGCTGGGAAGGATAAATGACGAGGTCTGGGAAGGAGGGGGGACGGGGGCCATGGGAGGTGGGGAGAGGCAAGACTAGGGAAGGGCGGGACGGGAACGGGGAGGATGGACCGGAGATCTGGGAAGGACAGGAAGCAGAAGCGGGTTAGTAGACAGGAAGGGGATAAGGACACCTGGCTTGAGGTAAGAGACCCATCCTACATGACAGTTCCCTTTCCTGTGTCCGGAGACGGTAGGTGAGGGAAGAATTAGAGTGAGTAGCGGTCTCAACACTGAGAAAAGAAGACAGACAACTGCGGACGATATCACAATAAGTGTGAAAGTGAAAAGACTCAGAAAAATTATCAACAGATATCAACCAACTCTTCTGTCGGGAAAAGGATTTTACTAATCCCAGGATAACCCAATAAAGCCATGTCATCAGACTGGCTTATTTCCTATATGGTAAAACACGCGCAACAAGAGTCTTGGTAGTAAGACGATGCGCTATACTTCATGAAAACTTTATCTATTTACCGGAGGCTTTAGGTGCCTACAGTTGCACTCAAGTGCAACCCACAAACATCAGTGAAAAAACGCCCATAGAAATTTAACTGAAGGGCGATGAGGGGGCTAGTAGTCGACCAAATACCCACACGTGGAAAACAAAAATCTTTGTCCCATACGTCAGTCCTAAATATTAAGCTGCGAAATTTCACACCGAGGTGAACACTGATTTAGGTGAAGACAATTATTTACTGCCTCCAGCTTGTTTCCATTCCCTTCATTACCACCTAATGAGTGAATTTCCATTTTTTTTCTTCAATATTTGTTTTCGAAATTACACTTGACATTTTTCTCCTTAGTTTAATAAGTTTCTCAGTATACCTTTCTTTTTGTGGGGAACTGTGGGATATAGTTCTCATTCAGTCCTTAGAGCTCTATTTAACTGGTGTTTACCCCCACACCTGGTCATCTACACACCTGGTCATCTCCCACGCACAACTCTCTAGTACAGTTATTATACAGCAATAACAAAATATTCTACATGTAATATTTCTTATTATTTATGCAGAAACAAACGAAGGCAAGACTGAACACACATTCAACCAGATGATGTATGTTTGGTTTAGTCTTTTAAAAGGAGTCTTATATTTCGTGGAAGCGTGGCGAACTTACATCCAAGAGGACCCCAGTTCGAATCCTGGACGAGGCGAAACGTACGGGCAAGTATCATTAATGGTATATAACACTGACAAGTTGATAAGACACGTACAACACTAGCAATCTTTATTGGCGAAACGTTTCGCCTGCACTGCAGGCTTTCATCAGTCGACTACCAAGATGAAACACTCCTAGTGGAAGAGGTAGATGAAGTGGAGAGGTAACCAGGTGATGGACTCATTACTGCTCACCTGTGACCTCATCTCCAACAAGCTACACCTCATCTTCCTGCATATAATGTCTTTGGTCAACTGCTTCTGCTTGAGGCTCAGATACTGCTCATCTGGCACTTGGGGTGATGGATTGATTACATCAAACTATCTCTTCAATTCGTCTGCATCATCTTACAATAACGTTCATGTCTCCAGGAGTGTTTGTCATCTTTATATTCGACTGATGAAGCCTGCAGTACAGGCCAAACATTTCGTCAATAAAGATTCCTAGTATTGGACGTCTTACTTACATGGAGGGCATTCCGGGAATCGACACCCCGGCGGCCCGGTCCATGACTAGGCCTCCTGGTCGATCAGGGCCTGATCAAAGAGGATGTTACTGCTGGCCGCACGCAGTCCAGCACGCAGTCCAACGTACGAACCAGAGCTCGACTGCTCTGGCACTGACTTTAGGTATCTGTCCAGCTCCCTCTTGAAGACAATCAGGGGTCTATTGGTAATTCCCCTTATGGATGGTGGGAGACTGTTGAACACTCTTGGGCTCCGGACAATACTGTGTTTTATCTTAGTGTATCAGTGGAGCCCCTACATTTCACTGGGGGTATGTTACATCGCCTGCCACGTGTTTTGCTTTTGTAGGGAGTGATTTCCTTCTGCAGATTAGAGACCAGTCCCTCCAGAATCTTCCAGGTGTAAATTATGATATATTTCTTTCTCGACTGCGACTTCGGTGAGTACAAGTAAAGTGTTTCCAGGCGATCCCAGTAGTTAAGGTGTTTAATGGAACTTATATGTGTCGTAAAGGTTATCTGTCGTTCACAAATACCAGAAACAGCACTGGTCCTAGGACTGACCCCTGTGGGACCCCGCTGGTCACAGGTGCCCACTCTTGACACCTCGCCACGTACCATGACTCGCTGCTGTCTTCCTGATAAGTATTCCCTGATCCATTGTAGTGCCTTCTCTGTTATCCCTGCTTGGTTCTCCAGTTTTTGCACTAATCTCTTGTGTGGAACTGTGTCAAACGCCTTCTTGCAGTCCAAGAAAATGCAATCCATCCACCCCTCTCTCTCTTGTCTTACTGCTGTCACCATGTCATAGAACTCCAGTAGGTTTGTGATACAGGATTTCCCATCCCTGAAACCATGTTGGCTGCTGTTGATGAGATCATTCCTTTCTAGGTGTTCCACCACTCTTCTCCTGATAATCTTCTCCATGACTTTGCATACTATACATGTCAGTGACACTGGTCTGTAGTTTAGTGCTTCATGTCTGTCTCCTTTTTTAAAGATTGGGACTACATTTGCTGTCTTCCATGCCTCAGGCAATCTTCCTGTTTCGATAGATGCATTGAATATTGTTGTTAGGGGTACACATAGTGCCTCTGCTCCCTCTCTCAGGACCTATGGGGAGATGTTATCTGGCCCCATTGCCTTTGAGGTATCTAGCTCACTCAGAAGCCTCTTCACTTCTTCCTCGGTAGTGTGTACTGTGTCCAGCACTTGGTGTGCCCCACCTCTCCGTCTTTCTGGAGCCCCTTCTGTCTCCTCTGTGAACACTTCTTTGAATCTCTTGTTGAGTTCCTCACATACTTCATGGTCATTTCTTGTTGTCTCTCCTCCTTCCTTCCTTAGCCTGATTATCTGGTCCTTGACTGTTGTTTTCCTCCTGTTGTGGCTGTATAACAGTTTCGGGTCAGATTTGGCTTTTGCTGCTATGTCGTTTTCATATTGTGGTGGGCCTCCCTTCTTATCTGTGCATATTCGCTTCTGGCTCTAAGACTGCTCTCTTTATTCTCCTGGGTCCTTTGCCTTCTATATTTCTTCCACTCCCTAGCACACTTGGTTTTTGCCTCCCTGCACCTATGGGTGAACCATGGGCTCATCCTGGCTTTTTCATTATTCCTGTTACCCTTGGATACAAACCTCTCCTCTGCCTCCTTGCACATTGTTGCTACATATTCCATCATCTCATTAACTGGCTTCCCTGCCAGTTCTATGTCCCACTGAACCCCGTTCAGGAAGTTCCTCATTCCCGTGTAGTCCCCTTTCTTGTAGTTTGGCTTCATTCGGCCTGGCCTTCCTACTTCCCCTTCCACTTGTAGCTCTACTATGTATTCGGAGCTTAAAACCACATGATCGCTGGCCCCAAGGGGTCTTTCATATGTGATGTCCTCAATATCTGCACTACTCAAGGTGAATACTAAGTCCAGTCTTGCTGGTTCATCCTCTCCTCTCTCTCTTGTAGTGTCCCTTACATGTTGGTACATAAAGTTTTCCAGTACCACCTCCATCATCTTAGCCCTCCATGTATCTTGGCCCCATGTGGCTCCAAGTTCTTCCAATCGATCTCCTTGTGGTTAAAGTCACCCATGATCAGGAGCTTTGCCCTGCATGCATGAGCTCTTCTGGCCACTGCAGCCAGTGTGTCAACCATCGCTCTATTGCTCTCGTCATACTCTTGTCTTGGCCTCCTGCTGTTATGTGGTGGGTTATACATCACTGCAATTACCACGTTGGGACCTCCAGAGTGAAGCATTCCTGCTATGTAATCACTTTCTTCTCCTCTGTCTCCTCTCTCCAGTGCCACTCCTCCACCCCCCCTGTTCCCTCTGTCTTTCCTCAGGATCTGGTATCCCGTTGGAAAGATGCCATCTGTTATCATACCTGTAAGCTTGGTTTCTGTGAGAGCTATGATGTCCAGTGATACCTCTGACTCTTTCGTGCCACTCCTCCCACTTATATGTTATTCCATCAGCGTTTGTGTACCATACCTTCAGTTTCCTTTCCAACACTGTGGTTTGGGGGGCCTGTGAGGGTGGGAGACCTGGCAGCATACTGTGGGATTCTATAGCTGGGTGTTGGGTGGAAGCTGTGGGTATGGATTGTAGTGTGTGTTGGGATGGTGTAATAGGTTGTGGGGTTCTGAGGATAGTTGTGCATGTGCTTGCCCTTGCTGCTCTGTTCTGCTCTGACAGACCTCTGCTGGTTCCATCCTTGTCTCCTTTCCTAGCTCCTTTCGCATTTTTGTCCTCTCCCTCAGCTGCTGTCATTCTGTTTGTGTTCTGTCTCTGTCTAGGAACACCCTCTTGTACTCTTCCGAGTATTTCAACTGTGGTTTCTCATAGAGGATCCTGTTCCGCACTGTTTCTGTCCTGAGAATCAGCTTGATTGGTCGGTTTCTACCCTTCAGGTACCCCCCTATTCTCTGAAAATTTACAATCTCGTCCATGTCTTCTTCACCTATTTCCGTGATGATTTTCTCAATCTCCTTTCTTTCTTCCTGCCGTCTTTCAGTGTGTGTCCTTTCCTCTCTCTCCTGAAGCCCATGGATAAACACTGATTTTGCCCTTTCCTCCTCCCATTGCCTCTCCCTCTGTGACTCTGGATCCTGTCTGTATGTGGTCATTTTCTCCCTTGATTTTTCCAGTGGCTCTTGGTAGCATGGTTGTGCCTCAGCATTCGACCTATCACCCTGTCCATCTGCACCCAGCTGCTCTTCCCTTTCACTCCTTGGCAGGCTGATATGACCTTAGCATAATTCAGATCTCCTTCCTTCTTGTTCCTTTGTAACTTGTCATGATTGTGACTAGACCTTCCTGGAGTTCATTACCTTTGTAAATTGTGAGTTTATTACCTTTGTAAATTGTGAGTTCATTACCTTTGTAAATTGTGAGTTCATTACCTTTGTAAATTGTGAGTTCATTACCTCTGCAACTTGCTCAGCTATCAAAACTTTGGAGTCCAGTCCCTGGACCAATTATGTACCTCTGTAATCTTTTGACTACCGCCCACAGGATGGGTATAGGGTGCATAATAAACGTATTAAACTAAAAACTTCCTTCCTGTTCGGCCTCTCAGCTTCATATGCTGTGTCTTCTCTGGTCACTGCCCCTATAACTCGCTTCAGCCTGTTTAACTCAACTTCTAGGACCCTTACCCGGCTACTGCAGTTTCGACTTGTGCCTCCCAATTCTTCGTCTCTTTCTCCAGCCTCTTTTCGAATTTCACAGAGAGCTCTTTCTCCATTTTTTCAGAAAGCTCTCCTAATTTTCTCTCCCACTCTTGTTCCATCCTTTTCCACTGCTCCTCCATCCACTCCTCCCTACCAGAACCATTCTCATCTGATCCCTGATTCCTGCAAGTCCCCACCATTTTTTTTTAGTGAGAGAGACAGAGAGAGAGAGAGAGAGAGAGAGATACAGAGAGAGAGAGAGAGAGAGAGAGAGAGAGAGAGAGAGAGAGAGAGAGAGAGAGAGAGAGAGAGAGAGAGAGAGAGAGAGAGAGAGAAGGGAAGAGCAGGAGAGAGGGGGAGAGTGAGAAGGGAAAAGGGGGAGAGAGTGAGAGAGAGAGGGAAAGAGAGAAGGGAAGGGTAGGAGAGGGGGAGGAGTGAAAAGGGAAAATGGAGGAAGAGAGAGAGAGAGAGAGAAGAGAAAGGTAGGAGAGAGAGAGAGGGGGAGAGTGAGAAGGAAAAAAAGGGAGAGAGAGAGAGAGAGAGAGAAAGGGAAAGATAGGAGAGAAAGGGAGAGTGATAAGGGAAAAGGTACCTTCCCCTCTTTCATACATTTATTAAATAAAAATACCAACCACCCCAACACTATATCCCCCCCTGCTTTTAACATTTCTGTCATGATCCCATCAGTTCAAGCTGCTTTAACCCCTTTCATTCTACGTAATGCCTCACGCACCTCCACACTCACAACTGGCTCTTCTTCACTCCCTCCCTGGCCAGTGCATGAAATTACCGCCTCCCTTTCTTCCTCAACATTTAAAAGTTCCTCAAAATATTCTCGCCATCTACCCAAAACCTCCATCTTCCCATCTACTAACTCCCCTACTCTGTTTTTAACTGACAAATCCATTTTTGTTCCCTAGGCTTTCTTAACTTGTTTAACTCACTCCAAAATGTTTTCTTATTTTCATTAAAATTTCTTGACAGTGCCTCTCCCACTCTATCATCTGCTCTCCTTTTGCACTCTCTCACCACTCTCTTCACCTTTCTTTTACTCTCCATATAGTACTCTATCTTCTTATAACACTTCTGCTTTGTAAATACCTCTCATGAAGCTAACTTTTTCCTTTTATCACACCCTTTACTTCATCATTCCACCAATCACTCCTCTTTCCTCCTGCACCCACCCTCCTATAACCACAAACTTCTGCCCCACATTCTAATACTGCATTTTTAAAACTATTCCAACCCTCTTCAACCCCCCCACTACTCATCCCTTTGCACCAGACCACCTTTCTGCCAATAGTTGCTTATATCTCACCCGAACTTCCTCCTCCCTTAGTTTATACACTTTCACCTCCCTCTTACTTTTGTTGCCATATTCCTCTTATCCCATATATATATAATATATATAATATATATATATATATATATATATATATATATATATATATAATAAGCCATGGGGGAGTGGAAATCTTTAGCTCAAGTACTTTCACACTTCTCAGAGTGTCATAAGGAGCTATGCAATGTTGCATAGCTCCTGATGACCAGCTGGTGGAAGACCTGCGCTGCGCTACTCTGAGAAAACTTCCCCTGCTTCAGTTGCTACCTTGCAATATTGTATAGCTCCTGATGACGCACTGAGAAGTGTGAGAGTACTTGAGCTAAAGATTTCCTCCTCCCTGGCTTGTCTTGCATATTTAAGATCGCCTGTCTGTATTTGTTTGCATATATATATATATATATATATATATATATTATATATATATATATATATATATATATATATATATATATTATATATCTTTGAGCTATTCAACTTTTTCAGCCCGGCGTGAGACGAGAGACTTCATTTTTGATTGTTTGGTCAAGCAAGCTGTTGCTGGCAGTGGCACACAGGGCTACACAACCGTCATAACCTGGTTGATTTGCTCTTTTTCATTTCCTCTACCAGACGTCTACCTTCCCTGAGCATCATGTTCAGGGAAGGTAGACATCTGTTGACTAACATCAAAGGATGAAGAGCCCGAGTCAGTGTCCACCTGAATGATATATTCTAATGATCTGCAAGAAACAGCTGCACATTGCACGTTGTATGCATCACGTCTGGGTAACCAGACCATACTGATATAGCTTCTGGAGTAACCTAATACCCAGCCTACTAAACTGGAGACTTCTCTTGCAACATTAGTGCAGCTATATTTTATTGATCCTGTGTCATGCATCCATTCACCGTCCCTTCATCGTTTAAAAAAGGGGAAAATGCCACAAATGACCGGGTCCTTTCCTCCGACCCAGCTAAATAAATAATTACCATGTACTTGACGAGGAGCTCTCAGTCCAGCAGCAGTACTCGCTCCCATCTTGTTCCTCATCCTCATATCCGACATAGACAAGGATGTCAGCCACAGCACCGTGTCTTCCTTTGCAGATGACACCCGAATCTGCATGACAGTGTCTTCCATTGCAGACACTGCAAGGCTCCAGGCGGACATCAACCAAATCTTTCAGTGGGCTGCAGAAAACAATATGAAGTTCAACGATGAGAAATTTCAATTACTCAGATATGGTAAACATGAGGAAATTAAATCTTCATCAGAGTACAAAACAAATTCTGGCCACAAAATAGAGCGAAACACCAACGTCAAAGACCTGGGAGTGATCATGTCGGAGGATCTCACCTTCAAGGACCATAACATTGTATCAATCGCATCTGCTAGAAAAATGACAGGATGGATAATGAGAACCTTCAAAACTAGGGAGGCCAAGCCCATGATGACACTCTTCAGGTCACTTGTTCTATCTAGGCTGGAATATTGCTGCACACTAACAGCACCTTTCAAGGCAGGTGAAATTGCCGACCTAGAAAATGTACAGAGAACATTCACGGCGCGCATAACGGAGATAAAACACCTCAATTACTGGGAGCGCTTGAGGTTCCTAAACCTGTATTCCCTGGAACGCAGGAGGGAGAGATACATGATTATATACACCTGGAAAATCCTAGAGGGACTAGTACCGAACTTGCACACGAAAATCACTCACTACGAAAGCAAAAGACTTGGCAGACGATGCATCATCCCCCCAATGAAAAGCAGGGGTGTCACTAGCACGTTAAGAGACCATACAATAAGTGTCAGGGGCCCGAGACTGTTCAACTGCCTCCCAGCACACATAAGGGGGATTACCAACAGACCCCTGGCAGTCTTCAAGCTGGCACTGGACAAGCACCTAAAGTCAGTTCCTGATCAGCCGGGCTGTGGCTCGTACGTTGGTTTGCGTGCAGCCAGCAGCAACAGCCTGGTTGATCAGGCTCTAATCCACCAGGAGGCCTGGTCACAGACCGGGCCGCGGGGGCGTTGACCCCCGGAACTCTCTCCAGGTAAACTCTCCAGTGAATCAGCGCTCACTGCTCTCATGGTCACCCCACCTTCACCTGCCCTTACACACCACCCTGTCTTGCCTCGCCCCTGCCCAGGGGCTGACACCACTGAACGGGTCATCTTATGACCAAAGACTCGTTGCAGATTCGTCGTTTCTTTGACAAATAAACTAACATTGGTACGCAACTTTCGTTTCTATACTTACCATCACTGTTGCCTCCAGCATTAAGGCAGATACTGGGTGTCTTCTCATTATCATATATAATATGGAAACTCACTTGCTAGAAAATGCTGCATATGTTGAGCTACAAAATGCAAAGAGAACCTTCACAACTTGTATTAACTCAGTTAAGTATCTAAATTACTGGGAGTGCTTGTAGTCCTTAGAATTGTACTCCTTAGAAAGTAGGCGAGACATACTGGAGGGATTAGTCCCAAACCTGCACACTGAAGCTATTAAGCCGAGAGTAGAGAAGCTCTCGAAACTCATCAGAGGTATAACAAAGGCATGGATACAAGAAACTTGACGGACGATGCAAGATACTACCTTCAGTGAAATAAGTGTAAAGGGGCCACGACTTCTCAACAATATCTTGTCTTCATGCTGTCTTCTAGAGGGCGAGAACGGGCACCAACAACTTGATCGATCAGGTTAGCAACTAGGAAGCTTGGTCTGGGACCGAGCTAGGGGGTCGATGACCTCCGGAAGTGACTCCAGGTACCCCCCCCCCCTCCCATCCTCTCCTCGTAAAGAATGTTGTCCATATAATCAACAAGAATGGCTACTTCACTACAATAAGTTAATCTGATCTGGACTCCTTACTGACCCTGTTTTGGGGTCACTCTGATAACGTTTTGAACTCTCTATCTCTCGTGCTCTTGTTGCAGCGCTGTAATGATCCATACAGGTCTGGTGTTGGTTTTACTAGTATAACAATGTTGTGGTGGTAGCGTACATAGTAGTCGCATTTAACCTTAATCCAGAAGAACAAAGTAGAGAGAGGATCCAGTGAAAGTGATCAAGTAGTGAGATACCCCGAGACGTCTAGCGTACACTACAGTGATATTCACTCGTCCAGGGAACGAATGGTTTCCCCTCGAGTAATGAAGGGATCAATTACAGCCTTTATGCATTGTTTCCGTAGAGCCCCTTGTCCATAACACCCAGGAGACGTTTACTAGTATCTGGCTACTCTCTATTCGTCCATTCCATTCTCAAACATCTTTAGGCGCTTCCAATGTGAAGTTTAAGACGAACGAAGTGCAAAGGGACCATCGGTAGAGTTGAATTAGCGTCGGTCCACTGAACCTGGTGTAAAGAGGCTTAAGCCACTCCCCAGGACCCGATGGCCTAAGCCACTCACAAGGACCCGGTGACCACAAACCTATCCCCACCGGTCCCAGACAACACCCCTCCTCTCCTCTACCACTCTCACTCATATATCCTCTACTATACCATTCCCTGCACCTCTCCCTCGGCTAAACTAATCTCTCTCATTCCAGCTTTCCCTCAGGTAAACCTCTTCTACTCCTCCTTCACCCTAACAGTTACCACTCCCTACCCCCTCACCCTAATACTAGTCCCTCCTCCCTCACATTATTATAATCAAAAGAAGCGCTAAACCGCAACGGTTATACAGCGCTCCCTCCCTTTAACACCACTCCTTCCTCCCTCACCCTAACCCCACTCCTTCCTCCCTCACCCTAACCCTTTCCTCATCCTCACCTAACACCTTCCCTCATCCCTCACCCTAACACCTTCCCTCATCCCTCACCCTAACACCTTTCCTCATCCCTCACCCTAAAACCTTCCCTCATCCCTCACCCTACCATCTTCCCTTATCCCTCACCCTAACACCTTCCCTCATCCTTCTACCTAGAGTCTACCTGGAGGGCATTCCGGGGATCAACGCCCCCGCGGCCCGGTCCACGACCAGGCCTCCCGGTGGATCAGGGCCTGATCAACGAGGCTGTTACTGCTGGCCGGACGCAATCCAACGTACGAACCAAAGCCCGGCTGATCCGGCACCGTCTTTAGGTATCTGTCCAGCTCCCTTACCCTAACACCACTCCTTCCTCCCTCACCCTAACACCTCTTATCTCTCACCCTAACACCTTCCCTCATCCCTCACCCTAACACCTTCCCTCATTCCTCACCCTAACACCTTCCTTCATCCCTCCCCATAACACCTTCCCTCATTCCTCACCCTACACCTTCCCTCATCCCCCCCCCTAACACCTTCCCTCATTCCTCACACCTAACCCTTCCCTCATTCCTCACCCTAACACCTTCCCTCATTCCTCACCCTAACACCTTCCCTCATTCCTCACCCTAACACCTTCCCTCATTCCTCACCCTAACACCTTCCCTCATTCCTCAACCTAACACCTTCCTCATCCCTCACCCTAACACCTTCCCTCATTCCTCACCTAACACCTTCCCTCATCCTCACCCTAACACCTTCCTCACCCTAACACCTTCCCTCATTCCTCACCCTAACACCTTCCCTCATTCCTCCCCTAACACCTTCCCTCATTCCTCAACCTAACACCTTCCCTCATCCCTCACCCTAACACCTTCCCTCATTCCTCACCCTAACACCTTCCCTCATCCCTCACCCTAACACCTTCCCTCATTCCTCACCCTAACACCTTCCCTCATTTCTCACCCTAACACCTTCCCTCATTCCTCACCCTAACACCTTCCCTCATTCCTCACCCTAACACCTTCCCTCATTCTTCACCCTAACACCTCCCTCATTCATCACCCTAACACCTTCCTCATCCCTCACCCTAACACCTCCTCATCCCTCCCCCTAACACCTTCCCTCATTCCTCACCCTAGCACCTCTCATCCCTCCCCTAACACCTTCCCTCATTCCTCACCCTAAAACCTTCCCTCATTTCCCCCACCCTAACACCTTCCTCACCCCTAACACTTCCCTCATTCTCACCCTACACCCTTCCCTCATCCTCACCCTAACACCTTCCCTCATTTCCCCACCCTAACACCTTCCCTCATCTCTCACCCTAACACCTTCCCTCATTCATCACCCTAACACCTTCCCTCATCCTCACCCTAACACCTTCCTTCATCCCTCCCCCTAACACCATTCCCTCATTCCTCACCCTAGCACCTTCCCTCATTCCTCACCCTAACACCTCCCTCATCTCTCACCCTAACACCTTCCCTCATTCCTCACCCTAGCACCTTCCCTCATTCCTCACCCCAACACCTTCCCTCATCTCTCACCCTAAACCTTCCATCATTCCTCACCCTAGCACTTTCCTCATTCCTCACCCTAGCACCTTCCCTCATCCTTCACCTTAACACCTTCCTCATTCCTTCATCCTAACACCTTCCCTCTCCTCACCAGCACCACTCCCTCATCCTTCACCCAACACCTTCCTCATTCCTCACCTAGCACCACTCCCTCATCCTTCATCTTAATACCTTCCCTCATTCCTCACCCTAGCACCACTCCCTCATCCTTCACCCTAACACCTTCCCTCATTCCTCACCCTAGCACCACTCCCTCATCCTTCACCCTAACACCTTCCCTCATTCCTCACCCTAGCACCTTCCCTTATCGTTCACTTCTGCTTATCTGATCTCTCATCTCTGCTTCCAGAAACGCGGGTGGTAGTGGCAGAGCGTTCAACTAACAACCCAAAGTTCCCAGTTTAGATTCCCGGGTCTCC
>NC_069410.1:4335509-4358009 GCF_026875155.1 Cherax quadricarinatus | reverse complement strand
GACAAGCCTGTCCCATGGCTGGGCTCCCAGAGTAGTAAGACTCTCGAAACTCATCAAAGTTATATCAAGGGTAAAGGTATGTTCGAATGAGTGCACCTTTCGGATACAGGGTAACTGTTACTTTGTGCGTGAGGCCTGCCAGTCTAGGGTGATGAGGAGGGGGGGAGCACCAAGGTAGGTTACCTTGCATGTGTACCTGGAGGGCATTCCGGGAATCAACGCCCCCGCGGCCTGGTCCATGACCAGGCCTCCTGATGGATCAGGGCCTGATCAACGAGGCTGTTACTGCTGGCCGCACACTGTCCAACGTACGAACCACAGCCCGGCTGATCCGGCACTGACTTTAGGTATCTGTCTAGCTCCATCTTGAAGACAACCAGGGGCCTATTGGTAATTCCCCTTATGGTTGATGGGAGGCTGTTGAACAGTCTTGGGACCCGGGCACTTGTTGTGTTTTCTTAGTGTACCAATAGCACCCCTACTTTTCACTGGGGGTATGTTACATCGCCTGCCAAGCCTTTGCTTTTGTAGGGAGCGATTTCTGTGAGCAGATTAGAGACCAATCCCTCCAGGATCTTCCAGGTGTAGATTATGATGTATCTCTCTCGCCTGCACTCCAGTGAGTACTAGTCAAGTGCTTCCAGGCATTCCCAGTAGTTAAGGTGTTTGATGGAACTTATATGTGCCGTAAAGGTTCTCTGTACATTCTCTAGATCTGCAATTTCACCTGCCTTGAATGGGGATGTTAGTGTACAGCAGTAATCCAGCTTGGCATCTCTTGTCTTGAATTTTCTCATTATCCATCCTACCAGTTTCCTCACAGGTGTGATAGTGGCACTGTTGTGATCCTTGAAGGCGAGTTCTTCGGACATTATCACTCCCAGGTCCTACACATTACTTTTCCACTCTATTGTGTGATATACTCAGTTCTAGCTATTATTTCTTCCAGTTTTCCATAACGGAGTAGTTGGAATTTGTCTTCACTGAACATCATATTCTTCTCCGTTGCCCATTGGAAAACTTGATTTATATTTTCTTGGAGATTTGCCGTGTCCTCAATGGATGACACTCTCATACAGATCCTGATATCGTCTACAAAGGATGATATGGTGCTATGGTTTACATCTCTATGTCTGTCTGATATGAGGATGAGGAACATGATAAGGGCGAGTATTGTGCCTTGTGGAACAGAGCTCTTCACTATAGCAGTTTCCGATTAAAGTCTGTTTACCACTACTCTTTGTGTTCGGCTGATTAGAAAGTTAAAGATCCATCTGTATACTTTGCCAGTTATCCCTTTAGCAGGCATTTTCTGTGCTGTTGCACCATGATCGCACTTGTCAAAGGCTTTTGCAAAATCTGTGTATACTACATCTGCATTCTGCTTGTTTTCCAGTGCATTTAAGACCATATCATAGTGGTCGGTCCAGTAGTTGTAAGAGGCAGGAGCGACCTGCGCTGAACCCATGTTGTCCTGGATTGTGCAATTTTTGGGAGTCAAAGTGGTTTGCAATCCTGCTTCTTAGAACTATTTCAAAGATTTTTACGATGTGGGACGTTGAAGCTATTGGTCTACAGTTCTTAGCTAATGTTTTGCTGCCACCTTTATGGAGTGGGGCTATATCCGTTATTACTGACTGTGAAATCTCAACTGTGTCTATGCTCCTTCTCCGCAGCATACTTAGGGCCCGTGAAAGAGGTTTCCTGCAGCTCGTAATGAACACAGTTCCACGGGTTTGGGCCTGGGGCTGAGTGCATGGGCATGTTGTCGGTGGCTTTCTCAAAGGCTAGCGGAGTTAGGGTTATGTCAGAAATTTGGCATACATTGACAGGGTTTCGAGGCTCATTCATGAAAAAAATATTTGGATTATCCATCTTTAGACTGATTAGTGGCTAGCTGAACACAGTCGTATTGCGATTTCCGTATCCACTCATTTCTTTGTTGTCATCTGTGAGGGCCCATCTTGTCTGAGCAGGGGCCCTATACAAGAAGTGGTTTTTGCCTTGTTTTTGGCATACGAAAAGAAATATTTCGAATATCTTTCAATTTCACTAATCGCTTTTAACTCCTCTTGTCTCTCCTGGATCCTGAATGAGTCCTTTGACTTAAGGTCAATATTTTTCCACTTCCCTAGTTAGCGTTTCATTCCGTGTTTCAGATAATCTAGCATTCTTGAGGAGCTCAGTGATTCCTCGCCTTCTGTTGAGGGAGCGTCTCTCGCCAGTTTACTTCTCTTTTTTCTTATTGGAATATGCCTTGAACATACTTCAGCTACCAGAAATTTGATCTTTTCAAGGCACTGGTTAGGGTCCATGTAATTCAAGATATCTTCCCAACATGTTTCATTAAGGACATAGTATACCTGGTCCCAGTTGATGTTCTTGTTTTTGAAGTTAAATTTGGTGAAGGTATCCTCATAGCTGTATGCATTTTGCTGATCAGGACTCCTGTGCATGTAAGTCTGAACTTCGATTAGATTGTAATCAGAATTAGTGTTTTTGTTATTGTTTTGTTTTTTTCCGGGCCCCTCATTATTTGTGAAAATAAGATCAAGTGTGTTCCCATTCTTTTTGGCTCCACTATCTGCTGATTTAAAGGTGTGCTTTTTTGCAAAAATCCAGCAACTCTTTGTGGTTTTTGGGGCCTTTTCATCTGGGCTGTTTCCCGGGTTTTAAATTTCTTTTAGAGGTTGCCCAGGAGCCCTCATTTCCCTTCAAAAACCCTTTGGGGATATTTTAATACCAGAAGGGTCAAGTCACAGCCCCTGACCCCCCTCTTTCGGTGGTACTACGGGCCCCGCCTCCCCCCATATTTATTTATATTATATATATAAATTATATATATATAAAATATTTATATTTTATATTATATATATATATATAAATTTTATATATATTTTATTTTTTATATATTTTATTTTCTGGGGGAGTTCGAGTGGACGGGGGTAAAGTAAAAACTACGTAGGCTGGTAGTAGTATAATTACAGACAAGGTGGGTACGCCCTTCCCGGGCCGTACCTATCTCTCTGTTTCCTCTCTCTCATAATTTGCCAAGGGCCCCCCCACAGTACCCATATGGGGGGGGCCTTTAAATACTGCCAGGTCAGCACATGAGTTCAGCAGGACTCAGGCAGAGTTTTTGGGCCCCATGAGTAAACTGGCAAAAGTGGTTACTGGTAACGGGTTACTACTACTGAGAGCTCGGCAGGGTTTAACCCGTTTTTTGTCCCCCGGGACATACAACAAATTTACAAACTAGGATGGCAGGTATACGGTTTGGGGGCTGATTCTATAAAATGTCAAAGAACACAACAATTTAAAACTTTTTTTTATAACTTACATAAGTAGAAAAATTGGAATGGAAGCTTACAAAAGAAACTGTAATGCAATACAGGGTATAATATAGCAAAAACTTAAAATCAAAAAAATAAACCCATCGAACTCAAAACTTTGGGGGATTAACAAGTGAAAAAAAAAAATTTTTGATCGATCGATTTTGTTTTAAAGTATCAAACCGGATTCTGAGGAGGAATATATACAAAGAAAGAGTTTTTAAACAAAAAGGGAAATTTTGGGGTGCCCCAAATCTAACTTTTTAATCCAGAATGGGGAGAGAACATGAACACAAAAAAAAAAAATTTTTGAATACTGAAAAGGGTTGTACTGTAATATTTCATTATACATTTTTAATTTACATTTAACCCCAACCCCTGCTGGGTAAGTTTGAATATGCAGAAATGGGGGTCATCTCGGGAGATAAAAACTCTGTAGCATTGGCTAATTTCATGCGGGTTTTTTTGAGGAAAATCTGAATTGGAGGGTAAAAATGTCTTTGGGTTTTCCCAAATACTGTGTGTACGTGGGGAATAACGACATTCGGGGTTGATTTTGGACTGAGTATCAAGGAAAGGGGTTACAGGAAAAGGGGTTTGTCAGAGTCTGTCACATTAGTCGGGGTTGGGAAACCCTCATTTCATAACATACTAACTTCATATGTTTCAAAATTGCGTTTTTAACTGACCATTACTAATTCTCAAACCTTTTCCCTTTTACAGTGTTATGTTCAATACTCGATAAGGCCCAACAAATTTTGATAAGTTTTTGGCATTGCAGCGTTTTTTTTTAAAATTTTTTTCGGGAAAAACCCTCGAACCTATTTTGGATTTTGGAGGGCTTTGCTCGAGTGTTTTGGGGATCTTTTAAATTCAGCTGTTGATTTATAATTTTTTTTTCAGGGATTCTTCTAAAAAACATTTAGCTAAGCTGGTACGAGTTGCTAGAATCACAGGGTTGAAATTTTGGTTTCGGATTAGAATATAACAACTCAAAAAGGAAAAACGTTTATCTACCCCATACAATGATAATGGGGAGTGTCCCCTTTTAAAAAAATTGAAAACCCGAATTTATGGGCACAGCACATAGTATAATTTTCATCCCAATTTTCACTGGGGGGGATTGTTTTGTGGCTCTCAAGACATCAAGTACTTTTTTATTGGTTCTTTCCGTTTCCCCCAATTTGCGGGCGGGGAATGATAGGAAAAAATGGTGGATTTAGAGATCTTGTACAAGGTCCCAAAAATTTTTCAAAATTTATTACAGAATTAAACCCCTTTAAATCTTTTTACTAGGGACTTAGGAGTGGTATCCCTCCCAGATAACGCGTTTTTTAAAACGCTTTAGCTACTGTCTCGGCAGCCCTTATCTGCAATGGGAACTAACTCAAAAATATCTTTTTTAAAAAATTTGGCCCTCCCAAAACCACAGATTTTTTTTCCCTTTGGAGGGAACTTTGGGAAAATTTTAGTTAACAAATCTAGCGAAAACTTTTTCCCCACTTTTCGCTAGTATTTGGGATATACGGGATTGGGATTGGGAAACCATTGCTTTAACCTTTATTTTCTTTGCGGGACACTCCATTTCTTAACATATCAGAAATTCATTTGGGCCATACGGGGCCCAAAAGTATTTCAATTGGCTTGTTTTATTTAAAACGATCCATACCGGGGGTGTGAAACACCTGGTAAAATTTTTGGAACTAGCTTTTAAGGTACATTCCCCTAGTGATGGGGAAAATTACAAATTTTGGTATCTCTTCTGCTTTGGAGAACCCAACTCGGCTGTTCGATACGGAAATTCTTGGTTCATAAACCAAAGTCACTGAGGGTGGGGTTTGGGCTTCACAGTAGAATAAATCTTCCGGGAGCGGGGAATCGAATCCACCAAACCACATGGGATCTGTTTCTTTGAGCTTTTCTTTACATCTTAAAGCCCCTAAATGGGGGGGGTCTGCGTTCCCATACAAAACAGGGTCGCGAAAAGGATCTGGGGATTTAAAATTTAAATTGCAGGTAAATGTTAAAGGTGGGTTTTGAATTTTGGGAAATAGTCAAGGGCCCATCTAGAACCCTTTCCCAGTAGGTTTTTTGTTTGGAAAAAGGGGTATCAGTGGAGCAGGTCTGTAAGACATGAACGGTCTGTTTAAATGTCTGGAAAAGTGTTTTTAAAAAAGGAACCATATTTTGCAAAAAGCTTCTTGCTCAGTTACTGTAAATTACGTTCGGGCCTTTCGAAAGGGGATTTTCGGCTGGGAAAATTTACAACGGGTTTGAAACTCCCAAACGGTCTTCTGAGTTAGTAGGGCACCTTAAGCCAATTGAAAAGCATCAGTTTGTCAGATAAAGGGGTTTAGAAAAATCGGAAAATTTTTAAAAAATTGGAGCAGATTTTAAAGTTTTTCCTTTTAGATTTGGAATGCTCTTTCTTGACGGAAAGGGTCCCAAACCCAAAAGGAGCATCTTTTTTAAGAAAAACCCCAGTTAAGGAGCACCCATGGAAGAAAAATTGGAAAATGAAAGATCTATAAAAACCTCCCTGGGGCCCACAAAAGGATCTTACGGGTCAGCAGTTTTTGGGGGTTTTGGAAAATTTAAATCCCGGGAGTTACTTTACTTTGGTCAGTCGGGAAACCCCCCTAAAAAAGTGAAACGTGACCAAGAAACTTAATTTGATTTTGAAAAATTGGGCATTTAGGCAGTTTTATCTTTTTAAAATTTGGGTTCTTTAAACTTACCCTGACTACATTTTAATCTTTTCAAGTGTGGATCCACGTTTTTGAACATTGAAAAATTAAAGTCATTAAGTCCCCCAAAAGTGCATTACCTAAGGGTTGACCTCTAAAGATATTTGTCATGAGCCCTTTTTAACGTTTATAGGGGGAAAACGTTTAAACCAAACGCCCAAAACGGAGGAAGTGATTTAAAGACCTGTAGGGGTGGAAAATGATTTTTTTTGGCTGTCCTCGTGAAGGGGACTTGCCAAAAAAACCCCTTTTAAAAATCAGGGTTTTAAAAGGGTTTGTTATCCCCCGATATTACCCTTTAAAAGGGTCACCCCGTACAGGAAGTGGGGAAACGATCTGGAAAGGTTTTTCCCCGGTTTTTTAAATTCCCAAAATCAATTAATTTGGGGGCCAAGTACCACCTTCTTAGGTATAGTACAAAAGGGGGCATTCCAAGGTGAATTTCTAGGGGCAATTAAACCCCTCATAAACATTTTTATTTTTCAATTCTTCTGCAACTCAACTTGTGAATGAGGCATTCTGTACGCAGGGATTAATTGGTCTAGGTTTTTCCGGTTTTCAAGTGGAATACGATGGGACAATAAGTTCATTATACCCATCTTTTCACCCGGTAAGCAATTTGGGTTTAAAGGGCGTTTGGTTTTAAAAAGAGTCCCAAAAAACCTTGAATTCATCTGGGAAGTCAGTGGGAAACTAATTCTTTTTCCTCAACTGGTGGAAAAAGATTGAAACCAGTGAAGTCTGGCTAATGAGTTTTTAAAAAAGTGATTTTTTGGTTAAATTTGTAACTCAAATTTCCCGCCGAAAAAGGCAAAAAAAAATTGGATGTATGCAAAAATTTTTGCAAAAATCATTTTGGGAACCCAACGAAAAAAAAATATTTTTATTGTGTTTGTTTTTTTAAATTTTGTAAACATTAAAAAAAATCTATTTATTTGGGCTAGGCTAAATTAAACTGCGCTTGTTATAATAAGGTTAGGGAATTTTTTGAAGGTTTTTTGGGACAAAAATTTTTAATTTTTACATTAAATAAATGAAAAAAGATATCTTTTAAAAGATAAAAGAAAAATTTAAAAGGGACTTTAATTTTTAAAGAGTCTTTTCCCAACTGATAGTTTTTTCAAATATTTACAAATTTAATCAATACAGTAAACAATAACATATCTGCGGAAAAATGAAGGAAAGAATAATTAAAAACCTTTAAAACAAGTGGTACCAAACAAATTTATCTTTTTTATTTTCACTTGGTCTCTTTCTTTCTGGAATACAGGGTTTTTAAAAACTAAAATTTTCGTTTCAAGGCAGGTGAAATTCAGATTTGGGGAATGTGGGTGAAAACTTTTAAAAAGCATTATAAGTTCCGTTAAAAAAACCTTAATTACTGGAAACGCCTGGAGTCACTTTACCTGATCAATGGGAGCGCGGGGAAAAGAGTACATTATAATTTTACGCCTTGAAACCTAGAGGGGCTGGTCCCCAAAAAAAAAGGACTTGGGGAGACGGTGCAACATACCCCCAATGAAAAAATGGGGCCCTCATTGTCCCCGGGGGTGAAGACTGTTCAACAGTCTTCCCCCCCCAAAGGGATATTAGAATTACCCAAAAGGCCCCCGGGTGTTTCGAGGGGGCTGGTGATAACCTTAAATCAGACCCGACCAGCAGGGCTGGGTTTGGGGATGACCAGGACTGGGGGCGGGGGCGTTTTAAACCCCCCCCCCACCCCCCGGGAGTCCCGGTATACCATTTAATTTTTTCTATGAGTTTAGTCATTAAAATTAGCAACACATTTTTTTTCCCCTTCAAGTATCTAATAAGTTTTAATTTAAAATTTAAAAATAAAAATAACAAAAATAATAAACAATTTTATAAACAAACTTCCCTAAGGGGGACACAAAAATAGTTTAAAAAAATTTTTAGGAGGTGGCAATCTGTTCTCGGTAACCTAGAAAATTAAAACAACACTACCCCGGGGGAAAAAATATAAAATCGTTACTGGTTATAGGTACGGGCACAACCCTCTTTTCCCCGACAACGATCTGTTTGAAAGGGACTTTATTTATTCTCCGTAACAAAAACCCCTATTTTAACTCTTGGTCGCAGCCAAAATAAAACGGATAAAGAACTAATTAAAATTTTTCACCGGGTTTTCAAAAATGTAAAATAGTTGGGCAAATACTCCCGGGGACTATCAGATACAAACATCAAAATTTTTTCCCCTTATTGTATGCTCAACGTGGAGTTACTTCCCTGTTTCAAAACCCCTTCAAAAAACACTTTTCACTTTCCCAAAAATTTCGTTAATTAGTTATTTTCTGAAAACCCTTTAAATTTTCCTAAATAACCTGGAGTTTTGTTGTGTTACTGATGCTATTTGCTGAGGTTGGGGTGCGTTTCCCCGTTCCTGTAGTTGAAAGCTAAATTTAAATACATACATAAAGGGTGCTAATGACTAGCAGTAAAAGGGTGGGTTTTCTACATTGTATTATTGGCTAGCCGGCTCAGCAGCATATTACACAAGGAACCCACGGCCCATGGGGTATATAAAAATTGATATGAAAGTGGTTTTTTCTTTCTCTTAAAATAGAATTTAATAAAGGGTTTTACAAGTGCTCGGGGAATTCCCCGATGGTGAGGCCCCTGTAACCAAGCACCAAATTTTTTTCAAGTGCGCCAGGGCCATCCATTAACTTAAACATCGTTTTGAAGGAATGATGGCCCGTTACAAAGTATCAAAAAGTGGGTTGGGTTTATATGACTAGTTGGTTTTTTGTACCTACAGCGCAAATGGAAAATCTTCTATTTTTTTAAAAACTCTGGAAACCCAAAAAACCTTACCCAAAATTTTTTTAGGTGGTCCCTTGCTTTAATGTTTTTAAAACCATTATCTAGGGTTATTGTGCGTTGAATTTAAGTAATTCTTTTGTGCTTGTGTATATCAAATGTGTTTAGCCTTTTTAAAAAGTTGAATGAGGGCTCCGGGGGCAGTTTTTTTCCCTTTCCCAAAAAAAAACAGTTTAAAATGCTCTGAATTTTTTTTGTATGATTTGCTTCCCAAAAAAAAGGGACGAATTTAGTTGCCTACACTCTGCACCCCTTTCCCTCTACCCCTTTTCTTTTAAAAGTAAAATTTTTTGGGGGCCAAATTGCCAAAAGCATAATTTAGGGTACGGTTTTAACAAGTGGGGATGTCGAGTGCCACCTATCACTTGGGGTTTGGATAGCATAACCCCCCTTTTTTAAAAAGGGGGGGACCCAAATTTCCCGCGGAAGGGCCTCAGTAGGGTGACCAAAAAACTTCCAAAGGGGGGTCATATCTAAAACCCCTTTAGGAAAAAAACCCTTTTCCCGTTTTCCCGACGACCCCTTTCCTAAACCCTTGAGTTCGGAATGGGGGTCGTCTCTGCTCCCTTCTGTGCTTTAGAAAGGGGAGGGGTTTTGTGATGGACAGAACGGAAAGGGTTCAGCCTGAAAGGGTGAGGGGAAAGTTTTTCGAGACCCCTATTGGAGGGTGACGCCACGTATGACACTGGTGTTGAAGACCTTTGCGAAGATTGATACGGGAGCTGCATGAACTACTTTACCAGTATTAATTCCGTATTCTCCCGTTTGCAAAGTTTAGGTAATAAATCAGTGCACTTTAAGTGGTGTGAATCCTTGTCCAAAAATAATAGTCACAATGGACATAAAGTAAACGAATTTTTTTTTCCCCTGTTTACTGAGTAATCTTAAAGTGTATTAAGAATAATGGAAGTTCAACAACCAACTGTGAAATTTAAAGGAAGTTGTGAAATATCAATGGAGGGAAAGGGCAGCACCACCGGTATGACAAAATTTTTGTATGAAGGAGGGTGGCAGCGGTCGGGAGTGATACAGGGGGGGGGGATGCCTAGTAAATTTATCTGGACTGGTGTGGTGAAATCGTTAATTCTGGCTCTCGCGGCTACAAATGAATGGATCGGCCTCAAACTATGTTCATAATACTGAACGTTCCCCTGTAAAGAATGGGGGACAGAGAATTTTGCGGGGCCTCCAAAATAAGGTATGAGAGTGAAATAATAGGGTCGCAATGAACACTTCAGAGTATGCCTTTAGCCCCTTAAATTAATTTCTCGCGGGCCCAGAGGATTCTTTTTGTTAGGCAGGTGTTGGGGGCGATCCAACTACAAAAAAAATGGTAAATGAAATAAAAATTCTCTTTTATCAAATTATTTGGTACTATGTCCTTGGTGTCAATTAGAAAAATTTCCCCTTCTGGTGTATTTTTTCCCATTAATCCATTGGAATTAGTTTTTTTAATTTTTCATATAAAAACCAATTTTTATAATTTAATTTATTTAAAAATTTAAATTTTTTTTAATTTAATGTCAGGTAAGCTTTTTTGTAATTAAAAATGCACGAAAATAAAGTCCTTGATTACTTTTTACAAAGTCCCAAACCACCCCCAAAAAATTTTTTTAGAAAAATTAGGAAAAAATTAAAACCCAGCGGTAATTTCCCCTTAGAAATATGTCAGGGTTTTCATCATTTTCTATTCTATTTATTTAAAAAAAAATTTTTTAATGAAAAGGGAATGGGGGGAAACTTAAAAATAAGCGGGGTTTCCGAATTCCCTTTCCCTTAAAAAAAAAATGAGTTAACCTCAAATTTGCTGGGAAAGGTTGCAAAAACCAAATAATAATTTAAATCTCTTGATGCGGCTTACCTTAATGAAAATGTGCTAAACCTTTAATAGACAATGCGCTACTTACCTTACATTATGTTCACCCTTACAACCCCAGATGCTCACCCTTTCCCCAATTACTTCTCCACTTACAAAAAGCGCTATCCTTACACTTACTTGATGTTTCATCCCCCAAAAACTATCACCTCCTCCAATGAAAAAAAAGCCCTCCACGACAAATACACCCCATCCTCACACTGTACTAATTACAGCCCATCCCACACGTACATAATAAGCCCTTTCCTCACACGTAAATACAGCCCACCTCACACTGTACATATACGCCACCTCACATGTACATAAACAGCCCATCCTCAATGACAAAATAAAACCCCCTCACACTGTACTTTAATCAGCCCATCCTCACGGGTACAATTCAGCCCATCTACACTGTCTAAACAGCCCATCTTCACCTTACATAAACACCCCATCCTCACACAATAATACAGCCCACCCCAACTGTCATTATTACAGCCCCCTCACGCTATACATAACGAACGTATTGTTTCTAACGATATTCCAGCCCCTGGTATATCCCCCGCTGCCAGATGTCCCCCTCCCTTTTATATAGCCAGAGTGTTAACGAATAACAATACTAAACTTAACACACAACAAACGAAATGTTCCACGTTGCTTAAGATTCCTAGAAACTGATACGAACACATTAGAAAACGAGCGGTGTATTTTGAAGACGAGTTTGGACAATGACCTGATTCTATTCCCCCCTCCCCTGGTGTGACCTCCGCCTTGTTATGCTAGGTCAGGGCCCTGACAGGGGTCAAGAACTTCTCGGACACCAGGTCATGCACTCCCACACTCACGACACCAGTCCTTCACAGCTAATCTCTCCAGGTGATTAATGGCCATGTCTCTGGTCACAGCTGGCCAGGGCCACAGCTGGTCATGCAGAGCTGCTGGTGAACAGACTACACAACAAGCTCCGTCTCACCACTACAATAACATAGCTGAACCCCTGCAGCAAGATTCATCTCATTATCAAGACAAGACCCCCACAACACCATGTTACGACCCCCACAACACCATTGTTGCGACCCCTGAAAGGGTCACAATGTATATAATGTATATTACCTGTTCATATATTTTATATTGCTTATATTTGCGATATTAGCTAAATCGTAAATATATTGCTTTATATTATTAGGTAGGATGTAACATTTATATATTATTCAGTGCTCATAGTTCAAGTGTTAAATAGCTGACGGCCTTGTTTAACAGCTGCCGGCTTCTCTGTGTTGCTGGGCAGCAGCAGCATGGAGTCACGTGATGGGGGGGGGGTGATCACACCTCGCCTGTAGTAGTCTGCCTGGGCTGCACTGATTATTGTCGGTTGGGCATAGCTTCTAACAAGAGGTCCCACACCAGCTCTCCCTTGTGGGCCCTTGTTGGAAGATCGTCTCTGTCGCTTTCTTGTTGTTGGTTCTGTGTAACTCTGTTCACAGAACATAGTCTAGACTTAGTGATTTTCGACGCTGTACTGAGGTTGTGTCGCATATACACTGAGAAACTCGTGTCCTGAGCTGTAGCTTCTGACCTAAATTGTACTGGTATCTGTGTACTGTCACAGTCGGGGATTTTCTAATACTGAACTTAGATTCAGTAGTATGGGAGTTTTGTGACTTTTGTGGAGGATCTGCAGATGGTCCCTACTTAGTGTCGTTATATTATTATCTTGTTCCTGATTCTGTGTTGCTGTTGCTTGTTATACTGCTGTTCGGCTTAACAGTCGCCTTGTTGTTCAGGCAAGCTGTTCTGATTGCCAGGTTGGTCAAGAAGTTTATGTGAGGACTTTTAGTCAGTCACTGGTTAAGTCTAGTCGAGTCTTGAGACATAGCGAACTACTTAGGGCATATACACACAAACTAACTTGTATATATTTGTATTATGTTATTAAATGTTAACATTGTACCAGACGGTACTTAAAAGCCATTAAGATGTGATATGTACCTTCAGCACAATACTACTGTACACCAGAGAAGTGATTATTTTGATTACTATAATTTACTTTGATCTTATACGCCTAGACCACTTTATTATTAATAAACTTATTAAATTTTAATTTCTTTAGTTAGTAGCCTACCAGTTGTAATCCTGAAGCACTATTGAATCTTATTGAATTCTAATTGATAATTGGACCAGGATACTGACTACTTGTTACAAAAACCCAGTAACAGGCTGGATGCTAGAAGGGCAGTCCTTTCTAGTATTCACTGGAGATCTCTATCATTATTAGAAATCGCGTTTTTTGTAACACCATGTTACGACCCACCACAACACCATGTTACGACCCACCACATGTTACAACCCACCACAACATGTTACGACCCCTAAACCATGTTACGACCCACCACAACACCTTGTTACGACCCCCCACAACACCGTGCTACGACTCCCCACACCACCACCACAATCCCGCCCCTCACAGCAACACAATACTATTACCCTTTCCCCTCCCCAACACCACACTACTTGCCGCAGCAACACCAAACATTATTATACGAATACAAATCACTACAAGAAGGTATACATCACTACAAGTGGGTATACATCACTACACGATGTATACATCACTACAATTGGGTATACATCACTAGAAGATAGTATACATCCCTACAAGATGGTATGCATCACTACAAGTGAGTATACAGCACTACAAGATGTATACATCACTACAGGTGGGTATACAACACTACAAGAGGGTATACATCACTACAAAAGGGTATACATCACTACAAAAGGGTATACATCACAAGAGGGTATACATCACTACAAGAGGGTATACATCACTACAAGAGGGTATATATCACTACAAGAGGGTATATATCACTACAAGTGGGTATACATCACTACAAGAGGGTATATATCACTACAAGTGGGTATACATCACTACAAGAGGGTATATATCACTACAAGTGGGTATACATCACTACAAGAGGGTATACATCACTACAAGAGGGTATATATCACTACAAGAGGGTATACATCACTACAAGAGGGTATACATCACTACAAGAGGGTATACATCACTACAAGAGGGTATATATCACTACAAGAGGGTATATATCACAAGTGGGTATACATCACTACAAGAGGGTATATATCACTACAAGTGGGTATACATCACTACAAGAGGGTATACATCACTACAAGAGGGTATACATCACTACAAGAGGGTATATATCACTACAAGAGGGTATACATCACTACAAGAAGGTATACATCACTACAAGAGGGTATATATCACTACAAGAGGGTATACATCACTACAAGAGGGTATATATCACTACAAGAGGGTATACATCACTACAAGAGGGTATACATCACTACAAGAAGGTATACATCACTACAAGAGGGTATACATCACTACAAGAGGGTATATATCACTACAAGAGGGTATACATCACTACAAGAGGGTATATATCACAAGAGGGTATACATCACTACAAGAAGGTATACATCACTACAAGAGGGTATATATCACTACAAGAGGGTATACATCACTACAAGAGGGTATATATCACTACAAGAGGGTATACATCACCACAAGAAGGTATACATCACTACAAGAAGGTATATATCACTACAAGAGGGTATACATCATTATAGAGACAAAGCCGCCATTAACGGACGTAGAACATAAGAAAGAACACTGCAGCAGGCCTACTGGCCCATGCGAGGCAGGTCCAAGTCACCTACCGGCTTAAGCCACAGACCGACCCTAGTCAGGTCAGGTCACACCTACTCATGCATTTATCTAACCTATTTATCTAATTTATTCAAATCTTCCTGGAGTACTTGCTCTGTCCTTGTCAGAATGAATTCGACGGCCTATTTTGGCGTCATCGGCAAACTTGCTTATGTCGCTATTTATTCCCTCATCTATGCTGTGTATGTAAATTGTGAACAACAAGGGGCCCAACAGTAACCCCTGTAGAACCCCGCTCGTGACATGCCCTCACTCTGATTTCTCCCCATTTATGCAAACTCTCTGCTGCCTATCAACCATGCCTCTATCCAGGAAAACATTTCTCCTCCTATTCCGTGTGCCTTAATTTTCCTCAATAGTCTCTGATGTGGGACTCTATCAAAAGCCTTACTGAAGTCCATATGTACACTATAATATTCATTACCATGATCTACCTCCTCAAATACCCTAGTGAAAAAAGTTAGTAAATTCGTAAGGCAGGAACGCCCCTTTGTAAAACCATGTTGAGATTCATAAATCAATTTATGACTTTCAAGATGGCTACGAATTGCCTCTACAATTATTGAGTCACTAATTTTTCCCAGTATGGAGGTTAGGCTAAGGATCTGTCTCCTGTTTTGTAGATAGGTATCACATTTGCCATTTCCCACTTATCTGGCACTATATCAGTTTGCAGTGATATGTTGAAAAGATTAGCCAAAGGTTTGCTAAGTTCCTCTTTAAATTCCTTTAAAACTCTTGCATACAGTTCATCAGGGCCTGGGGATTTTTTAAGTTTTAATTTATCTATTTGTCTAAGGACCATGTCACTTGTGACCCTAATTGTGCATAGTTTATTTTTGTCCTGTTTTACATAATTTATTATTTATGGAATTTCGATAGTATCCTCCTGTGTAAAAACTGAGAGGAAGTGTTAAAAATTCTACACATTTCCTTATCACTGTCGGTGAACTGACCTGAGTAACCTTTGAGTGGGCCTATCTTGTCCCTAATTTTACTTCTTTAACTGAATATATTGATTTCTTAACTGCCCCTCTCCTCTTTTGACTTGCCTATACACGTCTCTCTTTTGGCCAGTGAGATGTTTTAATATATTGTTTATCCATTTAAGATAATTTTTGTTCGATCTAATTTCCTTATTCGGAGCATAAGATGTCTAAGTAGCTAGAACTATGCTATGGAAAAAAATCATATCAGCAACCGTCATCCCCTACCTGACCCATAGTCAGATCATTCCAGTTCACCCCACCCAGGTAATTTCTCAGTCCTATGAAATCAGCCAAGCGGAAGTCAGGGACAGAGACCTGATTGCAGTTATCAGGGTAATTCCATGATATATTAAAACTGGACAATTTGTGACCATTTTCCCCAAGCTCATCATTAACCTCAAGATTATTAAACAGTGATTTCCTGCTAGCAAGAACCAAGTCAAGCAAGTTATTACCTCTAGTTGGTTCTATCACAAACTGTTTTAAAAATAATCCTGAATCATATCAAGAAAGTCGTTTGACTTAAAATTTCCTGTCAAACTGTTAAATTTAAAATCTCCCATTAGCACAACATTTTTGTATGTAGATGCCTTACGAATTTCGTCCCAGGGAAGCTTGTTGTACTCCCTATCAAGGTTTGGAGGCCTGTAAATGACACCCAAGACTAGTTTTTCACGACCCTCCAGAAGCTGTATCCACACAGATTCAGTGGTCAACACTTCTAATTTCATATCATGTCTAACGCAACATTTAAATTATCTCTGATATACTTCGCCACTCCACCACCCTTCCTGTTGACTCCATCATAACGTAATTTAGGTGAGGGTATGGCTGGACTTGCCTGGGTATTGTAACTGACCCAATTTTCCCTAGTTTGTTGTAATTATGTCCTCACTCACTGATAGGAAGTTACTTGGGTTAATTTTTACGCGATAAGGTGATATTTTGTCCCTTTGTTCATAACACCTGAATGCATACCACGACACAAACTTTACACTTATTGGGATTATACCGTGGATAATGCACTAGTTTTCCTAGTGGAGATTGACAGTATTTCAGAGTTTAACTCAACAAGTCAGTATTTTCTTTGTTCTCAGTGGGAGATTTGTGACATGTGTTCAAGCTCCCATGTCTGAATTCAACCTAGTTTGTCACCCTGCCCAGAGCCCACATCTTCGCACAAAAAGAACTGCCGAGTTCTGCTTTATATCTCTTCCTTATTACACATTGCAACAGTATTCAATACAAGAGGGTAGGTTTCTTGTTGTTTAGCTATAGACTAGAATTCATAATAGTCTCAGCTTGTAGAAAAAGTGGGGTGCAGGTTTTTCCTTAATTTTCCTGTAATGGAGAAGAGTAATTACTCTCGCTTAAAAACCCTCACTGTGTAATTGATCAAGAACTCTAGCAAGCAGAGGAAAGCGTGCCTCGTGACGCTATGGTACATGTGGGTTTAATCAAGCTGTTTGCGAGGAAGTCCAGTGGCCCATTCCGAGAGGGCTAAGTCCCTCAGAGGGCTGAGGGAGGCTAAGAGATACCCCCTTTACTGAAGAATTTTCTCCACCTAAGTTTAGTGTTTAATAATAATAATAATAATAATAATAATAATAATAATAATAATAATAATTGAATATAACAATAACAAGAGATGGGGCTGGTATCAACTAGGTGGCTGCAGTCCCCTTTGCGGCCTCGCAGTGGTGACAGTTTAACTGTCAATAATCATCTACCCCCCTAATGCAAAATAATCATCTACCCCTTAATGCACAATAATCATCTACCCCCTCCCCCTAACATACAAATCAATAATGAAACCCACTGAGGGAAGTGGTAGTATTTCCTAACACTGCCCACAGATTTGGGCCAACAACGCACTATCCCACACCAGCCACTAGGCTGGGAATCTCTCCACATATGTTCAACCTGTGATATCAAAGACTCAGGGAACAAAGAAAGGGTAAACTTCACAGCAGCTCGAAAACGTCTTTATAATACCAGAAAATTAACTCTTCAATTATACCTTACTTCTCGCTGTATTTAAAATAACAAGACAAAGCAGGCTGTAATTAGGTGTAAACGGAGAATACAGTGGGATCTTTCTTAAGGCAAGACATGTAAATATGTCGTATGTTCAAGTTTAGTGTGTGTTGAGGTTGTGCTGGGGTGAAGAATACACAAGGGGAGAGGGGGAATACACTGAAGTCCGCAAGAGACGGGAACTTGATCATATCTAGCCATGTTAATAATAAAAAAAGAAGGGATATGGCGGACTGCCTGCTAAACTAGCCTCATCTTACTAAGTTCATAGTCTTCCCAGGTTCCTAGAGTATACGTTTTAATGTTTCTTGTAACGCTGTAATACATCCTCAGACCAGAGTTGGAAAACAACGCCCAGTAAACACTAGGCGTTTTGTTTTCCGTGCCCGAGAGCACCAGGCTTGTGTTCCAGTTGTTTTATCTCATCCTGCAATATGCACTAGACCACGAGAGATTTTAGAATGCTTAACTATTCGCGAAGCGAAAGTAATTAATTTCAGCATTCAAAAAACTTCAGTTCATGTAGCAGGATGCGATGAAACAACTGGAATAAAAGACAGAAACAATACCTAGTGCCTACAGAGTGCTCATGTTGAGTGTGACTGTGATATGGTACTGAGTACTTTGATGAGAAGTGCTCAGGTTCGAGTCCTGCCCTGGTCTGAGAAAACGTTTTTAAATAATTTCTCGTTTCGCGAACTGGTACATGTTATGTATGAGGCCTGGTCTTGGGATCAGGCCGCGGGAGCGTTGACCCCCAGAACACCCTCCAGGCAGGCAGGTATGTATAATTTTATTTGGCAGAGGTAAAACTGGATGCATCAGCAGTAACAGCTTGGTTGATCAAGCCCTGATCCACTGGGAGGCCTGGTCAATGCCTGGGCTGCGGGGGCGTTGACCCCTGGAACACCCTCCATGTAGGCAAGTAAGTAGTGGGCTGTACCCTAACCTGTATGAGAAGTTACACAATGGGAACAAAACATAGCTGTTTCCTTGTCATATTCCATCACAAGGATGGAACTGTTCAACAAAGTGTTGTAATGTGTCAGCCTAAGCTGGGCAAGTATTCCATTCAAGGTTCATCAGCTACGACAGCTTCAGAGGTTTCGTTCCAGCAGAGCTGCATGCAGTTATTATCACATGGGAACTGCCATCTCAGAATAGTTTATCCCATGCACAAGAGAAATTGAATTTTTATGAAGATAGCTCTATCGTCCCAAAGCGGGGACATGAGAAAGAAGGGAGGGAGGGGTGATAAAGGGAAAGAACGGGGGAGGCCAGGGAGGGAGGGAGAGGGGGTAAGTTGCCTCCCTCGACTGGCCGTTACTACCGGCGACAGCTGCCTGGCTCCGCCAAACAATGGTGGTACCCCGGAACACTAACGTCACACGCCTGCTATACACCCGTCATACACGTGCTACACACCAACTACACACACGTGTCATACACCCACCATATCGTATATGTTATACATTCACATTTTACTTTAAAAGCAAGCATGACCTTCTTTAAACCTTGAATGATTACAAATTTGTACTGCATCGATACATTAACTAATGTTTACAGAGGGAGAGAGAAAGAGTGAGAGAGAGTTATGTCAGGTGTCGAGCAATTCAGAGAATGTCAATGTCTGGGGCTGGATCTATAATAATTATAAAATAACTTGCCTCTATGTTTATTACTATGTATTACTCTTAAATTTAACAAAGCTGAAATTTATTTACTATTTAAAAGTTAAATTTAGTGAATTATGTAAATTTTCAATGCTCTAAGCACCGACCATCAAACTTGCCTTCATCTCTCTATCCACACATTTCCCACGTTCCCCTTCATACTCTACAACCTCACCTTACTGACCTTGTTGATCCTAACATCGTGTGGATGGAGAAACGAGAGCATGAAGCAGTACAGCTCATTGCTTAGTCTGCCTATCACGTTATGGGCCTCGTATATCAATGTGGCTTGGCTACACTATTCTTTAACGTTACTAATTGTTACGCCGAGCTATGTTTATAACTCTCTGATCAACTGCTTGACCAACTACACTCACTTGCGCCTTCAGGTCCCGATATTCAGTATGTATAAGGAGTATTACCAATAGGCCCTAGCTGTCTTCAAGAGGGAACTAAACAGGTTCCTAAAGTCAGTTCAGATCAGCCGAGCTGAGTTCGTGCGTTGGACTGCGTGCGACCAGCAGTAACAGCCTCTTTGATCAGGCCCTGATCTACCAGGATGCCTGGACTGGGACCGGCTGAGGAGCACCCTCCAGGCAGACACCAAGCAGGCATACTTAGGATTCATATTAGAAAACTACTTAATGACCACTCACATACACACCCATGCAGCTCCAATGTGGAATCCAACATCCATCCAAGGAGGCACTACCGACCTGTCATCTGCACGTCAGACTGAAGCTGGTTAAACTATTTACATTCTAGTTTGTCTTTCTAATTCTTCTCATGAAACCTGTGATATATTTCTGACTGATTTCGAGTTTTTCTACTCTTACAACCCGGCCTTGGATCAGGCCGTGAAAGGGGATGTCATTTTCTCACTGCTGGGTTAAAGGAAGTCTACCCTGATTTTTCTCATGTACACAGGAACATCCCCTCAGCTGATGCATGGCATACAAGGAGGCCTTGATCTCGAAGAGGACCACACGTACCGCACGTTATACTCAAAACTATACTAAGGAACCTAAACAAATATTCCTACTTTTAAGACTTATACAAATCGTTCGTAACTCCATCATAGTGTAAGTATACAGCCCCACCGTGAAGTTGTGGACTACGTGAGACCAGCAGTAACAGCCTGGTTGATTAGGACCCGATCCATCAGGAGGCCTGGTCAAGGACTGGACCGTGGGGGCACTGACCCCCGAACACCCTCCAGGTAGCTCCCACCTGAACAGGAATGTGTATAAACTAAAAAAAAAAAAAAAGGATCAAGAGAATTGCAACTATACTTCTCTCAGAACTGAGAGGAATGCACTCTTAGTAAAAATTAAAACCAATAAATCTGACGATCTAAGAAACAAGGATCATAGTGGGAATGAAACATGACAAGGGCGAATAAACTCTGAAGAAATGACAATAGAAAATAAGAGATAACACTGAGACGAGAGCCTGGGACAAGGCGGCACAGGTGGAAGCAAAGTGGAACATTAGAAGTTTTTTTTTTAATTGTAGGCTAGAAGAGAAATAAATGAACCTAGACGAGTTGGAGTCGAGCACCAGACATCTTCAAAAGGAGGAGGAACGGCCTGTGATGCCAGAATTCAATAACTGTAAAAAAGAAGCCGAGTTCGGGCCAATCTTGTCTTTCAAAAACACCACTGTGAGCAGTGTGATGAATATACCGGGGAAACTGCTAGCTTTTTGGACTGCATGCGGCCAGCAATAATAGCCAGGTTGATCAGGCCCTAATCCACCGGGAGGCCTGGTCGAGGACCGGGCTGCGGAGACATTGACCCCTTCCCCTCCGGAACAACCTCCAGGTAAAATCCATAATGTATCTAACTTATAGAATGGGGTAGCCGCTCACTGCGGTGCACGTGTATTCAAGACCGACATTAAAAAAAAAAGTACATACAAACAATTGTGTAGCCCCGGGAAGGCAAATATTTATTTTTTCAATAGTCATTGTCCGTGTATTATATTGACCAGTGATCACGAAAGCACGTTAAAGAATTTTCACATACATACTGAAGAACATGTTTTAAAAACGATTTCTTTGATTGTTTTCAGAATCTCTTGAGTGATATCCTGGGTACGTCACTGCATACGTGTGTACACACACAATGCCTCACGCATTCCTAGTACCACGAGGACTCGGCTGCCTAATTTCATTATTCATTGGAAAGACGTAACAGTATTCGAGGTTGTACACAGAATGGGGAGCGGGAAGTGGCGGCCAACGGGACGGAGGGAAGCGTGATGGGGCAGGGGGATGTGAAGAGGAAGGGGTGTGGAGGGGAGGGGATCGTGGAGGGGTCGAAGAGTGTATAGGAGAGTGGACAGGGAATGGAGTGTGGATGGATGGGTATGAGGTGGAGTGTAAGTGGATGAACGGCCATGAGGGGAAGTATAGGTGGAGGGATGCCTATGAAGGTGATAGTAAATGGCAGGGTAGACAGGAGAGATAGGTTGAGTGGAGGGAGAGAGGGGGAGGAAGAACGTAAATACTGTGCCTATTTGTAGCTAAGCGCAGTGCCATACTCCTGGTGTCTCCTCATTAATATGTTCCGCCTTTTTTTTCTTTTACAATTTTCACTTATGATAGTCTACCCAAGATATACAGAACATTGGAGAGGAGCTAAGCTTATAAAAAAAAAAAAAGTACATAAAACCAAAACATCAGCCAGCTGTGCCTCCAGCCTGTGCTGATCCACAGTTGGCTAAAGACTCTACCACAGCCATCACTACAGATATAACAGCCACCATTACAGAAAACCACAGCCACAGTATCCCCTAAGCAGTCTGCTTAGGGGGACAATGTTGGTCTATTAGAACCAGCTGGTGGCGGTGGTGTTTCTAGCATAGTTTGTGAGGGTTGTAGTGCGGTTCTTGAAACTACACAAATTAAGAACGGCTGCCTTCAAGAGGGAGCTGGACAGATACCCAAAGTCAGCACCAGACAAGTAGCAGGGCTGTGGTTCTGCGTTAGACTACGTGCGGTCAGCAGTAACAGCCTGGTTGATGAAGTCCTGATCCACCGGGAGGCCTGGTCAAGGACCGGGCCGCGGGAGCGTTGACCCCCCGGAACACCCTCCAGGTAGGTAGACGTTACTACCTCTTTCAATTTAATCCATTATTTTTCCATTAATTTCCCAGTCTCCCTTCGGCGAGATATACCTGTCTGCCTGCTATCAGCCAGCCTGGGTACCTGTAATGTTTCAGACTTTCATTATATATTCATACATTTGAAAGATACATTATAGTTAGCCTGTATA
>NC_069410.1:4205509-4330509 GCF_026875155.1 Cherax quadricarinatus | reverse complement strand
TTCACCGCTGCACACATACTAACAAGTGTTTGTATTGCAATATATCATCGCGTTCAAAGAAATCAATTTCCCTATATGTTTAAGCTTCATTAGTATATTACGGTACTTAGTGCAAGGGGCCCAAGACTATTCAACAACCTCCCACCATACATAAAGGGGATTACCAATGGACCCCTAGCTATCTTCAAGAGGGAACTGGATAGGTTCCTTACGTCGGTCCCTGACCAGCCGGGCTGTAGCTTGCAAGTTGTAATGCTTGCGATCAGCGGTAACAACCTGATTGACCAGGCCCTGATTTGCCGGAAAGCCTGGTCTGGGACCGGGCCGCGGGGTCTCTGACTCTGGAAACACTCCCCAGGTAGTTTTAGCTTTAAGTAAATCAATGATCAGAGTATCACTTGGCTGCATGTAATTGATGCTGAAAGTTTTGTTATATTCACTTGTCTTTATAAAAGCTGTACACTCTAAATATATTTGTCATTCACACAATGCACAATTTATATCGAGACTACAACTGATTACTCGCTACCGCCGTAAATAAAAGGCCACTTTGTCTTGGGTGCTACCCTGTGTCATCGTTCTCAACACTGGACAATTAAGGCTCTCACAACGTTCAAAACAAAAGTAACAACACCACTAATGTTGAGTGACACTGTTTACTCTCGGTTGTCAGTCCCTGAGTAACTTAGCCCCATCAGGAATAAGGTGCCAGTCTATGCTATACTGTAAAGTGAATTAGTATAGAGCTGAATCGATCGTCAATCCCCGACCTATACACATTATTTAGACCCCTACGACCCTTCGCACCAGAGGCGGTGTTCCCGCGGGCCAGCTCTATTATATCCTTGTGCAGTTCAGTAGAACTTGGATCCTTGTAGTCACTTACTATAAAGGCAGGAAAACACTTTTCCAGAGGTCTGCGATATAAACACATTTTTCATACCCCCAATGGCGGTAATGATTAAGTCATACATTATTTATAGTATCCAGGGTCATAACGCACGTCGTGTGGCGAGGCCTCAGAAAGGATATCCTCAACACTCATTCAAAAGCTTACTATTTACTGACAACTTCAACACAGAGGCAATACCAGGCTGAGAGACAGCCCCTCGCGGAACACAACTGTGATAGTCTTAATAACAACAGTCTGTATTACCCTTGTGGGTTTAGCGCTTAGTTTTGATAATAGTATAAGTGCTTCATCTTCGCAAATCTCGCCAGCCACTAAGAGATACATCGGAACGTAAAAATTAACACTGCAGCAGGCCTACTGGTCCATGCTAGGCAGGTCCAACTCGCATCCACTTATATACCCCCCCCAATGATGCCATCTGCGAGCCTGTTCCACTCATCTACAACTCTGCTTCCAAACCATTACCTCCCTTCATTCTTTCCAAATCTAAATTTGTCAGACTTGAATTCATTGCTGCGAGTTCTGCCTTAGATACTTTCAATATATTATATCCCCTTTATTTATTCCCGTTTTCCACTTGTTAACTTCAATCATAGTCTTTTCATAGAGTGAAAATTCAGTGCTTTCAAGTTTCTGATAGACGGGATCAACTTCATCATCCTACTCTGTGTATTTTCCAGTACATTTATGTCCATTCTATAATATGGAGACCAGAACTGAGCGGTATTATATAAATGAGGCCTTAGAAAACACAAAGTTGAAGAATAACCTTAGGATTTCTATTATTTATACTTCTTGATATAAAGGCAAGAATCTTATAAACTGTATTGCAAACATTTAACACTGCTGTCTTGGTTTAAAATTTATGCTAACCAAAACTTCTAAATCTTTTTTCTTCATTATCTGACTATGATCCACATTATTTAACTTATAAGTTCTATAGTTATATTTCCCACTTCTCCGATCACAACATTAATTAATCCAGGTCATCCTGTAGCTTTCATCAGAAATTATATGACGACCTATGTTAGTGTCATCAGCAAACTTAAAACTTATGTAGCTACTTAGCCCCTCATGTATGTCTTTTATGTAGAGTAGGAACAACAACGATCCCAGTGCTGATCCCCGTGACACAACTTGATTTCTCCTTATTTACGCGCACACTCTGCTGCCTATCTGTCAGCTATAACTTGAACCAAAAGATAATTTCTTCCGTATCTTTTATTGTTCATCCATTTAGGGTAATCTATATTTAATGCAATTTCCCCATTAGAAATATATACCCAGGTATATACTGGCAACCTCCCTCACCATCATCTATCCAGCTTCCCTCACGATAATCCCTAGTCAGGTTACGCTAGTGTGTACTACATAGATAATCCCTGATGCCCATGTTGTCTAAAGCGCAAAAATTGGGGGCCTCGACTTTGCTGTCGTTATTAAGGTAATTTTATGAAACAATGAAACCAGGTAATTTGTGATTGTTTTCTCCATCCTCTTCATTAACTTCAATATCATTTATCTTTTGACTCCTTATTTGCTACAACCAAGTCAAGTGAGTCATTCCCTCTAGTGGGTTCTGACACAAACTGATTTAAAAAAGTAATCCTTAACTATTTCTAGAAAGTCGCTGAACTGTAGATTTCCCGTCAAATTAATCTAATCCATTCAGTTAAAGTTAAAATTTACGGTTAAAAACTACATTTTCGAATCTATAGATGCCTCAGCAATTTCGTCCCAATAAAATTTACTATGGTCACTATCTAGGTTTGGAGGTCTGTTGCTCACACATAAATAAGCTTTTCATGAACCTGCAGCCATTCAAGTTATTAAGGATGCGTGTCGCCTGTTCACCATCATCCCTAAAAGAAGGTTCACACTCTCAACAGGATACGTACACGTCTAGGTGTACGTTCCCTGTTGCCCACGTGCTGTGCAGCTGCGAATTTCTCTCTCCCTCCTCCACACATGCGCCTGCATAACAACTGGCGGCACGGCACTCAACAATCAACAAATTGCCGCTGACACTGCCAACTGCTCAATTTGCAGTGGAGAGAGTGCAAGCGAGATATCAAATATACTACCTAAAGATGAATTTTCTAGCCACAGAGAGGTAAGAAACTTGTAGCGTCTACGACTTAAAACTTATGATACCTTGCGGGTTCGTTGAAGTGTAATTAGGTATCTGCTGAAAACGATCGATGTCCCATTAAAATTACCGAGTAAAGGAAGAGCCGGTCATTGTAATTTCTAGTTTATTTTTGAGTCGCTGTTGAATGCTACCATGTCACACAATATTCCCACTACCCCAGGTCAACTTGACATTGTGGAGGCAAAAACTATACACAACTTCAAGGATAGATATAATCTGAAGTTATGAGCAGACTTCTGCGAATGAGTTCTTGCCGTAAATAATAAACCCCACTGTTAGTCCCACCACCTAGCCTCGCTACACCAGGTCCACTAGCACTTGTGTGACTAGTAAAACAGGAGGAAAAATTCCAGTCCGAGGAAGGTTGCACAGCTAACCTGCATACCACATACATGACAACCTGAGGCTTGCATCACCTCTTGCAAAACTCACCGACAATCACAACAGTCACAAGTAGTGTCACCATTAGTGTGGCTGTGGTTTGTGTTGTTTTTATTATGATTATTATCATTATTTGAAAGAGAATGGCGATAGCAAACATTTAACCCATTATAACATTTTTTTTATGAAGTACTGTTTGAATCTTATTTACACACACACACACACACACATTTTCTTAGACTGCAAGAAGGCGTTTGACACAGTACCACACAAGAGATTAGTGCAAAAACTGGAGGACCAAGCAGGAATAACAGGGAAGGCACTGCAATGGATCAGGGAATACTTGTCAGGAAGACAGCAGCGAGTAATGGTACGAGGTGAGGTGTCAGAGTGGGCACCTGTGACCAGTGGGGTCCCACAGGGGTCAGTCCTAGGACCAGTGCTGTTTCTGGTATTTGTGAACATGACGAAAGGAATAAACTCCGAGGTGTCACTGTTTGCAGATGACGTGAAGTTGATGAGAAGAGTTCATTCGATCGAAGACCAGGCAGAAATACAAAGGGATCTGGACAGGCTGCAGACCTGGTCCAGCAACTGGCTCCTGGAGTTCAATCCCACCAAGTGCAAAGTCATGAGGATTGGGGAAGGGCAAAGAAGACCGCAGATGGAGTACAGTCTAGGGGGTCAGAGACTACAAACATCACTCAAGGAAAAAGATCTTGGGGTGAGTATAACACCAGGCACATCTCCTGAAGCGCACATCAACCAAATAACTGCTGCAGCATATGGGCGCCTGGCAAACCTCAGAACAGCATTCCGACATCTTAATAAGGAATCGTTCAGGACCCTATACACCGTGTACGTTAGGCCCATACTGGAGTATGCAGCACCAGTTTGGAACCCACACCTAGCCAAGCATGTAAAGAAACTAAAGAAAGTGCAAAGGTTTGCAACAAGACTAGTCCCAGAGCTAAGAGGTATGTCCTATGAGGAGAGGTTAAGGGAAATCAACCTGACGACACTGGAGGACAGGAGAGATAGGGGGGACATGATAACGACTTACAAAATACTGAGAGGAATTGACAAGGTGGACAAAGACAGGATGTTCCAGAGACTGGACACAGTAACAAGGGGACACAGTTGGAAGTTGAAGACACAGATGAATCAAAGGGATGTTAGGAAGTATTTCTTCAGCCACAGAGTAGTCAGGAAGTGGAATAGTTTGGGAAGCGATGTAGTGGAGTCAGGATCCATACATAGCTTTAAGCAGAGGTACGATAAAGCTCATGGTTCAGGGAGAGTGACCTAGTAGCGACCAGTGAAGAGGCGGGGCCAGGAGCTTGGAATCGACCCCTGCAACCTCAACTAGGTGAGTACAACTAGGTGAGTACACACACACACACACACACACACACACACACACACACACACACACACACACACACACGTACATATAACGAAGATGCTCCAGAAATTAACAAATGGTTAACGAAAGCTTTTTTTTACAAGCAATGAGGATGCTTCATCAGTGACAAGGGGGAAATAAAAGGATATCTGAAGGACGTTTCCAGGGGTCAACGCCCCCGCGGTCCGGTCCAGACCAGGCCTTCTGGGAAGGGATAAACTCCTGATCAATCAGGCTGTTACTACTAACCGCCCAAAGTCCAACGTACCAACCATAGCCCGGCTGGTCTGGCTCTGATTTGAGGAACTTGTCCAGTTCCTTCTTGCAGAACACCAGAGGTTTACTGGTAATTTCTCTTATGAACGGAGGGAGGGCGTTGAAGAGCCGAGGACCTCTGACATTCATCGAGTTCTCTTGCTGTACTATCGCTCTGTTTTTAATAGCTATTGTACACCGTCGGCCAAGTCTCTTGTTGTCATATGGATAGTGATTCTGCTGGCTTCTCACATACGTAGCCTTGGGTTCGATCCCCCTTCAGTTTTTATGTTTTTACTAAACAACTTCTCGTAGTGCAGTGTTGTGCTTAAAATAAAAGCAGGAAGCTAGAGCCACACCAGAACCCCGCTCTCCAAGCTTCCTACTGCACCAGCTGTGAACAGTGATCACACAGCACCCTCCATACCACACCAGCTGGAACAGTGACACAGCACTCCACACCACCCCACACACACACGCAACATGACACACTACTGTGCACAGGATCACACTCACCTCACACTACACCCGTGAACAGTGATCACACTCACTGCAACATCACACCATGAACAGCATCACACACACCCACCACAGTGACCAGCTACAGTGACCACACACCTCCCACCACCACTGTGACATGATCACACGCACCCACCACCACCAGCAGTGAACAGTGATCACAAGCACCCTCCCCACTACCCAGCTGTGACAGTGATCACACATGCACCCTCCACACACACCAGCTGTGAACAGTATCAACAGCACCCTCCCACCACTAACCAGTGTACACACCACACCTCCCCACTACCCAGCTGTGACAGTGATCACAAGCACACTGCACCCACCACACCACGTACAGTGATTACAAGCCACCCTCCACCCACCAGCTGTGAACAGTGTCACACAGCCCCTCACCCACCACACCAGCTGTGAACAGTGAAGGAACGCATCAAAGCAGGGTGTGGAGTGAATGATACCATACAACTGTGGACAGTGATCGACAGAGCACTCATGAAGCTACAGTGTGATGAGAAGTGATCATGAAGAGCATAACGGAAAATGCAGAGTGAGACGTGATACAGAACCTCCTCGAGTACGGGTGTCAGGTGAGGGAAGATGAGGATAGGTATGTGGGAAATGAGGGTGAGGGAATTAAGAGGCAGGCAGAATGAACAGTGGAGGAAGGTGTAAAGAGAGGTAAAGAGTAAGAAGATGGCAAAGGGGAAGTGATGAGGAGGGCGAGAGGTGATAGGTGGGGGGGGGGGTTAGGAGGGGAATAGCCTGAGTTTGGAGAATTAGGCGAGTGAGCTTAAGGTGAAGCGAGTTGGGTGAGTGACGGAAATGCCCGGGTACCAGTCACACGAGTGTGGACACTGATGCATGCACTCATTGTTTATTATGACTTACGATTCATCATGTACGTTTCTTTACCACTAAGCACTAACAAGTCACTGATAAAAGCTCTCCTACGACACCGCCCACAACAACCAACTAACGCCTAGGTATCTTTTTACTGCTAGTTGAACTGCATTAATTGTATAGCTCAGAGAAATAAAATTAGTAGTAGTAGTAGTAGTAGTAGTAGTAGTAGTAGTAGTAGTAGTAGTAGTAGTAGTAGTAGTAGCAGCAGCAGCAGCAGTAGCAGCAGCAGCCGTAGCAGCAGCAGTAGCAGCAGTAGCAGTAGTAGTAGTAGTAGTAGTAGTAGTAGTAGTAGTAGTAGTAGTAGTAGTAGAGAGGAGGAGGAGGAGGAGGAGGAGGAGGAGGAGGAGGAGGAGGAGGAGAAGCAGCAGGAGGAGGAGGAGGACGAGGACGAGCAGCAGCCGCAGCAGTAGCAGCCGCAGCCGTCCAACCCATTTCACCCTTACCCAGGACTGAACCTGGGGCCCCTCCGATTGCGAGTCAAACTCGCTACCACTAATCTACGAGGGATCAATGATAAAAGAATATCTTTCACATCTGGACGTGAGTAAGGTCCTTGATAAAGCAGTGCACTAGATATATAATGGAGGTGCCAGCACATGCTGCTGGAGATGAAACTTGCTCTTAGAGCCACACGTAGTGAACTCATTAGATTTGCCAGTGGCACTTGATAGTTTAGTGTGTAGATACAGGAAAGGTTCAGAAAAAAAGGCAATAATATTAGGCATATATCTGTATTATGACAGGTAACAATATTATCATAAATGAGGAGAAATCCGACTAGCGTTTCACAGGGTTAGTGTTGAGTCACTTATTCATAATTTACACAAACGAACTGAATTAAGGAATAAATATTCTGCATCCATGGAGACCAGAACTGCCCCGCATGAGACTCAATAATGTCTATCTTATTCTATTCAAAAATCATTAAAACCATTTGCTTATTCAGAATCTTGAACATAATTATATTTCTAGTATTATCAAATTTACACTTTCCTTTTCAGCTTGCTACTCTCCTCCAATTATTCGCTATTATATTACACGAATCATAACTCCAAAGCAAGTACAATTATTCAGTCTAATTTCCACATTCTGCAGTCCATATCCGTAATTTGTTCCGTGTCATCGGCTAGATTGTCATTAAATTTAGGATAAAGGGAAAATATCCCCACCATTTATGACGAAAAGAGATGCTAGGTTGTAGTTAGCTAAGAACACTGTGGAAAAAAGTGGCACTCCTTCTAGAAGCATAAACCAGTGAGGTTACTGTCCAAAAACTGTACCTTAGTATATGACCTTTGGTGTTCAGGAATACCTTTACCTTTGATATACCTCTGATTAGTTTCAAGAGTCTTCCTACTCCCGAAGCCGGTCATGGGCCAGGCTCGTCTGGCGCTAGCCTGGTAAATCAGGCTGTTACTGCTGGAGGCCTGCCATCCCACATATCCATCACAGCCTGGTTGATCTGGTACCTGGTTAAGATACTTGTCCAATTTCCTCTTGATTATTATTATTATTATAACCAAAAAGAAGCGCTAAGCCACAAGGACTATACAGCAATTTCCTCTTGAAAATTTCTAATGTTGATATAGTGTTCCCTTATTGTGCCTACCACACCCCTGCTTTTCACTGGGTTTATTTTGCACTTCCTCAAATATTTCTCGCTCAGTATACTGTTATGGCAGTGCGCAAATTTGGGACTAGGCCCTCGAGTACTTCCCAGATACATATTATCATGTAGCTCTCTCTTTTCCAGTGAGTACATATTTAAGATTTTAAGGCATTCCCAATAACTTAAATGCATTACTGGCTCTATGTGGGCCGTAAACGATCTCTATATTTGTTCTAGCTCTGATATTTCTCCAGCCCTGAATGGGGCCATCAATACTGAACTATATTCCAAATGAGGGAGCACTAGCCATTTGAAGTGTCATCATCGGCATTATTTCCCTTGTTATGAAAGTTTTCATTACCCACCCCGTCATTCTCCTTTCTTTGTGACCTTTGTCTTACTGTGTTCTTTGAAAGAAAGGTCAGCTGACAGTTATTCCCAAGTCTTTCGCGTATTCCTTTCGTTCTACTTGACGATCCTCTTCAATTTTGTATATAGTGTTCCTTTTGAATTCATCATTCTTTCCATACCTAAGCAGTTGGAACCTATCACCATTGAACGTCATGTTCTCCACTGCCCAGTGAAAAACACTGCTTATGATTATATTTTCCTGTAATTTTTCAGTGTCTTTGCCCGAAGTGACATTCATGCTTATTTTAAGTGTCATCTGCAAATGATGATACAAAACTATGACGGGTGTTTATGTCTATGTCTGCTATGAGGATGAAAAACAGCAGAGATGCCAGGACAGTGCCTTGGAGAACTGAGCTTTTTACCTCGCTGATGCTAGATTTTACTGTTGACTTTTAATTTTTGTGTTCTGCGTGTTAGGAACCCGAAAATCCATCTGCCTACCTTCTCCGTAATGCATATGGCCCTCATTTTTGTGTGCAATCACCCCATGATCACATTTGTCAAATGCCTTTGCAAAGTCTCTATATATCACATCTGCATTTCGGTTGTCTTCCAAAGCCTCCTTAATTCTATCATAGTGATTCAGCAGCTGTGGCAGGCATGATCTTCCTGCTCGAAAACCATACTAGTTTGGGTTATTCCGGTTGTACTATTCCATGAAATTTGTAATCTGCCGTCTCATCACTCTTGAAGATTTTTATGGTGCGGGAAGTTAGGGCTACTGGTCTGTAATTTTTAGCTAGTTCTCTAGTACCTCCCTTATGCAATGGAGCTATGTCTACACTCTTTAAGGTCTCCGGTATTTCATCTAGATCTAGGCTCTTTCTCCAAAGAATATTGAGGGCTCTTGCTAATGGTACTTTGCATGTTTTTATAAGGCATTCCATAAACCTAGTTCAGGTGATGAGTGGACATGATTTCAATTTCTTTTTCGAAATCTCTAGGGGTACTTCGCACTTTTTTATAAGGCATTCCATGAATCTGGTACAGGTGCTGAGTGGGCATGATTTCAATTTCTTTTTCGAAATCTATGGAACTGGTACTAATGTCAGTTAGTTGGTCTGAGCAGCCTTCCGCTGGAGTGAAAAACGTTTCTGCATTCTCTACTTTGCTGTCATTTAGTGGGTTGCTGAACACCGACTTACATGAGTGGACATGAGTTTATACTCGTTTGTACTTCTGTGATGTTGTGGTCAGAGTAAATTGCTTTTGTATGTCTCTGAGTAGTCCCTCGTTGTTTGTGAATATCAAATCCAGGGTATTTTCATTTCTAGTGGGATCAGTTATCTGTTGGTTCAACGAGTACTTTTCACAAAGCCTCATTTGTTCCCTGGTATGTACATGTTGAGCCAGGGTGCTTCCAGGAGATATTTCTGGTATAACGCTGTGTTGAGCCATCTTCCATTTTACATGTAGGAAATTAAAATCTCCGAAAAGGATATTTGATGTGGGATTTTCTAGCCTATCAAGACAGCTATTTATCTTAACTGGTCTGTGAATTCTTCAGCAGTTGCTGACGATGTTTAGGGTTATATAATAAGATAATTACCAAATTCCTATTTTCAACGATAATACCTAAAATTTCTCCTGTATCATTCGTAGTAATCAGCAGTTCTGAACAACAGAAAGTATCTTTCACATAAAGTCCTACCCGTCCCTCTCTGTGGCCTATTAATTCTATCACATCGATACATGTTACAGTTTTCTATCTTTATCTCTCCCTCCAAAACATCCATTGTCTGTGTTTCTGTAAATGTTCCAAACATGGTATTCACTTCTGAAAGAAGCCCACTAATATAACTTTGTCGTTATTTGATTTCAAACCCTGAACGTTTGCAAAGTGGAAGCAGGATTTAATTTGGGATATTTTGATTTGCTGTGTGTTTAGTTAGTAGCACTGGTGGTGTAGTACCTGGTATGACCCCCGGTGTACATATCTGGTTTCTCCAGTACTAATCTTGCATTTGATTGTATATTCGACCCTGATAAGTGGATGCCTGGCTTATTATGTCCCACTGTTGTGCCCCTCCGTCCCATTTATAGTATTTCCCCATTCTGCCTCTTTCTCTGGGCCGTTTGTTTATCTTTATGTCTAAAAAAGACTGCTGTTCATTTTTCATTTCTCTGTAGCGCCGCATACCTTTTACATGGTGGTCTGGACAGTTCAGGTCATAACATTCTCTGAACTTTGTTGAAGCTTTGCACATCAATGGATGGAAGTACCTGCATTCTTTGTCAAAGCAACACTTCCCCTTTCTCAACATGTTTGCATATTTTCTGCTATGTATTTAAGCATGCTCTCCCATATAGGAACATTCCTTTTGCATAATATTTGCAGATGTCCTGGCTGCCTACATTTACTGACTTTGACTCCTTATTTTCTGGCAGATATAATATAGTAATATCTTTATTTCTACAAGTACATAAACAAGGTATCCAGTCCTAGCTGACATCAATGACATACTACTATATAAAAGCCGCTTGTTATGCAGAGCATTTTGGGCAAATTAGGTCAGTTCTGTCCCAGGATGCGACCCACACCAGTCGACTAACACCCAGGTACTCACTGTTACTGATGGGTGAACATGGACAATCGGTGTAAGGCAACACGCCCAATGTTTCCACCCCCCCTCACCGGGAATCGAACCCGGACCCCTCACCGTGTGAAGCAAAAGCTTTTGCCACCAGGCATTCTCTTGTTTCTTTTCATCTAAGCATATCTCTTTCCGTTTTTCTGCTTCATGTTTTCCTGCTACATATTTCTCTTCCTCCTTTCTTTACCTTAATGTCGTGTACCAATTTTTTGTTTTCTGACTTGCCCTGAATGACGGTCTCCACCCTTATTTCAACTCCTTGGTCTATACTTTTATTCCCTCCTCCTTGTTCTCTAATTTCCCCCCCCCACACTTTTTATATATATCTGGCAAACTTCTTAGGAACTTTCTTACGTTTTCTAGGTTTTCACTTTTCAGTACTTCCCTTATGCCTGACCAGCTTTCCATCTCACTGGAGATGGAAAGCTGGTCAGACATAAGGTCATTTCTCATGGCTAAATTAAGCTTTGTACATGATACATGAAATGTTGTTCCAAATATTTCACAATCAATACCCCTCATTCTTCTTTCATGGAAGATACACGATTCCTGAAAGACGGGTGAAGAATAAATAAGACACGTGCAACGATTGGGTACCTTTATTGTTAAAACGTTTCGCCTACACCAAGCCAATAAGTCAGTGATGATCCTTTATAAATCACTTGTTCTCTCTAGGTTGGAATACTGCTGTACATTAACATCCCCATTCAAGGCAGGTGAAATTGCAGATCTAGATAATGTACAGAGAACCTTTACTGCACGTGTAAGTTCCATTAAACACCTTAACTACTGGGATCGCCTGGAAACACTTTACTTGTACTCACTGGAGCGGAGGCGATATATATATATATATATATATAATATATATATATATATATATATATATATATTATATATATATATATATATATATATATATTATATACACACACACACAAATAACCCGCACATAGAAGAGAGAAGCTTACGACGACGTTTCAGTCCGACTTCGACCATTTACAAAGTCACACTAACCAGAAGTGGAGCAGGACGGCTATATATAGGCAGGAAGAGGTAGTGGTGGTGGTAGTAGTGGGGAATTAAGGAGGAGGAGCCAGTCAAATACAAAGAAAGGGGAGCACTGCAAGGGAGCTAGGTGCCCACAGAGGGAGAGCAAGTGCACAGAGGTAGGTGAAAGGGGAAATGGCGAAATAAATAATGAAGGAACAGAAACACGAGACAGAAGAAAGAAAGACAACCCAGAGGAGAAAAAGGAAAGAGAAAATGGGAAGAGGGAGAAGAAGAAAAAGAAAAAGAAAAAAATGAGGAATCAGGTTAAGTCACGGGTGTTCTGAAGTTTGGAGCATTTTACAATGTAGTGGGAGAGGAAGGCATCTACAGAGACGAAGCCGGACTAAGATTCATACAAGGAAAGTTGTGTATTAGAGAGGATTCAACTAGACGGCGACTGTTAGAGTTGGAAGTAGGGAAAACAGTTTTAGCGGAAGACCAGTCAATAGGATGGCTATGATCTCTGACGTGACAGAACAGAGCATTGTTAGTGTCGGCAAGCCTAACACTATTTTTGTGCTCCCTAATTCTGTCAGAAAGAGATCGACCAGTTTCTCCAAACTATTGAAGAGGACAGGAGGAGCAAGAAATAGAGTAGACACCAGGAACATCTGTAGAGGCAGGAGAGGTATGAACGAGATTAGTGCGAAGAGTGTTAGTCTGGCGGAAGGTAAGCTTGATGTCTAACGGACGGAGAGAATTGTTGAGATTAGAAAGACCGGAAGATTCTGGAGGTACTGGTTCCTAATCTGCAGACGGAAATCACTCCCTATGAAAGCAAAAGACTTGGCAGGCGATGCAACATACCCCCAGTGAAAAGTAGGGGCGCCACTGATACACTACGAGAAAACACAGTAAGTGTCCGGGGCCCAAGACTGTTCAACAGCCTCCCACCAGCCATAAGGGGAATTGCCAATAGACCCCTGTTTGTCTTCAAGAGGGAGTTGGACAGATACCTAAAGTCAGCGCAGGATCAGCCGGGCTGTGGCTCGTACGTTGGATTATGTGCGGCCAGCAGTAACAGCCTCGTTGATCAGGCCCTGATCCACCGGGAGGCCTGATCGTGGACCGGGCTGCGAGGGCGTTGATCCCCGGAATGCCCTGCAGGTAGGTAGACACGGTAGGCTTCTTCAGTGAAAATCAGACAAGAAATTGGCTGAAGGAGCCTATCGTGTAGGCGAAACATTTCAACAGTAAAGACGCTCAACTGCTTCTTAAAACTCTCTCAGATATTTTTAATAATGTGAGGAGTCGGTACAATCGGTCTATAGTTCTTTGCTACAGCTGTGTTGTCATCTTTCTGGCGTGGAGCAGCACCTGATTTCTTAATCCTAAGGAACCATTGTGATGCCTGAAGACACTATTTTGCTGGGTAGTACAAATTTTATGTTATAATTTTCCTGAAAATTTTCTCCAGATTGCAGTAAACCAATATTTTTATCAACCATTTTTACTTATCCCTTTTGATGATGCATCGGAAATGTATAAAAACTGAGTGAAAAGAATACTTATGTTTCGAGATTAAAAAAGAAAAAAATCGTAACCCATCAAAGATGTTACAAGGTCGGAAGCGAAGTTCTCCTCTCTGTTAACCCCTCAAGGGAGGTTCCTTGACGCTGGTGAGGAGCTCTTAATCTCGAGAATTGGATCTGTGCTCCAGTTCCCTGAACTGAGCCTGAATGCCTCCCATGCCCCCTCCTGCCACAGGCGCTGTGTAATCCCTACGGGTTTAGCACTCCCCGCGATAATTCTTTCTGTTAAGCTAACATGTAGAGGCGTGATAACCACTTACCGTTAAGACTTGCAATTCACCACTCACCATGAAGACACGATTCACCACTGTGTGTGTTAGTTACCATTCTGTCCTAGGCACATGTCGATTAGACACTTGCCTTGTTGTATATAAGTGTGTGCATGTGTGTGTGTGTGCGTATGCGTATGCGTGTGCGTGTGTGTGTGTGTGTGTGTGTGTGTGTGTGTGTGTGTGTGTGTGTGTGTGTGTGTGTGTGTGTCCATCCCTACCACTGTGCCATAGTTTTCCTTGATCTCTGCTGAGCCACCGACAACAAAGCATCAGTCATGCATTACTGCACTATACTCACTTCCTGTCTCTGTAGGTCACTGCTATCGCTGAAGATATTCCATATGAGAAGTATCTAACACCACTGAGAAGTATCTAACACCACTGAAAAGTATCTAACACCCCTGAGAAGTAACTAAAACTACTGAGAAGTATCTTACACCACTGAGAAGTAACTAAAACTACTGAGAAATATCTAACACCACTGAGAAGTATCTAGCACTACCGAGAAGTATCTAACACCACTAAGAAGTATCTAGTAACACCGAGAAGTATCTAACACCACCTAGAAGCTCTAACACCTGGAGGCTACCTGGAGGGCATTCCGGGGATCAACGCCCCAGCGGCCCGGTCCACGACCAGGTCTCCTGGTGGATCAGGGCCTGATCAACAAGGCTGTTACTGCTGGCCGCACGCAATCCAACGTACGAACCACAGCCCGGCTGATCCGGCACCGTCTTTAGGTATCTGTCCAGCTCCCTCTTGAAGACAACCAGGAGTCTTCCCGTAATGCCCCTTATTGCTGGTGGGAGGCTGTTGAACAGTCTTGGGCCCCGGACACTTATTGCGTTTTCTCTTAGTGTACCAGTGACGCCCCTACTTTTCACTGGGGGTATGTTGCATCGCCTGCCAAGTCTTTTGCTTTCGTGTGGAGTGACTGCTGTGTGCATATTAGGGAACAGTCCCTCCAGAATCATCCAGGTGTAGATTATGATCTCTCTCTCTCGCCTGCGCTCTAGTGAGTACAGTAAAGGTTCTCTGTACATTCTCTAGTTTTGCAATTTCACCTGCCTTGAATAGGTATGTTAATGTACAGCAGTATTCCAGCCTAGAGAGAATAAGTGATTTAAAAAGGATCATCATTGGTTTAGCATCTCTTGTCTGGAATGTTCTCAGTATCCATCCTATCAGTTTCCTAGCAGATGTGATAGTGGCATTGTTGTGGTCCTTGAAGGTGAGATCTTCGGACTTTACCACATCCAGGTCCTTCACATTACTTTTCCGCTCTATTGTGTGATTGGAGTTTGTAGTATACTCAGTCCTAGTTATTATTTCCTCCAGTTTTCCATAACGGAGTAGTTGGAATTTGTCTTCATTGAACATCATATTGTTCTCTGTTGCCTATTGGAAAACTTGGTTTATAAATTCTTGGAGCTTTGCCGTGTCCTCAATGGATGACACTCTCATGCAGCTCCTAGTATCGTCTGCAAAAGATGATACAGTGCTGTGGTTTATATCTCTGTCTATGTCTGATATGAGAATAAGGAACAGGATAGGTGCGAGTACTGTGCCTTGTGGGACAGAGCTCTTCACTATGGCAGCATCTGATTTAACTCTGTTTACCCCTACTCTTTGTGTGCGATTGGTTAGAAAGTTGAAGATCCATCTGCCTACTTTGCCGGTTATCCCTTTAGCACGCATTTTGTGTGCTATTACACCATGGTCGCACTTGTCAAAGGCTTTTGCAAAGTCTATGTATACTACATCCGCATTCTGTTTGTTTTCCAGTGCATCTAGGACCATATCATAGTGGTCAAGCAGTTGCGAAAGGCAGGAGCGACCTGTTCTGAAACCATGTTGCCCTGGGTTGTGCAATTTTTGGGAGTCCAGGTGGTTTGCTATCCTGCTTCTTAGAACTCTTTCAAAGATTTTTATGATGTGGGACGTTAAAGCTATTGGTCTATAGTTCTTCGCTACTGTTTTGCTGCCACCTTTATGGAGTGGTGCTATATCTGTTGTTTTTAGGGACTGTGTAATCTCGCCTGTCTCAAGCTCCTTCTCCATAGCATACTTAGGGCCCGTGAGAGGGGTTTCTTGCAGTTTTTAATGAATACCGAGTTCCACGAGTCTGGGCCTGGGGCTGAGTGCATGAGCATGTCGTCGATGGCTTTCTCAAAGTCTAGTGGAGTTAGGGTTATGTCATAAATCTGGCCTACGTTGGCAGGGTTTTGAGGCTCATTCATGAAAAAATTGTTTGGATTGTCTATCTTTAAACTGGTCAGTGGCTCGCTGAACACTGAGTCATACTGCGATTTCAGTATCTCGCTCATTTCTTTGTTATCGTCTGTGTAGGATCCGTCTTGTCTGAGCAGGGGCCCTATACTAGAAGTGGTTTTTGACATTTTTTTGGCATATGAAAAAAAATATTTCGAATTTCTTTCAAATCCATTAATCACTTTTAGTTCCTCTTGTCTCTCCTGGATCCTGTATGAGTCCTTTAACTTTAGCTCAATATTTTCCACTTTCCTGGTTAGCACTTCCTTCCATGTATCAGATAAACTGGCATTCTTGAGGAGCTCAATGATTCTTCGTCTTCTCTTGTAGATGAAGCATTCTCTCTCTCTTTTTTTTTTTACACAGGGTTTGACAAGGTTAAGGATCCCTAGCTTTATTGACAGCTATTTACAGGTTAAGGATTCCTAACTTTATTGGCAAGCTAAGAGCTGTTACCTACATCAGCTCATTTGAAAGCATTTTTATTGTTATGAGACATACAAGTAGGAAACAGGATGAAGTTGGAGCCATCTGTGGGCCAGCATTTTCATTTGATCAACTGACTTTATCTCGTTGACATCATTATCCTGTACGAATGTGTTCCATACTCGAGTCATCCTGGGTATATATGATCTCAGATGGAGTGATGTTCTGGAGAAGGGTACAGCTAGAGTGAAGTTGCTGCTTCTGCCCGTCTTGTGGCATAAAGCTTGTTTCACGCTGTCCTCGAAGTGGATCCAAGTGTGGTATTTTGACAATATTGGCCTTGTACATAACAGTAAGGCCACCCACATCCCTCCTATGTTGAAGGCTCTGCTGAAATGACAGATCTATCCAGGATGGGTCCAGGCGAGAGATGAGACGTCTTGCTCTGTTCTCTACTCTGTCAAGCAGTCGCAGATGAGAGGGGGGCAGGCAAACCAAGAAAGTGGAGCATACTCAAGGTGCGAGTGTACTTGTGCCTCGTACAGGATCTTGCAACCCCTACTGTCAAGCAGATGCGAGATACGGCGAAGTGCTGTAAGCTTCCTGGCTGCCTTGTTTGCAAGATTTACAACATGGTTCTTCATGGTTAGTTTGGAGTCAAATTTCACCCCAAGGATATCAACTTCTTCTCCAGGTGCCAACATCCTCCCATTCATCCTTACTACTGCACAGCATTACCATCATGGTGCCTAGAGATGATCATCATTTGCGTTTTCTCAGGTGCAAATGTTACTTGCCATCTATTTCCCCAAGCTGATATAGCTCTCAGCTGGTGATTGATGTAGCTTAGAGCAGCTGGCATTTCTTCTCTTGGATAAGTGAATGTCAGTGTACAGTCGTCTGCATATGCATGTGATTCTGGGATGAGATGAAGAAGGTCGTTGAAGTAGACATTCCATAACAATGGACCCAGCACGCTTCCTTGTGGAACACTTGCCCCAATAGGATGTCTTGCTGATTCCGTTCCATTGAGAACTACACTTAGAGATCTACCATGAAGGTAGTCACTGAGGAGACATAGCGTAGAGCCTGCAATTCCCAGTGCTTGAAGTTTTGCTAAGAGGCCCTGGTGCCACACCCGGTCGAAAGCGCCAGCAAAGTCCAGTGCTACCACACAGCTGACTTTGGATTCATCCAGTGACTGGTGCCACTTAGTAGAGAGGTTTAACAACAGATCAGCAGCAGAGTAACCTTTCCTGAAGCCATATTGACGATCACAGAGTATTGAGGGGTAGTAAAAAAACTCTGTTCATTTTCTTGAGGGGATTTTTGGGTCTCAAGGATCTTCCCAGTGTTTTGCCCAGGGGGACCTGTTTGTAGTTGCTGATTTTTTCCCCTCTGCTTTTCCCTTTTTGTGAACGGGGACTACATTTGCCTCTTTCCTTTAGAGGGGGCCATTTACACAAAAACTGGGAAGGCAAAAGATGCGATTTAAAGAGGGTCTCCCCCAATTTGGTCGCACATCTTCTCAACAATCCGGGGCTCAACTTGTCTGGCCCACAGCCTTTTTTTGGGGTCAAGCGATTTAAGTGGAAAAGAAACCTCCTCCTGCCTTATTGCCCACCATGCCATTTTGACACATTCTTGCGCTAGAAGGGGGGCCCCCTTGCGGGGATCGGGGAATTGCATTTTGGTAGCAAAGTGTTCGGGCAAAGAGGTCGCCTTTTTTTGACTACTAGAGGGGTTGGCCCCATCCTGTCGATTTAGAGGTAGAAAAAAGTTCACCAGGAGAAAACCCTTGTCTGTCCTTGACCGGGGACCCCCATTTTTTGGAGCCTACCCTACCTGATGCTAACTTTCTTTTAAGGCCCCACCCCCCCATTTAGCAAGGGCCCACTTTTAAACATCACCCATATGCTCCCGGGTTTTGCATGTGCAAGTTCCGGTTATGGGTTGGTAGGAGTTTCTTATCCCTTTTGGGCCTTTCTTTTTACTTAGCAGTAGCACCCTCTTTACAAACAAAGCCCAAACCCAAAGGGCTGACTGTAGGCTTCGTCACATATTCCCGGGGTGGGGAAATTTGTGTTCTTTTTTGTAGTTTAAAGGGATGGGGTCCAGTAAAGGGCTTTCACTTGGGTTTAAACCATCCCCTTGGGGAAAGCATTCCATTGGGGGTGGCGAGCTCAGAGAAAGGGGGGCCCAAATTTAAACCTCTTTCCCATGCCAGGTTGTCGTGTGGACTCCTCACCTCTCTCTCTCTCCTCCCTCTCCATTTTTACTTCTTTTTTTTCTTTTTCTTATGGAATATACCTTTGAACATTTTTCAGTTTAACCGGGGGGGTGATCTTTTCGGGGGAAATTGGTTAGGGCCCCATGAAATTTTTTAAGATGTCCCCCCCGGATGTTTCATTTAGGGCATAGTTTCCCCTAATCCCAGATTTTCTTTGTTGTTGAAGATAATTTTTTGGTAAAGGTTCCCCTCATAACTGTAATGCGTATTCCCGGGTCGGCACTCCTGTGCATGAAAGTTTTGGATTTCGATTAGATTGTGATCAGAAGGGTTTTTTGTTTTTTTATTTGTTATTTTTCCCTTTTGCCAGGCCCCTCATTTTGTGAAAAAAGGTCCAGTGTGTTCTCCAGGGCTTGTTGGCCTTTAAATATCTGCTGACTTAGGGTGTGTTTGTTGCAGAAAATTTAGACTCCCCTGGGGGTGTGGGGACCTTTTCATCCCGGAAACTACCTCCCGGGATTATTTCTGCTACAAAAATTATTTGCTATATTTCCCTTTCCCTTTGTGTGTCTAGATGAAGTCCCAAGGGAACAAGATGTTTGGGGAAAGGGGGTGCCCAAAAATTTTCCAGTTCCCCCCCCCCCCCCCCCCCCCCCCCCCCCCCCCCCCCCCCCCCCGGGGGTCAATTTTTTTTATAGTTGTTTTTTGAACTGTTGGGACGTAGCATCCCCGGGGGCTTTTACACCAGACAATGACTAAGTTTGGTTCTCGATTTTTTTTTCAGAACTTAACTACTTCATTTTTGGTGTTCAATATCTCTTTTACAAATTTAGAGACTCTTTGCATAGAGGCCAACCTCCCTTGTTGCCTTTTCCCTTTTTTGTCACATCTGAAAAGGCTGTACCCCGGTATCCATATTTTTACTGTCAAAAAATAATCTTTTGGGGTGGGGGGCTGGGAAAGGGTGAAACGGCATTTGACCCCCCCTAGAAGTCCGCTAATGAAAGGGATTTTTTTTGGGTGGAAAGGGGTTAAAAGGGCCTTTTTTAAATTTGAAAAATAAATGGGGTTTTGTTTTCCCTGTTTTTTTGGGGGGGGTTTTGTTGTTTTTCATCGGGAGCTTTGATTCCGGGGGTGGGCCCCTGGCCCGTGCCCCCAGTCCAAAAAGGCTCCCAAGGGGGGTGGACTATTTTGGTTATCTTTTCCCCGAGAAGAAGTATCTAACACCATTGAGAGTTATCTAAAACTGACAAATATTGTATAAAAAGACCCTGCCTGTACCGCCCCCTCCCCCAAAACCTCTTTGTGCAACCCTTTAAAAGGAAAAAAATTGTAAAAAACCATTAACTGCAACAAAGGTGTTTTTACAGTATGTAAGAACTAATCGGGATAAAAGGGTTTGTATTTCTGAAAAATACTGAAGACAATTTACAGAGCATTTTTTTTTTGGTAAAATTCCTCTTTATAAAGATTTACGTCATACTCGATAAAAAAAAATCTTTTCCCGATAAAAAAAAACCAAGATTTCTGCAACTGTTTTACAGTTGCAGACAATACAACAAGTGTTTTTCAGACATGCGAGGATTTTGACCTAATGAACAAAAAAAAGCCCCCTTTCTGAAAAAGTCTACTTAAACTTTCCCTATTTGCCCGTCCACGAATTAAAATTTTGGTGCCCCAAACGACCCCCTCTAAAGTTTAAAATCAATGTCATTAAAAATTTTAATTTACTTACTGCCCCCAAAAACCCACAAGAGAAAACTTTTCGTGCTAACAAAGCAGAAAAAATGTGCAATAGTGAGCAGCAATACCCTTCTTGACAGTGTTAAAAAAAGACCTACGAACAGCTTAGCGGCGCGAGGGTACCCCCAAATCCTCTTTAAAGTAAACATAAAAAGAGAAACCACTCAGGTCCCCGTGTAAAAAAAAATTTAAAAATAAATCACCCATACGTAGGAAAACTTTAATTTAACACCATAGTAATAAATTTATATCTGTTATGTACACAAGATGTTTGCAGAATGCGTAAAAAAAATATAGGGTGTTTATTTTATTTATGCAAAGGATTAAAATTTTTACATCGAAAAAATCCTCAAGTTTAAATTTAAATTTAAAGGAATAAGAAAAGTGACGCTATGCTGTCTCCACGCTGTAAAATAATAAAAATTTTTAAAATACAAATAATGCAAAAGGGTAACAGCCTAGCTGACCCATAAATGCCCTACAAAAAGAAACCCCTTTGTTATGCAAAAACATTTCGGGCAAATTAAGTCATTTTGTCCAGGGCACCCACAAAACCCCAGTCGACAACACCAGGTCCCCATTTTGAGGAATTCAAACCCCCCGGGACCTCAGCGTGTGTGAGCTAGTGCGCAACATCGAGCCACGGGCACCCCGTTTTCTTTTTTCCCATCCACTCGTTCTAGAATAAATGCTTTCTTTCCTGATTATTACCCTCTAATGAACATCGACACAGTAATAAATGCAATGTTTTGCGATAAAGCATTTTTGGGTGGGGGTTTGGGTTGTGTTTTGTGTTTTTTGTGTGGTGTGTGTTTGGGTTTTTTATATATGTAAAAAAGTAACAAAACCGAAAAATCATCAAAGAGGTGAAACTTAGTAGCTTTATTAAGAAAACGTTTCGCCCCCCAGAGGCTTTAAAGGGAAAAATTTTTCCCTGTGGGCGAAATTTTTTCCTGCATAAAGTTACTTAACAATGCAAACGAGTACCTTTATATCCCGAATGCGGAGACTCAGGTTGACATTCGCAAGGAAATTCGCAACAGACAGGGGGAAGTGATGCTGCTTTTCCCCTGGAGAGGGGACGAAGGATAGTTTTTCGGGTTTTAGATGCCTTTCACCTGCCTCCGTGCTAAAGGAAAATGATTTAGAAAGAGGGGGCCGGGGGATTCCCTTTGTTATGTTAATCACTAAAAGGAAACACTCTTTGGGGCTTCTGTAGATTTCCCAATAAGAGTTTAATGGAGTTTACCTGAAGGCGAAAACCCCGGAAGTTTAGGGACTGAACACATTTTCCGGCTAAGGGACGTTTCCCTCAAGCTCCTCCTTTTTTTCCCCACCTTTTCTTCTTTGTATTAGACTGACGAAGCCATTTTTGGGCGAAACGTTTTCCTAAAATAAATACACCCAATGTTACACAATGTCTCGGTCTTCACTTGTCGGTTTTCAAAAAGCATCTATCACTTTAAAATACATCAAACCTAATAAGTAATTATCCAATTATAACTAATGTATTTGTACACCCTTTTTAAAAAAATATAAAATTTTTTAATAATAAAATTTCTAATTAAAAGAACTATTAATTAAAAGTTTTCCCTCCCAAATCCAATAAATCCCTGAAATGTTAGTAAAAACCCACTTAGATCATATAGTTCAGCATCATAATTTTGGGGGTCCAGTCGCTGGACCCATTATGTACCTTTGTAATCTTTTGATACCGCCCACGGTGGGTATGGGGTACAAATAAAGATTTTTAAATAATATTAAACTAAAAAGATGAAAATACTGACTGCTTTATCAAAAAAACTATTTTTAAATAAGGTTCTGTTATAAAAAGAACAAGAGATAAAAAAATTTCACCTAGAAACAGAAGTTACAACGAGCAGAGATTCGGGGGGAATTGAGTGTTACTGATAAGGCCTTTGTTAGCGGCAAGAGCGGCGGGGGGAGCGAAAGATAACACTCCCTATAAAAACCACTATCACACATCCACTTAACCCAAAATCTATTTCGGTTTGCGTTAAATACAGAACTTTTCCTACCTTGCATCCAAGGTGGGGAAAATTTTTCCCCTTGAGTTTTGGGTCCAAGTGGCCAAAACGTCGTCATAAGCCCCTTTCATGGCGGTTATTTGTGTACGTTCCAGTCAAGTATTGCCTTTTTTTTTTTTTTGTTTTTTTTGATACTTATTTTTTATTAAACTTTTTTATCGAACTGTACTCCTTAAAGTAACGGAAAAAAAAAACATAACACACCTGGAAGATTCTGGAGGATTGGCCAAACCACACACCCAAAACACCAAAAATACCGGGGGGACTGGGAGACAGTGCAAGATAACTTGGCTGTCCAAGAGGGAAAACAAAATTTCCTCCAATCACTTTTGAAAATAACGCGGGTGGGTGCCCAACTCCCGATGATCAAACTCAGGGGGACAGTGATCCAGGAAGCGACTCAGGGAAACCCTTTCTAGGAACTAAATCCTAAAATACTGGGGTAAAAAAAAAATTAAAACGGTGTGGATTGCTTGCTTTGCCATTTACCAGGGAACGTGTTCCCTTTTAACAAATTAAACTGTTTTCTATATTTTTTCAAAATTTTATGGGAAGGTTTGGGCGAAAAAGTCATAAATATGACCGATGGAAAAGAAATCCTTGGACAAAAAAAAAAAAAAATGAAATACAGCAAAAAATATCCGTTATTTTGGTCTCTGGGAAAAATTTTTTTTGATTTACGTTTAAACGTTTAAGATAGGGACAGCCCTTTTTAAACTCTGGCCATGTATGGTGGGGGTGTAGTCGGGCGGCAGGTCAGCACATTGCGATGATTTAAACACAAAAGTTTTTTATTTTTTTTTCCGAAAAGTTTCGGGAAAAAAATACCACAGATACCATAGCGGAAGTAGTGGGGATGTGAAACAGTTATCATTCATCACCCTTGAAGATATAAAAATGAGGGGGTCAGTCCCTCACTTGAAAAAGTTTTTTCCATAGTTTTGGGAAAAAGTGAAGTTGAAGGGGACAGTATAAGACTTATGGCAACTTCAGAAGGTGAGGGGCAGCCACAAATGGGGGCACTTTTACCCTTTAGTGAAGAACCGTTCGGAATAAAAATACCTAACTGTTGCACATTTTCTTACTTTTCAACATATCGGTACTGTATACCATTTTCAATTCACTGCACGAACTGGGCTAGTGTGTTTTTGGTTTAGGGTTGGGGACCAAAGACACGTTAATTCCGTAAAGAGGATAGGGGGTATAAACATGGGCAACACGAAAATGTAAAAAAATTTTAAAAACAAAAGTCACAATGATTCAAGTTAAATATATTTGGGTAAAAAACCAGACAGTAGTTTGGGAAACTTTGTGTTTTTTGAACACCCCGGCTCGCTGTGAGCCTTAGGGCGCGCAGTGCCCCTGTGAACCTGTAAACAACCCTAGTGGTCTATGACCTCTACTGTGTTTCTAATAGTCGTAAAACCCAATGCAAACAGCTGTTTTTTTTTTGTTCTAGTCAGGGGAATTTGGGGCATTTGGGCCAACAATGGGAATGGTGAGGGAAGGAGAGACCAAGACAAGGTATATGTGAGAACCAAGACAAGGATACTGTGGCAGAGACCAAACATAGGATACTGTGGCAGAGACCAGCAAAGGTATACGTGGGAGAACCAAGACATGGGATACTGTGGGAAAAACAAGACTTGGTAACTGGGCGAGACCCAAACATAGTAACTTCAGAGACCAAGACATAGGTTTACTTGGGAGAGACCAAGACAAGGGATACTGTGGCAGAGACCAAAACATAGGGATACGTGGTAAGACCAAGAATAGTATGCTGTGGCAGAGACCAAAACATAGGGGGTACTTGCAGAGATCAAGACATGGATGCTGTGGAAGACCAAGAATAGGGGAACGGGGAAGACAAAAACAGGTATATGTGTGGCAGAGACCAAGACTAGTAACTGTGCAGGGACCAAAGGGATTATACTGTGGGAGAGCCCACATAGGTATCCGTGGGGAAAACCCTACCGGTATACCTGGCAGCGCCATGCACAGGTATACGGAAGAACCAGACACAGGTTTCTGGGCAGAGACCAAGACACAGGTACGTGGCTAGCCATTATACAGTATAAAATGGGCAGAGACCATGACAGGTTTAAAAGGACAGAGATCATTACACAGAAAAATGGGCAGAGACAATGCAAGGTATACTGTTTACAGACCAAGGCACAGGTTACTAGGAGGACACCATGACACATGTATACGTGAAAGAGACCATAACGGTATACGGGATAAAACCCGGGGCTAGAAACCGGGGGCAGAGACCAGGTGCGTATACCGGGGGCAGGACCAGATCTGGTGTACTGGGGGGAAGACCAGATGCTGGTATACTGGGGTAGAGACCAGGTGCGGTTACGGGGGTAAACCAGATGCTGGTATACTGGGGGTAGAGACCAGGATGCTGGTATGCTGGGATTTATACCAGAATGCTGGTGTACTGGGGGTAGAGACCAGGATATTGGTACACTGGGGTAGAGACCAGGATGCTAGTATACTGGGGGTAGAGACCAGGATGCTAGTATACTGGGGGTAGAGACCAGGATGCTAGTATACTGGGGGTAGAGACCAGGATGCTAGTATACTGGGGGTAGAGACCAGGATGCTAGTATACTGGGGGTAGAGACCAGGATGCCGGTGTACTGGGGGTTGAGACCGGGATGCTGGTATACTGGGGGTAGAGACCGGAATGCTGGTGTACTGGGCGTAGAGACAAGGATGGTGTATTGAGGGTACACCGGGTCATTGGCGTTTACCTGGCGGTCGTTCCAGGGGTCAACGTCCCCGCGGCCCGGTCCTCGACCAGGCCTCCTGGTGGCTCAGGGTCTGATCAACTAGGCTGTTACTGCTGGCAGCACACAACCCAACGTGCGAGCCACAACCCGGCTGATCGTGTACTGATTGTAGGCATCTGTCCAGCTCCCTCTTGAAGACAGCCAAGGGTCTAATGGTAATTTCCATTATGAATGATGGGAGGCTGTTGAACAGCCATGGGCCCCGTACACTTACTGTGTTTTTTCTTAGTGTACTCATGGTAACCCCTTCTTTTCAATGAGTTTATGTTGCACTGTCTGCCTAGTCTTTTGCTTTTCTAGGGAGTGATTTGTGTGTGCAGATTTGAGACTAGACCCTCTAGGATTTTTCAGGTGTAGATTATGTTGTATCTTTCTTACCTGTGTTTCAGGGAGTACAAGTCAGGGGGCTTCAAACGTTACCAGTAATTAAGGTGTTTGGCTGAACTAATATATGCGGTAACGGTTCTCTGTACATTCTCTAGATCTGCGATTTCACCTCCTTGAATGGTGCTGTTAATGTACAGCAGCAATACTCCAGCCTAGAGAAAGCAAGAGAGACTTGGAGAGGTTGATCATTGGAAAGGCATCCCTTGTTTTGAAGGTTCTCATTATCTATCCTATCATTTTCCTCGCAGATGTGAGTGACAGTGCGTGATCCTTAAAGGTGAGATTCTCTGACATTAACACTCCCAAGTCCTTCACAATAGTTTTTTTTTTTTGCTCTAGGGTCTAGTTATTATTTCCTAAAGTTTTCCACAACGGAGTAACTGAAATTTGTCTTCAGTGAACATCATATTGTTTTCCCGTGGCCCACTGGAAAACTTAGTTTATATCCACTTGGCGATTTACCATGTCCTAAATGGATTACACTCATACTCGTGCAGATTCCAGTATTGTCTGCAAAAGAAGACAAAGTAATATGATTTATATCTCTGTGTTTGATATAAGGACACAGGCTGGAGAATTGCTGTACATTAACATCTCCGTTCAAAACAGGTGTAATTGCAGATCTAGAGCGTACAGAGAACCTAAATTTACTGGACATATAAGTTCTATCAAACACCTCAACTACTGGGAACGCTTGTAAGTACTTGATTTGTACTCGCTGGAACGCAGGCGAGAGATATATTATAATCTACACTTTGAAAATCCTAGAAGGAATTGTCCCGAATTTGCACACACAAATCACTCTCTACGAATGTAAATGACTGTGCAAGCGGTGCAAAATACCCCAATGAAGACATGGTGCGCCATTAATACACTAAGAGAAAACACCCTAAGTGTCCGGGGCCCAAGACTGTTCAACAGCCTTCCACCATGCATAAGGGGAATTACCAATAGGCCCCTGGCTGCCTTCAAGAGGGATCTGGACAAATACTTAAAGTCGGTGCCGGATCAGCCGGGCTGTGGTTCGTACGTTGGACTACGTGCGGCCAGCAGTAACAGCCTGGTTGATTAGGCCCTGATCCACCGGGAGACCTGGTCGTGGACCAGGCCGCGGGGGCGTTGATCCCCGGAATACCCTCCAGGTAGATGAGGAACAGGATAGGGACAAGTACTGTACCTGTTCTTGTTTACCTACCTGCCTGGAGGGTATTCCGGGGATCAACGCCCCCACGAAACAAAACTTTCCACTTGCAGCCTCCGGCTTAACTTTGTTTACAATTAATTACTCTTTGTGTTCTATTGGTTAGAAAGTTAAAGATCCATCTGCCCACTTTTCCAGTTATTCCTTTAGCACACATTTTGTGCGCTATTACATCAAGATCGCACTTGTCGAAAGGTTTTTCAAAGTCTGTGTACACTACATTTGCATTCTGTTTGTTCCTCCAGTGCATCCAAGACCATGTCACAGTTTGCAGCAGTTGCGAGAGGCAGGAGCGACCTCTCTAAACCCATGTTGCCCTGGATTGTGCAAATATTGGGAATCCAAGTGGTTAGGGATCATGCTTCTTAGAACTCTAGGCTCCCTCTCCACGGTAAAGGGGTTTCTTGCAGTTACTGATGAACACGGAGTTCCACGAGTCTGGGCCTGGGGCCGAGTGTACGGGCATGTTGTCGGTGGTGTACTAGGTTTCAGACCGGGATAATGGTGTAGAGGCCGGAATACTGGGGTTGAGACCGGGACACTGGTGTACTGGGGTTGAGACCGGGACACTGGTGTACTGGGCAGAACCGGGACACTGGTGTACTGGGCAGAGACCGGGACACTGGTGTACTGGCAGAGACCGGACACTGTGTACTGGCAGAGACCGGGACACTGGTGTACTGGGCAGAGACCGGGACACTGGTGTACTGGGCAGAGACCGGGACACTGGTGTACTGGGCAGAGACCGGGACACTGGTGTACTGGGCAGAGACCGGGACACTGGTGTACTGGGCAGAGACCGGGACACTGGTGTACTGGGCAGAGACCGGGACACTGGTGTACTGGGCAGAGACCGGGACACTGGTGTACTGGGCAGAGACCGGGACACTGGTGTACTGGCAGAGACCGGGACACTGGTGTACTGGGCAGAGACCGGGACACTGGTGTACTGGGCAGAGACCGGGACACTGGTGTACTGGGCAGAGACCGGGACACTGGTGTACCGGGGTGGATTATTATAATCATGGGGGCGCTAAACCCATAGGATTATACAGCGCCTGTGGGGGAGGATGGAAGGCAGTCAGGGAACTGGAGCACAGATCCAATTCCCTAGATCAAGAGCCCCTCACCAGCATCAAGGAACCTCCCTCAAGGGGGTACTGGGGTAGAGACCGGGAAACTGTTGTACTGCGGAAGAGGCTGGGATCCGTAGTTCTATGGAAGGGGGAGGGCTGGAGGCAGAGAGCGCATACAAGAACCTAGCTTGATACAGCTACAATACCAGCCCATTATCTGTCGGGCGTTCAAGTTCCCTGGGGCGGGGCAGGGAAGTGGGCAGTACCAAGGGCACCTCACGACAAGACGTGTGTGTGACACATTCTTAATAAATATCTATGGGTAAACAGCCTAGGATCTACATGTCTGGGATTTTAAAATTTCTCTAGGCTGCCTCGGGGCAAACAATCTACAATGTTATGGATGACTAAGGTCATCATAGTATAACATTAATTTTATTTTGTTGTTGTTGTCTGAACACTTTAGTATGCTATCAAAGTGACGTTATGTTACGTTGTGTATATAACACTCACGGACTGTGACGGTGCGAGGGTTGTGAGTGACGGCGAGATGTTCCAGTGTGGCGAGGCGGGAAGTAAGGGAGGAAGCACGGGCGTTGATTTTGACCAATTCCTCCTCCAGCCCTCGTGACATGCCTTGGGCTGCCACCACCAGGGACGCCAGCTGCTGCAGGGCACCACACAGGGTCACGTTGGTCACCGCTGTCAGGTCATAGTCACCCTGGAAGGTCACCTCTCCAGCTTCCGTGCTGCCCCAAGTGGTGGGTCGACGCGCCAGTCTCACTGGCGAAATCTTTCGCTTCACCAGCGGCATGTCGACGGGTTCTCTGCTCGTCAACAACTATCACATAGCACTCATTATTGCAAATAAAATCATTTTGTCGCACTTTTATGTGAGGGTACACATGAGTGAGCCCAGCCACACACACACACACACAACCATTCAGAACGCCATGGTGGGCGGTACTGAGGCAGCGCGGGACACCACCACCACCCTCACACACTCAGGGTTGCCATATCTGTCCATTTAAAGACAGTGTAGTATTTGAGCCCTAATTGCCCAATATCTTATTTTAAATCAAAAGGACACCCGATCTACACTTACAGTCTTCAGTATGTAATAAAATCACTACCGTAAAACCCACCCAAAGTGGCCAAGCCATTTAACCTTCCTCTCTCTCCTGTCCCTCTGCTCAATCCTACCCCGGTCCATCCCCTCCCTATTTTTGCCATGTATCTTTACCTGTGATATACCTTTGATGGGTTTCGAGAATTTTCTTATTCCCGCAGCCTGGCCCTGGGCCATTGCTGCTGGCTGTCCGCTGGCCCACATATCTATCACAGCCTGGTAGATCCGGCATTTGGCGAAAGTACTTTTCTAGTTTCCTTGTTGTTCCGGCAGTGTTCTGATGTTCTAGTAAGATGTTCCCCTCAAGGGAGGTTCCTTAATGTTGGTGAGGGGCTCTTGATTTAGGGAATTGGATCTGTGCTCCAGTTCCCCGAATTAAGCCTGAATGCCTTCCACATCCCCCCCAGGCACTGTATAATCCTCCGGGTTTAGCGCTTCCCCCTTGATTATAATAATAATAATGGTAAGATGTTAAAACAGTCTGTGACCACGAATGTTCACATAATGTTCTCTTATTGCGTCCACGTCAATGAATAATTTCTTGTAGGAGGAAGATGCATACAAATACTGTGGGTCGTACGTTGGACTACGTGCGGCCAGCAGTAACAGCCTGGTTGATCAGGCCCTGATCCACCGGTAGGCCTGGTCGTGGACCGGGCCGCGGGGGCGTTGATCCCAGGAATAACCTCCAGGTAGACTCCAGGTAGGCACACCACAGAAAAAAGAGCTGCAGACATATGTCTGTTCTATTGTTGACAAATACTATAATGGACGTATACTGAAAGAAATGCTCAATGATGATACTAGCAAGTCTAATCTTGCCTCTGTTTGTCCAGCCATTTAAAAACTTGATTTTCCCTCTCAGTACTGCGCATTCCCGGCATCAGTCGTTGATCCACTAAATTCAATAAGACTTTCCTAGATGTGATTCACCAAGCATGTTAAAGTTCGACCAAAATTTCTCTGTTATTTCTTGTGGCCCCAAAAATCAGTCTGGGAGTGTGGCATAAGTGAATATTCATTTTGACCTCCCCCTTGGAGGGCTCATATCATATCTTCCTTGTTGCTAACTCGATATGCAAAATCAAAACTTCTGTGGATAAGCAGTCTGAGAACGGAATGAATATTATTACCACCAATTTCTGTTGTAGGGCGCCCATCTATGACCGTGATAAAAATATATATTAATATAAAAAAATGGTGCAATAAGTTTTTATTTTTCCTTTGTGCATGGATCGCAGTGGAGATTTGTTAACTGTCTTCCAGATGAAGAGGGAGAAAAGCCAAGGAACAATTTTAACCTCCCTGGCTAAATTTTTCAAGTCTGGTAAATCATGTCTAAGAAAGTGTCATATTGCATGTTTATTTAATCCATGTCTTTTCATTGTTTTTCTGTTGCCTTTCATTTTTTTTAATTGTCTTTCCGGATTCCATTACTGTCACAGATTGATTCCGTTGCATCATCTTCCAAGAAAATTCCAGACAGATCAACATATCATTCATTAGTTGATACCCTCTAGACTTACCATGCTGCTAGTGGAAGTAAGATGCCAGTCGAATTTCAAGGCTCTTTGAGTGCTGACAGACTATTAGAAAGGCAAGATAACTGATACCGAAATTGCTGTCGAAGGGTCCAAGAGGAGAGGCTGGCGAAGGTAATCAGTTCTCAAGCATCCCAAACTGAACCTCAGTTGAACCAGGCGTTGACCCACAGTCCTGCTGCCTTTTCTGTGAATAAGTGTCTGTCACCAAACAACTTCACCAGTTCCAGTAAGTTGCCCTTATTGAAGAACTCAGGAACAAAGTGACGCTCCTACAAGAAGTGAAAGTCATAATCAAACTCGCTGTTGGTGACCTAGTTGCCAATGAACTGAACTACTATGGGTTATGTTGTTTCCCCCTTTTTACTTCGATGGTACGGTTCTTACTACATGCTCTAGTGTGAAGTAGCTTGAATAAGGCCTTATAAAGTCTAGTGGAATACTTACACTCATGACTGGCAGTCCTCAGTCTCTGAAATGTTTTCACTAACCCTCTCAACAGGTTATTAAACTACTATTACAAAAAATAGGAATGTATTCTAGACAGGTATGTATGGAATATACAAGTTAATCATTTTCCTATTCATAACAAAAGGATGCACACCCTTAGCAGCTCAGCCAGTACAGTCACATGGTCCATCTGGAACAATTAGTACTCCTTCCTTCCTGATGACCTTAACCCAGTGTTTAGACACACTGTAGTCACTCTGGGTTACATTATACCCAGAGTACAAATCTTACCTCTGGGGCATTCACGTCTTGCCCAGAAGTAAGGGTGGAGGAGAAGGTCCTGCCATATTGGCATCACAACCACAAGAGAGAGTAGAGAGAAAGCCAACTAGATTCTTCCCCATCTACACAACAACAAAAAACAAAAGAACCTCGACATGCCCAATTCTTTAGCTACTACAATAATTTTATTTTTTCCCATTACTACACCTTATTTTACTTTTCAAATAATGTCTTTATAATCTACTTATTTTAATTGTGTGTGTTTATAGTAGAACCTATTTATATTGAAATACAGGGCTTGACCCAACTGGCTTTTTCTCCATAAGAGTGATCTGCTCTCATGACAGAATTAAAACAGTTGTGCCCCCAGCAGTTTAATATAATTAGGTATTATAAAGAGAGTAACTGCTACTTAGTTACATAAATACATGTTGGGTCCTATAGCCCCATAACACCATGCCTTTACCTTTCATGAGTTCCGAGCGTTTTTCTACTCAAAGAGCCCGGCCTTGGGCCAGGCTCATCTGGTGCTTGCCTGGCCAAACAAGCTGTTGCTACTGGTGACTTGCTAACCCACATATCCATCACAGCCTAGTTGATCTGGCACCTGGTGAAGATATTTGTCCAATTTCCTCTTGGAGGCTTCTACACTTGTTCCAGTAGTGTTTCTGGTATCTTCTGGTTAGGTGATGAATAGTCTAGGGGCCACAGACGGTAATACAGTGTTTCCTTATTGTGCCCACTGCACCACTGCTTTTCACTGGGCTTACCTGGCACTTCCTCCCATATCTCTCACTCCATTATGTTGTTATTATGGCAGTGTTCAGATTTTGGACCAGGCCTTCAAGTACTTCCCAGGTATATATTATCATGTATCTCTCTCTCTCTCTCCTTCGAAACACTTAAAAAAGAAAGCTCAGCTGACCCTCAAGTAATGCGGGGGTTAAGTTCTTGAAAATCGATACTTTTTTTCAAATTAACATTATCCAGAGTGAAAGAAGTATGAAAAAATATGGTTACGTTCAGTAAAAATTCAAGAAGGGCAAATGAACTAAAATGGTTTTAAAAGGTTTAAAATAACATTAACTTTAAAATCTGGCTTCTATTGCTTGTTGATATGCAAATGTGTTGTTAAGACTTATGTGCCAGAGGTCCAGTGAAGTGTTAATAACGGATGAGTAATTACTATAGTCATAAGAGATAAAACGAGTGGTGGTAGCATTGAGGTGCAGGGAATCACAGCATACATAAATTGAGCATACAACCGTTACCTCTACTAAACAGGAAATAAACTTTTCCATAGAAGTGTAGGGGAAAGTTAGCATAGGCCTAGCTGCTGTGTAAATAATAAAACAATGATCCCAGTATAGCGCAGTGAAAAGTGTATTTTGAAAGAATAGTGTATATCCTTGAGATTGAACATTAAAATGGTATAAAATACCGACAGGTTGTTTAGGTAAGACACATATGCAACAGTTAGGTATCTTTATTATGAAACGTTTCGCCTACACAGTAGGCTTCTTCAGTCAAGTACAGAAAAGTTGATAGAAGCAGAAGATACTTGAAGACGATGTAATCAGTCCATCACCCTTAAAGTTTTGAGGTGGTCAGTCCCTCAGTCTGGAGAAGAGCATTGTTCCATAGTATGAAACAATTGTTTCATACTATGGAACAATGCTCTTCTCCAGACTGAGGGACTGACCACCTCAAAACTTTAAGGGTGATGGACTGATTACATCGTCTTCAAGTATCTTCTGCTTCTATCAACTTTTCTGTACTTGACTGAAGAAGCCTACTGTGTAGGCGAAACGTTTCATAATAAAGATACCTAACTGTTGCATATGTGTCTTACCTAAACATCCTTGAGATAAACAGTGTACAGCACTACATAAAAGGAAATTAAATAATAATAATATTAATAATAAAAATAATAATGAAGTGTGGCACTGTGGGTAAGTCTTGCCCTCACACCCACCCTACACCCACCACCCACCCTAACCCCTACCTACACCACCACTCACCCTAACACCACCACCCACCCTACACCCAAACACCCACCCTACCCCCACCACCCACCCTACACCCACCACCCACCCAACACCACCACCCACCCTACACACCACCCCCACCCTACCCCCACCACCCACCCTACACACCACCACCACCCTACCCCCAAACCACCCACCCTACACCACCACTCCCCCCCTACACCCACCACCCACCCTACACCCACCACCCACCCTCACACCCACCCCCCCTACACCCACCACCCACCCTACACCACCCCCCACCCTACACCCACCACCCACCCTACCCCCACCACCCACCCTACACCACCACCCACCACCCACCCTACACCACCACCCACCCTACACACCACCACCCACCCTACACCACCACCCACTCTACACCATACCCACTCCACCTCAACACCCAAACGCACCCACCACTACACACCACCGCACCCTAACAACCACCATCACCACCCTACAAACCCACCACCCACCCTAACAACCACCAAACCCACCCTACACCACCTCCACCCTACACCACTCACCACCCTACACCACCACCCACCCAAACACCCACCACCCAACCCTACCACCCACCCACCACCCTACACCCACCACCCCACCCTACACCCCACCCACCCTACACCACCACCCACCCTACCACCACCACCCAACCCTACACCAACCCCCACCCACCACACAACCACACCCAACCCTACAACACCCCAACCACCCAAACCCTACACCACCACCCACCCTAAAACCCACCACCCCACCCTACACCACCACCCACCCTACAACCCACCACCCCACCCTACACCCACCACCCACCCTACACCACCACCCACCCTAAAACCCACCACCCACCCTAAAACCCACCACCACCCCTACACCCCCACTCCACCCTAACCACCACCCACCCAAACACCACCACCCACCCACACCCACCCCCCCACCCTACCCCACCACCCACCCTACACCCACCACCCACCCTACACCCACCACCCACCCTACACCACCACCCACCCTACCACCCACCACCCACCCTACACCCACCACCCACCCTACACCACCCCCCACCCCTACACCCACCACCCACCCTACACCCACCACCACTCACCCTACCCCCCACCCCCACCCTCCACCCACCACCCACCCTCCACCCACCACCCACCCTAAAACCACCCCCACCCTACACCCACCACCCACCCTACACCCACCACCCACCCTACACCACCACCCACCCCAACACCCACCACCCACCCTACACCACCACCCACCCTAAACCCACCACCCACCCTACACCCACCACCCACCCTACACCACCCCCCACCCTAAAACCCACCACCCACCCTACACCACCACCCACCCTACACCCCCACCCACCCTACACCACCCCCCCACCCTAAAACCACCACCCCCCCTACACCCACCACCCACCCTACACCACCACCCACCCTACACCCACCACCCACCCTACACCCCCCCACCCCCCCACACCACCACCCACCCTACACCCACCACCCACCCTACACCCACCACCCACCCTACAACCACCACCCACCCTAAAACCCACCACCCACCCTACACCCCCAAACCCACCCTAAAACCACCCACCCACCCTACACCCACCACCCACCCTACACCCACACCCACCCTACACCACCACCCACCCTAAAACCCACCACCCACCCTACACCCACCACCCACCCTACACCACCACCCACCCTACCCCCCCACACCCACCCTACAACCCACCACCCACATACTGGAAACTTGGTTCGTATTAATACATCTTGCATATTACTGGCACCAGCAAGAGAAAGGTAAAGTGGAAATCAGTTTTCTTCCGTGGCATACAGTGTAGTAGGATACAGACAGGATGTCAGCACAGCATATCTGTGGGACATGTAAAAAAATCCTTGGAAGGAAATCCAGAATCACATGCAACCTATGCTCTTCCAAACACCGTATCTCTTGTACTAGACTAAATACAGCCTCAAAAAATGACCTCGAACTAGCAAGGTGCTTCTGGTTGTGCAATAAAGATGTAGAACTTTGGGCAGGTATCAGAAAGGTACTAAGGAGAGTAATAAATGATAAAAATAATCAAGAAAACAAAGATGACCTCTTGGATAGTCTACCAAAAATATATAAAACATGGGAGCAAGAGATAGTGTATCAAAAAATGCAGAATGCCCATACCACAACAGATGACTCGAAACTATCTAGTCACCAACATAGTGCTAAACCAGACCCATCCCCCAGTCATAGTACTAATACCCAGTGCTGGTGCTGGCCCAGGCTCAGCCCCCAGCCCCAGTGCTGACTCAGACCCAGCCCCCAGCCTTACTGCCAGCCCAGACTCTACTAGGGACCCTACCACAACCACCACTAAAACTGTAAATATACAACCATCATTGCACAAGACCGTGGCCCACAGTACAGATGTTGGAGAGGAGTCTCCTCCTCCTTCCTCTACTAAGGAAAGTAGATGGAATCCAGGACGGGGTGGCCCTGGCTTGGATACTGAGGATGACAGTGCAGTCCCAGAACCTGCAGAAATTGACAGCACACCTCCCAACAATTCTCAACCAAAGGTGAATTTGTGCAAATATAATGCTTGGGGCATCTGTAAGCATGGAATATCAGGAAAAAAAATGGGACATGCAACTTTGAGCATCCCAAAAAATGTAGCGACCTCCTGTCTAAAGGAGTGTGTTGTTCTTCCTGTACTTTCTTTCACCCAAAAATGTGTCACTCCTCGGTCCTCCAGAAGCAGTGTTACAACATCGACTGCTCTGCTTACCATCTAAAAGGGACCAGGAGGCACAGACCCCACAAGACAAACAATAGTAGCTACGACAACCCAACTCCAGGTGATTTTTTAGTGGCAGGAAACGGAAAAAGAAAATGGAAGGAAATAACAAAAATAGTCCACCACCTTGGAGCCTTGTTGGACTGGAGGCACAGCCAGTGGCCACCCATGGCCCTCCAGAATTACAACTACTGATGCCAATAACAAAATCCCCCAACAAACACAGAATACAACCTCGTTCATATTTGCTAATATACAGGGCCTTAAGCCATCCACCAACAACAAAATACCTTTTATCAGTGAACTTCTAGAGGAGTCTAACGCAATGTTTGCAGCCTTCACAGAGACTCACACAAAAGATCACTTTGACAGTGAAATATGGATAAGTGGTTACAACCTTTTTAGATGCGACAGAATGAACAGGCAATAAGGGGAGGTTGGCCTGTATGTCAAAGAGTCCCTCATCCGCATGGAGTTGCTGAACACCGCAAATGAGGTAGTTGAAGTTCTATCAATAATGATTGAGAACCAAAACCTAGTCATTGTGGTTGTATATAAGCCACCAGATGCAACCTCACAACAGTTCAAGGAACAGCTACTGAAAATTGATTACTGTCTGGAAAACCTTCCAGCTCCATCCCCAAACATCTTACTGCTTGGTGATTTCAACCTAAGGCATACAAAATGGAAGAATGTAGCAAATAATGTTATAGCTGAAACAATCCCCAGAGGTAGCGCAGATGAAAGGTCACACACACATGAGCTACTAAGCCTCTGCGAAAAACACACCTTAAGCCAGCAGATAGTGGAGCCAACAAGACTAGAAAACACACTTGACCTTATCTTCACAAATACTGAGGACCTGATAAGAGACATAAGAATATCAACAACAACTAATTCCGATCACAACCTAATTGAAGTCCAGACATACATGCATAGGGTCCTGATCAGCAGAATGCATGTACCTCTGAAGGTGTCTTCACAAAATACAACTAAACCATGTCCTAAACGAAACATGTTGGGAAGATATCTTAAATGACATGGATCCAAACCAGTGCCTTGAAAGGATCAATTTCCTGGCAGCTGAAGCATGTTCTAGGCATATTCCCCTAAGAAAGAAGAAGAGCAGGAGTAAATTGGAGAAAGACACTCCCTCTACAGAAGACGACGAAGAGTCACTGAGCTCCTCAGGAGTGCTAGAATATCTGATACACGAAAGGAGACGCTGACCAGGGAAGTGGAAACTATCTAACTTAAGTTAAATGACTCTTACAGGAACCAGGAGAGACAGGAGGAGCTTAAAGCTATTAGTGAAATTGAAAGAAATTCAAAATATTTCTTTTCATATGCCAAAAACAAGGCAAACACCACATCTAGTATTGGGCCCTTACTCAGACAGGATGGGACTTACAGAGATGACAACAAGGAAATGAGTGAAATATTGAAATCCCAGTACGACTCTGTGTTTAGTGAACCACTAATCGGTCTGAGGATCGACGACCCAAATGATTTCTTCATGAGCCTCAAAACTCCATAAATGTATGCCAGATTTCCGACATTACCCTAACTCCGATAGATTTCGAAAAAGCCATTGACAACATGCCCATGCACTCAGCCCCGGGCCCAGACTCATGGAACTCTGTTTTCATTAAGAACTGCAAGAAACCCCTCTCGTGTGCCCTAAGTACACTATGGAGGAGTTTGGACATGGGTGAAATTCCACAGTCACTTAAAACAATGGATATAGCCCCACTCCACAAAGGTGGCAGCAAAGCATTAGCTAAGAACTATAGACCAATAGCTCTGACGTCCCACATCATACAAATCTTTGAAAGAGTGCTAAGAACCAGGATTGCAAATCACCTGGATTCCCAAAATCTGCACAATCCAGGGCAACATGGGTTCAGGGCAGGTCGCTCCTGCCTCTCACAACTACTGGATCACTATGATATGGCCTTGGATGCACTGGAAAAAAAATCAGAATGCAGATGTAATATACACAGACTTTGCAAAAGCATTTGACAAATGCGATCATGGCGTAATAGCCCATAAAATACGTGCTAAAGGAATAACTGGGAAAGTGGGGAGATGGATCTTCAACTTCCTAATAAATCGAACACAAAGAGTAGCGGTCAACAGAGTTAAATCGGAGGCTGCCATAGTGAAGAGCTCTGTTCCACAAGGCACAGTATTCACCCCCATCTTATTCCTCATCCTCATATCAGACATAGACAGACATATACATCACAGCACCGTATCATCCTTTGCGGATGATACTAGGATCTGCATGAGGCTGTCATCTGCTGAGGACGCGGTTAACCTCCAAGAAGATATAAACAAAGTTTTCCAGTGGGCAACGGTGAACAATATGATGTTCAATGCAGACAAATTCCAACTACTCCGTTATGGAAAACTGGAGGTGATAATAACTAGAACAGAGTATACTACAGACTCTGGCCATACAATAGAGCGGAAAAATAATGTAAGGGACCTGGGAGTAGTAATGTCTGAGGATCTCACTTTCAAGGATCACAACAGTGCCACGATCGCACGTGCAAAGAAACTGATAGGATGGATAATGAGAACGTTCAAAACGAGAGATGCCAAGCCAATGATGATCCTTTTCAAATCACTTGTTCTCTCTAGGCTGGAATACTGCTGTACATTAACATCTTCATTCAAAGCAGTGAAATCGCAGATCTAGAGAGTGTACAGAGATCCTTTACTGCACGTTTTAAGTTCTGTCAAGCACCTTAACTACTGAGAACGCTTGGAAGCACTTGACTTGTACTCGTTGGAACACAGGAGGGAGAGATATATCATAATCTACACTTGGAAAATCCTGGAAGGAATGGTCCCAAATCTGCACACAGAAATCACTCCCTACGAAAGTAAAAGACTGGGCAGGCGATGCAAAATGCCCCCAATTAAAAGTAGGGGCGCCATTGGTACAGTAAGGGAAAACACCATAAGTGTCCGGGGCCCAAGACTGTTCAGCAGCCTCCCATCAAGCATTAGGAGAATTGCCAATAAACCCCTGGCTGCCTTCAAGAGAGAGCTGGACAGATACCTAAAGTCAGTGCCGGATCAGCCGGGCTGTGGCTCGTACGTTGGACTGCGTGCGGCCAGCAGTAACAGCCTAGTTGATCAGGCCCTGATCCATCGGGAGGCCTGGTCATGGACCGGGCCGCGGGGGCGTTGATCCCCGGAATAACCTCCAGGTGGCCGTATACAGTGCCTGTACCTGTACTTGTTGTCTCCGTTCACCTAGCAGTAAGCATTCACCTGAGTGTTAGTCGACTGTTGTAGGGTAGTATGCTAGAGAAAAGGATGAAAGGACCTCGATGAAAATAAAGTCAGGCAGTCTTGTGTCAGAAGCTTTGTTGGGTTATCCTGAGTTACTAACTCTCCGAGTTAGTAATTCGAATAAAATCTTTTTCATGACCGACTATCACCTGCCCTCATCATTGGTAAAAATAAGCAAAAAGTTAATGTGGCTTTGAACAATTCCTGGACAAACTTCACAGACCATAGCTTACCCTCAACACTGGTCAACAAACTGCAATGGAGAGGGTTATCGTCTAGTCATCTGTACCACCACGGACCTGGAGACACGTTCTGTTCTGACTCAGTTGAGTGTATAATGTGATAAGAGATGGTATGGGAATATCAACAAACTGTAGATGATAAACACACGACGAGTAATGTCTTGGATGAAGATAGTGAATCTAAGGCTCAAGAAGTCCACCATCAGGTTTATTCTTTTTCTTCTTCGTTCTTGCTTGAGAGGTTTCACCGAGTAAGTTATTAGCTCCGTGAAACTATCCTCATGAACACCATAGATACAATAACTCGCAATTATTCCCGTGATATCCTGGGCACCAGAGCTGGTGTAGCCAGCAAAGTCGCCACCTTCATAAAGAGAGAAAACACAAAAACCGAGGGGGAGCTGCGATGTACACCCAATAAGCAGGAAGGTTCTGAGCACATCACCGTTCAAACTAGAAGAGATTCCAGATCCCACTACTTCATAGACAATTTAGCAGTAGCTCAGTTAGGAAATCATTTGTCAATATGCTTCTGTCACAATGGATATTCCTGGAGCTTGCACATGTCTGAAGTTTCTGGTGGTAGTAATCATACTGGCCACAGTCAAGCAGATTTGTCGATGTAATGCTTACTCTTTGTACGACACATTTTATATACCTGTCTTCAGACATAGTTCCCTCCCAAGACCTTTGCCAGGCCTATTATACCATTACTCTAAGTGATGATTAGGTTTTCAGATATTGCCACAGGTAAGTCCCTAACTTTCCCATCTTATGCCGCTGTCCTAGCCTGGTCGACAGCCACCTTATTACACTAGATCCCGACTTGGTTTGGCACTAATTTGAAGACTATCTTTTGATCTGCCAAGACGTGCAGTTTTCCCGTAATATCGAGCGCCAAGCAGTGCCTGTAGTGTGCTTCCATCAGGCTGCACAATGCCCCAAGATGAACCAACGTGTATCTGGATCATTTGCGAAATGGATGACTGCAGTGCCTTACACATCCGAAAAAGCTTCGCACCTGAAATCTGCGTATGTCCAAGCATATTATACTCCTGATACCCGAACTTATCAACAAATTCATATACTGTCTTCCCAGACGACCGGAATTCTTTGGTATTATATCGCCGTGTAGTCGTTATACTGCCCTGTCAATGTTCCAAAATACCAGCTCAACCAGTTCATCGGAGCTGTGGAGCGTTTATGCATTTTCTGTACAGAATCTAACTAGTTGTGAGGGTGCACTAAGAAGGCATCCCACTGACACACAGTCAGTATTAGATATTCATTCTTTTTGGCTCAACATCTGTTTTCAAGTTGCAATGACTGATAATGGATACGGCCACGACTGATAAAACTGGAACACAGAAATCTCTGGGGAGTTGTTGGGTGACCATCAATCGCCATGTCATAACTTGCCCTGGCACTTTCTCTACGACTGTGGACACTCCTCTCCAACTCTATTCTTCGCCTGTCTCGCCTTCCCAACTCACTCCACATAGGGTCTTTCAGGTATACAGAAGTAAGATTAGGGACAAGATAGGCCCACTTAAGAGTAGCTCAGGTCAGATCACTGAGAGTGATAAGGAAATGTGTAAACTTTTCAATACCTACTTCTTCTCAGTTTTACTCAGGAAGATACTAGCGAAATTCCGGAAATAATAAATTATGTAGAACAGGACGATAATAAACTAGGCACGATTAAGGTAACTTGTGACATGGTCCTCAGACAAATAGAGAAATTAAAGCCTAACAAATCCTCAGGCCCTGATGAACTGTTTGCAAGGGTTTTAAAGGAATGTACAGAGGAATTTAGCATACCTTTGGCTTATCTTTTCAATATATCACTACAAACTGGCATAATGCCAGACAAGAGGAAAATGGCAAATGTAATACCTATTTACAAGACAGGTGACAGGCCCTTAGCTTCGAACTATAGACCAATAAGCCTTACTTCCATAGTTGGTAAATTTATGGAATCAATAATTGCCGAAGCAATTCGTAGCCATCTTGAAAGACATAAATTGATTAATGAATCTCAGCACGTTTTTACAAAGGGGCGTTCCTGTCTTACAACTTTGCTAATTTTCTTCACTAAGGTATTTGAGGAGGTAGATCATAGTAATGAATATGATATTATGTATATGGACTTCAGTAAAGCTTTTGACAGAGTTCCATATCAGAGACTATTGAGGAAACTTAAGGCACATGGAATAGGAGAAATTTTTTCCTGGGTAGAGGTATGGTTGACAAATAGGCAGCAGAGAGTTTGCATAAATGGGGAGAAATCAGAATGGGGGGTGCGTCACAAGTGGTATTCCACAGGGGTCAGTGTTGGGCCCCTTGTTCAATCTACATAAACGACGTAGATGAGGGAATAAATAGTGACATAAGCAAATTTGCTGATGACAACAAAATAGGCCGTCCAATTCATTCTAATGAGGACATCAGAGCACTCCAGGGTGACTTGAATAGACTGATGCAATGGTTGGAGAAGTGGCAGATGCAGTTTGATGTAGACAAATGCAAAGTTCTGAATGTTGAACAGGAAAATAGCCATGCCACATATAAACTAAATAATGTAGATCTTAATATTACGGATTGTGAAAAGGATTTAGGAGTTCTGGTTAGCAGTAATCTGAAACCAAGACAACAGTGCATAAGTGTTCGCAATAAAGCTAATAGAATCCTTGGCTTCATAGCAAGAAGTATAAATAATAGAAGTCCTCAGGTTGTTCTTCAACTCTATATATCTTTGGTTAGGCCTCATTTAGATTATGCTGCACAGTTCTGGTCACCTTATTACAGAATGGATGTAAATGCACTGGAAAACGTACAAAGGAGGATGACAAAGTTGATCCCATGTATCAGAAATCTTCCCGATGAGGACAGAATGAGGGCCATGAATCTGCACTCTCTCGAAAGTCGTAGAATTAGGGAGGATATGATTGAGATGTATAAATGGAAAACAGGAATTAATAAAGGGGATGTAAATAGCATGCTAAAAATATCTAACATAGACAGGACTCGCAGCAATGGTTTTAAATTGGAAAAATTCAGATTCAGGAAGGATATAGGAAAGCACTGGTTTGGTAATAGAGTTGTGGATGAGTGGAACAAACTCCCGAGTACCGTCATAGAAGCTAAGACGTGTAGTTTTAAAAATAGGTTGGATAAATACATGAGTGGGTGTGGGTGGGTGTGAGTTGAACCTAACTAGCTTGTGCTATTAGGTCGGTTGCTGTGCTCCTCCCTTAAGTGAGCTTAAGGTCACTAGGTCAGTGAGCTTAAGCCGGTAGGAGAATTGGACCTGCCTCACATAGGCCAGTAGGCCTGTTGCAGTGTTCCTTCTTTCTTATGTTCTTATGTCATGTCTTGCATGTCATATCAGGTGAATCTCTGGCCCAGAAGTTGTATGTATGCATAATGTTCGCCAAGACCGGAGTCCTGGCACGGGTCTTAATCTTGCAATGACCCGTCTCTGGCTCCTGAAGGAGAAAGGGTTCTGCAATGTTGCAACGTATGCTGATTAAGCACTGTTCTGGTCAGTTCACCTGGTGCGTTTCATAAGCAACACCGTAGGCACTCCTAACTGTGGACACTAGCGAGGAGGATATACCGTTATCATGGGCAACAGCTTGTCTGGTTCGTTTACTCCATGGTACACTAGTGTAGCCGCAGTCCTCTCTGGGTCTTCTTCGGGAGGGGACATCAGTGGTAGTTGCCTGCAGAGTGTCTCAGTAGCTTGGCCTACTGTGTAGGCGAAACGTTTCGAAATAAAGGTACCTAACTGTTGCATATGTGTCTTACCTAACAACCTGTCAGTATTTTATACCATTTTGATGTTCACTCTGTCAGACACTGCAACACAATGGTATCTTGGTACAGAACAGAAAACAACTTGGACAACTTCTACTAGTGAGAATGGCTGGATTTGAGAGGGACGTGACCTCCCAACGACTACATTCTTACCTCTGCTAGTGGTCTACATCTCACCTCCTGGCGGTATATAAGGCTCTATCCTGTCACTTCAACTGCTTCTCCAGACTGAGGGACTGACCACCTCAAAACTTCAAGGGTGATGGACTGATTACATCGTCTTCACGTCTCTTCTGCTTCTATCAACTTTTCTGTACTCGACTGAAGAAGCCTACTGTGTAGGCGAAACGTTTCGAAATAAAGATACCTAACTGTTGCATATGTGTCTTACCTAACAACACACTCTAGGAGATAGTGTGTTCGGGGGTGCTGGGCAACGTCCTGGCAGTGCTGGTACATCTCCTCTGCCTTGTCTACCATCATCTTGGCTGTGGGAAAGCTCAAACGAAGCTGATGGATGGCGGTACACTGCACTCTGGACCAGCTTCTATCATATGGAGGGAGTTCTCCCTGAGTCGCTGCTTGGTACCACTGTTGAGATGGGGTATCACCTAGGACCTCCTCCATAAGTTTCATTGCTCTGGTGGCCACCAGTTTGGTTTGGCATAGGCTGATGGAGACAGTAATCCCAACATGTGGATAATATGTGGCTGCCTTGGCTGCATCATCTGCCGCCTCATTTTCCCTGATGCCAGCATGGCTGAACTTCTAAGGCTGTCATTATGCTCAGAATCGATGTACTGAGGTAACATTGTCCTGTGGTTGGGGATGGGAGAGGGCATTGATTACAGAGGTAGAGTCAACATGTATGACAGGTCGGAGTCGATGTCGTAGGTGTCAGTGGAACGCCTTCCATCTGAACAAAAAACTAATGGAAAAATAAATAAATAAAGAAACGACTCTAGGAAAAATAAGAATAATGACTTTTGAGGATTTTACTTCAAATTTAAATATAATAAAAATGGCCTCTGGTTCTGGTGCTGTAGTTGGGCAGGAGTAGGTAAGGCCCTGGACAGATCTCTGATGTTAAAGATGTAAGTTATCCTGGGCGGATGGTAACAGTCCGATGTTTTGGAATCTCCTCTACCACTTGGTTGGAGCACCACAAGTAGAATAAATAAGGGCCGGTAGTAGTCGAATAATGTTAATAAGTCCAATTAACAAGTGTCTTGCTCCTTTATCTGGCGTCTATCCTGGATGACCACGCCAAGAACAGAGCTGGTAATAAGAAAAAATAAACTGGTTACCAATGGATGATTATATAACATTTAAGAATGAAAAGGAGTCGTAAGTGCCAAAATCATTACTGGTAACCAGCAAACAAAAGAAAGCAACGAACAGTAATGCTCCTGGTAGATCACCTTACCTGATCAGAAGAGTGGAGGTGAAGTGAATCTCCAAACTTCAACCCACACCAGGTAAGGTCAATACTACCAGGAGTAGAAATTGAAACAAATCGGACACCAGGAACTAGAGTTTTGCTCCAGCCTGCCAGGGGGGGGGGTGCACGACGCAACTTGCTAATGGTTCCTGGTTGCCTGAACAACCCTAACCCCACTTACAACCCTAACCTCACTTACAACCCACTTTTCCCTCACAGTAGGGCATGTGACAATGCCTGCTGAATCGCCACCAACTCAGCTTGAAGGATCGTGCAGTGGTCAGGGAGTCGCCAGCCTTGTTTGTGACCATTGTGGTACAGTCCAGCTGCTGCTTTCTTCCTGTCAGGGTCGACAGAACCATCTGTGAATACACTGCACATGTGTGCCCCTCTGCCAGTGCCATGCTTGTCTCAGCATGATTGCTGAGGGTGTCTTGACTGCAGAGATGCTTAGAGGTAGGCAGCTGCATGACACAAACATCGGCTGGATCTAAGCGCCAGAGAGGTGGTGGATGATACCCAGCAACAGAAAGGTCACAACTCTTCTCAAGGAGTAGTTGTATAGGAAGCAGCTTCAGCCCAGCAGCACAAAACGAACGAATCCAGGAGTAGTCCGTGAAGAGAGTTGGAACTTGTTTCATGGTTGCCAATATCTGTCTTCTTATTGGGGTACCTTGCTGTCAGTGCAGAATCGTGGCTACTTTGCAGGCGTTTATGTATCTTACTCTGTCAGCCAGGGGAGGAAGCCGGGCCTCAAATCTGAGACATACTGTGTTGGTCCAGATGGGGGCCCCAAGCATAGTTCTTATCACCTGGTTTAGTACGACCTCCACCCTTTGCCTGCTCTGCGGAAAGAGATGAGCCAACACCGGTGCACCGTAGCCAATGAGCGAGTGTACAGCTTGTATATAGTACAAGCGAAGTACTTCTTTGCTCGCCCCTGCACAGTGCTTCCTCATGGCGCTGAGTCTGAGTAGAACACGGGATCTGATATACTCTGCCTGTTTCTGTAAGGTCAGCTTTTTATCAATGTAGATTCCCAAGTATAGGTAGGAGCCTGTCTACTCAAGTTCTATATCCTGAATACGTAATCTATTCATAGGATCTGGACCCTTGAACATCATTGCAAGAGATTTCTCGGTGGAGATCTTGAGGCCTAGTTCCTTGCAAGACTGCGTTATTAGGTCCAAAGCTCTCTGAGTCTGTTGCTCCAAATTGCTTTTCCCATTCACTATGAGTGCAAGATCATCAGCATAGCTGAGGAGCTGTGTACCACTATGAAAGGGAAGGCTCACAAGTTCCTGCATAAGGACATTAAACAGGGTAAGACTGAGCACACCTCCTTGTGGCATGCCGTTTTCCAGGGTTTTAAAGGAATAGTGTCCCTGAAAGCTGACACAGGCCTGCCTGTCCCTAAGGTAGGACTCTATCCAGGTCAAGAGGCGTCCTTTGATTCCCTTTCGAGCCAGTATTGCTAGAATTGCTTTGGGGCTGGTTAGCTCAAATGCCTTCTCGAGGTCGAGGTAGACGACGATACTAGGTTTCTTGGTACTATCAGCGATGTGGCTTAGTAGGGTAGTTATGCACTCTGCTGTACCCACTCCTTTGGTGAAGCCAAATATGTGATGATGAGACAGTCCACGTTTCCATAGGAGGCAGTTTAACACCATCCTCTCAGCAATCTTGCCTAAACAGCTGGTCAGCAATATGGGTCTCATACTGCCTGAGTCCTTGGGCTTTGGAATTGGTACAATGGTAGCTTTCTTCCAAGGTGCTAGGAGTGTCCTGGCCCTCCATGACTTGTTTATGATGTTTAGTATGGCCTCCCATCCACTCTGACCAGCCCTTGCAATCATGGAGTATGTGACGCCATCGATGCCTGGGGCAGTGTCACCTGTGCTCTTAATGACACGTTGGAGTTCCAAGTCCATGAGGTCTTCATCAATCACATCTTCAGACTCACATGAAACTTGTATCGTTAACTGGTGCTGTGGCTGAAGATCCGTCTGTACATTCCGGATGTCCTGTGGGAGCTGAGTGGAAGCTCCCCTGGAAGTGAAGAGTACCACCAGTTTCTCAGCTTCCTGGGATGGGTTCGGGTGTGCTGGTGACCTCAGCTTGCTTTTGCCATATCTCAGATAAGGTGGTGTGATGCCCGAATGTTGAGCACCACTCCAGCCATTTCTCAGTTTTTACTCTGAGAGAAACTCTGCAGGCATGATGCACAATGGCTCTCAGAGTATTCCTATTCTCTGCTGTAGGGTTATGCCTGTATAGCTTCCTAAAATAGTTGATGCGGTGGTTCTACTCCCACGCCTCGTCATTGTAGAACCACCAGTCTCTTTTGTGAGTGCATCCTGCAGACTTCTTCGGAAATGCGCACTCTGCTGCCGCCTGGATGAGAACAGTGATTAGTTCCTGTTCAGCTGTATCAGAGTCTTTGGATAGAGTGTATGTGGACCACCAGTCATGAAGATAATCCTGGAACACCTTCCAGTTGGCCCTCTTTACGTCCCATCTAGGAGGCACCACAACTGTGAGAGGCCTGTTGATGTTGAAGGTGGTGATCACTGCAATGTGGTCACTGACAAGGTTAGGATGAGTTTCCCATGTGGCTCCCGCTGCGAGCTGTCTTGTCCCACACCCCAGCAGGTGTGTGGGGTCTCCATTGTTTAGCAACTTTACCTCTGGAATATCGTGTAGAAGCACTGATATGTGTCTGCCAGCAGCATTGGTTGCTGAGTGAGAGTGCAGCATTGGATGATGTGTGCTGAAGTCTCCACCCACAATAATACACTCAGTGCATGCTAGCATGAGGAGCTCTGCAATGTCGAGGGTATGTCTTGGGTTCTTGTAGATGTTATAGATGGTAATGGGCACCCCAGGTATGTGTGCAAGGATGGCCTGTACCTCGACATCCTCCCCACAGTCCACAGGGTTGGCTATAACCTCGTGAGGTATTGCATCTGATATGAATACAGCTGTGCCTCTGCAGTGAACTCCCACATCCATGTGCTGAAAATAACCAGCAAAACCGGGGAGTCTTGGGCACATAGTTGGGACAGTCAGTGTTTCTTGTAGGAAGATGATGTCAACCCGATCCCGAATTACTGCCTCCAGCAAGAGGTGCTGTTTGCCCCTCAGGCCCTGACTGTTCCATTGTAGGACCTTGAGGGTGTGATTTGGTACAGGGGTTATTCCATCGCTGTTGTTTCCTGAGCTGGGAACTGAGCCCTGCCTGCTCTGAGAACCTACAAATTCATAGCATCCACCGTCTCCTCCTCGGTCAGTAAACACACTCTCAGGAGCATGCTGACCATCTGCGGAAACAGGCTCTGCTGTTTCGTGGAGTTGATTGTGTTGCAAATAATATCCATGAATGCCTTGATGAGTGCTACGAGATCCTCCCTGGTGAGGGCCTGCACTGGCATTGGGTTCAAAGCATGAATATTACCTGAACTGCTGAGGGTTGGATTTCTTTATTGTGCACACCGTGGTCTGTTGCTGTATGCCAAGTTGGGTAGCCGGCATCTGCTGGTGAGGTGCAGACATAGCCAGGGGAGCCTGCATAGTGTCTGTGCCAAGCAAGGAGTGTCTGTGTTGCCATGTTATAGCCGGTGGGGGCTCGTGTGGTGTCGTCTGCTGATCGCGTTGACCAGATGTTCCCTGTTGATACCCCTTGTTCCTTTTGTTTTTGTTTCTTCGTTGAGGTAGGGGGGCAGGGGCTCCTGTCCATGATGCCTGGTTGAAGTTTTGAGGGTTGGGAGTTCCTGGGCATTGAGTTGGGTGACCTGATGAGAGGTCTGCGGTATGGCAGGGTTCTCTGCACCCATCATCTGCTGAGAGATATGATCTGCTGTAGCCTGCTGCTGAGTTGTTGGCATCTTCCAGGCTCCTTGAATTCTGGTGAGTCTCTCAGGGCATCAAGGATTCCAGGCATGGTATTTCTGCCTGCAGTTTGGGCATTGTGGAGTGGGTGGCAATGCATTTTTCAGCTTGGTGATGCAGTCCTCGGTAGGGTGGTGCTGGCTGCAGACACCACAGATCACTCTGTTCTGACAGAATGCACCTGGGTGTCCATAATGTTGGCACTTGACACAGCAAACTGGTTCTGCCATGAAGGTCCTGACACCGTACCTGCCCAAAGAACCGAGGTCCAGCTGGGATGGTAGTGGTCCTACATGCTGTATGAGGACCTGCCGGGTTGGTGTGTTGCCTGCCATCTTTGCCTTGAGACGTTGAGCTGACACCACACTGGGGTGAGCTGCTACTGCCTCGATGGGCATCATCAGCAGGTATCGCATCACTACATCCTTGGTAATCTTCTGCCGAGAGTCCAGTTCCTCCAGGGTGAAGGAGCGGTCTGTCACCATGACTTTCTTCAAAGTGGTGTACATTTCCTTGTTGAGAGGAGTCAGTATTGGTTCTCCTCTCAGGTTGAGTCATATCTTGAATCTCAGGTTGTGTCGTGATTCCAGGTGTGTAACCACGCCATAGTGGGTTCTGTGCTCCCTGCAAGACTTCACCCTGAATTTGCCAGGTTGGTTGAGCTGGTTTGCCTGCTCCTTGGAAGGACGGCACTTCTTGTTGTTGTCCACATTGATCCATCCTTCTTGGTTCTCGGGGAGTGGGGTGTGTATTCCCTCCTGTTTCCATATTTGCTGGCTCCATGGTTGGAATTGTCTGCTCTGCTACAATGTAAGCAGGCTTTTCCTCTTCCTCTGATGACACAGAGTGGTCTCGCAACTTCTTTGCTAGAATTGCCCCCACATTTCCAAATCCGAGTCCTCCGTGATCGTAAAGCATCGTGACCTCTTCTTTATTGGCAGAAGCCATGTGCCTATTTAGTGATAAGGTAGTGTACTCTGTGAACTCCGATGTGATGTCTGGGCTAGACCACCGTGTCTGTCTGCACTTGGATGTGTGTATAATTATATTATTATGGCCCAGAAGTTGTCTGACATCTCTTTGAAATAATGTTGGCACCCACCTCCAGTTGAATCATGTGAGTGGATTTGAGAACATGCCTTGGTACCAAATGCAAAACAACTTTTCTGGATGACCCTCCACAGAAATCCTTCATACTGGAAGCGAGACTGTATAAGGGTGTGGAGAACTGTTCTGGTCTACTCCATGCACTGTGTAAGACCACTCGGAGCCAAGTCATCTTCAGCTTACTACATTGGACAGATGATTCACTTGTGGTCCCAACCAAGAACCCTGTCCCATAGAACTCCTAGATACAAGAGTGTCGGTGGGAGATATACCCCACTACAGTGACCTAGCTTGGACTACCTCAGATAAGGTAGCACCCCTACAACAATCAGGCCATCATTGACATAGAGGAAATTAGACATTCAACCACAGTCATTAAAAATATCATGAATCATGATGTTGAACAAAAATGGGGTGTTAGTAAAGTAATGAAGTGACGATTCCTACCCCTCCAGAGGAACCCAAAAGCTTGTTGATGCCAAGAAGGCCTGCATGAACCTTCCCAATCTATCCCATAATGTATCAGTTTCAGCAGGATTCCCTTTGGCTACCATGGCTATACTGTCACATGCCCTCTCGATGTCCTGGGATACACCCCAAGGAGGTAGGTCTCTGTGGAAAATTGCATTTATCTGAATGTAAATCATTATGTACATAACAGTAAATGAACAAAGATAATTATTATTTATCAGTTAGACAAGTAGGAATTTGGCAGATGATGCAACATCCCCCCAATGAAAAGCAGGGGTGTCACTAGCACGTTAAGAGACCATACAATAAGTGTCAGGGGCCCAAGACTGTTCAACTGCCTCCCAGCATACATAAGGGGGATTACCAACAGACCCCTGGCAGTCTTCAAGCTGGCACTGGACAAGCACCTAAAGTCGGTTCCTGACCAGCCGGGCTGTGGCTCGTACGTTGGTTTGCATGCAGCCAGCAGTAACAGCCTGGTTGATCAGGCTCTGATCCACCAGGAGGCCTGGTCGTGGACCGGGCCGCAGGGGCGTTGACCCCCGGAACTCTCTCCAGGTAAACTCCAGGTCGCAAAAAATGTCCCCCTTCGATACCTACCACTGTCATATCCACAAGTTGCTCTAGACCTATTAATTATAAATGAAATATACATCACCAGGAATGCTGGTAAATATATAAATTTGTGGACTGTATATTAAATTAAAAAATGATTATATATAAACACATTTATATAACAGAAGGAGAGTATATCTTAATCATAACACTCACCAGTTTGACTGGAGATTAATGTGTCATGTACAGGACCCCCCCCTTTTGTCTACATTTATGAAAAATTTACTGGCCAGAATTTAAACATAAATTAGACAGCTTATCTGAGGTTCCTGGAGTTGTCCTGTCCTGTCGACTGATACTCAAGTTATGCAGGAATGCACATCCAACAATTTCGTCTCCTATTTGAGAGGTGTCAGCCCAATTTTAACCTCTAGAGCATGAAAAATTCTTCTCAATATTCACTAACAGTTGACCAGTTCAAACAGCAATGGCGAGTCCTGTCTGCGCAGGTCGCCGCTCCTTCCCATTTTCTATAATATGATTTTATTAAATACAATATAGGCCATCTATTTACCTATAAATTACCGTATTTACGGAAAATATATACAGTATTTTCCACACTGCAGCCGGGCGAAGTTCGTTGCTAAACGACTCAAATTGCTCATTTGGCAATGGTGGAGGACCTCGGTACATGTAGGATCTGGCATCCACACGGCGACATATTACACAAGATTTAATCACCCTTTTTACACTTTGCTGTCCTTGTGGAATCCAGAAAGTTTCCCTAATGCAATTTAAGGTATCTTGTATCCCACCATGCATTACATTTTTATGGGCATTTAGAACAATTAAATTTGTTAGATGATGAGTTTTGGGCAGTAAGATAGGATGTTTAGCATAATCACCCAATTCAGCATTTTGTAACCTACCTCTGCACCTAATTACATTGTTCTTTAAATACAGCCCCAATTTCTCTATTATGGAACCTTTCACAATTTTTCTTTCCATCGTCAGTTTAATCTCATTTCCATAGATTTCCTCCTGTACCCTCTTTATCCAATATTCAAGAGGATGTGAAAACTTAAATGAAATATTCATCTTGTTTAGAAATTTAAACACCAACTTAGTTACATTGATTAGTTTGGGTAAAGAAGAATACCTATTTATATCAATGGCTAAGGGAGGACAAACTATTGGAGCAGTGGTCACAGTAATTTCAACAGGAGCAATATACACCTTTTGTACAGGCCAATTAGCTTTATTTACCATCCAGCTCAGTCCTTTAAACCATGATACAGCATTTACAAATTTAGCATAAGGTAAACCTTGAGACAAGAAATCAGCTGGATTCTCCTCACCAGGTATATGATTAAATGTTAACATATGCTGACCCAAACTATTATACTTCTCTTGCATCTGATTAATTTCAGCGACTCTGTTTTGTACGTACACAATTTTACTGTTTCCATTACGAATCCATTGTAAGGATACCTCATTATCAGACCAAATTACAGTGTTGCTAATATTTATCTCCTGCAACTTATTTCTTATATAATTAGCTAATTTGACACCTACATAAATGGCTGTTAATTCCAACTGAGGTAAGGTACGTGATTTAATTGGAGACACTTTAGCCTCAGACATAACAAGAAAAATAACACTATTACATTGTAGGTAAGCAACTGCTCCATATGCCAATTTTAAAGCATCACAAAAAATGTGGAGTACATTTTTCCTATTTGGATTGGCCACCTGGCGTGGGAACTCCAACATTGGAATTTTCTCATAATCACCAATTAATTCATCCCACCTCTTAATGAATTCCTCAGGTAGAATTTCATCCCAAGCACATTTAAGTTTCCATGCTTCCTGAATTAATAATTTCCCTCTTATAGTAAGGGGTGTCACTAAACCTAGTGGATCAAAACATTTGGAAACTTCAGCAAACAAAACTCTCTTAGTTAATTTATTGGGCATACTGTAATTATTAGGTTTTAACATTAACAAATCTCTCTCAGTATCCTATGTTAAACCCAATACATTACTACATTTTGTCACTTCATCTCCAGGGAAATCTTTACTTATTTTGTCGTTTAATTTGGACGAATTACTATTCCATTCCCTCAGAGGCATATATGCACTTTGAATTATTTCATTAGCCTCTCCATAAGTCATTAACAGTTCCTCTTCAGTTGACGTCACACCCAGGAAATTGTCCACATAAAATTGTTTGCTCATTACTTTAATCAATGGACTTTCCATACATTTAAGGTGTGCATTTATCATTGCTTGAAGTAGGAACGGACTGGATGTAGCACCAAATAATACGCTCCTAAAGCAAAAGGTTTTCAGAGGGCTAAGTGGGTCACTAGGATTCTCAGGCCATAAGAAGTGGGTACAATCCCGGTCAGCCTCTTGTAAACCCACTCTTAGGAAAGCTTTACTTATGTCAGCCGTAAAGGCATAGTGCTTCACTCTGAAATTTAATAAGATATCTCCTAATTTTTCCATCAACGACGGACCTGTCATCAAACAGTCATTTAAACTAGATACATTTTTGTTACTCCTGGCACTACAATTAAACACAATCCTCAAAGGAGTGGTCTTAGAATCCTTCTTCACTCCGTGATGTGGCAAATAGTGACCATAAATTTTGGCTTGCTCAGGAGGTACCTCTTCTATAAATTTATTAATTAATTGTTCAGCAGTTATATCATTATAGGCAGTTAACAATTCTGGTGTCTTACTCAGTTCGCGGAGCTGAGCCTTTAACTGTCCATATGCCATTCTGTAATTAGTGGGCAATTCTGGATGGCTCAGTCTCCATGGAAGTCCTACCCAGTATTGTCCAGATTCAAATTTTACATCTCTCAGGTATTGTTCCAGAGTAAAAGAATCGTCTGGACTTCATTTACATTTATTCCAATGCTGTCTAATTCCCACAATTTATGCACTGGCTCAACACCATCCTCTATGGAAGAATTATACTGGGGTACGACTTCATGAGTAAGACACACAGTTATGGTATTTGTAGTTTCCTCTAGTCATGATTTATTATTACAAGGAATCCTACCATACATTACATGGCCTCCTGCAGTCTTCAAAAGGGTGACACCACATTTCTTTACCATACCCTTTACAAAGGAGGCATAATAGTCACTACCTATCAAAATATTTATTGGGCCTACAGAATCATCACTTTCCCCAAGTCTTTTGCTTTCGTAGTGAGTGATTTTCGTGTGCAAGTTCGGTACTAGTCCCTCTAGGATTTTCCAGGTGTATATAATCATATATCTCTCCCGCCTGCATTCCAGGGAATACAGGTTTAGGAACCTCAAGCGCTCCCAGTAATTGAGGTGTTTTATCTCCGTTATGCGCGCGTGAAGGTTCTCTGTACATTTTCTAGGTCAGCAATTTCACCTGCCTTGAAAGGTGCTGTTAGTGTGCAGCAATATTCCAGCCTAGATAAAACAAGTGACCTGAAGAGTGTCCATTGGGTTTGGCCTCCCCCTAGTTTTGAAGGTTCTCATTATCCATCCTGTCATTTTTCTAGCAGATGCAATTGATACAATGTTATGGTCCTTGAAGGTGAGATCACTCCCAGGTCTTTGACGTTGGTGTTTCGCTCTATTTTGTGGCCAGAATTTGTTTTGTACTCTGATGAAGATTTAATTTCCTCGTGTTTACCATATCTGAGTAATTGAAATTTCTCATCATTGAACTTCATACTGTTTTCTGCAGCCCACTGAAAGATTTGGTTGATGTCTGCCTGGAGCCTTGCAGTGTCTGCAATGGAAGACACTGTCATGCAGATTCAGGTGTCATCTGCATTTTGTGCGCTATTACGCCATGGTCACACTTGTCGAAGGCTTTTGCAAAGTCTGTATAATTACATCTGCATTCTTTTGTCTTCTAGTGCATCTAGGACCTTGTCGTAGTGACCAATAGTTGAGACAGACAGGAGCGACCTGTTCTAAACCCATGTTGCCCTGGGTTGTGTAACTGATGGGTTTCTAGATGGGTGGTGATCTAGCTTCTTAGGACCCTTTCAAAGATTTTTATGATATGGGATGTTAGTGCTATCGGTCTGTAGTTCTTTGCTCTTGCTTTACTGCCCCCTTTGTGGAGTGGGGCTATGTCTGTTGTTTTTAGTAACTGTGGGACGACCCTCGTGTCCATGCTCCCTCTCCATAGGATGGTAAAGGCTCGAGATAGGGGCTTCTTGCAGTTCTTGATGAACACGGAGTTCCATGAGTCTGGCCCTGGGGCAGAGTGCATGGGCATGTCATTTATCGCCTGTTCGAAGTCATTTGGCGTCAGGATAACATCGGATAGGTTTGTGTTAACCAAATTCTGTGGCTCTCCCATAAAAAAATTCATTTTGATCTTCGACTCTCAGTCTGGTTAGCGGCTTGCTAAAAACTGAGTCATATTGGGACTTGAGTAGCTCACTCATTTCCTTGCTGTCATCTGTGTAGGACCCATCTTGTTTAAGTAGGGGCCCAATACTGGACATTGTTCTCGACTTTGATTTGGCATAGGAGAAGAAATACTTTGGGTTTCTTTCGATTTCATTTATGGCTTTTAGTTCTTCCTGCGATTCCTGACTCCTATAAGATTCCTTTAGCTTAAGTTCAATGCTTGCTATTTCTCTGACCAGTGTCTCCCTACGCATTTCAGATATATTGACCTCTTTTAGCCGTTCTGTTATTCTTTTCCGTCGCCTGTAAAGGGAGTGCCTGTCTCTTTCTATTTTACATCTACTCCTCCTTTTTCTTAGAGGAATAAGCCTTGTGCATACATCGAGTGCCACAAAGTTAATCTGTTCTAGGCATAAGTTGGGGTCTGTGTTGCTTAGTATATCTTCCCAGCTTATATCGGTTAGGACTTGGTTTACCTGGTCCCACTTTATGTTTTTGTTATTGAAGTTGAATTTGGTGAATGCTCCCTCGTGACTAATCTCGTTATGTCGGTCTGGGGCTCCGCACATACATGTCTGAACCTCAATTATGTTGTGATCTGAGTATATTGTTTTTGATATGGTGACATTTCTTATCAGATCATCATTGTTAGTGAAGATGAGGTCTAGTGTATTCTCCAGTCTAGTAGGCTCTATTATTTGCTGGTTTAAATTGAATTTTGTGCAGAGATTTAAAAGCTCGTGTGAGTGTGAGTTTTCATCAGAGCTGCCTCCTGGTGTTATTACTGCAACAATATTATTTGCTATATTCCTCCATTTTAGGTGCCTTAAGTTGAAATCTCCAGGAGCAAGATGTTGGGTGCAGGAGCTGGAAGATTTTCCAGACAATGGTCAATTTTTAACAGCTGTTCCTGGAATTGCTGGGATGTTGCATCCGGAGGCTTGTAGACTACCACAATGACTAGGTTTTGGTTCTCGATCTTTACTGCTAAAACTTCCACTACATCATTTGAGGCATTAAGCAGTTCTGTGCAAACAAGTGACTCTGCAATGTACAGGCCAACCCCCCCTTTTGCCTGTTCACTCTGTCACATCTGTATAGGTTGTAACCTGGGATCCATATTTCGTTGTCCAAGTGATCCTTTATGTGGGTCTCAGTGAAAGCCGCGAACATTGCCTTTGCCTCTGCAAGCAGTCCACGGATGAAAGGTATTTTGTTGTTTGTTGCTGGCTTTAGACCCTGTATATTTGCAATGAAGAATGTCATCGGACTGGTGGTATTGTTGGTACTGGGGGGATTTTTTTTCTGGCATTAGTATCTGTATCTGTTGGTTTGGAGTGGAGGCCATTGACTGTGGTTCCACTCCAGGAATGACTGGATTTGGTGTACGATTTCTGCCATTTCCTGCCAGTTTTTTTTTCCTTCCTGGCACTAAAAAACCTCTCCCTCTTGAGTGGCTGTGGCTACCCAGGTTTTCCCATGGCCTGGATGTTTTGTATCTTTTTGTCCCCTTTAGATGGTGTGCCTGGCAATTTAAGCTATAGCACAGTCTTTCCTGTACTAAAGAGGTACACATTTCAGGGTGAAAAAGCTTACAGGAATGGAATTTGCATTTTCCTGTTGTCATATGGGCACGGCATTTTCTAGGGTGGTCATAGTTGCACGTCCCGTCTGTTTTTCCAGATTTCCCATGTCTGTAGATACCAAGTGCATAGTATGTGCACAGGCTTGGTTTCTGTTTGCCTTGGGTTTCTGTGACTGTATTCCCTGTTGGTGCATGTTTACCTGTCTTATTCCTATCCTCCCTAGCACCAACAATGGAGCTCCCACCAGTTGTTTTTGGTAATATATCCTCACTATTGCTAATGGAGTCCTCTTGTTTGCTATTTCCTGTGGTATTTCTAGTTTGCAATATTGGTTTTATCTTATCTTTGACTACACTTGTTTCCCCACTACGGCTCCTGTTCCCTATGAGGTCATTTATATGTATTCCTTCCTGCGTATAATTCCCGACTACCTGGACAAAATCTCCAGCTTCACCATTACTGTCTCTCAGGACAGCACCTCTAGCTTCACCATTACTGTCTCCCAGGACAGCACCTCCAGCTTCACCATTACTGTCTCCCAGGACAGCACCTTCAGCTTCACCATTACTGTCTCCCAGGACAGCACCTCCAGCTTCACCATTACTGTCTCCCAGGACAGCACCCCTGGCAGTCTTCAAGCTGGCACTGGACAAGCACCTAAAGTCGGTTCCTGACCAGCCGGGCTGTGGCTCATATGTTGCTTTGCGTGCAGCCAGCAGTAACAGCCTGGTTGATCAGGCTCTGATCCACCAGGAGGCCTGGTCACAGACCAGGCCATGGGGGCGTTGACCCCCGGAACTCTCTCCAGGTAAACTCCAGGTAAACACTAGCTTCTAGGTTGACAAGAGACAAAGTACATACTGGTCATGAACTGGCGACTGCACAAAGGCCTACAGCTCAACTCACTCGCAACTTTCCCCAGACACTGGCCAGAATCCTAAGAAAAAGTGGAGGTCTTGTCTTACTGCATGGGCCTGACGGAGGAGGACATCTACGGTGTGTCGAGGTGCCTCCACCAGATTTCCCCAGGTCTCATATGTGAAGACACGTGGGGGCGCCACCTGATGATCACGGCACGTGTTGTTCAGATGGTGTCTAGTCATAGAAGAAAGCTCTGGCGTCTTCGAGACCCGCGCCTCGTTGTTCAAACTTGGGCTGCCAGTTCTCCCTAGCTAACTTATCCTAGTGTTTGCCTACATTTGGCCTATTACTACTTATGTTAAGGTCTTAGGTCTACATTGTTATTATCTACAGTTGCCTCAATAATCCTAATGTTAGTGTACTAACAGTATAAACTACCTACTTCTTCCCTGAAAGGTAAATCTATCAATTAAGAAGTACCTTCCAGCCACCTTCGCCAACCCGGGTGAGTGTGTTTGTGTTTTGGGTGGGTGTAAGGGCCCTTGAACGGTGTGTTTTTTCCCCGTTGGGACTTCTCGGACCGAATAAGTTCCGACAAGCAGTGTACTGATACCGTATTTTATATGATAATTACACCGTGGGTCCCCAACCATGGAGATAGACACAAGTCTGCATTAAAGTATAGGTAAGTAATTAAGTAAGTGAATAAGTAAGTTTATTTAAGTACAGGCACACAAAAAATACAATTACATAAGAACATAAGAAAGGGGGAACACTGCAGTAGGCCTGTTGGCCCATACTAAGCGTGTCCTTTACAAATCCAACCCACCAATAGAATAAACGCTACCCAAGCAATAATTTGACAATTCTATTTACTCAGGTGCAAGTCCCACTCAAATTCAACCCCTCTCACTCATATATTTATCTAACCTAAATTTGAAACTACCCATAGTGTAAATTACCTATGATAACCCATTAATACAAAACAAATGATGCAGTCACTTGACGAAATTCTTTTCGTCAAATTCGGCAGGTAACCTAAATTTTGGTGATATATATTTATAATGCATATATGTATAGTTCTATAGATGTAGTCTGTCCTCCGTACGTATAGGCTATTCTATTTTAGTAACACCCATCTGGCATCCCTCTCTCTCACGCACATGTACTACCATATTATAACCTCTACGTCATTATTGAAACATCTGTGTTATTTGTACTTTTAAAGGAGCTTAAAATATATTTGACAAGAAACAGGTCATTATTTTTTTCCCAAAATATTTAAATAAATTGTTTACAGCAGCGAGCATTCTAAAAGTGACGAACCTGAGAAAATAACTAATATGTAGAACTTAAAATAAGTTACTCAGTATTTCTTTTAAATAATTATGAATATAGTAATTAAGCTTATAATTATACGTCAATAATTCAGCAATTATAAAACTAAAACGCAAATTTTAATTTAATTCGGTAGTTGAGGGTCAGTTCATAGCAGTAAATAAGTTTTTGATTTAGGACTGATACATAATTTAAAATTTATTACAATAGTTTTATATAGTAAGTTGTGTAGAGTTTAGCATAGGATAAAACTATGAAATGAAAAACAGTAGCATAGTAGCTTCATAAACCAGACTAGTCGGGTGTGGACGTCTCTAACCTGGGTATTTATCACACATTCCCCGTAATATATTATATTTTTGGAACGATTGTAGCTGTCCTTATGTTCCCACTGAACATATTGTGTGGAGCAGCATATATCAGTTGCTGCAACTGGTTGTAGAGTCTAGTGTTGTGCAGGTGCTGCTCTGCTCCGATATAAGTCTAACATTACTGATTTTGGAACAATTTTTTAAAATGCTTTATAATTAAGGACATTTGTCACATTTTTTCCCGGCCCCTAAATTGGGAGACAGAACTCCAGCAGGTCAGGTTGCCCATACCTTAAAAATTAATAACATCACCATACATTGCACCTTTTATTACTATGATTTTCAAGGTTTAATTACTTAACTGTGTTTTTTTTTTAGGTTATAATCATAATTGATATCTGCTGTATCTTACAGCTAGGTATTATATAATAAGATATTTCAAGGACCACAGTGAAAATATATCAGATTGACTTGATTGGGTTATCTTGGTGGATAATTTACATGTTACTCTGATAATTGTTGTCACCTAAACTTGTGGAACTACTAATGTGTGCTAGTACCTAAATAAACTTATTTATATTTGTTATCTTTATATTTGGAGGAACTTCCCCTGGCTGCTAGGTAAGTAAGATAAAGTTTATTTCTTTGTACAAGTTACAATGTGTAATTACAATTTTGATTTGCTAAGTACAAAGAAAGTCACTATCATGCCGGGACATTTCAGACAGACTGATCCTAGTACATAATAACTACTTAAATCTAGACAAGATAAGAGTGGTTAACTTTTATTAATATCTTTATCGAGGTAGTCAAGGTGGAGGTTTACAAGAATAATAATCTTGAAGTTGCACATAATAAAAACAATATTAACAATGCTGGTATATCACTTCTCAAGGGACATTACTCGAAGCTAGTGAGGTGCTCTTGATCCAAGGAATAATAATAGTAATAATAATCTATTTCTACAAGTATATGATATAACTTAATTTTATCCCCAGGATGCGACCCTCACCAGTTGATTAAAACCCAGGTACCTACTTACTGCTAGTTAAACAGGGACAGCAGGTGTCTTAAGGAAATATACTCCAGTGTTTCCAGTGTGTGAGCTGAGTGTGCTACCGACTGAGTTATGGGGACACCTGACCTCACCCTCCTAGAATCATGGCTCAGTTGGTGGCATCCTCAGCTCAGTTACTGAGTGTCTGTGGTTTAGTCCCTGGCACAGGTGGAAATGTTGAACGTGTCTCCTTAAACCTGTTGCCCCTGTTCATCTAGCAATAAATAAACCGACTTGGGTTGCATCCTGGGAAGATTAAAGGACCCCCAAAGGAAATATGACAGTCTGATGATGCGCAGACTTTACTGGATTATCCTGGGTGGATAACCCTTCCAGTTAGAAATCCGAACAAAATCCCATTTTAACCTGATTGCCTCCCACAACCCCTAAGTGCTGTATGACTTCTACGACTCTACCAGTTTCCATTGAAAATACACGTGATAATAATTATCTTTTAACAGGAACATTTATAAGTGTTGGTGTCTTGGAAGAATTTTTCCACAACTTAAGATATAAGGTAGATTTTGTTCTGATTTTTAACCAGGAGGGTTATCCATCCAGGATAACTCAATAAAGTCAGTGTGTCAGCCTGGACTGTCTGTCTTTTCACTGGGGTCCTTTAATCTTGTCCCCCTGGAATGTGACCCACACCAATTGACTGATGCCCAGGTTCCTACTTACTACTAAGTGAAGAAGGACATCATGTGTAAGGAAACATGCCCAACATTTCCATGTATACTAGGGATTGAACCATGAATACTCAGTGGCTGAGGCATGTATGTTGTCAACTGAGCCATGGGACAGATGTTTATTTTGTCTAATAGTTAGCCTGCTGATAGTTATTACAAAGACTCCAATAGAAATAAGTCACTTTGACTTTTTTTTTTTTTTGGAGGGGTAATCCTAGGTAATTTAAACAATGATCTTAAGGGCACATGCATGTTATCAGCACATATAAAGTATATTATATGAATTTAACCTAGGATGACTCAGTAAAGTCTGTGACTTACTGTATTTCCAGTGATGTTTTCTGATAACTTAACCTAGGATGTAGGCTTGTATTAAGGTTTTTGTTCATAATTTTTTTTTTTATAGAATGGTTTTGAGAGCACACATGTTATGGGCTCATAAAAAACACATTATGCAGACCTTACCTAAGATAATTCAGTGGTCAAGCCATGTGACTTATTTCCAGTGGGGGGTTAAAATTAACAAAAACTACAGTTACCTTGATTATTATCTATATAAGCAAGAGAGTGAAAATATTTTGTTGCTATTTTGGAAAACTAACTTGTAATTTAGTTTAAGGCACAGCAAATCCTCACTTAACAGACCTCGATTTAACAAATTTTGAAAATGTGGAACAAAATCTAAAGGGTCAGTTAATTCTGAAAAACTGACAAAATCTGTTGGTTAGAGAATTTTCTTGTTTCTGTCCACTGCAGTTTTCATTACCGGCTCCCCTCTGCCTCCTGATAGTCCATTAAATTGAGGGTTTACTCTGTAGGTCAAAGGAAGATGCATAGTTGGCAGGTTAATGTATTGTCTTATCCAGTTTGTGTGTCGCGTTTTCCCCATAAAATACAAAGGCTAAAAATTACAAAGAAATAAAGCCTCCCCCCCCAAAAAAATAAAAAAAAATGGGAAATAGAGAAGGGGATTGAAGAAGTTTTGAGTGAATGCCAGTGATCTTGCTGACATTTTCAAGTTGTTGATCTATCAAAGTCTCTGATGTTTTTCTACTGGCAAAGAGTTCTTCCATGAATAAATTTAGTAAAAGTATTGGTAAGCACTACCTTGAAAATAACCTAACATGAACCAAAATTATATTGTTGGGTAATGTGGTTATATTATATTTTCTAAAAATCACAAAGTGCAGTCTGGATAACTTGCTTATGTTAATGCTTAGAAAAGCCAGCGACTTCACTAGATAAGTTTGAATGTTCAAAATGAAATGAAACACTAACCCTGCATCCAAACAAAAAAATAGGGCTCTTGTAATGTTGATATCTAGCCTAACCCTCAACAATCTAACTTATAACCTACAAAATGTTAGGTGTATGTGAGATTACCTATTTATAGTTATCTGTTTAGAATTTACAGTAGCAGAGCCCTCCTTTTGGTACCCTTGCTTCATCATTTAGTTTGTAAAATATATTTGTATATAAAGGTTCCAGTATTGTAGTTAGAGCATTTTGCTTTCTCTTGGAGCTTGGTTCAGCGATCTACCACTGTCTATGAAGCAAGTTTTTCAGGTGTTCATTTTGCACTTTTTTTTTTTGTGCTGTGATTATGGCCTCGTGTGTTTTTTTGATGATGCCAATAAATCTTTATTTATTTTCTTGTATCTTGGGGAAAATAGAGTTAATATTACAGCCTGTCCTCACTTAACTACGTACTCGTTTACTGACAACTTAGACTTATGACGGGCTCTGTGACCAGTATGCACACCTAAATACGTAATGTATATTAGAGCTGATTTCCTCTGTTTTGTTTATTACAATATACAGTACACTACTATATAAACATTTAAAAATTTCCTAAAAATGTTATAAATGGTGCAAAGGTGACATTAAAGCAATATCAAAGATGGTTGACACTGACCTACTACCATTATAGTATGCTCCTTGTTTAGCAATGAATTCGTTTATTGATGTGGTCTTAGGAATGGAACTCCATCGTTAAGTGAGGAGAGGCTGTATTTCAGTGAAAATGAAAAATGAATAGAATAAGAGTTTTTACAGTAAATGAGGAACTGATCTCAGCAGTAACCTCGTTGAAATATTTTTAGCTGTTATTTTATTCCTGCTTATAATATTGTTTCATAATATCCCATTGCCTTTTTATAGTACAAAATTTATAAAATTCTAATACCACAAGAGAACAGCTGTTATTACAGTACATATGGGAAATACAGTGCCTGCACTCTGAAGGATGGGTGGAGATATTTGCAGTCTGGAGGGGCCTCTGAACTGTAGTATTGGCATGCCTCTGGCAAGACAGTGATGGAGTGAGTGATGGTGAAAGTTTCTTTTTCAGGTTACCCTACCTTAGTGGGAGATGGCCAGTGTGTTAAAAAACAAGATCTCTATAATAATTATTTTTCTTAGGCACAGTTAAGTTTTTCTTGTATAGTTATTTTTTTTTTATTAACACATCGGCCAATTCCCACCAAGGCAAGGTGGCCCGAAAAAGAAAAACTTTCATCATTCACTCCATCACTGTCTTGCCAGAGGGATGCTTTACACTACAGTTATAAAACTGCAACAGTAACACCCTTCCTTCAGAGTGCAGACACTGTGCTTCCCATCTCCAGGACTCAAATCCGGCCTGCCAGTTTCCCTGAATCTCTTCATAAATGTTACTTTGCTCACACTCCAACAGCACGTCAAATATTAAAAACCATTTGTCTCCACTCATAAAGTAATATACAAGTATGTAATTAAATTGAATGTATTTTAGAAATAATGTAAGTTTTCTCTTTTTTGCAGGTTGGTATTTTAAGGTATGATTTTAAACCATAGATGAATGATGGATTTAAAATCTTTACTTCAGAGCCATTTAGAGAAACAAGAGAAGGAAAAGATTGCTCAAGAAGATTTACTGGAAGTATCCAAGCTCACCGAAGGGAGTATTAATGAAGACACTACAGATAAATTATTTGAAAAATATTATTGTGAATGGAAAGGTATAGATAAAGGATTAACAGGTAGTAGTAACAGGTCAAGTTATTCTGTCATCCCAAGATTTTATCACAAACTTCCTCCAGAAGATGATCAGTTGCTACAAAAATTGCGTGAGGAATCTCGAGCAGTATTTTTGCAACGGAGAAGTAGGGAGCTGTTAGATAATGATGAACTGAAGAATTTGTGGATGCTTCTTGATAAACACCAGTCTCTTACAGAACTTGGAGGAGAAGAGCAAATGATCAATTATGAAGATTTTTTAAAGGTGGCTCAGCAAGCGGGCCCAAAATGTAAACAATATTTTCAGCCATCTACTTTTTGCAAATTGCTTCAGAATGATCCTCATGGACGTATCTCTATCATGAATTTTTTTAATTATGTAATGCGGAAGGTGTGGCTACACCAAACCAGAATTGGGCTCTCATTGTATGATGTAACTGGTCAGGGCTATCTTAGAGAGTCTGACTTAGAAAATTACATTCTAGAATTAATACCAACACTACCTCAGTTAGATGGTTTGGAAAAATCATTTCATTCATTTTATGTGTGCACAGCAGTTAGAAAATTCTTTTTTTTCTTGGATCCAATGCGTACTGGACAGATCAAGATACAAGACATTTTGGCTTGCAGCTTTCTTGATGACCTGTTGGAGTTACGTGATGAGGAATTACCCAAAGATCAACAGCAAAACAATTGGTTTTCAGCCCCATCTGCTCTTAGAGTATATGGTGTGTACTTAAATCTTGATAAGGATCATAATGGGATGTTGTCTAAGGGAGAATTGTCTCGTTATGGAATGGGCACATTAACTCCTGTGTTTATAGATCGTGTTTTCCAAGAATGCTTAACATACGATGGAGAGATGGATTACAAAACTTATCTTGACTTTGTTTTGGCCTTAGAAAATCAAAAGGAACCTCAAGCTTTGCATTATTTTTTCAGAATACTTGATATCGATAATCGAGGATATTTAAATGTTTTTACACTAAATTACTTCTTTCGATCCATGCAAGAGCAGATGCGTCAACATAATCAAGACCCTGTAAACTTCGAAGATGTGAAGGATGAAATTTTTGACATGGTGAAGCCAGCTGATCCCTGTAAAATCACACTGCAAGATCTCATAAACTGTGGTCAGGGTGATGTGGTTAGCAGTATCCTCATTGATCTTAATGGATTTTGGACATATGAGAATCGAGAAGTTCTTGTAGCTGACAGTAATGAAGAGCCAGCTCAAGTTTGAATAATGTAATTAAGGTAATAGACACAATTGGTTTTTTTCCATTATTAATCATAACAAAATAAATTTTTTGTCTTGTATTATACATATTTGCAAACTAAAGTGCATATTGTGTAGTTAAATTGAGAATCCTTTAGGAATTTATTATGGTGTGGATAATATGAACATTTAGCTGTTTTAGGTACAAATTTATTTTGTAATAAAGCTCAGGTGTGGAGGTACAGTGGTACCCCGAGTTTCGGCCATAATTTGTTCCAGAAGGCTGTTCGAGTGCCGTTACCGAACGAATTTCTTCCCTTAAGGAATAATGTAAATTAGATTAGTCTGTTTCATACCCCCAAAAATACACTTACAAAAGCACTTGCAATAATGCACTTGCATGATTGTTTGAGTTGGGAGCTGTACGAAGCTCTGGGTACCACTGTACCGGAATCTAGACTGTTTTAAGAAAAGTGAGTTTATTGTCTACCTATTACTATCATTCATAAAAACTGGGTAATTTTTAAGGAATGTGTTTTTTAGTTGTGTAACATAAAATTAATCTTCATGTAATATAGTATAGCAATGAATGCCTTGTATAAATAACATAACGAAATTAGCATTTCCTATTTAATTATTTAGCCATGTGTTAGGTGAGCTCACAAGATTTTGAGATTGGTGCACCATATCTACTTCGGTAGCATACTTTACCAGTGAAGTATAATTTTCCTGTCTGTCACTTTAATATCGTATATATGTGATTGTATTCATTACAATCATAACTCGTTAATACTGTGCTCGCTTTAAATTAAAGCCCTTTGCTGATATGGGGTTTTTCATTTATTTATTTATTTTTTAACATGTTGGCTGTTTCTCACCAAGGCAAGGTGACCCAAAAGAAAGAAAAACCCAAAAAAGAAAGAAAAAACTTTCATTATCAGTCAACACTTTCACCATCATTCGTACATAATCACGACAGTTTAGATAGTCACTCCAGACTGCCAATATCCCAAACCCCTCCTTTAAAGTGCAGGCATTGTACTTTCCATTTCCAGGACACAAGTCTGGCTAACTGGTTTCCCTGAATCCCTTCACAAAATATTACCCTACTCACACTCCAGCAGCTCGTCAGGTCCCAAAAAGCATTCGTCTCCATTCACTCCTATCTAACACGCTCATGCATGCTTTCTGGAAATCCAAGCCCCTCCACAAAACCCCCTTTACCCCCTCCCTCCAACCTCTTCGAGGACAACCCCTACCCCGCCTTCCTCTACAGATTTATACATTCTCCAAGTCATTCTACTTTGTTCCATTCTCTCTAAATGACCAAACCACCTCAACAATCCCTCTTCAGCCCTCTGACTAATACTTTTAGTAACTCCACACCTCCTAATTTCCACACTAGGAATTCTCTACATAATATTTACACCACACATTGCCCTTAGACAGGACATCTCCACTGCCTCCAGCTGCCTCCTCACTGCAGCATTTACAGCCCAAGCTTGACACCCATACAAGAGTATTGGTACCACTATACTTTTGTACATTCCCTTTTTTCCTTCATCAATTCTATGGTTAACTTCATCCTTCATAAACCTAACCTGAGCCTCACTATCCTCATTAAAACTCTTTACAGCATTTAGTAACTTACTACCTATTCCATACACTTGCAACTTCTGCCACATTGCTTCCCTTTCCACTCAATTTGCATCATTTTTTTAGGCTTAGTGCTATTGCATACTTAATAAGAGATAGTGTTTTTAGGCTTTTATATTCACTTGCAAGAGAGAAAAAAAATGGGCTCTCATTCGCTTGGAGGCGATATACACTTTACAGTGGCGGTTTGGTGCCTAATTCTCTGTATGAATGAGATATATCTGTATTCATATTTACTATGAACATCATCAGCAGCTTTCTTAAGATTCATGCTTTCTCTGCTTTGAAAAAGTGTATTATTATTACTGTTATTAAATGAGGAAATGCTAAATCTGTAAAGCTCAGTGTCTAGGGAATGGGATGCACTCAGGTATGATCCAAGGAAGAAGGAGGATAACTGAAAAATCACACAAATTTAGTTGTGATGTCTGTCATTTTTATAACTTATTACGTATTTTAGTATCCTAACTCTTAAAAAATCAAAGTCCATTTTAAGATGGGATTTTTACCACATGTTATTTGAGAAAGGATACTTGTGAACCATTTAGGCATGTATTTTAAGCCTTTGGGGAGCATTGTACTGTACAATAACTGCTATACTTCAAATTTTGCTGTATTATGTGATGTATGAATTTTGATATACATGCAGTTGAGCATAGTTAGTCAGGACTCATATTTTGGTAGCCTAGATTGTTTGGTTTGGTACTCAAAACAATTATTTCAATAACTTTTTATAATCTGTAAATTTTGTCGTAGTCCAGCGTTGTCTTTGCTAAAACTTTGGTACCAGAGCACTCTGCCAGAGCTACAGATTCAGTTGTGACTTAAGGGATTGCATCCTTGAAGTTATCAACAGCTAGATGCAGTATTGGCCATGTTTTTGAAAGAGCAAGTACTGTATCACCTTCTGCCTAGTGGAATTTGTTTGCATTTCACCTCTTTAACCCGTAAACGGTCCAAACATATATATACGTTTTTTCAATATTTGAAAGTACAGTGGTCCCTCGTTTTTCGTAGTTAATCCGTTCCTGGAGTTGCTACTATTATCGAAATCTATGATTTTCGAATAAATTTTCCCCATAAGAAATAATGTGAATACAATTAATCTGTTCCTGACACCCAGAAGTATTAAAACAAAAAAAATTTTTACATGAAATATAGATGTAGTACATAAACAATACAATGGGAAATGATGAATGAAACATTAACAGCATAACACTTACCTTTATTGGAGATTCTTCTTAGTGTATGGGAGACTGGAGGAGGAGAGAGATTGGATTGTTTACAGTTTGGAAGGGGAATCCCCTTCCAGCAATACCTCAGGTACCAATTGCTCTTCTGGGGTTGCTTCTCTTCTCTGTTTCTTAATGCCACTAGGACCAGCTTGAGAGTCGCTGGAGTCCTGTCTTGCAAAATAACTGTGGAGAGACCTCTGTTTCTAGCGTCTCTTTAACACTTCCCTAAAATGGCCCAAGACTTTGTCACTGTACATGTTGCCAATATAACTTGCAACAACCTTGTCAGGGTGATGTTTCTCCATAAATCTTTCCATCTTACCCCACATAGCAAAAATCTCTTTAATTTCTGAAGAAGGCACCTTCTTCCATCTCTCTTCCTCCTCCTCTGCAGCAAGATTCTGAGCTGCGATCTGTTGCTGTTCCTGCTGAAGCTCTTGCAGCTCCTCAGTGGTGAGCTCTTCGTTGTGGTGTTCCACCAACTCTTCCACATCCTCCAAACTCACATCCAACCCCATGGAACTCCCCAGTACTACAATTGATTTAACAACAGACATAGGCCCATCAGGGTCAGTCCCAAACCCTTCAAAATCCCTCTTGTCGACACAATCTGGCCACAATTTTCTCCAAGCAGAGTTCAAAGTCCTGGTAGTCACTCCCTCCCAAGCCATACCTATAAGGGTTATGCAATGGAGGATGCTGAAGTGTTCTCTCCAAAATTCCCTTAGGGTCAAGTGAGTGTCTGTGGTCACAGTCAAGCACCTGTGAAACATTGCTTTGGTGTAGAGTTTTTTAAAGTTTGCAATGACCTGCTGGTCTATGGGCTGGAGGAGAGGAGTGGTATTCGGAGGCAAGAACTTTACTGTGATGAACCCAAACTCCTCGAAAATTAGGTCATCCAAGTTTGGAGGATGAGCAGGTGCATTGTCCATTACTAGCAGGCACTTGAGATCCAATTTCTTTTCCAGGAGGTAATTCTTCACACTAGGGCCAAACACTTCATTGAACCACTCGACGAAAATTTCCCTCGTGACCCATGCCTTACTATTAGATTTCCAAAACACACACAATTTACTCTTCATAACATTGTTTTTCCTGAACACTCTGGGATTTTCAGAATGGTACACTAGTAATGGCTTCACTTTGAAATCCCCACTAGCATTAGCACAGAACATGAGCGTCAGCCTGTCTTTCATAGGCTTGTGTCCTGGCATTGCCTTTTCCTCCTGTGTAATGAAGGTCCTCTTTGGCATTTTCTTCCAAAAGTGGCCTGTTTCGTCACAATTGAACACTTGTTCAAGTTTCAGTCCTTCAGTCTCTATGTACTCCTTGAATTCATGCACATATTTTTCAGCCGCCTTATGGTCCGAACTGGCAGCCTCACCATGCCTTACCACACTGTGTATGCCAGTACGGTTCTTAAATCTCTCAAACCAACCTTTGCTGGCCTTAAATTCACACACATCACCACTATTTGCAGGCAATTTCTTTACCAGATCGTTGTGCAACTGCCTAGCCTTTTCACAAATAATCGAAGTCATAAGAGTATCTCCTGCTAATTGTTTCTCGTTTATCCACACAAATAATAACTTCTCAACATCTTCGAGTACTGGTGATCTCATTTTTGTCAGCATAGTTACCCCCTTTGCAACAACAGCGTCCTTGATTTCCTTTTTCTTGGCCACTATGGAACATATGGTTGTGTAGGGTTTCTTATTCATCCTGGCCAGTTCGGCCGCACTTGTGCCACTTTCATATTGTTCAATGATGTTTTTCTTAAATTCAATCGTATTTCTCACCTTTTTTACCACAGGCTTGGCACTAGGAGCTTTCTTTGGAGCCATGGTAGCTTATTTAGTACTTGCAAGCACTAAAATGAGTGGAATATTATGAAATATTTCGTAGGAGCACGTGAGGGGACCTTCGCTCACTGGTAAACAATGCCAGACTGGCTGGATAGGGAGGCCACCCCGGCTCACACCGTGTGTATGCGTCCCGGACGAACTACTATTCACGAGTCAACCTATGATTAGTGAGCCCATGTTTATACGAAAATATCACTATGATTTCCGAAATCTATGATTCCCGAGAACTACGAAAAACGAGGGACCACTGTATGTAAAAAAAGTAGATCTTCTTTTTGTTTTTTTACATTTGAAAATGTGTAAAAAACTTTGATCTACTTTTTTTTTGTTATATTTGAAAATATGTAAAAAAAAAGTACATCTACTTTTGTAGCACTACACATGTGAATGTAGATCTGCTTGGACCGTTTATGGGTTAACAGTGATTGCAAAGTATATTTTTTTTTTTCAACAAGTTGGCCGTCTCCCACCGAGGCAGGGTGACCCAAAAAAGAAAGAAAATCCCCAAAAAGAAAATACTTTCATCATCATTCAACACTTTCACCACACTCACACATAATCACTGTTTTTGCAGAGGTGCTCAGAATACAACAGTTTAGAAGCATATACGTATAAAGATACACAACATATCCCTCCAAACTGCCAATATCCCAAACCCCTCCTTTAAAGTGCAGGCATTGTACTTCCCATTTCCAGGACTCAAGTCCGACTATATGAAAAGAACCGGTTTCCCTGAATCCCTTCACTAAATATTACCCTGCTCACACTCCAACAGATCGTCAGGTCCCAAGTACCATTCGTCTCCATTCACTCCTATCTAACACGCTCACGCACGCTTGCTGGAAGTCCAAGCCCCTCGCCCACAAAACCTCCTTTACCCCCTCTCTCCAACCCTTTCGAGGACGACCCCTACCTCGCCTTCCTTCCCCTATAGATTTATATGCTTTCCATGTCATTCTACTTTGATCCATTCTCTCTAAATGACCAAACCACCTCAACAACCCCTCTTCTGCCCTCTGACTAATACTTTTATTAACTCCACACCTTTTCCTAATTTCCACACACCGAATTTTCTGCATAATATTTACACCACACATTGCCCTTAGACAGGACATCTCCACTGCCTCCAACTGTCTCCTCACTGCTGCATTTACCACCCAAGCTTCACACCCATATAAGAGTGTTGGTACTACTATACTTTCATACATTCCCTTCTTTGCCACCATAGATAATGTTTTTTGACTCCATATATACCTCAATGCACCACTCACCTTTTTTCCCTCATCAATTCTATGATTAACCTCATCCTTCATAAATCCATCCGCCGACACGTCAACTCCCAAGTATCTGAAAACTTTTACTTCTTCCATACTTCTCCTCCCCAATTTGATATCCAGTTTTTCTTTATCTAAATCATTTGATACCCTCACCACCTTACTCTTTTCTATGTTCACTTTCAACTTTCTACCTTTACACACATTCCCAAACTCATCCACTAACCTTTGCAGTTTTTCTTTAGAATCTCCCATAAGCACAGTATCATCAGCAAAAAGTAACTGTGTTAATTCCCATTTTGAATTTGATTCCCCATAATTTAATCCCACCCCTCTCCCGAACACCCTAGCATTTACTTCTTTTACAACCCCATCTATAAATATATTAAACAACCATGGTGACATTACACATCCCTGTCTAAGACCTACTTTTACCGGGAAGTAGTCTCCCTCTCTTCTACACACCCTAACCTGAGCCTCACTATCCTCATAAAAACTCTTTACAGCATTTAGTAACTTACCACCTATTCCATATACTTGCAACATTTGCCACATTGCTCCCCTATCCACTCTATCATATGCCTTTTCTAAATCCATAAATGCAATAAAAACTTACCTACGTTTATCTAAATACTGTTCACATATATGCTTCAATGTAAACACTTGATCTACACATCCCCTACCCACTCTGAAACCTCCTTGCTCATCCGCAATCCTACATTCTGTCTTACCTCTAATTCTTTCAATTATAACCCTACCATACACTTTTCCTGGTATACTCAAAAAACTTATTCCTCTATAATTTTTACAATCTCTTTTGTCCCCTTTCCCTTTATATAAAGGGACTATACATGCTCTCTGCCAATCCCTAGGTACCTTCCCCTCTTTCATACATTTATTAAACAAAAGTACCAACCACTCCAACACTATATCCCCCCCTGCTTTTAACATTTCTGTCATGATCCCATCAGTTCCAGCTGCTTTACCCCCTTTCATTCTACGTAATGCCTCACGTACCTCCTCCGCACTTACATTCTGCTCTTCTTCACTCCTAAAAGATGGTATACCTCCCTGACCAGTGCATGAAATTACCACCTCCCTTTCTTCCTCAACATTTAAAAGTTCCTCAAAATATTCTCGCCATCTACCTAATACCTCCCTCTCTCCATCTACTAACTCCCCTACTCTATTTTTAACTGACAAATCCATACTTTCCCTAGGCTTTCTTAACTTGTTTAACTCACTCCAAAATTTTTTCTTATTTTCATTAAAATTTCTTGACAGTGCCTCTCCCACTCTATCATCTGCTCTCCTTTTGCACTCTCTCACCACTCTCTTCACCTTTCTTTTACTGTCCATATACTCTGCTTTTCTTATAACACTTCTGCTTTGTAAAAACCTCTCATAAGCTAACTTTTTCTCTTTTATCACACCCTTTACTTCATCATTCCACCAATCACTCCTCTTTCCACCTGCCCCCACCCTCCTATAACCACAAACTTCTGCCCCACATTCTAATACTGCATTTTTAAAACTATTCCAACCCTCTTCAACCCCCCCACTACTCATCTTTGCACTAGCCCACCTTTCTGCCAACAGTCGCTTATATCTCCCCCGAACTTCCTCCTCCCTTAGTTTATACACTTTCACCTCCCTCTTACTTGTTGTTGCCACCTTCCTCTTTTCCTATCTACCTCTTACTCTAACTGTAGCTACAACTAAATAATGATCCGATATATCAGTTGCCCCTCTATAAACATGTACATCCTGGAGCCTACCCATCAACCTTTTTTCCACCAATACATAATCTAACAAACTACTTTCATTACGTGCTACATCATACCTTGTATATTTATTTATCCTCTTTTTCATAAAATATGTATTACTTATTACCAAATCTCTTTCTACACATAGCTCAATTAAAGGCTCCCCATTTACATTTACCCCTGGCACCCCAAATTTACCTACTACTCCCTCCATAACATTTTTACCCACTTTAGCATTGAAATCCCCAACCATCATTACTCTCACACTTGATTCAAAACTCCCCACGCATTCACTCAACATTTCCCAAAATCTCTCTCTCTCCTCTACACTTCTTTCTTCTCCAGGTGCATACACGCTTACTATAACCCACTTTTCACATCCAATCTTTATTTTACTCCACATAATCCTTGAATTAATACATTTATAGTCCCTCTTTTCCTGCCATAGCTTATCCTTCAACATTATTGCTACTCCTTCTTTAGCTCTAACTCTATTTGAAACCCCTGACTTAATCCCATTTATTCCTCTCCATTGAAACTCTCCCACCCCCTTCAGCTTCGTTTCACTTAAAGCCAGGACATCCAGCTTCTTCTCATTCATAACATCCACAATCATCTCTTTCTTATCATTTGCACAACATCCACGCACATTCAGACTTCCCACTTTGACAATTTTCTTCTTATTATTCTTTTTAGTAATCTTTACAGGAAAAGGGGTTACTAGCCCATTGTTCCCGGCATTTTAGTTGACTTTTACAACACGCATGGCTTACGGAGGAAAGATTCTTATTCCACTTTCCCATGGATATAAAAGGAAAAGTAATAAGACCAAGAACTATTAAGATAAAATCAAAGAAAACTCAGATGAGTGTGTAAATAAACTGTATGTATGTTAATAAATTAACTGTATGTTAATAAATACCAGTACAAGAGGGCCCTGCTTGTACAGTAGATTTGGTTCCAGGCTACTGCTGTAAAGTGAATCATAGCATTTTTTTTACTTTTAAATGCATATGAAAGCCTGATAACATGTTTATACTATATCATATATTAAGTGAGCAATATAGTTAGGCCTAAAATATCCATGTACAATACACACATTACTTTCAAATATTTTCATCCTTAGCTTATAGTGAGTGATGAATATATTTATTGTAGGAAGTCTGAATAAATGAAGAATGGGTATAATTGAAAACTGATGCATCAGCAAAACACTGTAAAGTGCTGTAAAGTCGGGCCCTCCTGTCTGTATATGTTGGTGCATGGAACAACACAATTAGTAGTAAGAATGTGGTAAAATGAGTGATAAAGATGGTATATTTTATGATGCCTGGTATCAATCAAAATCTCATTATCATTTAATTTTAATGTTTAAAGTGATATCGCCAGGCATGTTCAGATGTTGCAAGTGTCGATATAGAGGTCTGTGTTCTTATAAAGAAATTAAATATTGAGCCTTTTTTTTTTTAAAGTACACATATCTTGTGTAGAGTATGCATGCTTTGTATGGTATGTTTATGTAGACAAAAAATTCCATATAGTAAAATGCACATTTTGATATAGCATTGAAATGTAGACAGGAGTATGTATTCTATTGTAAATGACTAAATTGTAAAAAATATAGTACAAAGTTCATAAATCATCACTTAGAAAGTTCACCTCTAGTATTTTGGACAGAGTAGTAGTACTGTACTGTCATCATCATTGATTGGATGAATAACAATAAAAAAGCCTACTTACCCAACAATTTATTTTTTTGACATGTTATCGTAAATTAATTTTTCTTTTGGCCTAAGCCAGATGAGGGTTAAATTATTATTTCCAATAAGTATAAAAGTTATAGTAATAATTTATCAAGAGAATGAAAAAAAAAATTGCTATAACATATGTAATTTATTAGTTTTATACCATAAATTTTGTGAGATTACTGTATGGTATTGTAGTTCTGGTCTTAAACCCTTCATGAGGGGTGCCATGATGCTGGTGAAGGGCTATTGGTCCAAGGAATCAGAACTATCACATGCCCTTACCCCGTCCTTCCTTGGACTGAGGCTGATTATTTCCTCTTTCTCAGGCCCTGTATAACCACTATGAGTTTAGTGCTTCCCCATTATAATAATGTGGCCCAGAAATCAGAATGCTCCAGCACACTTTTCTTATACACAGCCTCTCAGAGCTTTCCCAATAAATGCTTAACCTTACCCCTGAAATAAGGTAATGTATTTTTTCATAGACCTATGCTTATCTGCAGACATTTAAAATAAATTACTGGCCATTCAATTTGCACTAAATGTGTTATTAATGTTCTGTATTTAAATTAAACTAATGATGTACCAGCAACATTTGACTGTGCATGTATGTAAAGGTAGTACTTCTCAAGCTCATTATTTTATACTGTTTATGCAGCTACATTTTTTTTTTTATTTACAGTGCTATCATGAGCAAGCCAGCCCCTGATCCTGTGTTTGTTTTGAGAGGTGCCAAATCACCTGTGATGTCAGTTGCTTTCCTCCAACCATCAGAGGGAGGAAAAGTTGAAAAGCTTGCTGCAGGAACTCAAGATGGTGACATGCTGATCTGGGATCTAAAGGTTGTTCCAAAAATAATAAAAGATTATTTTTTTTTTTAATGAACTGGCCATATCCCACCAAGGCAGGGTGGCCCCAAAGAAAAAAAAATAAATGTTTCTCTTTTTAAATTTAGTAATATATACAGGAGAAGTTACTAGACCCTTGCTCCTGGCATTTTAGTTGCCTCTTAAGTCATGCATGGCTTATGGAGGAAGAATTCTGTTCCACTTCCCCATGGAGAAAAAGATTAAATATATTTTTGTAATACAGTGGATCCCCGTTTTACGATATTATTTCATTCTAGAAGTATGTTTAGGTGCCAGTACTGAATGAATTTATTCCCATAAGGAATATTGTGAAGTAAATTAGTCCATTTCAGACCCCCAAACATACACGTACAAACGCACTAACATAAATACACTTACATAATTGGTCGCATTGGGAGCTGATCGTAAAGCGGGGGTCCACTGTAGTATATCCTTACAGTGCTTATGATGTCCTAATAATGCAGATACATTATTTAATTGAATCTGATGCTTCATAAATGTTAGTTTGTCTAAATTGGTAAATAAAAGAAATTCCAAAAGTAATAATTTAAAAATATATTGTTGATAAGTATCAGCTTAAAGCTCTCCACACAGTGAGGGGTCCTGGTTCGATTCCTGGCGAGGGTAGAAACATTGGGTGTGTTTCTTTACACCAGTTGTGTATGTTCCCCATCAGTAAAATGGGTACCTGGGAGCTAGTCGACTGATGTGGGTCGCATCCTGGGACACAACTGACCTAATTTGCCTGAAATGCTCAGCATAACAAGTGGCTTTCTATATAGTACAGTGGAACCCTGAGTTTCGTGAGCCTTGCACTTTGTGAATTTCGACTTTCGGCAACTTTTTTCGTCAAAGCCTTGCGGTTTGTGATTTGGCTCATGATTCGTCCATCGTACGAAATGTGCACTTGCGGCAAGGAGCAGCCAGGTGTACACAAAGGCTCCCACACAACATTCAGGAGTCAGTGTGGCATTGTCTGTGGATGAGTGACCATTACCCCATGCATTCATACGATACATTTCGTAATAACCCATTCTTTTTTGTGCTTGCAACTGCTAAATAAGCCACCATGGGCCCAAAGAAAGCCTCTAGTGCCAGCCCTTTGGTAAAGACGGTGAGAAACAATAGAATTAAAGAAAGAACACACCAGCCAGGATACTTCCCCCACACAGCCAGGGTACTTCCCCATACACACGATTTGATTTGAGCGGGACTTGAGCATGAGTGAACAGAATTATCAAAGCTTATTGCTTTGGCAGCATTGAAAATTGGGTTGGACAAATATTCTGTTAGTGGGATGGTTTGTGAAGGACCTGCCTTGTATGGGCCAATAGGTCTGCAGCAGTGTTCCTGCTTTCTTATGTTCCACACACCAACAAGAGTCTTCAGTAAAATAAGTGTGATATTATTGTTTTATACTTGATTTCTCATTCTTTTTTTGTATGTAAATATACATTTAATATATAAAAAAAATAAATTTTGTTAATACTTTTGGGTGTCTGGAACAGAATAATTGGATTTACATTATTTCTTATGGAGAAAATGGTTTCGAGTTTCGTGAATTTCGACTTTCGGCAGACTCTCTGGAGCGAATTAATCAGAAAACTCGGGGGTCCACTGTATGTCATTGAAGTCAACTAGGCCTGTATACCTTGTACATGTACTTGTAGAAATACAGATCTTTCTTTCAATGCACCAGCTGTATCCCACTGAGGTGGGATGGCCCAAAAGGAAAAACAAAAGTTTCTCATTTTAAATTTAGTAATATATACAGGAGAAGGGGTTACTAGCCCCTTGCTCCTGGCATTTTAGTCGCCTCTTACAGCACGCATAGCTTACAGAGGAAGAATTCTGTTCCACTTACCCATGGAGATAAGAGGAAATAAACAAGAACAAGAACTAGAAAGAAAATAGAAGAAAACCCCAGAGGGGTGTGTATATATATGCTTGTACATGTATGTGTAGTGTGACCTAAGTGTAAGTAGAAGTAGCAAGATGTACCTGAAATCTTGCATATATATGAGACAGAAAAAAAAGACACCAGCAATCCTACCATCATGTAAAACAATTACAGGTTTCCGTTTTACACTCACTTGGCAGGACGGTAGTACCTCCCTGGGCGGTTGCTGTCTACCAACCTACTACCTAGTTAGAAATACAGATATTATATTATTTGAATATATAATCGAGTACTGTATGTATATTGTATATCTAATGTCGAGGATTTTTTTTTTATATAGTTTATTGGTTTTTATGCTCAATGTTCTGTTGTCACAGTAGGGTATTTTACTAGAATTGTATCCTCTTAATTTCTATTGTTGATTTTAACCTAGTGTTTTCTTTCCACAGACCAAATGTGTAGTTAAGGAATGGTCAAGTAATTCCAGCTCATCTGTACAATGGTTATATAGTCATTCACTGGAAGAGCTGTGGGCACATGAAAGACATTGCAGTATCAAAGTTTGGGACATCAGTGCCTCAGTTCCTCAAGTTAAAGTTCAATATCCAATTAGTGAATATCTTGGCTTTAGTCAGTCTCATTTCACTACTTTGGATAATTACAGAAGTTTACTTGCCATACCTGGACCTAATCAGGAAGGTGTCACTGTTTGGGATGTAGACACAAAAGCTAAAGTATGCTCTTTGTTGCCTCCTGATCCCCCAAAGTGTGGAAGTCTCATGCAAGTAAGGTGGGTGAAAGCTGCAAGAAATAACTCTCTTCTTGTTGCATATGAAAGTGGGCATATTTCTTTATGGAACTGGGAGAACAGCAGTATCATTACTGAGGTTCATGTTTCTGAAAATCCTTTATGTTTAACATTTGATGATAATATTCAGATAGGAATAATTGGAACTGCATCAGAAAAAGTGTTTATATTTTGTATTAGCAGTGAATTGATAATGAGTGTTGTGAAAGAATTGTGTATTACTAATGCTGGTCTGTCGTCATGTATTATAAGACCAGATGGAAAGCTTCTTGTAACAGGAGGCTGGGACTCTCGTATCCGTGTGTTTTCTAGCAAAAAATTTAAGCCGTTAGCTGTTTTACACTACCACAAAAAAACAATTGAATGCCTGGCTTATTCTCCATGTGACGTTGAGCACTTTGGATTAGGATTTCTGCTTGCAGCTGGTTCGTCAGACAAGAGTATATCATTATGGAATGTATTCAATGTGTAATTGAAGCTCATATTTTATGGGCAAATTAATAATATTTTTTCAGCAATTATTGAAAAGTTACATGTAAACATCTCAAAGATTTATTTTTTTTTTTGTACTACAGTCTCCCTGAAGTCATATAAAAGTTTGGAAATAAAATCTTACAATAATTAAAGAAATCTTTAATTCACTAAGAAATATGTTACAGAAGTTAATTACAATGCATCAGATTTCAACATTAGGAGTAAAATTGCAATATAATATTCATGGGGAAACACTATACTTGTAAGGGTCATACAGTGCCTACCTGTAGTGTGTTCTGAGGGTCAGTACCCTTATGACCTGGTCCCAAACCAGGCCTCCCAGTGGATGACCTGATCAACCAAGCTGTTGGTGCTAGCTGCCTGAAGTTCATCATAAGCACCAGAGCCCAGCTGATAAGGCACTTGACTTAAGAAATTTATCCAGTTCCTTCTTGAAGACAACCAGGTATCTGTTGGTAATTCCTCACATGTATGAAGGGAGGATGTTGAAAAGTTTTGGTCCCTTCACACTTACTGAGTTTTCCCTTAATGTACTCATTGTGCCCCTGAATTTTATGGGGGACAAATTAGCATTTAGTAAAAGACACTTGTATAAAGATTCTGTAGTGTTGCTGTGTTAGACAAGTAATGTACTATTGCATTTATGTTATGCAATACCTGGTCAACAAGATGATGAAAAAAGACATGTGCAACACTTGGGAATCTTTATTGCCAAAGTGTTTCACCTGCATTTTTTTCTTTATTGTCTTCATCTTTGTATTTTTATTATTGTTGTGAGACCATTACCCACTCTGACTGCTGTATCCCAGCAAGTGAGCACGTTTCCTGTATCACCCCAGTGCTAAGAGTTAGTACATGAATTCAATACCACCAGTGGGGACAGTCATATATACCACTTATCCAAAGTACGTAACACCTAGCCTGCTGACCTCAGTACCTTAGGGTTTCCCAGCATGGGCACACAGGTCTATTGCAGTGCTTCTTAATAAAAAGGGGGGGGGGAATAGCATATGAGGGGTACAAATAAAAATGGGAACAATGGCTATAGATTACTTAGTGAAATACAGCCTCTCTTAGTGATATACTCATTTACCAATGACTTGGACTTAGGACGGGCTCTCTGATCAGTATGAATATGTAAATAATGTATATTAGAGTTGATTTCCTCTATTCTGTTTATTACAATATACAGTACACTACTGTATAACCATTTAAAAATATACAAAAAGTACTATAAATGGTGCAAAGGTGACATTAAAACAATATCAAAGATGATTAATGCAAACCCACTACTATTATACAGCCTCTCTTCACTTAGCGATGTACAGTAGGGCCCCGCTTTACGGCATTCTGCTAATATGGCAATTTCAAATTATGACCAAAATTTCCTATATGGTGAGCAGTCTTTCAAGTACGGCGTGCCCCACCCGGTTTGTTTACATTCTCCGTGAGCACATCTATTATGTCTGGAAACTTTCCAAAATTTCAGTTGTTTTAAAGTTATTGCATATTTTATGTGTACTCTGATAATTATACTTATGTGTACCTATACCTAAATATACTTACACACTGTGCTGGCATGCAGGTACACATTAAAATCACTAAGAGTCTCTCTGCTCATGATGCCGTAGTAATACTACGTAATAATAATCACTCTTGGGCACATTAAATGTCTTACTTTACGTTAATATAAGACATTTTCATTAATCCATCTATGATATTTTCTTCAAAATTATATAAGAAACACGTTACATAGCATATAAACATGATACGTACACCCGCAGAGTAAAAATTGACATAAATATGAGATTTGTTTACAAAGCAGCTTTGTAGGAGTGTCGGAAGAATTACTTTTTCTCTAGTCAAACACTGGGGGATAACTGTAGAAAAATATTCCTTTCGTATGTCTTCACTCTATATATAGCAATTCATGACCCTTGTGGGTTTAGCACCTCTTTTTTATTAAGATAATAATAATAATATCATCATTCATTCTAAAAATGGTGTGTTGCATGAGAATGGGAGTGTTGCTGTTTGTATATTCTATACTAACATGTACAACTTGTACACAGTGTACGCAAAAGTATTTGTATTATGAGGTAATAATTATTATAATAAAAAAAAATATTGTGAGGTAAGTTTTACAAACTTACAAATGTACATCTTTCTTTCTTTCAACACACCGGCCGTATCCCACCGAGGCGGGGTGGCCCAAAAGGAAAAACAAAAGTTTCTCCTTTTCTTCTTTCAACACACTAGCTGTATCCCACCGAGGCGGGGTGGCCCAAAAGGAAAAACGAAAGTTTCTCCTTTTACATTTAGTAATATATACAGGAGAAGGGGTTACTACCCCCTTGCTCCCGGCATTTTAGTCGCCTCTTACAACACGCATGGCTTACGGAGGAAGAATTCTGTTCCACTTCCCCATGGAGATAAGAGGAAATAAACAAGAACAAGAACTAGAAACAAAATAGAAGAAAACCCAGAGGGGTGTGTATATATATGCTTGGTAATAAGTAATACATATTTTATGAAAAAGAGGATAAATAAATATACAAGGTATGATGTAGCACGTAATGAAAGTAGTTTATTAGATTATGTATTGGTGGATAAAAGGTTGATGGGTAGGCTCCAGGATGTACATGTTTATAGAGGGGCAACTGATATATCGGATCATTATTTAGTTGTAGCTACAGTTAGAGTAAGAGGTAGATGGGAAAAGAGGAAGGTGGCAACAACAAGTAAGAGGGAGGTGAAAGTGTATAAACTAAGGGAGGAGGAAGTTCGGGTGAGATATAAGCGACTATTGGCAGAAAGGTGGGCTAGTGCAAAGATGAGTAGTGGGGGGGTTGAAGAGGGTTGGAATAGTTTTAAAAATGCAGTATTAGAATGTGGGCAGAAGTTTGTGGTTATAGGAGGGTGGGGGCAGGAGGAAAGAGGAGTGATTGGTGGAATGATGAAGTAAAGGGTGTGATAAAAGAGAAAAAGGTAGCTTATGAGAGGTTTTTACAAAGCAGAAGTGTTATAAGAAGAGCAGAGTATATGGAGAGTAAAAGAAAGGTAAAGAGAGTGGTGAGAGAGTGCAAAAGGAGAGCAGATGATAGAGTGGGAGAGGCACTGTCAAGAAATTTTAATGAAAATAAGAAAAAATTTTGGAGCGAGTTAAACAAGTTAAGAAAGCCTAGGGAAAATATGGATTTGTCAGTTAAAAACAGAGTAGGGGAGTTAGTAGATGGGGAGATGAGGTATTGGGTAGATGGCGAGAATATTTTGAGGAACTTTTAAATGTTAAGGAAGAAACAGAGGCAGTAATTTCATGCACTGGTCAGGGAGGTATACCATCTTTTAGGAGTGAAGAAGAGCAGAATGTAAGTGTGGGGGAGGTACGTGAGGCATTACGTAAAATGAAAGGGGGTAAAGCAGCTGGAACTGATGGGATCATGACAGAAATGTTAAAAGCAGGGGGGGATATAGTGTTGGAGTGGTTGGTACTTTTGTTTAATAAATGTATGAAAGAGGGGAAGGTACCTAGGGATTGGCAGAGAGCATGTATAGTCCCTTTATAAAAAGGGAAAGGGGACAAAAGAGACTGTAAAATTACAGAGGAATAAGCTTACTGAGTATACCGGGAAAAGTGTACGGTAGGGTTATAATTGAAAGAATTAGAGGTAAGACAGAATGTAGGATTGCGGATGAGCAAGGAGGTTTTAGAGTGGGTAGGGATGTGTAGATCAGGTGTTTACATTGAAGCATATATGTGACAGTATTTAGATAAGATAGGGAGGTTTTTATTGCATTTATGGATTTAGAAAAGGCATATGATAGAGTGGATAGAGGAGCAATGTGGCAGAGTTTTCAAGTATATGGAAAAGGTGGTAAGTTATTAAATGCTGTAAAGAGTTTTTATGAGGATAGTGAGGCTCAGGTTAGGGTGTGTAGAAGAGAGGGAGACTACTTCCTGGTAAAAGTAGGTCTTAGACAGGGATGTGTAATGTCACCATGGTTGTTTTAATATATTTATAGAGGGGGTTGTAAAGGAAGTAAATGCTAGGTTGTTTGGGAGAGGGTGGGAATAAATTATGGGGAATCAAATTCAAAATGGAAGTGACACAGTTACTTTTTGTGATGATACGTGCTTAGGGAGATTCTAAAGAAAAATTGCAAAGGTTAGTGGATGAGTTTGGGAATGTGTGAAAAAGGTAGAAAAGTGAAAGTGAACATAGAAAGAGTAAGGTGATGAGGGTGTCCAAATGATTTAATAAAGAAAAATTGGATATCAAATTGGGGAGGAGGAGTAGGGAAAGAAGTGAATGTTTTCAGATACTTGGGAGTTGACGTGTCGGCGGATGGATTTATGAAGGATGAGGTTAATCATAGAATTGATGAGGGGAAAAAAAGGTGAGGGTGCGTTGAGGTATATGTGGAGTCAAAAAACGTTATCTTGGAGGCAAAGAAGGGAATGTATGAAAGTATAGTAGTACCAACACTCTTATATGGTGGGGAAGCTTGGGTGGTAAATCCCGCAGCAAGGAGACGGTGGAGGCAGCGGAGATGTCCTGTCTAAGGGCAATGTGTGGAGTAAATATTATGCAAAAATTCGGAGTGTGGAAAATTTGGAGAAGGTGTGGAGTTAATAAAAGTATTAGTCAGAGGGCAGAAGGGGTTTTTGAGGTGGTTTGGTCATTTAGAGAGAATGGGGTCACAGTAAATGACAGGAAAGCATATAAATCTATAGGGGAAGGAAGGCGGGGTAGGGGTCGTCCTCGAAAGGGTTGGAGAGAAGGGGGTAAAGGAGGTTTTGTGGGTAAGGGGCTTGGATTTCCAGCAAGCGTGCGTGAGCGTGTTAGATAGGAGTGAATGGAGACGAATGGTACTTGGGACCTGACGATCTGTTGGAGTGTGAGCAGGGTAATATTTAGTGAAGGGATTCAGGGAAACCGGTTATTTTCATATAGTCGGACTTGAGTCCTGGAAATGGGAAGTACAATGCCTGCACTTTAAAGGAGGGGTTTGGGATATTGGCAGTTTGGAGGGATATGTTGTGTATCTTTATATGTGTATGCTTCTAGACTGTTGTATTCTGAGCACCTCTGCAAAAACAGTGATAATGTGCGAGTGTGGTGAAAGTGGTTGAATGATGATGAAAGTATTTTCTTTTTGGGGATTTTCTTTCTTTTTTGGGTCACCCTGCCTCGGTGGGAGACGGCCGACTTGTTGAAAAAAAAAAAAAAAAAAAAAAAACATATATGTGTAGTGTGACCTAAGTGTAAGTAGAAGTAGCAAGATGTACCTGAAATCTTGCATGTTCATGAGACAGAAAAATGGACACCAGCAATCCTACCATCATGTAAAACAATTACAGGCTTTCGTTTTACACTCACTTGGCAGGACGGTAGTACCTCCCTGGGTGGTTGCTGTCTACCAACCTACTACCTAGGACAAACGTACATGAATGAACTAAAAGTAGACACATATTAATATGCATTTATTTCGCCTGACCAAGTGATCACCCACTACCTGTTCAGTTTGCGTTTTTACATTGCTTGAACTCTGTATCTCGTTCTTTTTCTCGTTTACTCTTTCATTAACTAGTTGGCCCTCATTGACGATGGCATCTAAGCTTAGTTGTGATAAAAAGAGGAGTTGTAAGCTTCTTACTTTACTTTATTCAATAAACACCCTGCCACTCACCTCTCACACATTAATATTAATATTTTAAGATAAGTAATAAGTGTACTCTGTGTGTACCATACCTTTTATTGTATTTTTAATGTCTAGTTCTATTGCTAACTTAGTATAAGTTAGTTTAAACTTGTTGTCTGGCATTTATTGCATATTTTATATGTGCTCTGCTAATAATGCTTGTGTACCTGTGTCGCAGCCAGGCGGAGGGAAAACATTATGTTCTCTCTGGTCCAGGACCAGAGAGAACATGTATGAATCTGCGTTTGGTGTAGTCACTCCCCCACTCCGCTTTTTTTGACAATAATCGGTGTAAATTATTCATTACTTCTCCCTTCATTTGTAATGGCATCTGAAGGTAGTTGTTAGAAGTGATTAAATTCAATGAACAAGTTATGTCGATGCTAATAATGTGGCTCTGGACCGCAGTGTAGGTAACCAGTAGGTGTAGCCCAGGTGGGCTACACCTATCGGCTACCTACACCTGACTTCCTACAAATAAATACGTACTATTCACTTCTCATCCTACATTAAGACTACACATATTTTAAGGTAAATAATGAGTGTACTGTATGTGTATTTTATCTCTCTGGGCTGCTTTAAATATTGTACACAGGTACCATCCGATTTACGACCGAGTTCGGTTCCGACAAACCGGTCATAAGTCGAAATGGACGTAAGTCGAACCTTACTACTGAATATCAACATCACATTTTTGAAATGACTTTATTTTATTGTTTTATTTTGGTATTTCATTTTTTACTTTACTTTTTATGCTGTTAGTACTGTATTTTATACTGTAAGGTTTAGGATAAACACTGTGTACAACACAAACAGTTGTTTATTTCCCAGAAATTTGGCATAGAAAACATGGTCGTAAGTCGAGTGGTCATATGTCGAGCAGGTCGTAAGTCGGATGGTAGGTGTACGTATTAACTATGAGATGGGGAGCCAGGGCTACCTACACCTGACTTCCTACAAATAAGTGCTACTCACTTCTTGCCCTACATTAAGACTACAAATATTTTAAGGTAAGTAATGAATATACTGTGTATGTATTTTACTTCTTATTGTGTTTTTTAATGCCTAGTTCTATTACTAACTTAATATAAGTTAGTGTAAATTTCTTGTCTGGCATCTATATGTATTTATAAATGGAAAAAAATGGCATTCTGCTCTGTGGCGATGTCTGCTTTCCGGTGATAGCCTGGAACTTAACCTGCTGTATAAATGGGACCCTACTGTACCCGTTTTCTGACGCCTCGGACTTACAAAGGGCTCTCTGACCAGTATTTATACCTAAATGATGTATATTAGAGCTGATTTCCTCTATTCAGTTTATTTCAGTATACTGTACACTACTGTCTAAACATTTAAAAATATTCCAGAAATGTTATATATGGTGCAAAAGTGACATTAGAACAATATCAAAGATGGTTGACACAAACTCACTACCATTATAATGTGCTCCTTGCTTAGCAACTAATTCGTTTACCGACGTGGTCTTAGGAACGGAACTCCTTTGTTAAGTGAGGAGAGGCTGTAAAAAGAGGGAATACATCATTACCTTAAGGAGAATTACATAATATAATATTTGATCTATGGGACTTATTACCAGGAGGAGGGGTGGGAATGTTACCAGTAACACGGACTTGTACTCACTCATAAGTCACTGACAAGCTGACCAGGGCTTCACCCTACATGGCCCACTACACTCGGCTTTCGAGAGCTCCCACTCACAGGCCCTCCACTTCTCAGGAATCTTTTTCCTTGGGCTTATGTGGCCCTTAAACCACCCCTTCCCTCTTAACTCCAGGTTTTGTGAGTTGCCCTCCATGGAGCATACCATGTGTGCTTTTTGCAAAGGTATGGCTTTTTGTTCAATGAGACCTGATAAGACAGAATGCCAGTGTTCCCTACAGTTTTACTACCACCATGCCATGGCAAGGGTGTGTTATCACTGGTTGGTCAGATCAGAGGAGGACCTGACTGGTGAGACCATACCCCTCCTACATCACATTATTGTTATTTAGGAAAGAGCCTTATTATAGCAGAGAACAAGTTCAGGTTGAGTATTTTTTATCCAAAATTTGAAAAGCTCTGAAATCATACTTTTATCAGGCGCCGACATGACACCACAAATTGAAAATTCTATTGGGCTCTGAGGAGGTTCCCAGGTGTTGTAAAGGTCTCTGCATGCCCTAACAGTTGCAGCACGTAACCTCACATACTTTGAGTGGGGCTCTGACGCTGTTGGTACCAGCGTATCAACAGCCGTCACTGCCAGACTTACATTCGTTGCTCACTGTGATTACCATGTGTTTTGTGCTTATTCTTTGCTCTGTGGTGCAAAGATATTACTGAAAATGTCAAAAAGGCCTGCAGATACCCCTGTGTACCTGGTATACAGTATTTCACAACTAATCCACAATTTGGAGAATTTTTTGACAGCATTTTAATCTATCCTGGACCATATTCAAGTCACAATTGAAGGAAAAAAATAGGAAAATACCATACAACAGGTCAGGTGAAAGTTATTATTATTATTATTATTATTATTATTATTATTTTAATCAAAGCTAAGTGCTAAACCCACAAGGGGCAGGTGACCAGAAGATATTTTAGGAGAAAAATCAAGGTCAGTCAGTCACAAGTATTCTGGAGACTATATCATATGACATCAGAAAGAATGCTGGGGCTGTGTTTCATGTTAAGGAATGTTGTGTACAATAGAAGGGCCGATTCAAAAAGATAGTATCTATGAAAGCTAGAGAGAGTTTTGGTAGAGGACCCACTTATAATATGGCTATAGATTCAAATTTCAGAAAAGAGCATTTGTTTGTGTCAATAAGATGGACACTTCATGTTTCTAAAATCTGTCAAAAAGGTAGCAGCCAGTTTTACCACTGGAAGTATTGTTGGGAGGAGGCGGTGGTGGCAAAATATGAACCAGATTATTACGATGTGTATTAATTTGACACAAAGCAAGTTTAATATCCAGAGGCTGGAGAGTGCTAAGAAATACAAGGAATGGAAAGTACAGAAATTTTCATATTAGTTTACCTGGAGAGAGTTCCGGGGGTCAACGCCCCCACGGCCCGGTCTGTGACCAGGCCTCCTGGTGGATCAGAGCCTGATCAACCAGGCTGTTGCTGCTGGCTGCACGCAAACCAACGTACGAGCCACAGCCCGGCTGATCAGGAACTGACTTTAGGTGCTTGTCCAGTGCCAGCTTGAAGACTGCCAGGGGTCTGTTGGTAATCCCCCTTATGTGTGCTGGGAGGCAGTTGAACAGTCTCGGGCCCCTGACACTTATTGTATGGTCTCTTAACGTGCTAGTGACACCCCTGTTTTCCATTGGGGGATGGTGCATCGTCTGCCAAGTCTTTTGCTTTCGTAGTGAGTGATTTTGTGTGCAAGTTCGGTACTAGTCCCTCTAGGATTTTTCCAGGTGTATATAATCATGTATCTCTCCCTCCTGCGTTCCAGGGAATACAGGTTTAGGAACCTCAAGTGCTCCCAGTAATTGAGGTGTTTTATCTCCGTTATGCGCGCCGTGAAAGTTCTCTGTACATTTTCTAGGTCGGCAATTTCACCTGCCTTGAAAGGTGCTGTTAGTGTGCAGCAATATTCCAGCCTAGATAGAACAAGTGACCTGAAGAGTGTCATCATGGGCTTGGCCTCCCTAGTTTTGAAGGTTCTCATTATCCATCCTGTCATTTTTCTAGCAGATGCGATTGATACAATTTTTATGGTCTTGAAGGTGAGATCCTCCGACATGATCATTCCCAGGTCTTTGACGTTGGTGTTTCGCTCTATTTTGTGGCCAGAATTTGTTTTGTACTCTGATGAAGATTTAATTTCCTCATGTTTACCATATCTGAGTAATTGAAATTTCTCATCGTTGAACTTCATATTGTTTCTGCAGCCCACTGAAAGATTTGGTTGATGTCCGCCTGGAGCTTTGCAGTGTCTGCAATGGAAGACACTGTCATGCAGATTTGGGTGTCATCTGCAAAGGAAGACACGGTGCTGTGGCTGACATCCTTGTCTATGTCGGATATGAGGATGAGGAACAAGATGGGAGCGAGTACTGTGCCTTGTGGAACAGAGCTTTTCACCGTAGCTGCCTCGGACTTTACTCTGTTGACGACTACTCTCTGTGTTCTGTTAGTGAGGAAATTATAGATCCATCGACCGACTTTTCCTGTTATTCCTTTAGCACGCATTTTGTGCGCTATTACGCCATGGTCACACTTGTCGAAGGTTTTTGCAAAGTCTATATATATTACATCTGCATTCTTTTTGTCTTCTAGTGCATTTAGGACCTTGTCGTAGTGATCCAATAGTTGAGACAGACAGGAGCGACCTGTTCTAAACCCATGTTGCCCTGGGTTGTGTAACTGATGGGTTTCTAGATGGGTGGTGATCTTGCTTCTTAGGACCTTTTCAAAGATTTTTATGATATGGGATGTTAGTGCTATTGGTCTGTAGTTCTTTGCTGTTGCTTTACTGCCCCCTTTGTGGAGTGGGGCTATGTCTGTTGTTTTTAGTAACTGTGGGACGACCCCCGTGTCCATGCTCCCTATCCATAGGATAGTGGGTTTAAGAGAAGAAAGTTCATGTATCATGAGAATATGCGGAACTTATTATATTGGGAGCACAATCTACTGCAAGCTGATGCACAGTGTCATGTGCATAGGCTTGCATAATCTGTTAAATATTCTTGTTTCTCTTATTTTATATTTCATGCTCTTGTTTTTGCTGTCCTTCCACTTTGCTTGTCTACCATTTCTTGCTCTGATGCATAGTATGCCTACAGAGTCAGGGTCTTCCGTTGTTAAACAAAAAGTTATCACTAATGGAATCCTTAGGCTTTGCTCATGGCCAGAGAAGAGAGATCCTGTTCTCACCAGCCTGGTAAAGCTGGTGAAGTTAAATAACACGACGGTCTGGAGTTTTGAGACTCTCTGACCGCGAGTTCAGACCCCACCCGTGGTATGGTTTTATATAGTAGTGTGAGGGAAAAGTTCAATAGATAGGAGTAGCGAGGGAGTGTATAGTAACAATAGTTTCATTGCCGGCTACTTGTTAAGGTAGGGTAAGTCCAGCTCCCGCTATTCCCCCCCCCCCTTTTTTCCCCCTCCCCGAAAGTGATAGTTTGATTGCCGGCTGCTTGTTAAGGTAGGGTCAGTCTAGCTCCCGCTATCCCTTCCCCGCCCCCCGAAAGGTGACGTGTGGGGCTCCGGTCAAACAGTAAATCACTCGACTCACAGCTCCCATCACTTCTGTAAGTACACGCCTGATCATATTTTAGTGGACTTATTGGTAGAAAGCTTCACTTTTGACCAATAATTAACTTAGTCCTTTCAGTCTTTATCTGTTAAATGTTTTAATAATCACCACATCTTTTAGGTATTGTATTTATCATGGAGAGTGATTTCTTAAGCAGTGGGTAATCTGTCTCTCTTTACAGCTTGGAATGACAGAGAGGGTCACCTGCCAACCAACGAGAAGAATAGAAGGAGATGGACTAACGTCCTGAGACGTCCCATGTTTAATCTACTTACCTGTTATGTTACTTCATCTGAAGTAATTATACACGGCTACACTCTGTGAAGAATGAGCCGGTGGTGGTCACCAACACCTGCTACCCCCCACATCAGCAACGGCTACGATTTCAACAACACACAGTGTCACCAACACCTGACACCCCATTACCACGATATACCTATATTAGCATTGAGTTCAAATGTAATTTTTTTCATTTCATTTTTTCATTTTTCTTTCAATTAGGATACCCATTCATGTTTTATTGTTTTACATTTTCCGTTTCTAAATAATAAAGTGTTTATCATTGTCTGTTATTATTTCTTTTTCTATTCAATAATTTTCCTGAGGAGGAGCCAGCCTTGGTAATACTGACTGAAGTTGTTACAGGGCTGAGTAAGCCTTCACAAGTAGTAGGTTGGTAGACAGCAACCACCCAGGGAGGTACTACTGTTCTACCAAGTGAGTGTAAAACAAAAGCCTGTAATTGTTTTACATGATGATAGGCTTGCTGGTGTCTTTTTTCTGTGTCATAAACATGCAAGATTTCAGGTACGTCTTGTTACTTCTACTTAAACTTAGGTCACACTGCACATGTACACGTTTATATATATAAAGGTAGGGGAAGTTTTTATTGCATTTATGGATTTAGAAAAGGCATATGATAGAGTGAATAGGGGAGCAATGTGGCAGATGTTACAATTATACGGAATAGGTGGTAAGTTACTAAATGCTGTAAAGAGTTTTTTATGAGGATAGTGAGACTCAGGTTAGGGTGTGTAGAAGAGAGGGGGACTATTTCCCGGTAAAAGTAGGTCTTAGACAGGGACGTGTAATGTCACCATGGTTGTTTAATATATTTATAGATGGGGTTGTAAAAGAAGTAAATGCTAAGGTGTTAGGGAGAGGGGTGGGATTAAATTGTGGGGAATCAAATACAAAATGGGAATTGATAGAATTACTTTTTGCTGATGATACTGTGCTTATAGGAGATTCTAAAGAAAAATTGCAAAGGTTAGTGAATGAGTTTGGGAGTGTGTGTAAAGGTAGAAAGTTGAAAGTGAACATAGAAAAGAGTAAGGTGATAAGGGTACCAAATGATTTAGATAAAGAAAAATTGGATATCAAATTGGGGAGGAGTATGGAAGAAGTGAATGTTTTCAGATATTTGGGAGTTGATGTGTCAGCGGATGGATTTATGAAGGATGAGGTTAATCAAAGAATTGATGAAGAAAAAACGGTTAGTGGTGTGTTGAGGTATATGTGGAGACAAAAAAACGTTATCTGTGGAGGCAAAGAAGGGAATGTATGCAACATGTATAGTAGTACCAACACTCTTATATGGTTGTGAAACTTGGGTTGTAAATGCCGCAGCAAGAAGGCGGTTGGAGGCAGTGGAGATGTCCTGTCTAAGGGCAATGTGTGGTGTGAACATTATGCAAAAAATTTGGAGTGTGGAAATTAGGAGGTGTGGAGTTAATAAAAGTATTAGTCAGAGAGCTGAAGAGGGGTTGTTGAGGTGGCTTGGTCATTTAGAGAGAATGGATCAAAGGGGGGGGGGTAGGGGTCATCCTTGAAAAGGCTGGAGAGAGGGGGTAAAGGAGGTTTTGTGGGAGAGGGGCTTGGACTTCCAGCAAGCGTGCACGAGCGTGTTAGATAGAAGTGAATGGAGACGAATGGTATTTGGGACCTGATGAGCTGTTGGAGTGTGAGCAGGGTAATATTTAGTGAAGGGATTCAGGGAAACCAGTTATTTTTATATAGCTGACTTGAGTCCTGGATATGGGAAGTACAATGCCTGCACTTTAAAAGAGGGGTTTGGGATATTGGCAGTTTGGAGGGATATGTTGTGTGTCTTTATATGTATATGCTTCTAAACTGTTGTATTCTGAGCACCTCTGCAAAAACAGTGATTATGTGTGAATGAGGTGAAAGTGTTGAATGATGATGATGAAAGTATTTTCTTTTTGGGGATTTTCTTTCTTTTTTGGGTCACCCTGCCTTGGTGGGAGATGGCCGACTTGTTGAAAAAAAAAAAGTTTACATATACACACTCATCTGGGTTTTTTTTATTTTATCTTAATAGTTCTTGTTCTTATTGCTTTTTCTTTTATATCCATGGGGAAGTAGAATAAAAATCTTTCCTCCCTAAGCCATGCATGTTGTAAAAGTCAACTAAAATGCCAGGAACAATGGGCTAGTAACCCCTTTTCCTGTATAGCCTACTTAAAAGAAAAAGAAGAAAACCATCAAAGTGGGATGTTTGATTGTGCGTGGATGTTGTGTGAATGATAAGAGAGAGAGGATTGTGGATGTTATGAATGAGAAGAAGGTGGATGATCCTGGGTTTAAGTGAAACAAAGCTGAAAATGGGTGGGAGAGTTTCAGTGGGGAGAAATAAATGGGATTAGGTCAGGGGTTTCAAATAGAGTTAGAGCTAAAGAGGGGGTAGTAATAATGTTGAAGGATTATGTGGAGTAAAATAAGGGTTGGATGTGAAAAGTGGGTTATAGTAAGCATTTATGCACCTGGAGAAGAGAGACATGTAGAGAAGAGAGAGATTTTGGGAAATGTTGAGTGTGTGGGGAGTTTTGAACCAAGTGTGAAAGTACTTGTGGTTCAGGATTTCAATGCTCAAGTGGGTAAAAATGTTGTGGAGGGAGTAGTAGGTAAATTTGGGGTGCCAGGGATAAATGAAAATGGGGAGCCTTTAATTGAGTTATGTATAGAAAGAGGTTTGGTAATAAGTAATACATATTTTATGAAAAAGGGGATAAATAAGTATACAAGGTATGATATAGCACGTAATGAAAGTAGTTTGTTAGATCATGTATTGGTGGATAAAAGGTTGATGGGTAGGCTTCAGGATGTACATGTTTATAGAGGGGCAACTAATATATCGAATCATTATTTAGTTGTAGCTACAGTTAAAGTTAGAGGTAGATGGGACGAAAGGAAAATGGAAACAACAAAGGTGAGATATAAGCAACTATTGGCAGAAAGGTGGGCTAGTGCAAGTATAAGTAGTGGGGGGGAGGGGGGTTGAAGAGGGTTGGAATAGTTTTAAAAATGCAGTATTAGAATGTGGGGCTGAAGTTTGTGGCTATAGGAGGGTGGGTTCAGGAAGAAAGAGGAGTGATTGGTGGAATGATAAAGTAAAGGATGTGATAAAAGAGAAAAAGGTAGCTTATGAGAGGTTTTTACAAAGAAGTGTTATAAGAAGAGCAGAGTATATGGAGAGTAAAAGAAAGATGAAGAGAGTGGTGAGAGAGTGCAAAAGGAGAGCAGATGAAAGAGTGGGAGAGGCACTGTCAAGAAATTTTAATGAAAATAAAAAAGTTTGGAGTGAGATAAACAAGTTAAGAAAGACTAGGGAATGAATGGATTTGTCAGTTAAAAACAGAGTAGGGGAGTTAGTAGATGGGGAGCTGGAGGTATTGGGTAGATGGCGGGAATATTTTTGTTGGGGTTTATAGGGCTAATGACAGCATACGCCACTCTGCCAGCATCTCTTCTCCAGGGCAAATATGTATGTACTCTTTACAAAACCAGTTTAGTATTTCTTTACATTCTCTATTATGTTTTGTACAATATTTTTTATTTATAAATACATTGTTTCAGTGTTTTCCTTATGAAACTAGTGATCTAGTGCGGTTAGCCTTACAAATCCTCCGTTTTCTCTTATAATAAGAGCATGGGAAGATATGGTCAGAGCGGGAGCGGGAATGGCCGCCACCAATCACATACATATTTTATTCATTCTAGAGTATATATCAAGTTTGTGTGTTATTTATATTGTTTATTATGTCATATTAGATGAATTGTGATAGATAAATAACCCGTAGAGTTGATATTAGCGTTATATTGAAGTATTTTGTCCTGCCTCCTGAGAGCAGGAATTCCACTGGAACGGATTAATGGCATTTCATTTAATTTAAATGAGGAAAATTTATTTGATATATGAGCAAAATGAGTTATGAGCTAAGTCACGGAATGGATTAAACTTGTAAGTCGAGGTTCCACTGTATGTACAATACTGTATTATAACAATCACCTTTCAGGGAGCATCTTTGTAAATTTGAGCTGCTTGTGTCCCTCCCTTTCCTTTGATCAGACCTGGAAATCTTATGACTTGAAAAAGATACTGTGCATAATTTTTGCAGAACTTTTGATTCTTGTTAGACTGTTGCTTTCATTTCTGCTATTTGTTTATCATCTGATGTATATTCACTCATCTGATTCAGACTACTGATTCAGCCAGTGATCTCACAGGACTGAGTTTAGGACTGGGGAAATATGTTGAGTTGGAACCGAGCAGTAGATGAGAGATTCAGTTTGTGAGAATTTCTGTATAACCAATAATTTATGTGCAACATGCATGGTTTGTGGGACTAATTATTGCTTTAATATGAAATTGTTTTTTAAAACAATTGCTTTTTCTGAGAATGCTGCTTTCTCTAAGACAGCTTATTTTTGTAAGAACACTGCCATAGTTTAATCAAGATGGGTAATTTTTGTGAGTTGATATTTGTGAAACCAATTTTTTGATTTGTGTGAGCAGAATTGTATGATCTCTATAGGTTTTTTTCTAAAAAAAAATACATAGAAAACTTTTACCTCTGATTTTATGAGTAGTATAAGAAAATATGTTAAAAATAAATAGTATGCTAGAAGGAATTTGCAAATAAGCATCAAACTGAAGATAAAGAAAGTCATCAAAATAGTATAGCCATCTTTCAATAGGAATTCAGTTTCAGGTGCCCCTTGTATGGATTAAAGATAGGACACTTAACTCATAGATTGTTGATTCTGCATAGAAATCTGCTCAGAAAGTTACACTAAACATTACCCTTTCACTGTCTAGACCCCTGCTCACAAACTTGCTGTTAGTGTCGAAGAATTTTCAGAAAAAAAAAAAAAAATCTTATGAAATGATAGAGAATCTTTTCCTAATGGTAATGACACCAAGAATACGAAATTTGATGGAAAACTTACAGAATTACACTCTCGTGAAGTTAGCAGTCTCGGAGATATATCAGCATTGGCGATTTTGCCCACTTTGAGCCCTATTTTCGGCCAATTCCATTGTTCCAGTCAACCAAACTTTCATCTATTTCTCTAGAACTCCATTTGTTCTGTCGATTGAGTACAAGAAACCACCCGTTTACCGATTTCAACTACCCAATAAAGTGGTCAGAAATTGGCAATTTGGCCAATTTCACACAAATTTCGGAAGATGCCACTTTCAAAATAGGATCCAGAATAAAGAATGCAGACATTCCTGGCACTAAAATAAAAATTTTTTCTGTTCATTAGTCATGTCTTCAGGCCCTTCTTATATTTCTCTTGCTTTCCATTTTGAATTTTTATTCACACAAAAAATAGAAGATTTACTGTTATGCAGACTACTGCATTAATATAATTGCACAAATAATGTCAAGTCATTTGTGACTGCGTATTAGTTTAGCTAATTGGACATGTATTGGACGGTGACGTCATTTGTTTACGCTCAAACATTGGCAAAAATTAAACATTTCCGCTACTTTCAGCTCAATTTCAAGGTACTTTTCATCGTAAAACCAATCAGAATCATATGTTTCTGTAATAGATCTTCCATTCTATCAAATGAGATCAAGAGAACGAGAATACAACCATAAATATACGAAAACGCACCTCAAAGTAGGCATTTAAATCCAAAATCATGGAGATTTTTTCTCGTGCACTGTGTGCTGCAGGATTTTTCTTATACTGCGCATGCTGACCATGTAGACCCATTCTCTCACATGTAGGTCTACCAGCTTTCTCCTGCTAGATTTAAAGCCACTAGAATTTTGGGGTATTAATACGTCACCAACACTGGCTTGTAAGCCGTACCTATATGTCATTGGCAGCGAATGGGGTAATAGGTTATAAAATTGTGGAGAGCAAGAATACCTCGGCACACGAACTTAATTGATTCCAGAAGGCTGTTTGAGTGCTGATCTGTTCCAGTAGACAACAAATTTTTTCTAACCAAATTTCTTTTTGGTTGGCTGCTATCACTAACCCTCTTAGGCCCCATAGTGACTTATTTATACAAATATAAAAAACACCAAAAATGCAAAAAAACACAAAATAGTTTATAGCGAAGTTCTGGCAGGTCATGTTTATTTGGTCAAGTGCCAAGCAAACGGTCGACTACCGAGTGATTTGTTTGCCAAACAAAGCATTCGAATACTGAATTGTTTGAGTACAGAGCTGTTCGAGTACCGAGGTTTCACTGTTTTATACCATATGTAGTGATAGGTTTTCAGTAATTTTTTCTGTTGTCGTTACCAGTGTGCCCCCTCAAGGGAGGTGCCTTGATGCTGATGAGGAGTTCTTGATTCAAGAAATTAGACCTATTCTCCCTTTCTTTAGATCCAACCTGACTGTCTCTCATTTCCTCAGGTGCTGTATTGCCTTCTACAGGTTTAGCTCTTCCTAAATATCATAATAAAATAATATAACCAGTGTAGCAGTTGTCCACACCTAGGTATATGTAATTGTGATTGTGAAGTACATGTATGTTTTATGCAGAAGTTTATGATAATTATGAAAATAGATTATCATTATAATTACGCAATTATCACATCACACTGAAAATGTGATCTTAGTGATAGAAGATACCTTATTTGCACTGATGCATCATGGAGCTGATGAGTATTTCTTTAATAACCAACAAGTTGATTTATTTACAAAGAAATTTATTGTTTGTTTTGTTAGTGTATAGTTACAACAATTCAGTTGCAGAGCAATATGTTGTATACAGTATACAACTTGCTAACTGCTAATTTATTTTTAATGGGTTAACTGCCAACTTATTCTTAACATAGCATTCAGTGACTCGCAGTAGTTTAGTGCTTTCTATGACTATAATAATTTGAACTAACCATGACAAATTAGACCATGGGCAAGGCTGTGCTGAATAGCTTTAATTTTAACATTTTTTTCACCAAGAAATCTAAAGAATTGGAACTGTGCTATGCTTCCTTTGATCTAATATGACTGCCTCCCATCTCCAAGATGCTGTGTGATACTTTTGGGTTTAGCGTACCCTCCATGTCTATAACAACAATTATCCAAGAAATACTTTAGTTGTGTTACATTTCGTAGAAATTTTAATGTGTTACATATTTTAAACAAACTGCCCAGAGGTGCTTTACTGTCACAAAAATAAAGTACTGTACACTGATTTATGCCCAAACACCAGCAAATAATATTTTACATCTTATGTTGAAGTGCTCAGTGATTGGAGAATAGCTGGTCCAGGAGGTTGCTGGCTTGGGTTTCCCTTACATCCATAGTTCCATCCACTGTTCCATACCTGTCTGAGGAAATGTGCTTGCCAACCCAGTACACCTGTAACAGTTACAGCAATATTTACATATTGATCTAGTGCAGCATTTCCCAAACTTGTTTTTGCTGCAACACTTCAGTTTTTTTTTTTTAACACATCGTCTGTCACCCACTGAGGTAAGGTGACCCAAAGAGGGAAAACATTCATTATCATTCATTATTCACTTGCTGTCTTACCAGAAGAATGATGACATCAATCAGATGACCCTCTGAACTTCAACATCCTCACTCTTCCTTTGTGCAGGCACTGTACGTAATTCTCAGCTCCAGGATTGGTTAACCAGTTTCCCTGAATCCCTTAAGCATGCCAGGTTACAGAAACCACTTGCCTCCACTCATTGAGCTGATATACTCATACAAGTCTGTTGGATATTTTAACTCCCTAACTAAATATCCTGCAGTAAAATGTCTTTACCCTCAGGCTTATGATCAAATTTAAATACTGTGTATGAGGACAAAGTGTAATAGCACACACACGTGAGTGTGAACCCACTATTCTGAAAAATAATTAGGAAACAGAATATTCTGGTCTCAGTTTACAGGAACTGCATTTATATGTTGCACCTGAAGTGTTTCAGGTGATAGCACCAAAGAATAGTTAACGTGTCACACTTGGCATCAGATTATTATTCAATAAGAAAATTTTGTTGTGTTTGAGGTGGAGCTATGCTGAAATGGCCCCACAAGGGAGGATCCTAGATGCTGGTGAGGGGCTCTTGATCTAGGGAATTGGATCTGTGCTCCAGTTCCCTGAATTGAATCTGAATACCTTCTATCCCCTCCCACATGTGCTGTATAATCCTATGGGTTTAGAGCTCCCCCATGATTATAATAATAATATGCTGAAGTGGTTCAGGTTCAGGATACTATATTATATTTCCTTTTCAAAGAAAAATTAATTACCATAGAGCTGTTGGTGTCATTGGCTTGTCTTTACAAACTACTCATGCACATGTGATTTACTTAAAATATTTATTTTAAAGCTGATACATTTTGCTGGAATTTCTAGCCCATTCTTAGAATCATGTTTTAATAACTACTGTTGTGTGCCCAGACTGCTCTTGACATTCTTGCCAGTAGCACCATACCATTTGAATTACTATAGATACACAGTACTGTAGTACTTTCAACTATTGTCCCATAGTTGGAACTTGTAAGAGTGATGGCTTTGTTCATAATCTTGTTAAACAACATACAGAAGGGGGACCATACATGCTGAAAATATCTTTATGGTTGTATCCTGGTGTGTGAGTGAACGTGACGTAAGCACATAAAAACATGGGTATGCTATAATTTAAAGTAGCTTGTAAAGATGATAATGGTATACAAATAATTATGCTTCTCTGATATCAAGAACCAGCCCTCACTAGTTCCTACTGAGACTTTGCTGAGAGGTTGTGCAAAAACAAGTGATACTGCACAACTTCTCAGCTCTAAATCACTTCTCTAGTTGTAACAAAGTATGACTGATATACTGTATTTTGAAGTGATCATAAAATTGTTTAGGAAGTAAAGAGAAAATTAAATTAGGACACATTTTTGGGCTAAAAATAAATAAAAAAAATAAATACTGTGTGATCATGAGTGTCAAATTTATTGCAAAGTAGCTACAGTACTTTTATTTAGGTGTTTTGTCCAAAAATAAATTATCTCTGATGGGATTAAATTACATTTTATGGCAGTTGTCAGGAGCTAAACTGCTAAAGTAGGCTGTGCAAAAACATATAAAAAAATTAAAAAGCAATAATGCTAGATGCCCCATTCATTTAACCTTTGGGAAAAATAGTCCATTCTTTCTCTCATCATTCTCTTTAAAGGGATTGAACCCCTCCACATCCTGGATCAAACTGATTATCTCCCATTCTCCAGGCATTTTTTATTATGAGGTAATGCTTCCCATTTTTTAAAATTAATTTGAAAAGATAGGTAAAAAGAAAAACACTTAGTAGGAAAAAAGTAACGGATTAAAATTGTTCTTTTTGCCAGGGAGATAAGAGGAAAGCCCACGGGCTCAGGGTTTTAAGTCCAGTTTGGTTCCCAGTACTGTAATTAAGAATTGTAGGACCCAAAAAACCCCATGGTTATTCCCACCACGGGCCACACCCCGGGGCGGAGATTGAACTCAAACTCATACGAAAGTTAAATTTCCCTCCCTCCGTGGTATTTTTCAATCGTGTCATTATTTTTTGTAGACCCCCACGGCCCAAAAATTCAGGGATTGCTGAACATTGTTTAATCGTTTCTTTTAAAGTATTTGTTTATACATTTATAAAATTTTTCACAGGCTTTTGACCTTGTGGGTTTAACTTAGTTCTTATAATTTTAATTATGTAATTTTCAGTGTACGCATTACACTAAGATGAGAGTTATTTCCCTGAAAAAAATTGGACCCGAAAATTTTGGGCCAGAAACACCATGAGGTGATCAACTAAGTGTTGTTTGCCCAGTGTAAGGCGGGGCTACTAGAGCACTGCCCCTTGCAGCATTGAGCTCGCGGTGTATCGTCGCCTCTCTTACAACACAAAAATACAATACAATTTTATTTCTTTGCAATTTTCGTTAAATTCTGTAGTCAATAATGATTTTGCAGTGCAAAGAGAGCCTTACTCCCACGGATTATGGCAGAAAAAATTGAGGCTTACAAACTTAATACTAGAGAAATTCTCATATTTATTTAAGCAGACAGTAAGTTAACTCAAGTTACAATCGGGGGATATTACTTGGAAAAAATTTGAAATGTTTGTAGGTTGTGATATCAACAGTAAATTTTAATTTAAATTTATTGGAATTAAATTGAGCTTTGGTGAAATTTTACAGTATGAGATGCTAAAATATGATGTAAGGCGTATGTTTTGTGCGGGTATTTATATACAATGAAATATTGGGTTTTTTATAACTTGGGAAATTTAAAAATTTTAAATTTTAAGATTTAGGTAACTGTAATTTTTTGGCAGATTTAAGTAGTAATATTGAATATTAGTTTAAGTGAAAGTTTTTTTTTTGAGAGTCTTATATTGATGTTCAGCGGGTTCTTTAGTATTTACGGGTAATGGTTCCAATTGGGGGGCCCCTTTTATTTCAAGGGGTTTCCTTACAAGGTGATTTTGGACCGGGGTACATCAAAAAGTTTTCTGGTCTTGGTTAGGTTTGTGGCCCTTTAAAGGGTTTGGGTGAGTAAGGGTTTTTAGATGTAGTTTCTATTATTATGGGTGCAAGAATAATATGGATGTTCTTTAGGGTGAGTATTTTTTAGATTTGAATATGGTGATATGCTGTCTGAAGTGGGAATTTATCATTCTATGACCCTTTTTTGCGGGTTATTAGTTTTAGGTGTTTTAATTTTTGTTGATCCCCATTACAAATTTCAAGTAGATAAGGGTAGAGAGTGAGTGATCAGTGCAAGAAGCCCAATTTTGGAACATAATACCGTACTTTATAGTACAAACCCCCTGCCTAGAATTTTCTTGAAATTTGTTGTATTGGGTCGGAATTTAAAGGGTATGTCAAGGTGGGTTTTCCCAAGAATTTTCCCCCTGTCGTCTTCTGATGGGGGATCCTTTGCGCTATTTAAGTGGAAAATTTTTTGGGGTCTGTTTTCCCAAAAAGAATAAAATGTTTTGTCATATTTATGTAACTGTTAGCATCATCCAGGTAGATAATTTTATTCGCTTAACGTGTTGGCCCCGTAAGACTGGTTTGGGTGAGAGAAATGTATTTTTGTCAACCCGCAAATAATGTGGGTTTTTTTAGTAGTTGGGATGCTCGGAGGTCTTGATGTAAATGGAAAGAGGAGAGGGGCCCGGACCTTCCTTTGGGGCCCCAACTGTAATTGGGTTTTGTGGAAAGTTAGCTCCATTTTTGTAACATATTGGGTTTTGTTACTAAGGTACTTTAGGTAGTTTAAAGGGAATGCCTTCTTTTCCATAGGTGTTAAATTTTTTGTCGCATACAAAGGACTGTATTAAAGGCTTACATAAATAATAAAGAATCACATGGGACTTTTTCTTTTCAAGGTTGTATATTAGTTCTAACATAGTCAACAGACTATCTTTTTTTGCTTTTATTATCCTGAATCCAAACGAGGGGTTGAGTAAGCTTTTTAAAAGCAGAGGTAATTTTTATTTTTGGTCCCATATTATTCAAGTCTGTTTTATCTCCTCCTTTTTGGATCGGGGTGACCCCACATTTGAGAACTGATGGAAGGTGGAGGGTTCGATGGATTTTTTTAAAGATTGTTGCAATAATTTATGACAGTAATGAGAAGCTTTTTGTACATAAAAGGGAGTAAGTCATTTAATCCCTGCCTTTTTTAAGGTGTTGATGATGAACAAATTCGTTGGGTTGGTTGGAGTTAGGAATAGTGTTTCGGGGAGGGACCCGTGGGTAGTCAAAGGAGGGTATTTGAGTTGGGGTTTTGCTCCAATTTTTTTTTCCCATGGTGGAGAAGAAAAATTGAGTCTGTTTGCTGTTTCATTTGGGGGGGTGGGGGTTTATCGATTTTGTTAATTTGGTGTTTGGGTTTTTTGGGAAACTTTTAGTTCCTAGAATTTTGATAGGGTTTCCCAGGGCTTTTTCAAACACCTTTTTTTGTTTTGTAAACTGTTTTAAAATACAATTTTTTTTTCCCTTGTATCGGGTTGGGGAAGGATTTCAGTAATGTTTTTAAAACAGAGTCTCTCGTTATTTGGCTCATTCGTACGTTTTTCTATAGGTGAAAATTTAAAAAACACTGTGCAACATCGGGGTACTTTAATTTTAGATGTTTACCATCCAGGGGCTTTATCAATACAGATTCTAGGACATAATTAGAAGACAGTAGAATTACAGTGGACCCCCGCATAACGATGGCATCACATAGCGATTATTTCGCATTACCGCTTACTTTAATCGCAAAATTTTTGCCGCGCATACCGATTAAAAACCCGCTCACACGATTTCGTCCGAGACGCGTCCAATGTGCGCCCTCACCCAGCCTCACATGTGCCGCCCGTGCCATTGTTTTACCAGGCACCTCCGCGCTAACATCCAAGCATACACTCGAATATTTCGTATTATTACAGTGTTTTCGGTGGTGTTTCTGGAAAATAGTGACCATGGGCCCCAAGAAAGCTTCTAGTGCCAACCGTACACCAATAAGGGTAAGGATACCCATTGAAATGAAGAAAGAGATCATTGATAAGTATGAAAGTGGAGTGCGTATTGCCGACCTAGTCAAGTTGTACAAGAAACCCCAATCAACCATCGCTACTATTGTGGGCACCAAAAAGACAATCAAGGAAGCTGTTGTTGCCAAAGGTTTAACTGTGTTTTCGAAACAAGATCGCAAGTGATGGAAGATGTTGAGAGACTCTTATTGGTGTGGATAAATGAAAAACAGCTAGCAGGAGATAGCGTCTCTCAAGCGATCATATGTGAAAAGGCTAGGAAGTTGCATGAGGATTTAATTAAAAAAATGCCTGCAACTAGTGATGATGTGAGTGAATTTAAGGCCAGCAAAGGTTGGTTGAGAGATTTAAGAAGCGTAGTGGCATCCTAGTGTGATAAGGCATGGTGAGGCTGCCAGTTCGGACCACAAAGCAGCTGAAAAATATGTGCAGGAATTCAAGGAGTATATAGAAACTGAAGACTGAAACTGAACAAGTGTTTAATTGTGATGAAAACAGGCCTGTTCTGGAAGAAAATGCCAAGCAGGACCTACATTACTCAGGAGGAAAAGGCACTTCCCAGGACATAAGCCTATGAAAGACAGGCTTACTCTTCTCATGTGTGCCAATGCTACTGGTGATTGCAAAGTGAAGCCTTTATTAGTGTATCACTCTGAAACTCCCAGAGCGTTCAGGCAAAAGAATGTCCTCAAGGATAATTTGTGTGTGCTGTGGAGGGCAAACAGTAAGGCATGGGTCACTAGGGAATTTTTCTATAACTGGTTACACCATGCATTTGCCCCCAATGTGAAAGATTACCTAACTGAAAAGAAATTAGAACTTAAGTGCCTCCTGGTGTTAGACAATGCCCCTGGTCATCCTACAGACGTGGCAGAGCGACTTTATGGGGACATGAACTTCATTAAGGTGAAGTTTTTGCCTCCTAATACCACTCCTCTCCTGCAGCCCATGGACCAGCAGGTTATTTCCAACTTCAAGAAACTGTACACAAAAGCTCTGTTTGAAAGGTGCTTTGTAATGACCTCAGAAAACTCAACTGACTCTAAGAGAGTTTTGGAGAGATCACTTTAATATCCTCAATTGGTGTAAACCTTATAGGTAAGGCTTGGGAGGAAGTGACTAAGAGGACCTTGAACTCTGCTTGGAAGAAACTGTGGCCAGAATGTGTAGACAAAAGGGATTTTGAAGGTTTGAGGCTAACCCTGAGAATCCTGTGCCAGTTGAGGAATCCATTGTGGCATTGGGAAAGTCCTTGGGGTTGGAGGTTAGTGGGAAGGATGTGGAAGAGTTGGTGGAGGAGGACAATGAAGAACTAACCACTGATGAGCTGATAGATCAACTTCAAGAGCAAGAGGCCAGACCTGGGGAAACTGGTTCAGAGGAGGGGAGAGAGAAATTGAAGAAGTTGCCTACTACAAAGATAAAGGAAATCTGTGCAAAGTGGCTTGAAGTGCAAACCTTCATGGATGAAAATCACCCTCACACAGCTATTGCAAGCCGTGTTGGCAACCTGTACACTGACAATGTTGTGAAACACTTTAGGGAAGTGATAAAGGAACGAGAGGTACAGGCCACTATGGACAGATATCTTGTGCGAAAGAAGTCCAGTGACTCTGAAGCTGGCCCTAGTGGCATTAAAAAAAGAAGGGAAGTAACCCCAGAAAAGGACTTACTACCTCAAGTCCTAATGGAAGGGGATTCCCCTTCTAAACAGTAAGAAGATAATGCTCTCCCCTCCTCCCATCCCATCAATCATCACCAGATCTTCAATAAAAGTAAGTGTCATGTAAGTGTGCATGCCTTTTTCAGTTTGTGTGTATTAAAATTAATATTTCATGTGGTAAAAAAAATTTTTTTTTCATACTTTTGGGTGTCTTGCACGGATTAATTTTATTTCCATTATTTCTTATGGGGAAAATTCATTCACATAACGATTATTTCGCATAACAATTACCCCTCTTGCACGGATTAAAATCGTTAACCGGGGGTCCACTGTATATACAAAAGATGAGGTAATCAGTCCCTCAGCCTTGGAGTTAGTGTTCACAGCATCGTGGTGGTGGAGAATCTGGAGCAAAGGTAAGGAGACTGATGGTTATATAGGCATCAGTGGAGGGGACGTGTAGCAGATGAGGGCATAGACACTGGCAGGCGGGATTCCCCAGTGGAAGTAGGTCCTACCCAAAGGGATGAGTTAGTTGTAGTAGCCATGAAGGTCTTGTAGATGTCCTCTGAACCAAGATTCCATGATGTTGCAGTGTCTGACAAGTTGTGCACCTATATGAAGTTGTTGCACAACTTCATATAGGTGCTTTGTTTTAATGGATTTAAGGATGCTGGGTGTTAGCCAGGGACTGTTTAGTCTCTTAGCTGTGATCTGTTTAGTTTTTTGGGGCAATGCTTGTTATAGAGGTAATTTTTTTTTTTTAGAAAATTATTAATACATTCATTAGTATCTGTATATGTTTCTAGCTCATTATTCCAGTCGATGTTAATCATAGCTGTTATAAAGTTATTAACTGCTGTCTCATTATGTAGTCTGAAGGTAACTTTAGTAGTGTCTTGGGGCAGTTTACCTAGGTTGGTTATGAGAAAGGTAGGGTAATGGTCTGTGGTGTTGTCTGTGATTATGCCTAATTTTAAAGGGGATATGATGTTAGTCCAGGTGTGGTCTAATAAGGAGACACTGGTGTCAGAGATTCTTGTGGGTTTTGTTATTGTTGGTAGCAACAAGCAGTTACTCATAGTGTTTGTGAATTTGGTTACTTGAGGGTCCTGGTCATGTACGAGATTTATGTTAAAATCTCCTGTGAGCAGTAAGTGGTCTTTATTCATGTGCGCATCAGTTATTGTGTTTCCTAATTTGTCACTAAAAAGGTAAATGTTTGACTGTGGCACTCTGTAGATGTTTATGACTGTGAGGGTTTATTGCAGGTCTTTTGATTTAAATTTAGCTACAGTATTATATATTCTCCATGTTCGTCTCTTTTGCAAGAATTATCGATACATTCAAGTTGATCTGAGTAGTATAGCTGTTCCACCCCCTTGCTGGTCTGTCCTACAGTTGTGTATGGCTGTGTAACCAGGAATGGCATAGACATCTGTAGTACCAGGCTTTAGCCAGGTTTCGGTGAGTGTGATGATTGACATATTGGTATGCAGGGAGTTGAGTAATGCTGTGAGGTCATCGTAATATTTGCTCAAAGATCTGACATTGTAATTAAAGATAGTTATGTTATTGTTGGTTCTGAGTAATGTCTTTGCTTGGTCTGCTGTATAATAATTGCAGTTGCTGTTCGATGCATGTAAGTCATTTAATAAAAGGTTGATATCAGGATCAATGCTTGTAATCATATGATTGTGTGTGATTCTACAACTAGACTTTTGAATAAAGTATTATGTTGTAATTAATATTATGACACTAAGCTTATATATCTTACTAGCTAATGGATTGTTTCAAGTAGCTTTTCAATCAAAAAAAAAAATTTTTTAGAGAGATACTGTTAGCTCTTAACCCTTAAACTGTCCAAACGTAGATCTATGTTTTTTCAACATTTGAAAGTATGTAAAAAAAGTAGATGTTCTTTTCTTTTTTTACATTTGAAAAAGTAAAAAAACTGATCTACGTTTTTCTTTTTTTGTTATATTTGAAAATATGTAAAAAAAACATAGATCTACTTTTGGAGCACTACACATGTGAATGTAGATCTTCTTGGACAGTTTAAGGGTTAATATGGTACAATTTTATGATTTAATATTGAACTGTTGTATTAATACTGAACACAATAATATTGATCAGTAGGTACTGGAAGTAATAATTAAAATTAATAGTCTGTAGGTAATGGTAGTCAGAAGAGAAAATAGAGAGAAAACTTAATAGGTTTTAAACAGTAGATTAAAATAAGTAATTATATAGTACAGGGATATTGCTAACTCTTATTATGGCACAAGTTTGACAATATAAGTGTGCACTGGTTATCTTTTCTGTAATAATAGTTTATAATGGTAAGGAAGTAATGGTAAATTAAAATAAAAATAAAAAATAAAAAGAGGGTTAGTTAAAAATTATTGTAGTACAATTATGATGATGTAATATTGCACTGGGTGTAGTATAAGGTTATAAAGATGTGAGGCAAAGACTTGATTTTAAAACTAAAATAAAGAAAATATAACACCTAAGTATCCGAATTAGCACCTTATATGTCTAAGTAACTGAGAATCAAATATATTGCTATTCACTAACAAATATGAAAGTAAGAGTTAAAATTAATATTAAGGCTAAAAGTGTACAAGGCACTGGGTATAAGATTCAATGAGAAGTTTACTCTAATGCACTTGGTAGTAAAATAGTAAAATTTGGGGTTTAAAACTGTATAGCCCTTGTGGCTTAGCACTTCTTTTTGATTATAATAATAATAATAATGGGGTTTAAAAATACAAGTAGAACAATAAATGTAAACACCATAAAGGGTAGTGGCTTGCGCTAGGTGGTTAGGAAGGCAAGGTGTGAGGTAAATAATTGTACAAGGCAATCTCTGGAATGATTACACAAATTTAAGTCACACAGCAACTGTGTGAGAAACATGAAACAGTGAGGTAGTGGATACTATCCAGGAAGTGATAGTATACAGGGACTAGCACAATGTTAGTCAGACTGTAAGATTTGCATCTTTAAGGAAGCTGGACAGTTCATTTTCATTTGTGATATAGTACACACAGCCTACATTTGTTTTCCTTACTAGAATTTGTCCATCACATGCGAAGCACTGGTGAATTTTGTCATTATTCTCACGTTTAAGTTTTCTTATTCTGTACAGGGGGTCTGACGTTTTCTTGCAAGACACTCATTTATGTATATATCTGTTTTAGCTTTAATAGTTGCATTTATTAGATGTTGTTTCCTGTCTTGTGTGTGAAATCTAAGCATAGCACTTTGTTTTCTACCTTGGTTACCTAGTAACCGCGATTCTTTTATTTCTGACGCTGGCACAGTAACCTGTAGGTGATCATGTATGATCTGAAGAGTTGTAGCTTTGCAGTTGGTATGGTTTATTTCACTAGGAAAGAGTGAACTGTTAATTATTACTGTGTGAGATAATTTATCTTGCTTGGTTTTATCATCTTGGTAAGCAAAATATTCATTCAGTTGGGTATCCATGTTGATCCAGTCCTTGACTGCATCTTCAACCTTTGTGTTTAGAGATATTATTTGTTCTGTGTGGCTGGCTATGACTGTTTGAGAGGGCCTTCCCAAAATCAGTCATTCTAGTTGATGACATTCCATGCAGCCAGGATTGAAATGACCAGAGAACCACTCATTGAACTAAGCTACATTCATTGGTTAAACATCTCCAAATATCCAAACAGAAATATAACTAGATGTATTTTGGTCACTGAGTGATCTGAGATAGGTAACTCCTATACCTCAACTCACCCCTTTGAGGAGAGTCTCTTGCTGTGGAAAAGGACCTTATGATTTGAGGAACTGGATCTCTTTACCCCTTGGATTGAATTTAAATATCCCACAATTCTTCCTCTTCCTTTGGTCTCATTAATGGGGGGTACTTCCTGTCTTGTAAAATACCACTTTTAGACAGAAGGAAGAGGAATAACAATCATTACTGTTGGTAGTGCTGGGATGACTGTCACTCCACCTGATGAACATTAGAGCTCAAGGAGTATCAGGTCACATCAATGTATTCAGTAGAAACCAAATCTTTTTGATAATAATAATAATAATTCTTTTTTGATAATAATAATAGTAGAAACCAAAAGCAGCTAGTACAGGTGACAAACATATTCATATCCTCCAGCATTTACATCTACATACCTAGTCTTCCTCTTATGATTTTTTAACTAGATTTGGTCTGAAGGAGGTTATACCTTTTCAGCAGAAAACAGTTGGTGTTTCTTTTAAGAAGTTAAGCTGTATAGCCCTTGTGGCTTAGCACTTCTTTTGATTATAATAATAATTTTAAGAAGTTAAGTACCTTGGACTAAGGCACTTCTCATTATTGGACAGCGCTGTATAACCCTTGTCGGTTTAGTGCTTTCTTTGATTGTAATAATAATAATAATCATTATTGGACAATTGCTCTTACCAGCACTGTTTTTAAGTTGTCAGAATGCATGGTTAATAAGCTATTCGTATGATACACAGAAATTTAAAAGTCTAATTTTAAAAGGGCTGTTCCACCAACAATCCTTATGACACTTTATTGCTAGACCTTTTTGTTGAAAAGCCCATTCCTTAGGTCTGTGAGGCAGTTTTCTGCATTTCTGCAGAGGCACTTTAGCATTTGAGTAAATATCAGTGTTTTCCCCAATTTTTGTGTAAGTTGAAGATGTACTAAAAGGCTGCATCCTCCATACTACCTTATAATGATGGCTGTTAACAGACTTGCCTCCGTGAAAACTGAGGCAAGTCCATTGGTGATTTTGTCATTGCTTGTATAGGCCTGGAATGTTGACTTGTAGGAACCACTTTCGAATATGCTAACGAATGTGTTTTCAACTGGGCTACTGATGGTTTCAAATTTTATATTGCTAAAGCAAATTTAAAAATGTTAATGAGATGCCCTTCATCCCACATCCTATATCCTATTTTATACTCAGCGCTGTATAGCCCTTGTGGTCTAGCGCTTCTTTTTGATTATACATGTAATAATAATAAACCATACCACAGACGGAGATAGAACCCGTGATCAGAGAGTCTCAAATAATAATATTTTATGCCCATATGGCTTCCTATTCAAGTGGGATGATAACTAAATTTTGTTGCTTATTTTGACTGTTGGATGTCATAGAAATCTCATATCACCTCTCTAAAGGACAGGAATTTCTGCTGACTTAGGATCTGGCACACACATCTTGCCCAGAGCCACCTGTTCACAGGTGCTCTTGCCCCTCTGTGTGAAGCTGGTGATGTGCCCCCTGACTGTAGATCATATTTTAAAAGTTTGCTCTCAGTTTAATCTTTCTGCCTGTAGAGACCTCAGGAAACTTTAAAGAGGAATATTTTGACATTACTAATTAAAGTTTTTTTAATTGATGCTGGCTATTTTAACTTGGTATGATAGTCTGAGTTGACTGAACATAGAACGTTAGTGTATTGGCTTAGAGAGCTGATAAATACTTCATCGCTTATATTCAGTCCTTATTTTGCTTAAGCTAAGCTTTGGAGACTATTATTACACTGCATCCTTAGTTACTTTTATCAAGGATGTGTATGGGCTTTTCAATCTTCCATGGCCTAGAGCCTCTATACAGAAGCAAAAATCTATTTCTAGATTGACATGATGCCCATTGCCTTTCTTATTTTGCTTGCTTCCAAGAGCTTAACTATCCTCTGATGTTCAGAATAATCACATGTCAGTAAGCTTAATTAAATCAATCCCATTTATTATGGTCCTTCAATCTGTATTTGAATCCCCCTATCCCCCACCTTTATCTCCACCCTGTATCACCCTTTTCCTCTTGGTAAGTTCCTGTTTCAGGTGTGCCCAACTCCTAATTCTATACTAGAAAGTTCATGTGCCTGCTACAAACTCTCACATTCTCATGCTGTTAGAGTGTACATTTTTGGCTCCAAATCCCCAGTGGGAGTAGGAATCACTACTATATTTCCAGGTAGCAGTTCAAGGAAATTTTCTAAAGTTGGCAAGAATTTTCACAGCAGAAGTATTGTCAGCACTGCCTGCCAATATCATGCACATTGCAGTTATGACTATTTCCTCATTCATTTTTGTTTCAGACCACTAAAACATTAAAAAGATACCATGAAATTTGACTCCCCATATTCCGTTTTACTAAATATACAACAATGGTTATGTTTCATTTTCAGCAACTTATGTTGTATTTTGCTGGGTCCCTGAACTCGCTTATTTTTAGGGCAGCGAACACAGACTCAGCTGCTCAGCCCCCTTTACACGACCTACCAGTCATACACAAGGGAGTTCTTTTGCTGGCTATTGTTTAGTACCCTCTCGACACTGAAGTCTTGGGCACTAGCACGAGGCGTTTGCTTATTGAGTACGTACTTGATAAAGCCTTACGTAGGTGAGGCGTGATACTAATAAAGGTCTCTCTTTGCTGTATGTCTTGTCAATAGTTAGCCATACCTTACTTCAACCACTATAGGAATCCCTTTCTGGGATCATTATCAAACTGGTAAATGACAAATGAACTCATATGAAGGTAATACTGTATAATAAAAATGAATCCTCATCTGTTTTATTGCCATTATGCGGGTTCATTTGGCCTCCTCAAGGGAGGTTCCTTGACGCTGGTGAGGGGCTCTTGATCTAGAGAATTGGATCTGTGCTCCAGTTCCCTGAATCGAGCCTGAATGCCTCCTATTCCCCCCCACTTGCGCTGTATAATCCTACGGGTTTAGCGCTCCCCATGATTATAAATAATGCGGGTTCATTTGTATGATGTTTGGATGTATATACTTCAGTTTGCTTTGTTGCAAACCTGTTCTATGTTATTCTTTGCATTATTTGATATAGACCCTGGTGAATGAAACTTCTTCATTGTCATATCTCGCACATTCGTAATTACATGCATTGTTGCTGAAGACTCATGGTGATGTATAGGTTTTTCTACTAATCTCTGGTGAACGCTTGAACTTGGGAAAGATTATATTAAGATCAAGAGGCTTAGACCCCCACTAGGGCTTGCTCCACTCAATTTGAACCTTATTTACGATGTCCGGATTGGTTGCCTTTGGGAAAAGAAAATGGTTTACAATAGTGAAACAAATTCCAGTAGACATTTAAGCAGGCTTATGTAGTGTAGAAAATTTTGAATTTTCCCAAATTCAGCATGTGTAAATTTTAATTATATAATTGCGTATTAAAATGATGCTGATTTGACAATTCGAGAAATTTTGTGAAGGAGGGGTGCAGCAACCGCAGAGTGATACAGAGGAGGACGCCATTTCTAATTTGTGAGCACTGGTTGTCGTGGAAAATTCGGCTAATAATCCGGTGTCATCGAGGCCAAACTGGGCGTTTTGGCCTTAATTCGTAATAGGAACCTGTGTTAATGTTCCCTGCTGAAGAATTGGGACAGGAAATTTGCGGGACCTCAAGAATTATGTGTGGAAAGTGGAAGATAAGGATTACGTCATCACTCGCACATGGAAGTGCGCCATTAGTCCTTTCATTTAGATCTCTAGCTGGCCAATGTAGGGTCTATGTGTCAGGCAGGTGTTGTGGTGCGATCCATCTACAGTAATTAAATAGTAAGTGGTAATACGAATTTCTTTTCAAATAACACCATTATAATTTGTGTACAATAATTATATCTGTGTACCCAGCAAGCCTAATCATATACAGTCCACATTATTTTATAATTTAACATTATTGGTATTAATGTTTAATATTGTAATTATTAATTTAATATTAGGTTTAGCGTTCTGTGAGTGTGGTGATGTAGTGCGCATCGAGGGAGTTACAGTTCTGCGACCTACTGTGACTAAGTCTCACATACCTCACCCAAATTACTTGCCTGTAATAATTCAGGTAATATCCTGTAAACCTCATGCATTAGTTTCCTCAGATGAAATCTAAATACCATAGATATATCTACCTTTATTTCAGCTAAATAGTGGGGATATTTCCCCTTTCAGTATAATCAGTTCTTTGAAGGAGAAAGGGATGACTACCCAGGTCAAAATGCGGTATTGTGGTGGTAACTGTTACTGAGTCACTTGATGGGAATTAAACCATCTCATGAACCAAGTAATGTCAGACGACAAGTGGTGACACAGTTAAAGAGAGATTTATTGATGCTACTGAAATGTTGAGTAGATTGTTTCTTGGGAAATTACCTGTGCTTTCTTTTGTTTCTTCCTTAAGGATACCCCATGTTACTTATTTCTCAGGATAATTTAAATTTCTATTTCACCCCGGTCTTGAATTCTGATATTTTTTTTTTTTTTTTTTACGCAAATCAGTTTTACAGGATAAGAGCTGTTATCCTACCTCGGCTCATTTCAAAGTCCAGCCCTAAGGTATAAAAATAATAAGGTATAATAATAATAATAATAATAATAATAATTGTGGAAAATACTGTATATATTTTCCGGAAATACAGTAATTTGTAGGTAAATAGATGCCCTATATTGTATTTTTAAAAGAAGTATTTTATCGAAAATGGGAAACCTGCGGCTGGGGAAGAGACTTGCCATCTTGGTTTTGAATTGGATACAACATTAGTGTAATGAGAAGGAATTTTCGTTCTCTAGAGGTTAAAATTTGGCTGACACCTCTCAAATAGGAGGCGAAATTGTTGGACATGCATTCCTGCATAACTTGAGATATCAGACGACTGGACAAGACAGCTCCAGGAACCTCAGATAATCTCTCTAGATTTGTGTATAATTCTGGCCAGTGTTTTCATAAATTTAGTTAGTGAGGTTTTTCTGAGTATGATACAACTTAATATCCAGTCAAATTGGTGAGTGATATTAAGATATATTTTCCTTCTGTTATGTAATTGTGTATATATATAACCATTTATTATTTTTAATATACAGTCCACAAATTTATATATTTACCAGTATTCCTGGTGATGTATTTTTCATTTGATAATTAATAGGTCCAGAGCAACTTGTGGATATGACAGTGGTAGGTATCGAAGGGGGCCATTTTTGCGACCTAGGTGTCCCAAATTCCTACTTGTCTATGTAACTCTGATGAATAATTTATTTATTTATTTATTTATTTATTTCCAATTTGTGCACACATACAGAGGTACAAAAAAAATACAGATAAGAGCAGTATGCCAAAGCCACTTATACTATGCATAGCATTACGGGCTGGCTTAAAATTTACTTAAGATTAACTAAGCAATGATTATTATTATTATTATAATAATTATCTTTGTTATCATTTACTGTTATGTACATAATGAGTTACATTCAGATAAATGCAATTTTCCACAATAATAATAATAATACTGAGGCCCAGGAGTTTGGGTTGAACTCAGTCACGGTAATAATATAACAGGATACCTCAGCTGTGTTATTAATTTTATGGTATTCGCGAATAGCAAAACCGGTCTGGCGATTTCCGTAGAGTTATGTGACACATTGTTGGTGTTGAGAGTGCTTCACATGCAAGCTGTCAAGGTGGTCCGTGCTTGGTCTCCTGTTATGTCAGAGTTGGAAATCGATTCACATTAATGAACCTGACGCAGGTTATTCTCCTATTTTTAATCCGTCTTAACATTTAAAAATTGGTGTTGGTTAGAATTTTTGTTTCTCCTAACAGCTAAAGGGAATTGCATAAAACTTACGTGATCTAAATTTAAAGCCTTGTAAAAGTCTGTTTAATAGTTGATATCCAGTTTCTTAGTTGCGCAGGAAAACATTTATAAAAAAAAAAGTAAAATTTGCTAACTGGAGTCTAAAACGTCCACTGATTTTTTAAAGACAATGTTTAAAGTATGAAGCCGATACGATAAGGCATTCTCAATAACCCCATCATTAATATAATCTTATTATTAAAATTAGAGAACTGAAATAAACACAGTGTAGAAGGGCATTATACAGTTATTGTATGGAAATTAATATTATAATTTTGTTTAAAAGTTTGAAGCCGAGCAGAAGAGACATATTTGCGTAGTTTATCGCACGGAAAGCAATCATTATAATTTTTTAATCAAGTAAAAAAAAAGAATAAAAGGAAGAAAAGAATTTCGTTAACCACTGAAATATACCCCTTTTTGGGGTACACGTAATAATAATAATAATAATAATAATAATAATAATAATGCTCTTCGGTTAGTGTGCCTTGATGCAGGTAAAGGGCTTTTAATTCAAGAACTTGGAGCAACTTTTCCCTTTCTAGGGTAAAATCTGATTATCATCAATTCCCCTACGGATTTAGCGATTCACATCATAATAATCCCCTTCTCTGTTCATATTTGGTTAACCATTACGGGTTTAGTACTTCCCAATACATATAATAATAATAATAATAATAATAATAATAATAATTAATGATTTTAGGAAAATGCACATCTTTTCCGTGAGCGACAGATGGTACACAAGAAGGTGGTTAAGTGAGGAGTGAGAGAGACACTTATCTAAGTAGCACTTGCCATAGCTAGTGTTGTAGTAGCTCTCTAGGATGTTGCCTTCCTCACACTTGGCGAAGATGTTGTTGGTCTCATCGTAGCCGCTAACATCCACGTCTTTCCCATCCCATGTTTTGACTCGCCAGTCTATTAACATGTTACACTTTACAGATCACTAATTAACTGATAAAAAATTCAATCGGATGGTCTTTTGTGTTCTGTATTTTTATAGAAGAAAATGCTTTTCGACTAATGTGTAATTAATGTTGAGTTTAATAAGCAACTTATTGCTAGGATTTAAATAAGATGTTGCAAGGACCCCCGTGGAAATAAGGCACGTTGTCTTGACTTTTTTGGGGGTTATCGTAGATAATTTACACATGTTAAACTATGTATGATAATTGTACTTGTGTATACCTATACCTAAATAAACTTATAAGGACGTGAATAATAATAATAATAATATAATATCTTTATTTCTACAAGTACATGTACAAGATATACAGTCCTAGCTGACATCAATGACATACTACAATATGAAAACCCCTTGTTATGCAGAGCATAACTTAACATGTTTAAATTACCTACGGTAACCCCCCCCCCCAAAAAAAAAAAAAAAAAAGTCAATGTGACTTATTTCCACTGGGGTCCTTGCAACATCTTATTTAAATCCTAGCAATAAGTTACTTGTTAAACTCAACATTAATTACATATTAGTCGAAAAGCATTGTCTTCTATAAAAATACGGAACATAAAAGACCATCCGAACGTTTTATTTTATATAGTAGTATATATGGGTCACAGGATGTGACCTATACCAGTCGACTAACACCCAGGTACCTATTTTACTGATGGGGAACATGGACAACCTGTGTAAGGAAACACGCCCAATGTTTCTACCCTCGCCGGGAATCGAACCTGGACGCCTCACCGTGTGAAGCGAGAACTTTAGACACCAGGCCAATGGAGTAACTCAGCAAGTGGTAATTCAGTGTCTTTAACCAGGGCGAAGCCATTATTTTACGACTTTTTATCCATTGTGGACGAAATGTTGCGAAACAAAGATTCTTCATGCTTAAAGTGCTTCTGAGTAACCATGTGCAAGCGAACCTCAAACCTTAAGCAACATTGTCGCCTTGTGAGCCAACGAGGCTTTTCTTGTGAGTAGTGAGGATTAATATGGTAACTTCACAAAGGTAAGTAGTGATGACTGATGTGGTAACTCCACGAAGGCAAGTAGTGATGATTAAGTGGTAACTCCACAAAGGTGAGCAGTGATGACTGAGTGGTAATCCCACGAAGATAAGTAGTGATGACTGAGTGGTAACTCCACAAAGGTGAGTAGTGATGACTGATGTGGTCTCCACAAAGGTGAGTAGTGATGACTGATGTGGTAACCCCACGAAGGTAAGTAGTGATGACTGAGTGGTAACTCCACGGAGGTAAGCAGTGATGACTGAGTGGTAATCCCACGAATTTAAGTAGTGATGACTGAGTGGTAACTCCACAAAGGTGAGTAGTGATGACTGATGTGGTAACTCCACAGGTAAGAGGCGACCACTGAACCTGTGAAGCCACGCTGGTACAAGTCTTCCTAATTACAACCATTATCGTAATTTCCAACATTCAAGGTGCGTTTTTTCCCATAAAATGTCTTGAACAAAACCACCCTGTGGCTTATATGATCAGGTCAGGGTGAAGAATAGGTTTTGGGTTACTCTGTAGCAGTTGTTTACTAACGTTGCGTTACAACTGCTTGCAAACATCGTCTTATATGTCTCATATGATCGTGCGCCTTATATGCCGGAAAAACGTTACTCAGATACAGGATTGCGAAGGCTTTATCTTTTACCCGAGTCGCCTTTTATATCAGGAGTGACCCCAGACTAGCTGCATGAACATAGTAGTGTAACTTAATTGTAGCTCCTAGTAGTGTAACTTGGTTGTGGCTCCTTGTAGTGTAACCTAGCTATGATTGCTTGTAGAGTAACTTAGCTGTGACTCCTTGTAGTTTAACTTAGCTGTGAGTCCTTGTCGTGTAACTTAGCTGTGGCTCCTTGTAGTGTAACTTAGCTGTGGCTCATTGTATTGTACCTTAGCTGTGACTCCTTGTGGTGTAACTTAGTTATGGCTTCTAGTAGTGTAACTTAGTTGTGACTCCTTGTAGTGTAACTTAGCTGTGACTCCTTGTAGTGTAACTTGGTTGTGGCTCCTTGTAGTGTAACTTAATTGTGGCTTCTTGTAATGTAACTTAGTTGTGGCTCCTTGTAGTGTAACTTGGTTGTGGCTCCTTGTAGTGTAACTTAATTGTGGCTTCTTGTAATGTAACTTAGTTGTGGCTCCTTGTAGTGTAACTTGGTTGTGGCTCCTTGTAGTGTAACTTAGCTATGACTCCCTACAGAGTAACTTAGTTGTGACTCCTTGTAGTGTAACTTGGTTGTGGCTCCTTGTAGTGTAACTTAGCTGTGCTCCTTGTAGTGTAACGTAGCTGTAACTCCTTGTAGTGCAACTTAGCTGTGGTATCTTGTAGTGTAACTTAACTGTGGCTCCTTGTAGTGTAACGTAGCTGTGACTCCTTGTAGTGTAACTTGGTTGTGGCTCCTTGTAGTGTAACTTAGCTGTGGCTCCTTGTAGTGTAACGTAGCTGTGACTCCTTGTAGTGCAACTTAGCTGTGGCATCTTGTAGTGTAACTTAACTGTGGCTCCTTGTAGTGTAACGTAGCTGTGACTCCTTGTAATGTAACTTGGTTGTGGCTCCTTGTAGTGTAACTTAGCTGTGGCTCCTTGTAGTGTAACGTAGCTGTGACTCCTTGTAGTGCAACTTAGCTGTGGCATCTTGTAGTGTAACTTAACTGTGGCTCCTTGTAGTGTAACGTAGCTGTGACTCCTTGTAGTGTAACTTAGCTGTAACTCCTTGTGGTGTAACTTAGCTGTGGCTCCTTGTAGTGTAACTTGGTTGTTGCTCCTTGTAGTGTAACCTAGTTGTGGCTTACAGTAGTGTAACTTAATTGTAGCTCCTAGTAGTGTAACTTGCTTGTGACTCCTTGTAGTGTAACTTAGTTGTGGCTCCTAGTGTGTAACTTGGTTTTGGCTTCTTGTAGTGTAACTTAGCTATGATTGCTTGTAGAGTAACTTAGCTGTGACTCCTTGTAGTTTAACTTAGCTGTGAGTCCTTGTCGTGTAACTTAGCTGTGACTCCTTGTGGTGAAACTAGCTGTGGCTCCTTGTAGTGTAACTTGGTTGTGGCTCCTTGTAGTGTAACTTAATTGTGACTCCTAGTCGTGTAACTTAGTTGTGGCTTCTAGTAGTACAATTTAGTTGTGACTCCTTGTAGTGTAACTTAGCTGTGGCTCCTTGTGGTATAACTAGCTGTGGCTCCTTGTAGTGTAACTTGGTTGTGGCTCCTTGTAGTGTAACTTAATTGTGACTCCTAGTAGTGTAACTTTGTTGTGGCTCCTAGTTGTGTAACTTAGCTGTGACTCCTTGTAGTGTAAGCTAGCTAAGCTTAATGTAGGTGTTTAGTAACTTAGCTGTAGTTAATTCAGTGTAACTTGAGCAACAACTGGCACAAGTTCATTTATAGCACTTATGCAAAATTGCTGATATGACTCAGTAGGCGTCATAGTTGCGTGGAACACCTTCCAACGGGTGAGCAGCAGCACCTGACGAAGAAAAGGGCACAACAGTGAGTGAATTCTTCAGAATGTTTCAACTTATTTCATAATTTGCAGACCGCATTGTTGAACAAGAATGAAATGCTGGGAATTGGGTCAGATGTTTTTTTGGGTTATGGACCAGCCAGTGGAAGCAGATGTATAAGACTTAAAGAACTAAATGAATAAGGATTATACACCCAGGTGTATAAGGTATACACAACGAGCTGTATAAGGTATATACAATCAGTTGAATGAGGAATATATGTACATCCAGTCGTATAAGGGATATAGACCAGATGTATGTTAGACATACTATGCATCTCATTATTTCGTGAATATACATTTAATAAGAATATACATACAGTTGTATGACGAATATAAATAAATTAATGTAATGACTATACAACTAAACATATAAATAATGCAGATCAACTGTAAACTGTATGAACAAAATCAAGTACAGTAACTGTGAAGTATATATACGCATATATATACCCTTGAGGGAGGTGCCCTGATGCCCTTGAGGGGCTCTGAATCCAAGGAATTTGACCTATCCTTTCCTTAGGTCAAACCAGGTTTATATAACCCTCACAAGTTTAATGCTCATCCTATACAAGGAAATTAGTTAAAACTGAACGGACGAGGATTTAGAACAGTTGAGATACGAGGCGACGCTTATCGAGCTACAGCTCCTGGTTGGTTAATGGCGGTATAAAACCTGTCTAATATACGAGGTCCACTACTGCTGTATGTCACCTGCTTATCACCAGTCAATACTTTTATCCTTAAATCTGGATTATAATAAGCTACCAGTGTATACATTCTACAAGACTTACATCTCTCGCTTTATATATCCTGTGGCTAATTGGTTAATGGGGTTTAAATCCTATGGACTACACTAGGTTTATTAAGGATACACTTAACTTTTTCATCATTAGCCTGGAATATTTTAATTTTAAAAAATAGTTATTAAAGAAAACTCAGCATATATACGCTAAAAAATACATCCCTCAATTTATGTAATATATATATATATATATATATTATAATATATATATATATATATATATATATTATATATATATATATATATTATATATATATATATATATATATATATATAATATATAAAAATATGTTGTTGGTTTGCGTGCAGCCAGCAGCAACAGCCTGGTTGATCAGGCTCTGATCCACCAGAAGGCCTGGTCACAGACCGGGCCGCGGGGGCGTTGACCCCCGGAACTCTCTCCAGGTAAACTCCAGGTAATAACTGGTAGTACGGAAAGAAAATAAACAGCTTTAAGGAGAATTTATTGAATTTTTCTTCCATACATGAAGTGCCATTACATACAGGCTGGCGAAATTGCAGACCTGGAGAATGTACGGAGAACTTTCACAACACGTATAAGTGCGATAAAACACCTAAATTAATGGGAACGGTTGAAGTTCCTTGATTTGTAGGCCTAGAACGCAAGCGAGAAAAGTATATGATAATATACACTTTCAAAATCCTATAGGAGCTAGTCGGAAATTTGCACACGAAAATCACTCCCTACGAAAGCAAAAGACTCTGCAAACGATGCAACATTTCCCCTATGAAAAGCAGAGTCGCTACTAGAACGCTAAGAGAAAACACAATAAGTGTCAAGGGCCCAAGACTGTTCAGCTGCCTCCCGGCATACACAAAGGGGATTACCAATAGACCTATGGCTGTTTTCAAGAGGGAGTTGCACAGACACCTAATAAATACCTGATTAGGTGGCTGTAGTTCGTACGTCAGCTTAAGTGCGGGCAGTAGTAACAGCCTGGTTGATCAGGCCCTTATCCACCTCGAGGCCAAGTCACAGACCGAGCCGCGGGGGCGTTGACCCGCGAAACCCTCTCTAGGTATATCACTGCATGTAATGATTTTCTACATTAAGACATTTTCCAGCATTGTTGTAGTGCAGTTATTCTAATGTTATTTGTATAGTACCATTACGACATTCCCCGTGTCCGACTAAACCTTTACAAAAATTCAATGTATGTCAAAGGCCCTAAAATCTGGAACACCCTACCCGAAAACTCTAGAACTGCAGACACATTCATCACCTTCAAAACTACCATTAGAAAACATCTTATCTCCCTGATACACCCTGTCAACTAATTACACGAATACTACCTGGTGGTTCACACTTTCACTCACTCACCCATTTGACCATAAACAGAAATATCAATCTCAATCTTAAAATAATGAATCTTAACTAGTCATAAGTTGGCCTGTGATACTCCAATACTGAAACTATGTATAGTGCCAAAACAAAAGCATTACATGCAAACTCAAAACTAGCATTTGTCACTACCGTAATGACCAACTTACCTCATATTTGTAATATTTTAAATTAAGAACCTAATTAAGTCTCCCGAAGGCCTAGCCTGTTCAGGTGTCTAGGCACTCATAATTATTACCAATAGAACCAAAAATAGCAATTTCAAGTAGGGATTTGCAGCAGTAACCCTTATAAATACTGATTGAGTTTGGTTTGAATTCAGTACACAGATTAACCGTGTATACATAGTAAATTAACCCTGGTGTGATCAGCACTTATACCCTCGTGCCAAGTCACAGAAACGTAGACCCGGTTTTGACGGTTTGACCCGGAAAACACTATAATCCTCTAGGTAATAATCACTGTAAATTAATGATTTTATACATTAATACCTTTTCAGCTATGTTGAAGGGTGTTAGTATTTAATGTTAATTGTATAGTACTTAAATTACCCTGTGTTCGTATTTAAAACCTTTAAAAACTGTAAATTACCCAATGGTTATATCTGGTAACACCCTACGGAAAACTCTAGTAAAACCGTGCAAAACACTATAATTAACCCTGGTCAATATACTGTAATTAAATTATTATCTGTATTCCCTGTGATAGACGGTAATAATTGTAACAAATATCCCTGGTGGATTACTACTGTTAACTACCCATTGTGACATAAACATAGAAATTAACTAAATCTTAAAATATGATCTAATACCCATTGTTGGGTATTGTCTACTGAAATATGGTGTCAATAACAAAAGAATTACATTGCTAAAACTCAGTAAATTAAGCATTGTGTCATTACCGTAATAAATTAACCCTAATTTTAATATTTGTAAATTAAGACTTGTGTAGTACCGAAATGCCTGGGTATTAATCTAGTTTACTTGTGTATACACTCTGTAAATTATTATTTTACTACGATATAAATGACCTGTGAATAACCAAATTCTTGTAAACTATAAATTAACCTTATAGAGATATAAATTAATTGAATTAACTAGAATTACCTAGTGTAATAACACTAGTAAATTAACCTTTGTGTAATTACACTAGTAAATTAACCCTGGTGTAATAACACTAGTAAATTAACCTTTGTGTATTAACACTAGTAAATTAACTCTGGTGTAACAACACTTGTGTACTGGTGTATTAGTACTGGTAAATTAACCCTGGTGTAATAACACTAGTAAATTAACCCTGGTGTAATAACACTAGTAAATTAACCCTGATGTATTAGTACTGGTAAATTAACCCTGGTGTATTAGTACTGGTAAATTAACCCTGGTGTATTAGTACTGGTAAATTAACCCTGGTGTATTAGTACTGGTAAATTATCCCTGGTGTATTAGTACTGGTAAATTAACCCTGGTGTAATAACACTAGTAAATTAACCATGGTGTATTAGTACTGGTAAATCAACCCTGGTGTAATAACACTAGTAAATTAACCCTGGTGTAATAACACTAGTAAATTAACCCTGGTGTATTAGTAAATTATAAGTACCCTGGTTAAATTAATAACCTGGTGTATTAGTACTGGTAAATTATCCCTGGTGTATTAGTACTGGTAAATTAACCCTGGTGTAATAGTAAATTACCCTGGTAATAATTATTCCATGGTGTATTAGTACTGGTAAATTAACCCTGGTGTAAATAACACTAGTAAATTAACCCTGGTGTAATAACACTAGTAAATTAACTTTAGTGTATTAGTACTAGTAAATTAACCCTGATGTATTAATACTTGTAAATTAACCCTTGTGTAGTAACACTAGTAAATTAACCCTAGTGTATTAATACTAGTAAATTAACCTTTGTGTAATAACACTAGTAAATTAACCCTAGTTTATTAATACTAGTAAATTAACCTTTGTGTAATAACACTAGTAAATTAACCTTTGTGTAATAACACTAGTAAATTAACCTTTGTGTAATAACACTAGTAAATTAACCCTGGTGTAATAACACTAGTAAATTAACCTGTGTGTAATAGCACAAGTAAATTAACCTTTGTGTAATACACTATAAATAATGTAAAACCTACTTTGTGTATTAACACTAGTAAATTAACTCTGGTGTAACAACACTAGTAAATTAACCCTGGTGTAATATCACTATTAAATTAACCCTGGTGTAATAAAATTAGTAAATTAACCCTGGTGTAAATTATCACTTATTACACAAACATGCCTGGTGAATAAAATTAGTAAATTAACCCTGATTTAATAACACTAGCAAATTAACCCTGGTGTAATAACATTAATAATAAATTTGTGGAAGATCCTTCCATTGAACACCTTTGTTTGGTATTGAATAGTGAGTTAGTTCATCATTAATTTCCACCATCTCTCCTGTCGTGTGCGCGACTTGTTGAATGTACTGGTACGACTTATATTCTTAAGAAGGGCGTGAAAAACCCCTGGAGTGATGCGTGACTCTTAGGCAGGAATGAGGTTACCTGGAGGTTACCTGGAGGTTATTCCGGGGATCAACGCCCCCGCGGCCCGGTCCATGACCAGGCCTCCCGATGGATCAGGGCCTGATCAACTAGGCTGTTACTGCTGGCCGCACGCAGTCCGACGTACGAGCCACAGCCCGGCTGATCCGGCACTGACTTTAGGTATCTGTCCAGCTCTCTCTTGAAGGCAGCCAGGGGTTTATTGGCAATTCCCCTAATGCTTGATGGGAGGCTGTTGAACAGTTTTGGGCCCCGGACACTTATGGTGTTTTCTCTTAGTGTACCAATGGCGCCCCTACTTTTTATTGGGGGCATTTTGCATCGCCTGCCCAGTCTTTTACTTTCGTAGGGAGTGATTTCTGTGTGCAGATTTGGGACCATTCCTTCCAAGATTTTCCAAGTGTAGATTATGAGGCGCTCTATAATTTGGAGGCAAATATGTTGTGCTCCTTTGAGATGACAGTACTGATGGTAGGCGCTAACAACAGCTTGATGGATAAGACACGTGCATCGTTTGGTTCTCTTTACTACCGAAGATTTCGGTAGTAAAGAGACCCTCCAGTGTTGTGCCTAAGTAATTCTCTTTACTGAGAATATTATCTTACTGAATACTATAATTTCCTCGGCGTTATTCCTTCCTCTCTTAATAATAATAATAATAATAATAAATAATAATAATAATAATAATAATAATAATAATAATAATATAATATAATAATAACTTTATTTGCTACAAGTACTCGTACACCCTATACAAGCCTGACATCAGTGACATACTTATATAGAAAGTCGCTTGTTATGCAGAGCATTTCCTTGTCCCACACCAGTCGACTAACACCCAGGTACCCATTTTACTGATGGGCAAACATAGACAACCGATGTAAAGAAACACATCCACTGTTTCTACCCGCTCTGGGAATCAAACGCAGACCCTCGCCCTGTGAAGCGAGAGCTTTAGCCACCAGGCCACGGGGCACCTTGATATAATTCCTTCCTCTCTTACCTTGATATTATTCCTTCGTCTCTTACCTTGGTATTATTTCTGGCTTCTTGGTTATGTTGTCTCTTGTCTTCTCGCCCTCACTCAAGTCATTACTCTTATCTATAGTTGCCTCTACCTCTCTCCCCTCTCATCTTCTTCCCTGTCCCCCATCTCCCTGAAAATGGTAAGAGTGGAGGATAAGAGTGATGGCGTTGAAACTAAGTCGAAATTTGTCGTGTTTACGTAAGCAAGGAAAGTGAGCATAATGTTGATGCATCCATTATAGTTAACCAGGCATCTGACATCTTTTCAGAAAAAATATATATGCAGCTATGAAGGACTATAATGATCATCTTATCATGTCTAGAGCAGCAATGACATTAATTTTTATCGAAAAGCT
>NC_069410.1:4083077-4200009 GCF_026875155.1 Cherax quadricarinatus | reverse complement strand
TTAATGTAGGATGAGAGGCGAGTTTTATTGGTAGGAAGTCAGGTTGGGATGTATGGATAGCCAGGAAGGGCAGCCCTCCTCACCCCACCTCACCCACACATAATGTAAACAAACCAGGTGAATGCATGTGGTTTTCGTCACTTTACATTGTGCACAAGTTGTCTCCACGTTGATACAGTAGAATAAATAAAGAGAAACATTCTCATTCTCATGTAACACCATTTTTAGAAGAAATGACACCCTGAGTGAAGGCATACTTAGGTACAGGTACACATACGCATAATTATCAGTTAAAATAATAATGTAGGTATGTAGTCCACCTGGGCTACATATCTATAACTACCTACATAGCTACACAATATTTAATGTGGCCCAGAGCTATATTATTACCACTGACATATGTTCACTGAGTTTAATTGTTTCTAATAACTACCTTTAGATGCCATCAAAAACAAAAGGAGAAGTAATGAACAATTCATGCTGAGAATTGTAAAACAAAAGGATTATGTATTAAGAGGAGTGACATAATGTTTTCCCTCTGTCCGGCTACCACACCTCCATAGTATATAAACATAAAATGTTTATATGCTATGTAATATGTTTCTTATATAACTTTGAAGAAAATATCATAGATGGATTAATGAAAATGTCTATATTAACGTAAAATAAGACATTTAATATGCCCAAGAGTGATTATTATTAGTATCGTAATGTTTTCCCTTCGCCTGGCAACCACACCTCCATAGCATATAAATAGGCAACAGTTAGGCAACTTTATTCCGAAACGTTTCGCCTACACAGTAGGCTTCTTCAGTCGAATACAGAAAGTAGGCAGGAACAGTAGAGATGTGAAGACGATGTAATCAGTCCATCACCCTTGAAGTCGTAGAATTTGAGGTTGTCAGTCCCTCGGCCTGGAGAAGTTCAGCTCCATAGTCAGGAACTATCTGATAGTTCCTGACTATGGAACTGAACTTCTCCAGGCCGAGGGACTGACAACCTCAAATTCTACGACTTCAAGGGTGATGGACTGATTACATCGTCTTCACATCTCTACTGTTCCTGCCTACTTTCTGTATTTGACTGAAGAAGCCTACTGTGTAGGCGAAACGTTTCGGAATAAAGTTGCCTAACTGTTGCCTATGTGTCTTTCCTACCAACCTGTCGGTATTGTATACCATTTTGATGTTCAGCATATAAATAGCATGTTTATATGCTATGTAACATGTTTCTTATATAATTTTGAAGAAAATATCATAGATGGATTAATGAAAAAGTTTATATTGACATAAAATTAAACATTTAATGTGCCCAGGAGTGATTATTATTACATAATAGAGAGATGTGCTCATGGAGAATGTAAATAAACTGGGTGGTACACGTCGTATTTGAAAGATTGCTTGCCGTACACAAAGTTTTGGTCATAATTTGAGAATGCTGTATTAGTGGAACGCCATAAGGCGAAATGCCAAAAAGCGGGGCCCTACTGTATTTGTTAAAGTACGTATTTGCTTCATACTGCTTGTAAATGACAGAAATATATCACCTTAATTTTGTAAACCAATAAGAACATGTTTTGTTACATGCTGAATACAATTTCATAATTTCCTGTTACATATAAATTTCTGTAAAACTAGGATGACAAAATTTTTTAATATTATATTTTAAGCAAAATATATCTGCATAGTTTCATAACAACATATACAGTGCTAGTCAAGTAATTTTAGGACTGGCTTGCCAGGGGTCTGAGTCCATTCACTGAGTTCTGTAAGCTGCCAGTGGCAGTAACTAATTGACACAGTTACAAAACTTAAAATGCTAATGCTAACTGAATTAGCACAACTTGTTAATATTCTATTTGGCACTAACAATAAAAAAAAGATATACCAAGAATGACAAATCCTTTGTTAGTCATAAACTTTAAGAAAGTCAGTGTGTACACTTACCCAAATCTTTGTCGCATATCTTGCCACCCCAGCCCTTTGGACATTTGCACTGAAAGTCATTCATGAGGTCTGTGCATTGTCCTCTTATACATGGGTTGGGAAAACACTCATCAATTTCTGCATGACAAAGTTTGCCTGAAGAAATACATATATGGTTATATGATATGGCAGACTTCCAGTGAACAAAAATTAGTTACACCATTAAAACTTGAAAATACCTTCTTTTTTTTTCAGAAACAGGACCAACAAAAATTTAATCATTAGCAGGTATTAATTTTTTAAAGAATATAATTTTTTGATCACACTGGTAGTCTCCCATCAAGGTAGGGTATCTCCCATCAATGTAGGGTATCTCCCATCAAGGTAGGGTATTTCCCATCAAGGTAGGGTATTTCCCATCAAGGTAGGGTATCTTCCATCAAGGTTGGGTAACCCAAATTTACTTATTTTAAAAAATCCTACATACTATGAAGTATGGGTGGGGATGCTGCAGTTCAAAAAGTCATTTGAACTGTAATGTAATCATATGTCTGGCCTGACAGCTATTGAATGAATAATGATCAATGTGTGTGAGCTTCTTTTGGTCATATGACAGTCAATATTAGAGCGCAGAATAATTATGAAAAGATATAGTCCAGCAGCCAAGGGAGTGAACCTAGAATTATTGGCAGTCTAGTTTATTTTTAGCAGATTTATTTTCCTCAGGAATCCCTAATATCAAATCTTATGAATATCACCATGGCATCATTGAGCATTCTGCAGAATTCACTGAAATCTAGGACAGCCACCATAAAAAATGAGTATACTGCACAGTACAGGAGGGCCATGCTTTATAGCACTTCGCTTTACAGTGTTTCACTAATACAACAGTTTTCGATTATACCCATTCTTCACATATGACAGGAGTCATCCCACACACACTAAAAACAACAGACATAGCCCCACTCCACAATGGTGGCAGTAAAGCAATTGCAAAGAACTACAGACCAATAGCACTAACATACTACATCATAAAAATCTTTGAAATCGTTCTAAGAAGCAGGATAGCCAACCACCTAGATACCCATCAGTTACACAGGGCAACACGGGTTTACAGCAGGTTGCTCCTGCCTGTCCCAGCTACTGGACCACTATGACAAGGTCCTGGATGCTGTAGAGGATAAACAAAATACAGATGTAGTATACACAGACTTTGCAAAAGCTTTCGACAACTGTGACCATGGTGTAATAGCACACAAAATGCATGATAAAGGAAAAATGGGAAAAGTTGGTAGATGGATCTACAACGTTCTGACAAATAGAACACAAAGAGTAATAGTAAACAGAGTAAAGCCCCAGGCAGCCACAGTAAAAAGCTCTGTTCCACAAGGCACAGTACTCACTCCCATTCTATTCCTCAATCTCATTTTTGACATAGACAGAGATGTAAGCCATAGCTCCATGTCTTCCTTTGTGGATGACACCTGGATTACCATGGCAGTGACCTCCGTCAAAGACACAGTGAGACTCCAAGTGAACATAAACCAGATCTTCGAATGGGCCACTCAAAACAATATGAAGTTCAACAAGGAGAAATTTCAACTACTCAGATATGGAAAACTTGAAGAAATTAAAAATGTGTCAGGGTATACTACAAATTCTAACCATACGATAGAGTGGAAAAGTAATGTGAAGGACCTGGGAGTGATAATGTCAGAGGATCTTGCCTTCAAAGACCACAACAATGTATCTACCTTATCTGCTAGGAAAATGATAGGATAGATAATGAGAACCTTCAAAACTAGGGATGCCAAGCCCATGATGATTCTCTTCAAATCGCTTGTGCTCTCTAGGCTGGAATACTGCTGTACACTAATGGCCCCCTTCAAGGCTGGTGACACTGCAGACCTGGAGAGTGTACAAAGAACTTTCATGGCACACATAAGTACAATAAGGCACCTAAACTACTGAGAACGGTTGAAGGCCCTTGATCTGTATTCCCTCGAATGCAGGCGAGAGAGATACATGATAATATACACTTGGAAGGTCCTGGAGGGATTGGTACCAAACCTGCACATGAAAATCACTCCCTATGAAAGCAAAAGACTCAGCAGGAGATGCAACATTCCCCCGATGAAAAGCAGGGGCGCCACGAGTACACCAAGAGACAACGCAATAAGTGTCCGGGGCCCAAGACTGTTTAATTGCCTCCCAGCATACATAAGGGGGATTACCAACTGACCCATGCCTGTCTTCAAGAAGGCATTGGACAGGCACCTAAAGTCAGTACCTGACCAACTGGGCTGTGGTTCGTATGTCAGCTTGCATGCGGCCAGCAGTAACATCCTGGTTGATCAGACACTGATCCACCATGAGGCCTGGTCTCAGACCGGGGCACGGGGGCATTGACCCCTGAAACCCTCTCCAGGTAAACTCCAGGTGAACCACTTATTATAAGCTAACGACGAAAATATTTTAAGCTAAATAATGTGTGTACTGTACATATTATTAATTTTTTAAGCCTAGCTCTATTGATCACTTAATATATGATAGTTTAAATATGTTATCAGGCTTTTATATACATTTGAAAGTGAAAAAAGACTATGTTTCTTTATATAGCAATTTTTGCTTTACAGCAGTAGCCTGGAACCTAACCTGCTGTATAAGCTGGGCCTGCCTGTATAATGTTTTGACCATAAATTCGCTCCTAGTATGAATTTTTAGATAGTTTAAATGTTTAGACCTATGTTTTCCCATCAGAGAATTCATTTTTTCCACTGCATATTCATCACAAAGATTTATAATGTTGCTATAAAAATGAACAATTGTTAAAAATTTGTTACAATGAATAACAAAATATATGTTAAGACATATGTTGTAAAAATGATACATCACATATAATTTTCTGAAATAATAATAATAGTGCCTGCACTCTATAGGAGGGGTTTGAGACATTTGTTGTTTGGAGTGATATCTAAGGTGTCATGTCTGCCTGCTTCTGGTAAAACAGTGATAGTGTGTATGATGGTAAAAGTGTTTCTTTTTTGAGTCACCCTGCCTTGATGGGAGATGGCCAGCATGTTAATAATAATAATAATAATAATAATAATAATAATAATAATAATAATAATAATAATACTACTACTACTACTACTACTACTACTACTACTACTACGACTACTACGACTACTACGACTACTACGACTACTACGACTACTACGACTACTACGACTACTACGACTACTACGACTACTACGACTACTTTATTTCTGAAAAACCTACAAAGACAAACAAAATACAGATGTAGTATACACAGATTTTGCAAAAAACTTTAACAAATGTGACCATGGTGTAATAGCGCACAAAATGCGTTATAAAGAAATAACAGGAAAAGTTGGTAGATGGATCTACCATGCAAGTTATACTTGCATAGTAGATCAAACTGAACACATATTATTCTGTTAAATATTTTTCCAGTAGTCTTTTCATGAGCTAGTCCAAAAAATCACCGGCTGGGTATGTCCAAAATAAGTGATCCCCTAATCCGGATCCATCTGGATTCGCCCAGATTCATCCAAAAAATAAGTGAACCAATGACCGGATTCAAACAGATTCGTAGAAAACAAGATATCCCCTGATTGGATTCTTAAGCTGACAGTGTTTTTACGTGCCCTCATCAAACACCCAAACAGTAACTACAACAAATAGATACAATACAAACAGACAGATCTACTTTTAAGGTGGTTATTAGTAAAAATTAAATATACAGTGATCCACTAACCGGATTCGTCCAAGAAATAAGTTAACAAAGAACTGGATTCACACAGATTCGTTAGAATAAATAAAACAGATACAAGACAAATAAACAGACCTCCACTTTAAGGAAGATATTAGTAGAATATACCTGGAGAGAGTTTCGGGGGTCAATGCCCCCACGGCCCGGTCTGTGACCAGGCCTCCTGGTGGATCAGAGCCTGATCAACCAGGCTGTTACTGCTGGCTGCACGCAAACCAACGTACGAGCCACAGCCCAGCTGGTCAGGAACCGACTGTAGGTGCTTGTCCAGTGCCAGCTTGAAGACTGCCAGGGGTCTGTTGGTAATCCCCCTTATGTATGCTGGGAGGCAGTTGAACAGTCTTGGGCCCCTGACACTTATTGTATGGTCTCTTAACGTGCTAGTGACACCCCTGCTTTTCATTGGGGGGGATGTTGCATTGTCTGCCAAGTCTTTTGCTTTCGTAGTGAGTGATTTTCGTGTGCAAGTTTGGTACTAGTCCCTCTAGGATTTTCCAGGTGTATATAATCATGTATCTCTCCCGCCTGCGTTCCAGGGAATACAGGTTCAGGAACCTCAAGCGCTCCCAGTAATTGAGGTGTTTTATCTCCGTTATGCGTGCTGTGAAGGTTCTCTATACATTCTGTAGTCTGCAGCCAAACAAACAAACAGGCTACTGCATGGATTATATGCAATTTCTGTGGAAAATGGACCCACGCCCCTTGTGTAGGTATTCAGAAATCATCTACAACAGATATTAAACCATGGAAGTGTTTTTGGGTATGCCTAAATGAGACCAAACTGTGGAATAAAATCACACTGATAATGAAAGATGATAACATCAAAACAGCCTTCATAAAAAACATGACAGCATTCTATAACAGTTGGGAAAATAAGAAATCTGGGCCAGATGATGCTATTGCCCCTGGTACAAATGCTGTCCTGATAGACAGTAACTGTAAGAATAGAGAAATAAACTAGGGTGCCTGGAAGGGGACAGGAAGCTCTAGTGGGCAAACAGGCGTGGACAAGGACATGCAAAAACCAATGTTACAAAGTAGCAATACGACAAGAGATAGTAAACAAGGGGATGCCCCAAGAAATAGTGAAGATAAATTACAAGAAATAACTGATGAGGGATCCATTGTTAGCATTAGTGCTCAAGATAGAAATGAGACAGGAGAACACACACCAGTAGAGAATACAGTCACAAAAAACCAAGGCAAACAGAAACCAGGTTTATGCAAATACAGTGGTACCTCGGGATACGAACTTATTTCATTCCAGAAGGCTGTTTAAGTGCCAATACCGAACGAATTTGTTCCCATAAGGAATAATGTAAATTAGATTAATCTGTTTTTGACCCCCAAAAATACACTTACAAAAACACTTACATAATTGTTCGCGTTTTGAGCTGTTCGTATCCCGAGGTACCACTATACTATGCACTTGGTATCTGCAGGCATGGAATATCTGGAAAAACAGAAGGGACATGCAACTTTGACCACCCCAGAAAATGCCATGCGCATATAACAACAGGAAAATGCAACTTCCCTACCTGTAAGTTTTTCCACCCTGAAATGTGTCACTCTTCAGTTCAGGAAAGACAATGCTATAACTTATATTGTCAGGCACACCACCTAAAGGGTACAAGAAGACACAGAACATCCAGACCATGGGAAAACCTGGGTAGCCACAGCCACTCCAGAGAGAGAGGTTTTTTAGCACCAGGAAGGAAAAAAAGCTGGCAAGAAATGACGGAAACTGTGTGCCAACTCCAATCATTTCTTGAGTGGAATCACAGTTGATGGCCTCCACTCCAAAATAATAGATATTAGTTCCAGGGAAAAAAAGACTCATCCCCTTCCCCATACCATCAATCCGATGACAATCATCTTTGCAAATATACAGGGTCTAAAGCCAACAACAAATAACAAAATACCTTTCATCCGTGGACTGCTTATGGAGTCAAATGCAATTTTCGCAGTTTTCACAGACACCCACATTAAGGATCACTTGGACAACAAAATATGGATCCCAGGTTACAACCTATACAGATGCGACAGAGTGAACAGGCAAAAGGGGGAGGGGGCTAGCCTGTATAACACAGAGTCACTTATATACTCAGAGGTGATATAAAAAAGACCTGGAAAACCCTATCAGAAATTCTGGGAACAAAAAAGATATCACGAAATAGCGAAATAAAATTAGCAAAATCAGATGAACCCCAACTCCCACCAACAGAAACAGCAAACAGACTCAATGATTTCTTCTCCACTATAGGACAAAACCTTGCCAATAAAATCCCAAGCTCAGAAACCCTACCAAATGACTACCTCACCGGCAACTACCCGAACACACTGTTCCTAGCTCCGACTAACCCATACGAAGTCTCCCTTATTATCAATGCACTAAAAAACAAGGCAGGAGATTTAAGTACCTTACCACCCTTTATATACAAAAAAGTGTCACAAGTGCTATCTCCAATCATTGCAACACTCTTTAACAAATCCATCGAATCCTCCACCTTCCCTACAGTACTCAAAATAGCAAGGGTCACCCCGATCCACAAAGGAGGAGACCAAACAGAGTTGAATAACTATAGGCCAATATCCAACTTACACCCTCTCTCAAAAATCTTCGAAAAATGAATTCATAAACGAATCTACTCCTACCTTATCTCCCAAAACATACTCAACCCCTGCCAATTTGGTTTCAGGCCTAATAAAAATACTAATGATGCTATTATACACATGCTAGAACATATATACACTGCAATAGAGAAAAAAGAAGTCCCACTGGGGATCTTCATTGACTTACGTAAAGCTTTTGATACAGTTGACCATGACTTGCTCCACGTAAAATTGTCACACTATGGTATAAGAGGGCACTCCCTCAACTACCTCAAGTCATACCTCAGCAACAGAAGCCAATATGTGTACGCAAATGGGGCAAACTCTTCTGCGCAACCAATTACAGTTGGTGTCCCACAGGGAAGTGTCCTTGGCCCTCTTCTCTTTCTCCTATACATAAATGACCTTCCAAATGCTTCGCAATTACTCAAACCCACACTATTTGCAGATGACACTACATACGTCTTCTCTCACCCGAGCCCAGTCACACTAGCCAATACTGTAAATACCGAATTACAGAAAATATCTACCTGGATGAGGACTAACAAACTTACACTAAACATTGACAAAACCTACTTCATTCAGTTTGGTAACAGAGCTACAGATGTCCCTCTTAACATAATGATAAACGGATCACCTATCACAAAGCTAACAGAGGAAAATTCTTAGGAATCCACCTTGATAATAGACTCAAATTTCATACACATATACAACAAATTTCTAAGAAAATTTCCAAGACTGTAGGCATACTATCGAAGATACGGTACTATGTTCCACAGTCAGCCTCCTGGCCCTATATCACTCTCTTATTTACCCCTATCTCACCTACGGAATTTGTGCATGGGGCTCAACAACAATTAACCATCTCAGACCACTAATTACCCAACAAAAGGCTGCAGTTAGAATGATAACAAATTCTCACTACAGGCAGCACACTCCACCAATATTCAATACACTAAACCTACTCACCATACAAAAACATCCATACTTATTACTGCACCTATACATACATAGAACACTTAACTCTGATATTAACCCTCCCCTCAAACATCTCCTTGCCAACCTCAACAGAACACATGACCATAACACAAGGCACAGATCACTCTTTGATGTTCCTCGTGTTCATCTCACACTATGCAAAAACTCAATGCACATAAAAGGCCCTAAAATCTGGAATTCATTACCTGTAAATATAAAAGAAACACTACTGTTTATAAAATTCAAGTCTCTACTCAAAGATCACTTACTCACCCAAAACCAAATAAATACTGAATAACTGAACCTTATAAATTGTATATCTTAAATGTTTCTCACAATTATATCACATAAATGTTAAACCTAAAACCGAATATAACTTTATTATTTTTTTAAATACACTACCTAACAGAATCCTTCATATGACTGAATGCAACCATATGACCTGTCTTTGTAATACTCACTTGTGCTTTATAGTAATCTGTTTACATTAATGTTTTATCACTGACTTCATCATTGCTTAGTTAATCTTAAGTTAATTTTAAGCCAGCCCGTAATGCTATGCATAGTATAAGTGGCTTTGGCATGCTGCTCTTATCTGTATTTTTTTGTACCTCTGTATGTGTGCTCAAATTTATAATAATTTATAATAATAATAAACTACTAAATGCCTCAAATGATGTAGTTGAAGTTTTAGCAGTAAAGATTGAGAACCAAAATCTGGTCATTGTGGTTGCATACAAGCCTCTAGATGCAACATCCCGACAATTCCAGGAACTAGCTTTTGAAAATTGACCACTGTCTGGAAAATCTATCAGCTCCTGCCCCCCCCCCCCCCATCATCTTGCTCCTGGGGGATTTCAACCTAAGGCACCTAAAATGCAGAATGTAGCAAATAACATGATAGCAGAGATAACACCAGGAGGCAGCTCAGATGAAAACTCGCACACACATGAGCTTTTAAAACTCTGCACCAAATTCAATTAAACCAGCAAATAATAGAGCCTACAAGATTGGAGAATATGTTGGACCTCATCTTCACTAACAATGATGATCTGATACAAAATATCATTATATCAAAAACAACATATACTTATATCACAACATAACAGTGGTCCAGACACGAATGTGGGGAGCCCCAGACCGACAAAATATGATCAGTCACGAGGGAGCCTTCACCAAATTCAACTTCAATAACAAAACATAAGGTGGGACCAAGTAAATAAAGTCTTAAATGATGTAAACTGGGAAGATAGACTAAGCAACATAGATCCTACCCTATATCTAGAACAAATTAACTCTGTGGCACTTGAGGTATGCTCAAGGCATATTCCCTTAAGCAAAAGGAGAAGATGTAAACCAGAAAGAGAAAGGTGCTCCCTATACAGGCGAAGGCAAAGAATAACAAGAGTGGATACAAGAGGTTAATATATCTGCAATATGTAGAGAGACAGAGGCCAGAGAAATAGCAAATATCGAACTAAAGCTAAAGGAATCTTACAGATGTCAAGAAATGCGAGAACTAAAAGCCATAAATGAAATTGAAAGAAACCCAAAATATTTCTTTTCTTATGCCAAATCAAAGTCTAGAACAACATCCAGTATTGGGCCCCTACTTAAACGAGATGGGTCCTACACAGATGACAGCAAGGAAATGAGTGAGCTACTCAAGTCCCACTATGACTCGGTTTTTAGCGAGCCACTAACCAGAGTCGAAGACCTAAATGAATTTTTTGAGAGACAGAATTTGGTCGACACACACCTATCTGATATTATCCTGGTGCCAAATGACTTTGAAAAGGTGATAAATGACATGCTCATGCACTCTGCCCCAGGCCCAGACTCACGGAACTCCGTGTTCATCAAGAATTGCAAGAAGCCCTTATCACGTGCTTTTAACATCCTGTGGAGAGGGAGCATGGACACTGGGGTTGTCAAACAGTTACTAAAAACAACAGACATAGCCCCACTCCACAAAGGGGGCAGTAAAGCAATAGCAAAGAACTACAGATCAATAATGCTAATATCCCATATCATAAAAATCTTTGAAAGGGTTCTAAGAAGCAAGATCACCACCCATCTAGATACCCATCAGGGCAGCATGGGTTTAGAGCAGGTCACTCCTCTCTGTCCCAACTACTGGACCACTACAAGGTTCTGGATGCTCTAGAAGACAAACAAATTGCAGATGTAATACACAGATTTTGCAAAAGCCTTTGACAAGTGTGACCATGGTATAATAGTGCACAAAATGCATGATAAAGGAATAACAGGAAAAGTTTGTAGATGGATCTATAATTTCCTAACAAACAGAACACAAAGAGTAGTGGTCAACAGAGTAAAATCTGAGGTGGCTACGGTGAAAAGCTCTCTTCCACTAGGCACAGTACTTACCCCCATCTTGTTCCTCATCCTCATATCAGACATAGACAAGGATATAAGCCACAGCACCATGTTTTCCTTTGCAGATGACACCCAAATTTGCATGACAGTGTCCTCCATTAACCCTTTGACTGTCACAACCCCAAATCCTGAGGTGTCTCCTGATGTCGCAAAACATTTGAAAAAAAAAATTATTTTTTCTTATGAAATGATAGAGGATCTTTTCCCGATGGTAATGGCACCAGAAGTACAAAATTTCATCAAAAACTTATGGAATTACGCTCTCGCAAAGTTAGCAACCTCAGCGATATTTATGAATCGGCGATTTCGTCCACTTTGAGCCCTATTTTCGGCTAATTCTATTGTTCCAGTTGACCAAACTCATAGCTATTTCTTTAGACCTCTATTTGTTCTATTGATTGAGTACAAGAAACTGCCCATTTACCGATTTCAACTACTCAATAAAGTGGTCAGAAATTGGCAATTTGGCCAATTTCATGAAAATTAAAAAATATGCCAGTTTCAAAATAGGGTCCAAAATGAACAATGCAGACATTCCTGGCTCTAAAATAACATTTTCTTTGTTCATCAGTCACGTCTCTAGGCCCCTCTAATATTACTCTTGCTTTCTATTTTGAATTTTTATTCAAACAAAAAAGAGAAGACTTACTGTTATGCAGACTACTGCAATATTGTAATAATTGTATAAATAATGTCAACCCATTCATGACTGCATATCAGAATGACTAGTTGGACATTTATTGGACAATGATGCCATTTGTTTACTCTTGAACATTGGCAAAAATCAAACATTTCCTCTACTTTGAGCTCCATTTTAAGGTCCTTTTCATAGTAAAGCCAATCAAAATTACCTCCATTTCTATAATATGTTTTCCATTCTATCAAATGTGACTACGAAAATGAGAATATAACCATAGAAACTATATGAAAATACACCTCAAAGTCGGCATTTTAATCCAAAAACACGGCCGGAGTTTTTTTTTCTCATAATGCACTGCTTGCTGCAGGATTTTTTTTTATACTGTGCACACTGACCACACAGACCCATCCTCTCACATGTGGGCCTACCAGCTTTCTCCCGCTTGATTTGAAGCCGCTAGAATTTTTTATTAATGATACTCAGCATGGATTCACAAGAGGCCGGTCTTGTCTAACTAATTTATTAACTTTCTTCAGTAAAGCTTTTGAGGCTGTTGACCACAATAAAGAATTTGATATTATTTACTTAGATTTTAGTAAGGCTTTTGATAGAGTTCCGCACCATAGACTGTTAAAGAAAGTGGCAGCTCATGGCATTGGGGGAAAAGTGCTCTCGTGGATCGAGTCATGGCTCACTGACAGGAAGCAGAGAGTGTCCATAAATGGGGTTAAATCCGAGTGGGGATCTGTAACAAGTGGCGTTCCACAGGGATCAGTCTTGGGCCCGTTGTTGTTTATAATATATATCAATGATCTTGATGAGGGAATTACTAGTGATATGAGCAAATTCGCCGATGACACAAAGACAGGTAGGATAATTGATTCAAACATAGATGTTATGGAACTTCAGGAGGATTTAAACAAACTCTATTCTTGGTCAGAAAAGTGGCAGATGCAGTTCAATGTAGATAAATGCAAGGTTCTGAAGCTTGGGAGTGCCCATAACCCTAGTACTTATAATTTAAATGATGTAGAACTTAGCCATACAGATTGCAAAAAGGACTTGGGGGTTATGGTGAGCAGCAACCTTAAACCAAGACAGCAATGCCTAAGTGTACGTAATAAGGCAAATAGATTACTGGGATTTATATCAAGAAGTGTAAGCAACAGAAGTCCAGAGGTCATACTGCAGCTTTATACATCATTAGTAAGGCCTCACCTAGATTATGCAGCTCAGTTCTGGTCTCCGTATTACAAAATGGACATAAATTCGTTAGAAAACATTCAGCGTAGGATGACTAAATTAATACATAGCATTAGAAATCTTCCTTATGAAGAAAGATTGAAGACTCTTAAGTTACATTCACTTGTTAGACGAAGAATGAGGGGAGACCTGATCGAAGTGTATAAGTGGAAGATAGGTATTAATAAAGGGGATATTAATAAGGTCTTGAGGATGTCTCTCCAAGAGAGAACCCGCAGTAATGGATTTAAATTAGATAAGTTTAGATTTAGAAAGGACATAGGAAAGTATTGGTTTGGAAATAGGGTAGTTGATGAGTGGAACAGTCTACCTAGTTGGGTTATTGAGGCTGGGACTTTGGGTAGTTTCAAATCTAGGTTGGATAAGTACATGAGTGGGAGGGGTTGGATTTGAGTGGGACTTTCACATCAGAGCTTATTTCTTGAGTGGCATTGAAAATTGGGTTGGGCAAATGTTTTGTTAGTGGGATGAATTGTAAAGGACCTGCCTAGTATGGGCCAGCAGGCCTCCTGCAGTGTTCCTCCTTTCTTATGTTTCTTATGTTTCTTATACGTCAAACACACTGGCTCGTAAGACGTATATATATGACCGAAACAGTCAAAGGGTTAAAGACACTGCAAGACTCAGGTGGACATCAATCAAATCTTTAAATGGGCTGCAGAAAACAATATGAAGCTCAATTATGAGAAATTTTAATTATTCTGATATGGAAAACGTGAGGAAATTAAAACTTCTTCGGAGTATAAAACAAATTCCAACCACACAATAGAGTGAAAAACTAATATCAAAGACCTGGGAGTGATCATGTCAGAGGATCTCACCTTCAAGGACCATAGCATTGTATCAAGCACATCTGCTAGAAAAATGACAGGATGAATAATGAGAACCTTCAAAATCAGAGATGCCAAGCCCATGATGACACTCTTCAGGTTGCTTGTTCTATCTAGGCTGGAATACTGTTGCACATTAACAGCACCTTTCATGGCAGGTGAAATTGCTGACCTAGAAAATGTACAGAGAACCTTCATGGCACGCATAACTGCAATAAACCACCTCAATTACTTGGAATGCTTGAAGCTCCTAAACCTGTACTCTCTAGTATGCAGGAGGGAGAGATACATGACTATATACACCTGGAAAATCCTAGAGGGACTAGTACCAAACTTGCACACAAAAATCACTCCCTACGAAAACAAAAGACTCGGCAGACGGTGCAACATCCCCCCAATGAAAAGCATGGGTGCCACTAGCACGATAAGAGACAACACAATAAGTGTCAGGGGCCCAAGACTGTTCAACTGCCTCCCAGCATACATCAGGGGGATTACCAATAGACCCCTGGCTGTCTTCAAGCAGGCACTGGACACGCTGCTAAAGTCAGTACCTGACCAGCTGGGCTGTGGTTCGTACGTTGGATTACGTGTGGCCAGAAGTAACAGCCTGGCTGATCAGGCCCTGATCCACCATGAGGCCTGGTCACAGACCAGGCTGTGGGGGCATTAACCCCTGGAACTCTCTCTAGGTAAACTCCAGGTAATGTGTCAGATCATTATTTAGTGGTAGCTACGGTAAGACTAAGGCAGCTATGGTGAAATGCTCTGTTCCACAAAGCACGGTACTCGCTCCCATCCTGTTCCTTATCCTCACATCTGACATAGATAAGGATATAGGCCACAGCACCATGTCTTCCTTTGCAGATGACACCTAAATTTGCATGACAGTGTCCTCCATTGAAGACACTGCAAGACTCCAGGCAGACATCAACCAAATCTTTCATTGGGCCAAAGAAAACAATATGAAGTTCAATGATGAGAAATTTCAATTACTACTCCGATATGGAAAACGTGAGGAAATTAAAACTGTATTGGAGTATAAAACAAATTCCAACCACACAACAGAGCAAAAAACTAATGTAAAAGACCTGGGAGTGATCATGTCAGAGGATCTCACCTTCAAAGACCACAGCATTGTATCAATCGAATCTGCTACAAAAATGACAGGATGGATAATGAGAACCTTCAAAACTAGGGATGCCAAGCCCATGATGACACTCTTCAGGTCGCTTGTTCTATCTAGGCTGGAATATTGCTGCTCACTAACAGCACCTTTCAAGGCAGGTGAAATTTCTGACCTAGAAAATGTACAGAGAACCTTCACGGCACACATAACTGCAATAAAACACCTCAATTACTGGGAACACTTGAAGTTCTTCAACCTGTACTCCCTAGAATGCAGGCAGGAGAGATACATGATTATATACCCTTGGAAAATCCTAGAGGGATCAGTACCAAACTTGCACATGAAAATCACCCCCTATGAAAGCAAAAGACTTGGCAGAAGATGCAACATCTCTCCAATGAAAAGAAGGGGTGCCACTAGCACGATAAGCGACGGGGGCCCAAGACTGTTCAACTGCCTCCCAGCATACATAAGGGGGATTACCAATAGACCCCTGGCTGTCTTCAAGAAGGTGCTGGACAGGCACCTAAAGTCAGTACCTGACCAGCTGGGCTGTGGTTCGTACGTCGGGATGCATGCAGCCAACAGTAACAACCTGGTTGATCAGGCCCTGATCCACTATAAGGCCTGGTCACAGACTGGGCCACAGGGGCATTGACTCCTGAAACATTCTCCAGGTATACTCCAAAGGATGCACAGCATTTTGAACTGTTAAAATATCAGTATGTGAAAATGTGAAGAGAACCTCAACTGTCTACATCTATTCAAACCTCTAAATTATTGGGACCATCTAAAATTCCTCAAATTGTACTCTCTGGAGAATAGGTAAGAAAGATATATCATAATTTGTACATGTAAAATATTCGATACAAATCAGGGATGGTATAAATATACTGTATTAGAAAACTGTAAAAGAATAAGCCTTGTTGCTGTTGCCTTCTTTTTCAGATCACCCTATCTCATTGGGAGATGACCAGTGTGTTAAAATAATAGGCATAAAAGATCCAAAACTTTTGACACCCATCCTTCAAATATAAAGAAATAGTGAGAGATGCATACTGTAAAACTAGCTTTTACTGGGATACCTTACCTTTGATGAGTTCTGAGAGTTTTTCTACTCCCAGACCCCAGCCAAGAGCCAGGGCATTTCATGGGCCAGGACATTTCACTCTGTGAAGAGCTATATAAAGCCTTGATAACATTTTGCTCTGTGTAGAGCCTCATTAAGTGTTGATAAAGCTCTATGTTATCCCAATAAAAGTTTTTTCTGCAACATACATCTTTTCTTTATTCCCATCAGTGTAATAACCCAATTATATTAATAGCTGCTCTTACCTCTATATCCTAGAGTGCACTGGCAGACAAAATCTGTGTCAGTCAGATTGATACAAGAGCCACCATGTTGACAAGGACTGGAGAAGCAAGGGTCCTGATATTCACAGGTTCCACCAAAATATCCCTCTGGACAGAGGCATGTGTACTTCCCACTTTCTAAGCTGTTTCAGGAAGTGGCAATCAATTACTCCAAGACATTATAAAGCATATTTAAATATAAGAATGAGATTTGGAGTTATGGCTATTATTTTTATTTCATTTGTAGTTATGGTTATTTATATTTCAAATCAACAGTTTGTCTAAGAACATAAATACATGTGCACCAGAAAAGTGTAATATTACTGGATACGTATATTGTTGACAAGACACACAATGTTTTATGTTAACATTTTGAAAAAAAAAATCTAATAATATGGCCTGAAGAGTTCAGGAAAACTGAAACATAGTATAACATCATTAAGAAGCAATATACAAATGCTAAGAAATGTAAATTAAAATATATGAGCTGCGGAAGGATCAAAATGTCTACATAAAAGCACTAACAAAGAAAAATAATGGCAAAGGAGATGAACACTAAACAGGTGAGAATAATACAGTGCCTGGAATATAAAAGGTAATCAGGCTTGATCTGAGAAAAGGGAAGCTAATACCAATTCTTTGTATCAAAAGCTCTTTGCCAGCATCAGGGCACTCTACCCCTTGAGGGGATACTGCACTAGAGATTCTGAAAACTACCTTACATGCAATAAAACAGGAAATCACTTAAGAACTAACATCTCTAATAGAAACTATGAGGCATTCTGAGGTGAACTCAAATAATTTGGTACGGTACAGGTACAGTAATTTTTGCTTTTTACATATTGAAAAGGCAGACACTAGTGGCTATTCTGCATATCTGAATCATGTGTCAGTACAGTTGCTTAGCATACATATGCACACATTACGAAAGAAGAACCATGGGCAAGCATGGAAGAAATGGGTGAGGCAGTGGGCTGGTTGAAAGGGAGAAAAGAAGTGTACTTGAAAGGGGGGACAAAAATGTTAAAGTATGAAATAAACATAGTTGAGCAGCAGAATTATTCTCAAAAAGGGGAGACAGAAGGCAGTAGTGGCCTTGAAAGCTAAGACAGTGGCTTTGGGAAAGGAAGGGGATGTGTCAGTCAAATGTTAGGTAGAAGTATATAGGTGAGCAATACTTAAGTAAGAGTAGGGAGCTGAGAAAAAGTGAGGTTCAAGGTAGGTCTGTAGGAGAGAAGAGAAGTATTTTCAAATAACAGTGGGCCTAACACAAAGATATTTGACATCACTATGGCTGTATAATTTTTTTTATAAGTGGGGTCATGAATGAATGCCAGTCTGATGGAAAGAAGTGCAGTCTTTAAAGATAATAAAAGTGACATAATGTGGAAGTTGTCACAGTTGTTCTTTGATAATACAGTGAAGCAGAGTTAATATAAGTGGGAGAGTCTGAATGAGGAATAAAAAAAAAATTAAATCAGGGGTATCTGAAAGAGAGAGAGGTAATGATTACTCAACTAATGATAATGTTAAATTAACAACTGTTGAAATAAAAGAGGGGAATACATATTCAAATTTAAGAATTATGTTGCTCAAAATGAGAGTGGAATGCAAACAGTAGTGTATATTGAGTGTCTGTGTATATAGAGGGTAAAACAGGAGTATAAAGGAGAGATTCTAGGAGAGCGTTAAGTGAATGTTTGAGAAATTTTGAACTAAGCAAGAGAATAATTGTTTTGGGAAACCTTGATTTTCAACTGGGAAACATCGTTGTTGAGGTATGTCTAGTAAGAATTTTAATGACAATGGGAACATTTAATTGAATTACTTTTCAGAGAGGTTTGGCATAAGTAATACATATTTTATGAGGATAAGTAATTATAAGAATAAAGAGGTGTGAAACCAGAGAAGATTCCTAAACAATGTATTGGTGGTAAAAGGCAGCTAAAAAACAGATATCTGAAGATACATGTTTTTAGAGGAGTGACTAATATGTCAGATCCTTATTAAATGGTAATGAGAGGAAGAGTATGATAATAAGAGTAATCTGCATTTTAACTTCACAGCCTCAGCAGACTGAAGAGGGCATCAGTCTCAGGCTGAAATATATAGTACTTTCCTTATCATCTACTTTGTTTTCTCCATAGGGCTCATTTGTGGAAATAAAACCTATCCCTCCTCCCCTTAAACACACAGTCATTCATTCATTCATTCATATATATATATATATATATATATATATATATATATACATACATCCATCCATCCATACATTCACCAGGAGCTAGGACTTAACACCTGCAACCACATATAGGTTAGCACATGCATACACAGGTACATTTACACACATGTACATACATATATACATCTATACATATTGTACATACAACAGCTTTATTTATACATGCATATAAACATATTTAATTTATTATGCACAAAAATAGTTGATTATTCTAGCTTTAAACATTAATCGTGCAACGTCAAATGAACTGATATTGGCTATAGCAGATTATATATACATATCAACATAAACCATACTCGACATGCTTTTCACATTTTCTTCCAGATATAATCAACGACTTTCTGAACTAAAATAAGAATGACCTCATTTCACAATTTGGTAATTAAAATAATTTTATTTAGTAGGGAGGAAATGTTTGCAAGATATATTAGGTAAACTCTTTTTTTAATAAACTTAACTTAAAATTTCCATCACAAAAATCATCTTTTCTAGTCATGGAAATTTGAAACCATTACTTATTATTTTCATGGGAAAGCACTAAACCTGGAAGTTATAAAGAGCCTGGGAAATGGAAGGTAAATAATCACTGTATCTAGTTTTTAAATTACAGTGGACCCTTAGTTTTCGTGTTTAATCCGTTCCAGAGCGATCGGCAAAAACAGAAATCGGCGAAAACGGAAACCATTTTCCCCATAAGAAATAATCCGTTCCAGACACCGAGAAGTAGTATTAACAAAAAAAAAAAGAATTTTTTTACCTTAAAGATAGATTTATATGCACAAAAGAATGAACATTCAACATGACACTTACCTTTATTGAAGACTGTTGTTGGTGGATGGAAGACAGGGAGGAGGGGAGAGGGAAGAGGTTATTCTCTGGAAAGGAAATCCCTCTCCATAAGGACTCCAGGTACCACATCCTTATCTGGGGTCACTTCTCTCCTTTGTTTTTTAATGCCACTAGGATCAGCTTGAGAGTCACTGGACCCCTGTCTCACAAAATGTCTGTTCAGAGTGCTCTGTTTCTGGCATCTCTTTAAGATTTGCCTAAAATGGTACATGGCACTGTCATTGTAAAAGTCGCCAGCACAGATTGCAACAGTTTTCTCAGGGTGATGTTCCTCCACAAATGAATGCACTTTAATCCACATTGAACAAATCTCCTTAATCTGTGAAGAAGGCACCTTCTTCCATCTCTCTTCCTCCTCCTCTGAAGCAAGTTCTTCAACTGTGGTCTGTTGATGTTGCAGATGAAGCTTTTGCAGCTCATCAGCTCTTCACTGTGGTCCTCCACAAACTCTTCCACATCGTTGCCACTCACATCCAACCCCATGGAATTCCCCAATGCCACAATTGATTGCACAACAGGTGTAGGGTCGACAGGGTCAGCCTCAAACCCTTCAAAATTATTCTTTTAGACACAATCTGGCCACAATTTTCCACAAGTAGAGTTCCTCATCCTGGAAGTCACTCCCTGCCAAGCCTTATCTATAAGGCCTATGAGTGGAAGATATTGAAGTGGTTCTTTCAGAACTCTCTTAGGGTCAATTCAGAGTCTGAGGTTATGTCAAAGCACTTTTGAAACATTGTTTTGGTGTACAGTTTCTTGAAGTTTGCAATGATCTGCTGGTCCATGGGCTGGATGAGAGGAGTGGTGTTAGGAGGCCAGAACTTCACTTTTATAAAACTGAATTCCTTAGACAATTGGTCTTCCAAGTCTGGAGGATGAGCAGGAGCATTGTCCATTAACAGGAGGCACTGGAGTGGCAATTTATTATCCAGGGGGTATTTCTTCACACTCGGGCCAAACACCTCATTGAACCACTCCAGGAAAATTTCCCTAGTGACCCAAGCCCTACTGTTAGCTTTCCACATCACACACAATTTACTCTTGACAACACTGTTTTTCTTGAACACTCTGGGATTTTCAGAGTGATACACGAGTAAAGGCTTCACTTTGAAATCCCCACTAGCATTACCACACAACAAGAGAGTTAGCCTGTCTTTCATAGGCTTGTGTCCTGGGAGTGCCTTTTCCTCCTGTGTATTGTAGGTCCCCTTTGGCATTTTCTTTCAAAACAGGCCTGTTTTGTCACAACTGAATACTTGTTGGGGTTGGAATTTTTCAGCCTCTACATAACCTTTGAATTCCCACACAAATTTTTCAGCCGCTTGTTTGTCTGAACTGGCACCCTCATCTTGCCTTACAACACTGTGTATTCCACTTCACTTCTTGAATTTTTTAAACCAGCCTTTGCTGGCCTTAAATTCACAAACATCAGCACTCATTTCAGGCAGTTTCTTTATAAGATTGCCATTAACCTGCCTTGCCTTTTCACATATTATCGACTGCACAACATTATCGACTGCTAACTCTCTCTCTGATCCACACCAACAACATTTTCTCCATTTCTTCAATTGTTTGGAATCTCTGTTTCGTTATTGCACTCACCCCTTTCGCAACATCAGCTTCCATGATTTCTTTTCTCTTTACCACAATGGAGCTGATCATTAATGGCACCTTCCCGTACATCCTGCCAAGTTCAGCAATGCGTATGCCACTATCATATTTTTGTACAATTTCTTTTGTCATTTCTATGGTGTTCCTCACTTTCTTTACCAAAGGACTGGCACTAGGACCTTTCTTTGGGGCCATGGTGGCTTATTTATCAGTCGCACACAATAATCAAGTGACAAAGACAATGAATTATTATGAAATGTTTCATATGACCTGGCAGGATATGTTCACTCACCGAGAAACAATGCTACACTGCCTGAGAATACGTAAGGGAGGCGGCTTTGTCTGCATGCTAGACACTGGACAGGTTTTGTATGATCGACAAAAACAGAGGAAATCAACAAAAACGGAACCAAAATATCGACGAAAATAGTCAACGAAAACGGAAATTGGCAATATTGGAGATCGACGAAAAGGGAGGGTCCACTGTATTGTATTAAATGTCACCTAATGTAACAAAAAATTATACCCAAAAATGTATTTTATTTGGCCAGAATTTACCTTCATTCATTCTTCTTATTGTCATGTACTATACGTATTACAGTTTTAATATACGTACGTACTCTCACATTTGTATTTTTTGGTGTATTCATTAGAATTATTTTAACCTATGTCTCCTTAATGTCTTTGTATACAGTACATGTATATGTACAATAATTATTGTCTATTATGTTCAATTAGTCTTAGGTTTCAGCTTGCCCAGAATACTATGCATAACCAAGGGCTTTCTGCAAATAATATCGAACGTCATCCAATCTTCTATAACTATGTATTGTATCATACCTAGACAATACTGCATATATACATAGAGGAGAATTTGTAGATGGTTAGGAGAGGTGTGGTGAAGGTGAGATGAAACAAAATACAGTGGACCCCCGGTTAACGATTTTAATCCGTGCAAGAGGGCTCATCGTTATGCGAAATAATCGTTATGCGAATTAATTTTCCCCATAAGAAATAATGGAAATAAAATTAATCCGTGCAAGACGCCCAAAAGTATGAAAAAAAATTTTTTTTACCACATGAAATGTTAATTTTAATACACACAAACTGAAAAAGGCATGCACAATTACATGACACTTACTTTTATTGAAGATCTGGTGATGATTGATGGGATGGGAGGAGGGGGAGCATTATCTTCTTACTGTTTAGAAGGGGATCCCCTTCCATTAGGACTTGAGGTAGCAAGTCCTTTTCTGGGGTTACTTCCCTTCTTCTTTTAATGCCACTAGGACCAGCTTCAGAGTCACTGGACCTCTGTCGCACAACAATCTGTCCATAGAGCTCTGTACCTCCCGTTCCTTTACGATTTGTCTAAAATGGGCCATAACATTGTCATTGAAATAGTCACAAGCACGGCTTGCAACAGCTGTGTCAGGGTGATTTTCATCTTAAAGGTTTGCAGTTCAAACCACTCTGCACACATTTCCTTAATCTTTGAAGTGGGCCCACAATGGATTCCACAACTGGCATAGGCTTCTCAGGGTTAGCCCAAAACCCTTCAAAATCTTTCTTAATTTCCATACTAATTCTCACCCTTTTTACCACAGGGTTGGCACTAGAAGCTTTCTTGGGGCCCATGGTCACTTATTTTCCAGAAACACCACCGAAAACACTGTAATAATACGAAATATTCGAGTGTATGCTTGGATGTTACCGCGGAGGCTGGCTGGTAAACAATGGGACGGCCGGCACATGTGAGGGCACATTGGACGCGTCTCGGACGAAAATCGGTATGCGGGTTTTTAATCGGTATGCGGGGCAAAAATTTTGCGATAAAAGTAATCGTTATGCGGAAAAATCGCTATGCGATGCCATCGTTATGCGGGGGTCCACTGTATGGCTAACAAGTATGAAGACAAACATAAGTAGCAAAACAAGCATTTATTGTGCCAACTTTTTGCTCCATGGAGAGCATTATTAAGTCATTATTTGATAAAGCTCTGCATGACCTGATAGACCTCTACTTGGCCTGATTTGCCAATAAGCTGTACATAATAAATGAATTTCTTCTGGACATTCATTTGTATGAAACTGTCCTTTTACCATAATTGTATCAAAATTGTAACAAAACATACTGTAAACTTCTAATGTAACTTCTATGTATGTCCAATAAGAAACAAAGATTTTAATTTATTTATTTACTTCATAAAGTAGTACTACATGACTTAATAAAGCTCTACACAGAGCAGATCTCTGTCCCAAGAAAATCTTCTTCAGTATATTGTGATTGTGTCGTCATGGGTCAAGTGCACAGATACAACAATGCTATGTACAGATGCTACGGAAACTCTTACCGGACATGATATTGAGAGACCTGGGACCTTCTGAGGAGTCATGTAAATGGGGAAGGAAACACATATTAATTTGGCATTTGTTACATCATACATGCATAAGGCCAGCAATGCCAATATTTATGCTGTACTCCTGTCAAGTACTGGTCATGTAGTAACCCAGTTGCATATTATTTATTACAAAGAATTTGTGTCATATATAGTAATTGTAAAATAAATATCATTTCTCATGTCTTTTCCCAGTTGCTTATAAAAACATACTAAATTAATTTTTTAGATATCTTGGATAATAGAAAAAGTCTAGAATAAGCTTTCTTTGTGCTGAACAACCCCCATGGCAAATCAATGTGACTTTTGCTGTTGCCTTTCAGAGACAAGTTCAGAAATGCACGGCTTCACCTTGGCAAGTGCCACTCCCATATAATTTTTACAACAAAGTCTGTTCCTTTTTGATTCGGCACTTAAAATAAATTTAAAATTAATGTTAATTTAAAACCATGAGCTAAGGAGAGGTACGTTTGTCTAGTATTGAGTAACTATTTCCTTGTATATGAATGGTATATAGTTCAGACGAGATAAAAATGAAACACATGCAATATCCAGTATCTTTATTTTAAACATTTCGCTCTCCAGTGGCTTTATCAGTACAAATTCAAGGACATAATTGGAAAATGATGAGGTAATCAGTCCCTTAGCCTTGGAATTGGTGAAGAGCACCATATTCATGAAGATTCTGAGGCAGAGGCAAGGTTAGGTTAAATAAGGTTTGTCAGGAAACAGGACAAGTATTTTCTGATATGGGTGTTAGTCATCTGACCAAGGCCTTCCGCTGGCTTACCGGCCCATCACTTTAAAAATTATGGTCATAGTTATAACCATTAAGTAGGCACAGACAAGAAGGCTGGCACTTATGTACTGGTGTCAGGTGATGAGGGACATGTGAAAGATGAAGACATAGTCACTGGTAGGTGGGTTCAGAAGACATCTCCACAACCTTCTTAACTACTACTGGCCTATCCCTTGGGTATGACTTACTTCCACTGAGGATTCCCACCTACCAGTGACTATGTCTTCATCTGCTACACATCCCTCATCACCTGACACCAGTATATAAGAGCCAGCCTTCTTGCCTGTGCTTCAGAATCTTCATGACTATGGTACTCTTCATCAGTTCCAAGGCTGAGGGACTGATAACCTCATCATTTTGCATACAGCTCTACTGTCTCCCAATTATGTCCTTGAATTTAATAATAATAATAATAATAATAATAATAATAATAATTATAATTTTTATTTTGACATGAAACATGGTTGTACAAAGGAATATAATAGTTGGGTGTATATGCCAAAAGCCCCTTTGTATACAGAGCATTTCAGGCAAACTTAAGATTATTGATAAAGCCACTGGTTAGCAAAATGTCAACAATAAAGATACCCAGATGTTGCACATGAGTCTAATTTTTAACTATTTCCTTATTTACCAATTGGGATTTTATTTAGCTATGAGCAGCCGATGAATGCATAGTGCAGTAGCAATTTGCATCTTATTCTAGGGAACAGTATATGTTACATGGGAGGTTTGTTTATACAGTACAGTACAGTATTGCATTTTGTGAAATAGTCTATTGATAGACTGACTTTTTACATCTTCAGTAATGACATCTTGCACTCCCATTGAATGCATGTGACACTAATAAAGAACCATTATATTAAAGAATTAGCAACACATAACACCCATGAGAAAAGACTGAGGTCTATGATTTTATTATGATATACACTGTTTATGCAATTAAAAAATCAATAACAATATTTTTATCAATGCATTTTTAATACATGTATTCTGTACATGGTGTTTTAAAACAATTTTTAGCTAAGCTTTGATACTGATGCTGCCTTTATTCAAGGTAATGCCATCAAAGGGAAAGTCACCAACAACCCAAGCAATTGGCTCTCCATAAAGAAAATGAATTAACCCACGTAAAAATGCATCAAGAAATCACAAAAAGTGACAAACTTGTTCTTTTAATACTAAAGCTAGAATTAGTGCCCTTGTGCAAAGAAAATTTAATCTTGAATACTATTTTTTTATTTTAGGTTACAAAGAATTTAGTAAAATGTGACAAAAATGAAAAGTCTACCCACTACTCTAGTGAGAAGTATCTGCTCACCAACACAGTTTCAAGTAACTGATACTTGTACATACAAGACAGACCAAATATTTGTCTGCATCCCAAACTGAAACTGTTTACTACTTTACTAAATATAAGTAAAAAAAAAAAGGGAGATATATACAGGAGGGCCCAGCTTATACAGCAGGTTAGGTTCCACGCTACTGCTGTAAAGAGGAAAATCACTGTAAAGTGAATCATAGCCTCTTTTCACTTTCTAGTGGATATAAAAGCTCGATAACATGTTTACACTATCATTTATTAAGTGAGCAATATAGGTAGGCCTAAAAAAATGCATATACAGCACATATACTATTACCTACCTTAAAATATTTTCTTCCTTGGCTTATAGTGAGTGGTGAATATATTTACTGCAGGAAGTCTGAATAAATAAAGAATGGGTGCAATTGAAAAACCACTGTATTAGTGAAATGATTTAAAGCGAAGCGCTGTAAAGCAGGGCCTGCCTGTATATATATATAGGGTAAAGTGTTAAACTTGTCAGGATCATACAGAAACTTGGTATAAAAACATTTTGATCTATCATGGACTACTCTCAAGTCACAAATTTCCTCTCCTAGGCATGGGGTATCAGGGAAGTGCTTCAGCCATAGTATTGTGACTTATATTCTTCTTCTTTATACTCCTTGATAATTAGAATTAATACAGTTGACCCTTGAACAACACGGATTTTGAACTGGATGTGTCCACTTAAACCAGGGCCCCAATGGAAATGAGTCACTTTGTGACTTTTTTGGGTTATCCCAGGTTCTCTACACATATGCTGCTATGTATGATGATCTATGTAACTGTATTTGTGTATACCTGAGTAAACTTGCTGACTTAATAAGTAAATTGAAGATTTATGACAAAAAAAAAAAAATAAGAAAAAGTTAGCTATGTCATGAATGCATGAAATATATATGGATAATAGTCTATCTTATCATTTACAATCATAAAATACACAAATCTATTATAAAAAGTTAAAATTTATCAAAACTTATGCATACAAACAATTACAGATCGTACGTTCCATTCGCAGTTGAGAGAAATGTAAACAAATATTAAGATTCAATAATATAATACAATAATATATAATAATAATAATAATAATAATAATAATAATAATATTATTATTATTATTATTATTATTATTTTATTATTGTTTATTATTATTATTATTATTATTTATTATTATTATTATTATTATTATTATTATACTCATAACTAATTGCTAAACCCAAAAGGTCATTAATATAAAAAATAATATATAATAATTATAATAATAATAATAATATTATTATTATTATTATTATTATTATACTCATAAGTAATTGCTAAACCCAAAAGGGTCATTAATATAAAAATAATATATAATAATTATATTATAATAATAATAATAATAATAATAATAATAATATTATTATTATTATTATTATTATTATTATTATTATTATTAGAGTTATCACAGATTGCTCTTTGCTGATGGCACTGTGCTTTTGGACGATTCTGAAGAGAAGTTGCAATTACTCAAACCCACACTATTTGCAGATGACACTACATACGTCTTCTCCCACCCGAGCCCAGTCACGCTAGCCAATACTGTAAATACCGAATTACAGAAAATATCTACCTGGATGAGGACTAACAAACTTACACTAAACATTGACAAAACCTACTTCATTCAGTTTGGTAACAGAGCTACAGATGTCCCTCTTAACATAATGATAAATGGAGCACCTATCACAAAACTAACAGAGGGAAAATTCTTAGGAATCCACCTTGATAATAGACTCAAATTTCATACACATATACAACAAATTTCTAAAAAAAATTCCAAGACTGTAGGCATACTATCGAAGATACTGTACTATGCTCCACAGTCAGCCCTCCTGGCCCTATATCACTCACTTATTTACCCCTATCTCACCTATGGAATTTGTGCATGGGGCTCAACAACAATTAACCATCCCAGACCACTAATTACCCAACAAAAGGCTGCAGTTAGAATGATAACAAATTCTCACTACAGGCAGCACACTCCACCAATATTCAATACACTAAACCTACTCACCATACAAAACATCCATACTTATTACTGCACCTATTACATACATAGAACACTTAACTCTGATATTAACCCTCCCCTCAAACATCTCCTTGCCAACCTCAACAGAACACATGACCATAACACAAGGCACAGATCACTCTTTGATGTTCCTCGTGTCCATCTCACACTATGCAAAAACTCAATGCACATAAAAGGCCCTAAAATCTGGAATTCATTACCTGTAAATATAAAAGAAACACTACCTGTTTATAAATTCAAGTCTCTTCTCAAAGATCACTTACTCACCCAAAACAAATAAATACTGAATAACTCAACCTTATAAATTGTATATCTTAAATGTTTCTCACAATTATATCACATAAATGTTAAACCTAAAACCCAATCTAACTTTACTATTTTTTTAAATAAATACCTAACAGAATTCTCCATACGACTGAATGTACAATAATGCATGCAACCATATGACCTGTCTTTGTAATACTCACTTGTACTTTATAGTAATCTGTTTCCATTAATGTTTTATCACTGATTTCATCATTGCTTAGTTAATCTTAAGTTAATTTTAAGCCAGCCCGTAATGCTATGCATAGTATAAGTGGCTTTGGCATGCTGCTCTTATCTGTATTTTTTTTGTACCTCTGTATGTGTGCTCAAATTGTAATAAATAAATAAATAAATAAATAAATAAATAAATGCAGTATAGGAAAGAGTAAGGTGATGAGGATAACAAAAAAATTAGGTGACAAAAGATTGCATATCAGATTGGAGGGAGAGAGTAAAACAAGGCAGATTTAAATACCTTACCACCCTTTATATACAAAAAAGTGTCACAAGTATTATCACCAATCATTGTAACACTCTTTAACAAATCCATTGAATCGTCCACCTTCCCTACAGTTCTCAAAATAGCAAGGGTCACCCCGATCCATAAAGGAGGAGACCACACAGAGTTGAATAACTATAGGCCAATATCCAGTTTACACCCTCTCTCTAAAATCTTCGAAAAATTAATTCATAAACGAATCTACTCCTACCTCATCTCCCAAAACATACTCAACCCCTGCCAATTTGGATTCAGGCCTAATAAAAATACTAATGATGCTATTATACACATGCTAGAACATATATACACTGCAAGAGAGAAAAAAGAAGTCCCACTGGGGATCTTCATTGACTTACGTAAAGCTTTTGATACAGTTGACCATGACTTGCTCCACGTAAAATTGTCACACTATGGTATAAGAGGGCACTCCCTCAACTACCTCAAGTCATACCTCAGCAACAGAAGCCAATATGTGTACGCAAATGGGGCAAGCTCTTCCGCACAACCAATTACAGTTGGTGTCCCACAGGGAAGTGTCCTTGGCCTTCTTCTCTTTCTCCTATACATAAATGACCTACCAAATGCTTCGCAATTACTCAAACCCACACTTTTTGCAGATGACACTACATACATCTTCTCTCACCCGAGCAATTCACACTTCCACACCCGGTCACAACTGTAGTGAGTTATTGGTGCAAATGTTGATTGCTGAGTCTCTATCTCTCACACACACACACACACACACACATACAAATTCATACACACACACACATAAACACACACACATACACACACACACCACACACACACACACACACATACACAAACTCATACACACACATGCACACACACTCATACACACACACACACATTCATACACACACACACACACTCATACAGACACACACACTCATACTCTCACACACACACACACACACACACACATAACAGGCATATAACACGCATATAACAGGAAGGGCGCTGCAATGGATCAGAGAATACCTGACAGGGAGGCAACAACGAGTCATGGTACGTAATGATGTATCACAGTGGGCACCTGTGACGAGCGGGGTCCCACAGGGGTCGGTCCTAGGACCAGTGCTATTTCTGGTATATGTGAACGACATGACGGAAGGGTTAGACTCAGAAGTGTCCCTGTTTGCAGATGATGTGAAGTTAATGAGGAGAATTAAATCTGATGAGGACCAGGCAGGACTTCAAAGAGACCTGGACAGACTGGACACCTGGTCCAGCAAATGGCTTCTCGAATTTATCCTGCCAAATGCAAAGTCATGAAGATAGGGGAAGGGCACAGAAGACCACAGACAGAGTATAGGCTAGGTGGCCAAAGACTGCAAACCTCACTTAAGGAGAAAGATCTTGGGGTGAGTATAACACCGAGCATGTCTCCGGAAGCACACATCAATCAGATAACTGCTGCAGCATATGGGCGCCTGGCAAACCTGAGAACAGCATTCCGATACCTTAGTAAGGAATCGTTCAAGACACTGTACACTGTGTATGTCAGGCCCATACTGGAGTATGCAGCACCTGTTTGGAACCCGCACTTGATAAAGCACGTCAAGAAACTAGAGAAAGTACAAAGGTTTGCGACAAGGTTAGTTCCAGAGCTAAGGGGAATGTCCTATGAAGAAAGATTAAGGGAAATCGGCCTGACGACACTGGAGGACAGGAGGGTCAGGGGAGACATGATAACGACATATAAAATTCTGCATGGAATAGACAAGGTGGACAAAGACAGGATGTTCCAAGGAGGGGACACAGAAACAAGAGGCCACAATTGGAAGTTGAAGACACAAATGAGTCAGAGAGATATTAGGAAGTATTTCTTCAGTCATAGAGTTGTCAGGCAGTGGAATAGCCTAGAAAATGACGTAGCGGAGGCAGGAACCATACACAGTTTTAAGACGAGGTTTGATAAAGCTCATGGAGCGGGGAGAGAGAGGGCCCAGTAGCAACCGGTGAAGAGGCGGGGCCAGGAGCTAAGACTCGACCCCTGCAACCACAAATAGGCGAGTACACACCCACACACCCACACACACCCACACACACCCACACACACACCCACACACACACTCACACACACACCCACACCTACACACCCACACCTACACACCCACACCCACACTCAACACACCACACCCCCACACCCCCACACCCACACACCCACACACCCACACACCCACACACCCACACACACACACACACACACACACACACACACACAAAGTAACAGAAGTAAGAGCACACACAAGGTAACAGAAGTAAGACACGAGAGAGAGGGGTGGGTTGATTGCGTTTTCCTAGACTGCAGGAAGGCCTTTGACACAGTTCCCCACAAAAGATTAGTGCAGAAGCTGGAGGATCAGGCGCATGTAACAGGGAGGGCACTGCAATGGATCAGGGAATACCTGACAGGGAGGCAGCAACGAGTCATGGTATGTGAAGAGGTATCACAGTGGGCGCCTGTGATGAGCGGGGTCCCACAGGGGTCAGTTCTAGGACCAGTGCTATTTTTTATTTAGCGAACGACATGATGGAAGGAATAGACTCTGAAGTGTTCCTATTCGCAGATGATGTGAAGTTGATGAGAAGAATTAAATCAGATGAGGATGAGGCAGAACTGCAAAGAGACCTGGACAGGCTGGACATGTGGTCCATAAACTGGCTTCTTGAATTCAATCCTGCCAAATGCAAAGTCATGAAGATTGGGGAGGGGCAAAGAAGACCGCAGACAGAGTATAGGCTAGGTGGACAAAGACTACAGACCTCACTCAGGGAGAAAGACCTCGGGGTGACCATAACACCAAGCACGTCACCGGAGGCACACATCAACTAAATAACTGCTGCAGTATATGGGTGCCTGGCAAATCTGAGAATAGCGTTCCGATAACTTAATAAGGAATCGTTCAAGACAATGTACACTGTGTATGTTAGGCCCATACTGGAGTATGCAGCACCAGTCTGGAACCCACACCTGGTCAAGCACATCAAGAAGTTAGAGAAAGTACAAAGGTTTGCAACAAGGCTAGTCCCAGAGCTCAGGGGAATGTCGTACGAGGAAAGGTTGAGGGAAATCGGACTGACGACACTGGAGGACAGAAGGGTCAGGGGAGACATGATAACGACATACAAGATACTGCAGGGAATAGACAAGGTGGACAGAGATAGGATGTTCCAGAGAGGGGACACAGGAACAAGGGGTCACAACTGGAAGCTGAAGACTCAGACGAGTCATAGGGACATTAGGAAGTATTTCTTCAGTCATAGTCGTCAGGAAGTGGAATAGCCTAGCAAGTGAAGTCGTGGAGGCAGGAACCATACATAGTTTTAAGAAGAGATACGATAAAGCTCAGGAAGCAGAGAGAGAGAGGACCTAGTAGCAATCAGTGAAGAGGCGGGGCCAGGAACTGAGTCTCGACCCCTGCAACCATAATTAGGTGAGTACAATTAGGTGAGTACATACACACACACACCAACATGCACACACACACACACACACACACACACACACACACCACACACACACACACACACACACACACACACACACACACACACACACACATGCACACACACATGCACACACACACGCACACACACACGCACACTCACACATGCACACACTTATATACAACAGGCCAAGTGTCTAATCGACATGTGCCTAGGACAGAATGGTAACTAACTAACACACACACACACACTCACACACTCATACACATACACACAAACACACACACACACACACACACACACACACACACACACACACACACACATGCACATATGTGGTAATGCTTTATTTACAGCTAGCAAAGTCAGGGTATTTCTCCAGAATGGTCTGTAATATACCACTGTGGATAAAATACTTAGCCATTTCTTGAACACTTCTGAGTGAGTTGTTTCTAAATTCATTAATTTTATCACACTCCAGTACTGCAGCCATGTATAAACGTAAGTAACCATTCTTACAGTATTCATTACCTTTGTAACTTGTGAGTTCATTACCTTTGTAACTTGTGAGTTCATTACCTTGTACCTAGTTCAGCCATCAAAACTTTGGAGCCCGGTCCCTGGACCCATTGTGTACCTCTGTAATCTGTAAATACCTTTGTAACTTGTCATGATTGTGACTAGACCTACCTGGAGTTCATTACCTTTGTAAATTGTGAGTTCATTACCTTTGTAAATTGTGAATTCATTACCTCTGTAACTTGCTCAGCTATCAAAACTTTGAGGCCCAGTCCCTGGACCCATTATGTACCTCTGTAATCTTTTGACTACCGCCCACAGGATGGGTATGGGGTGCATAATAAACATATTAAACTAACTAAACTAACTCACCCGAGCCCAGTCACGCTAGCCAATACTGTAAATACCGAATTACAGAAAATATCTACCTGGATGAGGACTAACAAACTTACACTAAACATTGACAAAACCTACTTCATTCAGTTTGGTAACAGAGCTACAGATGTCCCTCTTAGCATAACGATAAACGGATCACCTATCACAAAGCTAACAGAGGGAAAATTCTTAGGAATCCACCTTGATAATAGACTCAAATTTCATACACATATACAACAAATTTCTAAGAAAATTTCCAAGACTGTAGGCATACTATCGAAGATACGGTAATATGCTCCACAGTCAGCCCTCCTGGCCCTTTATCACTCTCTTATTTACCCCTATCTCACATATGGAATTTGTGCATGGGGCTCAACAACAATTAACCATCTCAGACCACTAATTACCCAACAAAAGGCTGCAGTTAGAATGATAACAAATTCTCACTACAGGCAGCACACTCCACCAATATTCAATACACTCAACCTACTCACCATACAAAACATCCATACTTATTATTGCACCTATTACATACATAGAACACTTAACTCTGATATTAACCCTCCCCTCAAACATCTCCTTGCCAACCTCAACAGAACACATGACCATAACACAAGGCACAGATCACTCTTTGATGTTCCTCGTGTCCATCTCACGCTATGCAAAAAACTCAATGCACATAAAAGGCCCTAAAATCTGGAATTCATTACCTGTAAATATAAAAGAAACACTACCTGTTTATAAATTCAAGTCTCTTCTCAAAGATCACTTACTCACCCAAAACCAAATAAATACTGAATAACTGAACCTTATAAATTGTATATCTTAAATGTTTCTCACAATTATATCACATAAATGTTAAACCTAGGACCCAATCTAACTTTGTTATTTTTTAAATACACTACCTAACAGAATATACTCCATTCTACTGAATGTACAGCAATGCATGCAACCATATGACCTGTCTTTGTAATACTCATTTGTGCTTTATAGTTATCTGTTTACAATAATGTTTTATCACTGATTTCATCATTGCTTAGTTAATCTTAAGTTAATTTTAAGCCTGCCCGTAATGCTATGCATATAAGTGGCTTTGGCATGCTGCTCTTACCTGTATTTTTTTGTACCTCTGTATGTATGCTAAAATTACTAAATAAATAAATAAATAAATGTATTCAGATAGTTAGGAGTGGATATGTCAGCAGATGGGTCTATGAAAGATGAGGTGAATCATAGAACTGATGAGGGGAAAATGGTGAGTGGTGCACTTAGAAGTCTGTGGAGACAAAGAAATTTGTCCATGGAAGCAAAGAAGGGAATGTATAAGAGTATATTTATGCCAGTGCACTTGTATAGGTGTGAAACATGGGTGGTGGATGTTGAAACAAGGAGAAGGCTGGAGACATTGGAGATGTCATGTCTGAGAGCAATGTGTGGTGTGAATATAATGCAGAGAATTCATAGTTTGGAAATTAGGAGAAGGTGCAGGATTACCAAAACTATTATCCAGAGGGCTGAGGAGGGGTTGCTGAGGTGGTTTGGACATGTAGAGAGAACAAAATAAAACAGAATGCCTTCGAGAGTGTATAAATCTGTAGCATAGGAAAGGTGGGGTAGTGGTCGGCCTAGGAAAGGCTGGAAGGAGAGAGGGGGTAAAGGAGGTTTTGTGGGCATGGGGCTTGGACTTCCAACAAGCATGTGTGAGCTTGTTAGATAGGAGTGAATGGGGCCATTGTTTTTAGGACTTGACGTGCTGTTGGAGTGTGAGCAAGGTAACATTTATGAAGGGATTCAGGGAAACCAGCATGCCAGACTAGAGTCCTGGAGATGGGAAGTACAGGCCTCCCTCAACATTCATGTTTTCAACTTTCGCGGACTTCACACATTCGCGAATTCCCAACCGCCAAATTCCCAGCCGCCAAATCATATTTAAGTTTACCTCCAGGAGTCCCTACTACCCTCCCTCCGACCCCAGCAACTGGCAGCCAGCCCTCCCACCACTGTGTGGTGAGTGTTTTGTTTGTTCATTATTTGCTATTAAACTACAGTATAAATAATGTAAACCCATCCATGACTGCATATTAGAATGGCTATTCGGACAGGTATTGGAAGGTGACATCATGTGTTTACTCTCGAGCACAGTGAAGAATCAAACATTTCTGCTACTGCTAATAATAATAATAATAATAATAATAATAATAATAATAATAATAATAATAATAATACAGTGGACCCCCGCATAACGATTACCTCCGAATGCGACCAATTATGTAAGTGTATTTATGTAAGTGCGTTTGTACGTGTATGTTTGGGGGTCTGAAATGGACTAATCTACTTCACAATATTCCTTATGGGAATAAATTCGGTCAGTGAAAAAATATCGTTAACCGGGGGTCCACTGTAATAATATAATAATAATAATAATAATACAGTGTTTGCACTCTGAAGGAGGGGTGTTAATGTTGCAGTTTTATAACTGTACTGTAAGTGTGCCTCTGGCAAGAAAGTGATGGAGGGAATGATACAAGTTTTTCTTTTTTGGGCCACCCTGCCTTGGTGGGAGGTGGCCGATGTGTTAATAAAAAAAAATTATTAATACAGATCATACGTGTTCCATTCACAGTTGACAGAAATATAAACAAACGTGAAGATGCAGTATTAAATCATGAATAAATAATGAATTTCTTTTTCACAAAGATAAATCATCTGTCTCTCAGTACCTGCATCAATACTGTCTTATATGATACAAATCACCGTAGATGTTAAATGTATTACTAACACTAGACATCAAAAATGATGCAGGTGCTGACAGACAGATGATTTATATTGTAAACAGATGATGTAAACTTACAGTACTGGTAAATACAGCACAGTACTGTAAATGTATTTTCTCTTTCTTATGATTTTCTTAATAACATTTTCTTTTCTCTAGCTTACTTTATAATAATACAGCATATACAGCATATACAGCAAATACCACCTGGTGGTTCACACTTACACTCACTCACCCATTTGACCATAAACAGAAATATCACTCTCAATCTTAAAATAATGAATCCTAACTAGTCATAAGTTGGCCTGTGATACTCCAATACTGAAGCTATGTATTGTGCCAAAATAAAAGCATTCACATTGCTAAACTCACAAACTAGTATTTAGTCACTTAGCCATAATACCAACTTACCTCATAATTTGTAATATTTTAAATTTAAGAATTAATCTAAGTCTGCCCGAAATGCCTAGCCATGCTAGGTGTTCTACTGGTACCCTCTGTAGTTATTATTTTACTATATGTAAACCACACAATAACCAAATTCTGTAAACTCAGCATTGTAATCATTATAGAGAATAAACTTTGAATTGAATATAATACATATAATATACAAATATGTGTTAATCGACTGTTTACGTTATCAGTAATGCTTCTGGTTAGCGGTATGCTATTAGTAGTTAGGTTTTTGAGGAGTCCAAAGTTATATGAGGATTTTCGATTACACGGGAAGGTTGGTGCCCCTAACCCCCACATCATTCAAGGGTCAACTGTATTTAGTTTTTATGGCTCTCTAACAGTAGACTCAAACACCAACCTAAAAGCAAGGTTAAAATAAAAGGAAATAAGTTATAGTGAGGTACAGCAAAAGGGTCAGAGGAAGCTGTTCTGGATACAGGCAGCTGAGTTTGGGTGAAACATAAAAAAATAAGATAATAAATAATATTTGTAGATAAGATGTTAGATAATAGTCCACAGATGTTGCACAAATGAAAGAAAAAAAATTGTCCATGGAAGAATTATAGCTATGGGTGGAGCATTTATTATTAGACAAAGATGGCAAGTTATCAAGAAAAAAACTTTAAATAAAAAAAACTTTAAATATTAAAAATCCCTAAAAATCATACAAAACATTTACATCCCATGGGATTTTACAGCATCTTAAAAGAATCAGCACTCAGACACTAAAATGAAACTACACAAATATAATGACAATTTTTTTTAGACTACTATCCTACAATAAACAGGCACACAACTCAGTCATTTGCCTTCGCACTTAAAATCAAGCACAATTTTTTTACCTAGAAAGCAAAAAGAGAAAAAACTCCAAAGTACAATTCTTATTTTACAATAATTAGAAATACTGTTCATGTCAGGAGAAAGAAACATTCATGGCATGTTAAATCCTTTGCAAAACTTTTTCTATTCTTATTCTTAGTGCCCTGTATACATTTTCTGGTGCTACTTTAGCATGCGGTCTACCAGCACATTTACACTAACCTAACCTAGGTTAGGCTAGCTAAAGTAGCACCCATTTTCTTTAAGCCATATGCAAATTCTAGAATTATCATATATTTAGTGAGTTTTAACTACTGTAATATCAAATGTATGACTTTGCATAACATACCTGATGCAAGTTCCTCCATTACTGCAGGGATTGGAAGAGATAGCAGTGCAGGGATCAATCTCATAGCAGTTAGGGCCATAAAATCCTCGTAGACAGTCACATGTGTATGACCCATCAGAAGCATTCTGACACTTGCCTAATATAAATAAATAGATAATAATTGAGGACTGCTCCTTGGCAGATTTCAGTGACTAATTATATTTTAAGGTGTACAACACTAAGTCAGTTTTTCACTCGAGATACTGTCTTGTGCAAACGTTAAGAATTGTCATCACACCTAATGAAACCCACACAAAGAGGGCCCGGGTTCAATTCCCGGCAGGGTGGAAACATTTCCTTAAACCTGTTGTCCTCTTCACCTAGCAACAAATAGGCACATGGGTGTTAGTCAACTGGTGTGGGTCACATCCTGGGGTACAAGATTGGGGACCCCAATGGAAATGAGACAGTCCCTCAATGATGCACTGCCTTTCTTGGGTTATCCTGGGTGGCTAACCCTCCAGGGTTAAAAATCCAAACTAAATCTTATCTTATCATATTTGTACGCTCGTGTGCATATGTCTGTGCGTGCGCCCACATGTGTGTATGTGTGTGCGCGCGTGCTAGTGTGGGTGTATGACCCACTTAATATTTGTATTTATAACTCATTACAATTGTGACCAGGTGTGGACGTATCAGTGGCTCATTACTTTGTACAGTGGAGCCTCAAAAATCGAACTTAATCCATTCTAGGAGCTAGTTCTAAATTCGAAAAGTCTGAAATTCAAAGCAATATTTCCCATAAGAAATAATGGAAATACAATTAATCCGTTCCTGAAACCCAAAAATATTCACACAAAAAATACATTTTATAGAGATTAATTACAGTTTTACATACAACATACTATAGTTTTTAATTATGTATAGTAATACATATAAAATAACATTTTTACTTACCTTTATTGAAGACTGGTGATGGCATCTGGAAGATAGGGAGAAGGAGAGAGGGAGTTGGGGTTAGTGTTTGGAAGGAGAATCCCCCTCCATGAGGACTTCAGGTAAAGCCCTCTCTGGGGTTACTTCCCTTCTCTGTCTTTTAATGCCACTAGGACCAGCTTGAGAGTCACTGGACCCGTCTCACAAAATAACTGTCCACAGTCCTCTGTTTCTGGCGCCTCTTTAACATTTCCCTAAAATGGGACATGGTTCTGTCACTGAACTTGTTGCAAAGATGGCTTGTTTCAGCTTGCTCAGAGTGGTACTTCTGCACAAACACTTGGACATCATTCCACTTGCCACAAATCTCCTTAATCTTTGAAGAAGGCACCTCATCCACTCCCTATATTAACACCTTTCGCAACATCAGCTTCCTTGATTTATTCTTTCTTTGACAGGATAGAACCGATGGTCGACTTGTTTTTCCCATACATCCTGGCAATCTCAACAAGTCTCGCACCACTCTCATACTTCTGTATTATTTCCTTCTTCACATCTATGGTGTTTCTCACTTTCTTTACCACAGGGGTACCATTAGCAAGTTTCTTTGGGCCCATGGCAGCTTATTTCACAGTCCAACAAGCACTAAACACAACGAAATAATCGTAAAATGCGTGAATGAGAGCACAGGTTAGTGTTCACTCAAGCATAAACAAAGCTAGACTGCTCATGGCGCCTGTGTGGGGACGCGGGCGGCAGACAGGTCCCGTACCCGGCAGTCCGAAAATAGGGGCGTGTTCGATAATAGGGACACAGTTTGTCCGAAAAAATGGCCCTATTTTCGAAACGTTCGATATGTGATACGTTCGATTTTTGAGGTTCCACTGTAATTTGTTCATGACTGTAACCATGTATAGGAGTGAGGCTGATTCATTACCTTTGTAACTTGTCATGATTGTGACCAGATCTACCTGGAGTTCATTACCTTTGTAACTAGTTCAGCTATCATAACTTTGGGGTCCAGTCCCTGGACCCATTATGTACCTTTGTAATCTTTTGACTACCGCCCACAGGATGGGTATGGGGTGCATAATAAAGATATTAAACTAACTTATCTTATGTTATCTTATCACCTAACCCAAACTGAAATAGCATAGTATAATTTAGTCTTACTCTGCTGTGGTCTTGCCTATGCTGTTACCAGGCAACAATACTAAGCGGTGACTGGATCTGATGTGTCAAAAACATATTATTTTCGCTCATGTATTGCAAAACAACAATCAGCCCAAGGATTACCTCTTTATTCTGTGGTGTAGGTATTGTAAAATATTAAATGTCTGATTTCCACTGAGGAGCAGCCTTCAATTATAATCTGTGTGCTCAAATTGGAAATAAATAAATAAATAAAAAAATATGTACAGACTGAGCAGCTTTTTTTGTGGTGTAGACGATGAAGTAAATTATTATTCTGAAATTATTTCTTTACAAGGGTAAAAGGCAAAGGGTGGCCTGATGCTGGTGAAAGGCTCTTGATCCATGGAATTATTCCCACCCCTCCCATTCCCCCAGGTACAGTATGATTCTTACAGGTTCAGTGTTTTTGAGAGGAGGAGGATTAGAAGAAATAGGAGGAGGAGGAGGTGACCCATTACAAGCCTGTCATCTTTCTGGACCAGCTCTCACAGGATGGTTGTGAAGTGCATAATAAAACTACTGTATTAAATTAACTACAAAGGTACTGAATGAGCTTACCAAAGTGCTTGCAGGGGTTGACGGGAACACACGGATTGTGGTACTGACAGTTTTGTCCGTAATATCCTGGGTGACAGACACAGGAGTACCCAGGGGCATACTTCTGTAGGGTACAATTGCTCTTTCCACACACACCCTCTGCACAGTCTAAAGCAAAAAAGAAAAATGATAATATGTATTTCTGCATGTTGCAGAAATAATGTAGTTTACATGAAATACGTAATACAACAATGCCTCCATTATTACTGAAAATTATTTCCATTCTGGCAATATTAAAACACAGAGGGCTGAAGAAGGGTTGTTGAGGTGGTTTGGTTATTTAGAGAGGTTAGAGTAAAATAGGATAACCTGGGGGGTATATAAATCTGGTGGGGTAGGGGTCGTCATAGAAAAGGACTTTTTTGTGTGTGTGTGTGTACTCACCTAATTGTACTCACCTAATTGTGGTTGCAGGGGTCGAGACTCAGCTCCTGGCCCCGCCTCTTCACTGATCGCTACTAGGTCCTCTCCCTCTCTGCTTCCTGAGCTTTGTCATACCTCTTCTTAAAACTATGTATGGTTCCTGCCTCCACTACTTCACTAGCTAGGCTATTCCACTTCCTGACGACTCTATGACTGAAGAAATACTTCCTAACGTCCCTGTGACTCGTCTGAGTCTTCAGCTTCCAGTTGTGACCCCTTGTCCCTGTGTTCCCTCTCTGGAACATCCTATCTCTGTCCACCTTGTCTATTCCCCGCAGTATCTTGTATGTCGTTATCATGTCTCCCCTGACCCTTCTGTCCTCCAGTGTCGTCAGTCCGATTTCCCTCAACCTTTCCTCGTATGACATTCCCCTGAGCTCTGGGACTAGCCTTGTTGCAAACCTTTGTACTTTCTCTAACTTCTTGATGTGCTTGACCAGGTGTGGGTTCCAGACTGGTGCTGCATACTCCAGTATGGGCCTAACATACACAGTGTACAGTGTCTTGAACGATTCTTTATTAAGGTATCGGAACGCTATTCTCAGGTTCGCCAGGCGCCCATATTCTGCAGCAGTTATTTGGTTGATGTGTGCCTCCGGTGACGTGCTCGGTGTTATGGTCACCTCGAGGTCTTTCTCCCTGAGTGAGGTCTGTAGTCTTTGTCCACCTAGCCTATACTCTGTCTGCGGTCTTCTTTGCCCCTCCCCAATCTTCATGACTTTGCATTTGGCAGGGTTGAATTCGAGAAGCCAGTTTCTGGACCACATGTCCAGCCTGTCCAGGTCTCTTTGCAGTCCTGCCTCATCCTCATCCGATTTAATTCTTCTCATCAACTTCACATCATCTGCGAATAGGGACACTTCAGAGTCTATTCCTTCCATCATGTCGTTCGCATATATCAAAAATAGCACTGGTCCTAGAGCTGACCCCTGTGGGACCCCGCTCATCACAGGCGCCCACTGTGATACCTCTTCACGTACCATGACTCGTTGTTGCCTCCCTGTCAGGTATTCCCTGATCCATTGCAGTGCCCTCCCTGTTATATGCGCCTGATCCTCCAGCTTCTGCACTAATCTCTTGTGGAGAATTGTGTCAAAGGCCTTCCTGCAGTCTAGGAAAATGCAATCAACCCACCCCTCTCTCTCGTGTCTTACTTCTGTTACCTTGTCATAAAACTCCAGAAGGTTTGTGACACAGGATTTGCCTTCCATGAACCCATGCTGGTTTTCATTTCTAATCTTGTTCCGTTCCAGGTGTTCCACCACTCTCCTCCTGATAATCTTCTCCATGACTTTGCACACAATACATGTCAGAGACACAGGTCTGTAGTTTAGTGCCTCATTTCTGTTTCCTTTCTTAAATATGGGGACTACATTTGCTGTCTTCCATTTCTCAGGTAGTTGCCCAGTTTCAAGGGATGTATTGAAGATTGTGGTTAGGGGCACGCACAGCATCTCTGCTCCTTCTCTAAGGACCCATGGGGAGATGTGTGTGTGTGTGTGTGTGTATGTGTGTGTGTGTGTGTGTGTGTGTGTGTGTGTGTGTGTGTGTGTGTGTGTGTGTGTGTGTGTGTGTGTGTGTGTGTGTGTGTGTGTGTGTACTCACCTAGTTGTGGTTGCAGGGATCGATTCATAGCTCCTGGCCCTGCCTCTTCACTGGCTGCTACTGTGTTAGTTACCATTTTCTCATAGGCACATATCAATAAGACAATAGGCCTGTTGTATATGTGTGTGTGTGTGTGTGTGTGTGTGTGTGTGTGTGTGTGTGTGTGTGTGTACTCACCTAACTGTAGTTGCAGGGTCAAGACTCAGCTCCTGGCCCTGCCTCTTCACTAAATGCTACTAGGTCCTCTCACTCCCGGCTCCATGAGCTTTATCATACCTTGTCTTAAAGCTATGTATGGTTCCTGCCTCCACTACATCACTCGCCAGACTGTTCCACTTCCTGAAAACTCTATGACTGAAGAAATACTTCCTAACATCCCTGTGATTCGTCTGAGTCTTCACCTTCCAAGAGTGACCCCTTGTTTCTGTGTCCCCTCTCTGGAACATCCTGTCTCTGTCCACTTTGCCTATTCCACGCAGTATTAAGTATGTCATTATCATGTCTCCCATAACCCTCCTGTCTTCCAATGTCGTCAGGCCGATTTCCCTTAACCTTTCTTCACAGGACATTCCCCTTAGCTCTGGAACTAACTCTGTTGCAAACCTTTGCACTTTCTCTAATTTCTTATCGTGCTTGACCCAGTGTGCGTTCCAAACTGGTGCTGCATACTCCAGTATGGGCTTGATGTACACAGTGTACAGCGCCTTGAAAGATTCCTTACTTAGGTATCAGAACGCTAATCTCAGGTTTGCCAGGCGCCCATATGCTGCAGCAGTTGTCTAGTTGATGTGTGCTTTATTTATTTATTTATTTATTTATTTATTTATTTAGAAATTTAGCATACATACAGAGGTACAAAAAAATACATGTAAGAGCAGCATGCCAAAGCTTTCGGAGACATACTCGGTGTTATACTCATCCCAAGATCTTTCTCCTTGAGCAAGGTTTGCAGTCTTTGGCCACCTAGCCTATACTCTGTCTGCAGTCTTCTCTGCCCTTCTCTTATCTTCATGACTTTGCATTTGGCAGGGTTAAATTCGAGAAGCCAGTTGCTGGACCAGGTGTCCAGCCTGTCCATGTCACTTTGAAATCCTGCCTGATCCTCATCTGATTTAATTCTCCTCATTAACTTCACATCATCTGCGAACAGGGACACCTCTGAGTCTATCCCTTCCAACATGTCATTCACATATAGTACCAAAAATAGCTCTGGTCGTAGGACCAACCCCTGTGGGACCCCGCTTGTCACAGGTGCCCACTGTGATACCTCGTCACGTACCATTACTCACTGTTACCTCCCTGTCAGGTATTCTCTTATCCATTGCAGTCCCCTTCCCGTTATACGTGCCTGATTCTCTAGTTTCTCCATTAATCTCTTGTGCGCAACTGTGTCGAAGGCCTTCTTGCAGTCCAAGAAAATGCAATCAACCCACCCCTCCCTCTCGTGTCTTACTTCTGCTACTTTATTATAAAACTGTGTGTGTGCATGTATGTGTGTGTGTGTGTGTGTGTGTGTGTGTGTGTGTGTGTGTGTGTGTGTGTGTGTGTGTGTGTGTGTGTGTGTGTGTGTGTGTGTGTGTGTGTGCTCACCTAGTTGACGTTGCAGGGGTTGAGTCCGAGCTGCTGGCCCCGCCTCTTCACTGGTTGCTACTAGGTCACTCTCCCTGAACCTTGAGCTTTGTCATACCTCTGCTTAAAGCTATGTATGGATCCTGCCTCCACTACATCGCTTCCCAAACTACGTATTCCACTTCCTGACTACTCTGTGGCTGAAGAAATACTTCCTAACATCCCTGTGATTTATCTGTGTCTTCAAGTTCCAACTGTGTCCCCTTGTTGCTGTGTCCCATCTCTGAAACATTCTGTCTCTATCCACCTTGTCAATTCCTCTCAGTATTTTATATGTCATTATCATGTCCCCCCTATCTCTATCTCTCCTGTCCTCCAGTGTCGTCAGGTCGACTTCCCTTAACCTCTCCTTGTAGGACATACCTCTCAGTTCCGGGACTAGTCTTGTTGCAACCCTTTGCACTTTCTCTAGTCTCTTTACATGCTTGGCTAGATGTGGGTTCCAAACTGGTGCCACATACTCCAATATGGGCCTAAAATACACAGTGTACAGGGTCCTGAACAATTCCTTACTAAGATGGCGGAATGCTGTTCTTAGGTTTGCTAGGCGCCCATATGCTGCAGCAGTTATTTGGTTGATATGTGCCTCAGATATGCCTCGTGGTATACTCACCCCAAGATCTATATCCTTGAGTGAGGTTTGTTAGTCTCTGACCCCCTAAGAGATAGATAAGATAAGATAAGATAAGATTTCGTTCGGATTTTTAACCCCGGAGGGTTAGCCACCCAGGATAACCCAAGAAAGTCAGTGCGTCATCGAGGACTGTCTAACTTATTTCCATTGGGGTCCTTAATCTTGTCCCCCAGGATGCGACCCACACCAGTCGACTAACACCCAGGTACCTATTTGCTGCTAGGTGAACAGGACAACAGGTGTAAGGAAACGTGTCGAAATGTTTCCACCCACCGGGAATCGAACCCGGGCCCTCCGTGTGTGAAGCGGGAGCTTTAGCCACCAGGCCACCGGGCCGAACCACCAGGCCACCAGGCCTAGACTGTACTCTGTCTGCGGTCTTCTTTGCCCTTCCCCAATCTTCATTACTTTGCACTTGGTGGGGTTGAACTCCAGGAGAAAATTGCTGGACCAGGCCTGCAGCCTGTCCAGATCCCTTTGTAGTTCTGCCTGGTCCTCGTCCGATTGAATCCTTCTCAACAAGTTCACATCATCTGCAAACAGGGACACTTTGGAGACTACTCCTTCCGCCATGTCATTCACGAATACTAGAAACAGCACTGGTCCTAGGACCCCTGTGGAACCCCACTCATCACAGGCACCCACTTTGACACCTCGTCTCGTACCATGACTTGCTGCTGTCTTCCTGACAGGTATTCCCTGATCCATTGTAGTGCCTTCCCTGTTATCCCTGCCTGATCCTCCAGTTTTTGCACTAATCTCTTGTGTAAAACTGTGTTAAACACCTTCTTACAGTCCAAGAAAATGCAATCTACCCATCCCTCTCTCTCTTGTCTTACTGCTGTCACCCTGTCATAGAACTCCAGTAGGTTTGTGACATAGGATTTGCCATCCCTGAAACCATGTTGGTTGTTGTTGATAAGCTCATTTCTTTCTAGGTGTTCCACCAATCTTCTCCATGACTTTGCATACTATACATGTCAGTGACACTGGTCTATAGTTTAGTGCTTCTTGTCTGTCTCCTTTTTTAAAAATTGGATCACATTTGCTGTCTTCCATATCTCAGGTAATTTTCCTGTTTCGATAGATGTGATGAATATTGTTGTTAGGGGTACACACAGTGCCTCTGCACCCTCTCTCAGGACCCATGGAGAGATGTTATCCAGCCCCATCGCCTTTGAGGTGTCTAGCTCGCTCAGGAGCCTGTTCACTTCTTCTTTGGTTGTATGTATTGTGTCCAACACTGGGTGGTGTACCCCACCTCTCCATCTTTCTGGAGCCCCTTCTGTCTCCTCTGTGAACACTTCTTTGAATCTCATGTTGAGTTCCTCATGTACTTCTTGCTTGTTTCTTGTGATCTCTCCTTCCTTCCTTAGCCTGATTACCTGGTTCTTGACTGTTGTTCTTCTCTTGATGTGGCTGTACAACAGCTTCGGGTCAGATTTGGCTTTCGCTGCTATGACATTTACATACTGTCATTGGGCCTGCCTTCTTACCTGTGCATATTCATATCTGGCTCTATGACTGCTCTCCTTATTCCCCTGGGTCCTTTGCCTTTTATGCTTCTTCCATTCCCTAGCACACTTGGTTTTGGCCTCACTGCACCCTTGGGTGAACCACGGGCTCATCCTGGTTTTTCATTATTCCTGTTATCCTTGGGTACAAACCTCTCCTCAGCTTCCTTGCAAATTGTTGTCACATATTCCATCATCTCGTTTACTGACTTCCCTGCCAGTTCTCTACCCCACTGAACCCCGTTCAGTGGGGTAGAGAACTTCATTCCCGCACAGTCACCCTTCTTGTAGTTTGGCTTTATTCGTCCGCTCTTCCTTCTCCCCCCTACAATTGTAACTCTACTGTGTATTCGAATCCTAAAACCACATGATCACTGGCCCCAAGGGGTTTTTCATATGTGCTGTCCTCAATATCTGCAATACTCAAGGTGAATACTAGGTCCAGTCTCGCTGGTTCATCCTCTCCTCTCTCTCTGGTAGTATCCCTTATGTGTTGGTACATGAAATTTTCCAGTATCACCTCCAACATCTTAGCCCTCCACGTTTCTTGGCCCCCATGTGGCTCCAAGTTCTCCCAATCGATTTCCTTGTGGTTGAAGTCACCCATGATCAGTAGCTTTGCCCTGCTCACAAGAGCCCTTCTGGCCACTTCAGCCAGTGTGTCAACCATCACTCTATTACTCTCATCATACTCTTGCCTTGGCCTCTTGCTGTTCTGTGGTGGGTTATACATCACTGCAATTACCACCTTGGGACCTCCAGACTGAAGTGTTCCTACTATGTAATCCCTAGCTTCTCCACTGTCTCCACACCACATTGGGTGGTTTGCGAGTGGAAGGATACGGCCTGTCAGAGTAACTTTCAAGGAAGAATCAGTTTGAACCAGGATTCTGCAAGAGAAAGCAAGACTGAGGGACAAAGAGGGGTACCAGAGAGTATACCTCGACTGCGACAGAACACAAGAAGAAAGGACTACACTGAAAGAGAGGGTACAGAGACGCAAGGAGGAACAAGAAGCAATGAAAATGAGCAGGACCCAGACACAGGAGGAAGGGCAAACACACCCCACAGAATCTCCCACCAAAAGACTCCACCCGCGACATTCCCAACGCAACTGAGCAACCTATACTACAACCCACTCACTGTTCCCTCTGCCACCAACCCCCATATCACAAACCTCACCCCAACAGCTGTCCCTTATGGGCATTCTGACCCCACCCCCATCAACACAAACCCCACCTACACCACAGCCCCATATAGGCCCCCACCAAGGCTCTCGCTCCCCCAACCCCAATATTTTGCATGACCACAATGATAGAAAAGAAACTAAAGGTTTGGTACACAAACGCGGATGGAATAACGAATAAACATGAGGAGTGGAACGAAAGAATCAGTGAAAAATCCCCAGACATCATAGCAGTCACAGAAACAAAACTCGCTGAGACAATAACAGACACAATCTTCCCAACAGGATATCAGATCCTGAGGGAAAGATAGAAGGAGTAGAGGGGGAGGAGGGGTTGCACTGCTCATAAAACACCGATGGGGATTTGAGGAAATGGAAGGCATGGACATGATTGGAGAAAGAGACTACATTGTAGGTACAATTCAGTCCGGAGAACATAAAGTAGTCATTGGAGTGATGTATAACCCACCACAGAACTGCAGGAGGCCAAGAGAGGAGTACGAAGAAAACAACAGGGTGATGGTGGACACACTGGCTGAGGTGGCAAGAAGAGCTCACTCGAGCAGAGCAAAGTTACTGGTAATGGGTGATTTCAACCACAGGGAGATCGACTGGGAAAACCTGGAGCCACATGGGGGTCCCGAAACATGGAGTGCCAGATGATGGATGTGGTACTTGAAAACACTCATGCATCAACATGTCAGGGACACAACCAGAGAGAGAGGGAGGATGAGCCAGCAAGATTGGATCTTGTGTTCACCCTGAGCAGTTCAGACATTGAGGACATCACTTACGAGAGGCCCCTTGGAGCTAGCGATCATGTGGTTCTGAGTTTTGACTATATAGTAGAGTTACAAGTGGAGAAGGTAACAGGAACTGAAGGGGACAGGCCAAACTATAAAAGGGGGACTACACAGGTATGAGAAACTTCCTGCAGGAGGTTCGTGGGACAGAGAAATGGTAGGAAAATCAGTAAACGAGATGATGGAATATGTGGCAACAAAGTGCAAGGAGGCAGAGGAAAGTTTTGTTCCCAAGGGAAACAGAAATAATACTAAGACCAAAACGAGTCCTTGGTTTACCCGAAGGTGTAGGGAGGCAAAAACTAAGTGCAACAGAGAATGGAAAAGGTACAGGAGGCATAGGACCCAGGAAAACAAGGAGATTAGTAGAAGAGCCAGAAACGAGTATGCACAGATAAGGAGGGAGGCCCAGCGACAGTATGAAAACGACATAGCATCGAAAGTCAAATCTGACCCGAAACTGCTGTATAGCCACATTAGGAGGAAGACAACAGTCAAGGACCAGGTGATAATAATAATAATAATAATAATAATATCTTTATTTACTACAAGTACATGGTATACAGTCCTAGCTGACAACAATGACATACTACTGTATAGAAACTCCCTTGTTATGCTCTGCATTTCGGGCAAATTAGGTCAGTGTCCCAGGATGCGACCCACACCAGTCGACTAACACCCAGGTACCCATTTTACTGATGGGGAACATAGACAACAGGTGGAAAGAAACACGTCCAATGTTTCTACTCTGGCTAGGAATCGAACCCAGGCCCTCGCTGTGTGAAGCGAGAGCGTTAGCCACCAGGCCACCAGAGCCCACCAGAGCCCATAAGGCTGAGGAAAGAAGGTGGAGAACTCACAAGAAACGATCAAGAGGTTTGTGAGGAGCTCAACAGGGATTTAAGGGAAGTATTTCGTAGACAGGGGGGATTTCTGGGGGACAGCCCAAGGGGGACCCCCAGCAAGGAATACCCCAAAACAAGGGTTGGGGACGACATACTACAGATGAGGGGGGAGGTGAAGAAACTGCAAGGGACATCGATACCTAAAAGGCAAGGGGGCCCGGGGACATTCCCCGTGGGTCCTTAGAGGGGAGCAGTATGTTGTGCATGCCATTTCCCCAAATCTTCAAACACCCCGGAAACTGGGCAACTCCCTGAGGAGAAGACGGCAAATGTAGTTCCCATTTTTAAAAAAGGAGCAAAAAGAGGCATAAAAAAAGCCTGGTCTTTGACGTGATAGTAGCAAAATTTGGAAAGTTAAGGAGGAGGTGGGGGAGACCTGAACGGAACGGGGTTAAATGCCAACCCCAGGATTCACGAAGGCAAATCCTGTGTCCAAACCTTGGTTTTTATAAAAAATAACGAATAGACACGAAGAGAGGGGGGGGGTTATTGCTCTTCTTTAGCAAGAAGGCCTTGACACAGTTCTCACAAAAGATTAGTGCAAACTAGAGCATCAGGCGCATATAACAGGGGGCACGCAAAGGACAGAGAATACCTGACGGGAGGCATAACAGTCATGGACGTAAAGATTATCACAGTGGGCACCTGTGACGACGGGGTCCCACAGGGGGCGTCTAGGGCCATGCATTTTTGGATTTGGAACGAATAGGAAGGGTTAAATCAGAAGTGTCCCCGTTTGCAATGATGTGAAGTTAATGAGGGAATTAAAAATGATGAGGACAGGCAGGATTTAAAGAGACCTGGACAGAGGACACCTGGTCCCGCAAAAGGCTTCTCGAAATTTTAAACCTGCCAAAACAAAAATCATAAAATAGGGGAAAGGGGACAGAAACCCAGACGGATAGGCTAGGTGGCCAAGACTGCAAACCCACTCAAGGAGAAAGATCTTGGGGTGAGTATAACACCCAGCATGTCTCCGAAGCACACATCAATCAGAAACTGCTGCGCATGGGGGCCCCCGGCAACCTGAGAACAGCATTCCGATACCTTTTGAAAGTCATTTAAGACACTGTACACCCTGTATGTCAGGCCCATACTGGAGTATGCAGCACCTGTTTGGAACCCCCACTTGATAAAGCACGTCAAGAAACTAGAGAAAGTACAAAGGTTTGCGACAAGGTTAGTTCCAGAGCTAAGGGGAATGTCCTATGAAGAAAGATTAAGGGAAATCGGCCTGACGACACTGGAGGACAGGAGGGTCAGGGAGACATGATACGACATATAAAATACTGCGTGGAATAGACAAGGTGGACAAAGACAGGATGTTCCAGGGAGGGGACACAGAAACAAGAGGCCACAATTGGAAGTTGAAGACACAAATGAGTCAGAGAGATAGTAGGAAGTATTTCTTCAGTCATAGAGTTGTAAGGCAGTGGAATAGCCTAGAAAATGACGTAGTGGAGGCAGGAACCATACACAGTTTTAAGACGAGGTTTGATAAAGTTCATGGAGCGGGGAGAGAGAGGGCCTAGTAGCAACCGGTGAAGAGGCGGGGCCAGGAGCTAGGACTCGACCCCTGCAACCACAAATAGGTGAGTACAAATAGGTGAGTACACACACAGAGCAGAGCAGAGCAGAACAGAGGTATGATAAAGCTCATGGTTCAGGGAGAGTGACCCAGCAGCGACCAGTGAAGAGGCGGGGTCAGGAGCTATGACTTGACCACTGCAACCACAACTAGGTGCGTACACACACACACACACTGTGTGTGTGTAAGTGTAAGTGCAATATGTGTGGGGGGTGGGTCGCATAGTAGGCTGGAGAAAGTATAGTCATGGTGGGGTGGTATGTGAGAGTGGCAGACGAGGGCAGGGATAGTGTCCTGCATGACACAAGGCGGCTGACACCTGACACACCCTGACAGCTGTGGTGGCGCCACTTGACACCACCCACCAATAATCCCATGTTTTGTTCCCTCCACACTGACGATGGAGCAGCTTGTGTTCCCCCCTTCTGTGGATAGGAGCGTCAAAACGCACTATCAGCCCCTCTATGTGTAGTAGCACTATGCGCTACACTCACACAGTGAAGGAGCGCTAAGACTTATGCTCACTCAGTATAGGAGCAATAAAAGCTACACAGTGTAGGAGCACTGAAAACTAAAGACTATAGGAGTACTGAGAACTGCACACAGTGTAGGTTCGCTAAGAACTACACACAGTGTAAGAACACTGAGAACTGCACACAGTGTAAGAGCACTGAGAACTGAACACAGTGTAGGAGCACTGAGAACTGCACACAGTGTAGGAGCACTGAGAACTGCACACAGTGTAGGAGCACTGAGAACTGCACACAGTGTAGGAGCACTGAGAACTGCACACAGTGTAGGAGCACTGAGAGCTGCACACAGTGTAGGAGTACTGAGAACTGCACACAGTGTAGGAGCACTGAGAACTGCACACAGTAATGGTACGTGGCGAGGTGTGAGAGTGGGCACCTGTGACCAGCGGGGTCCCACAGGGGTCAGTCCTAGGACCAGTGCTGTTTCTGGTATTTGTGAACGACATGACGGAAGGAATAGACTCTGAGGTGTCCCTGTTTGCAGATGACGTGAAGTTGATGAGAAGAATTCATTCGATCGAAGACCAGGCAGAACTACAAAGGAATCTGGACAGGCTGCAGACCTGGTCCAGCAATTGGCTCCTGGAGTTCAATCCCACCAAGTGCAAAGTCACGAAGATTGGGGAAGGGCAAAGAAGACCGCAGACGGAGTACGGTCTAGGGGGCCAGAAACTACAAACCTCAATCAAGGAAAAAAGATCTTGGGGTGAGCATAACACCAGGTACATCTCCTGAAGCGCACATAAACCAAATAACTGCTGCAGCATATGGGCGCCTAGCAAACCTCAGAACAGCATTCCGACATCTTAATAAGGAATCGTTCAGGACCCTGTACACCGTGTACGTTAGGCCCATATTGGAGTATGCGGCACCAGTTTGGAACCCACACCTAGCCAAGCACGTAAAGAAACTAGAGAAAGTGCAAAGGTTTGCAACAAGACTAGTCCCAGAGCTAAGAGGTATGTCCTACGAGGAGAGGTTAAGGGAAATCAACCTGACGACACTGGAGGACAGGAGAGATAGGGAGGACATGATAACGACTTACAAAATACTGAGAGGAATTGACAAGGTGGACAAAGACAGGATGTTCCAGAGACTGGACACAGTAACAAGGGGACACAGTTAGAAGCTGAAGACACAGATGAATCACAGGGATGTTAGGAAGTATTTCTTCAGCCACAGAGTAGTCAGGAAGTGGAATAGTTTGGGAAGCGATGTAGTGGAGGCAGGATCCATACATAGCTTTAAGCAGAGGTACGATAAAGCTCATGGTTCAGGGAGAGTGACCAAGTAGCGACCAGTGAAGAGGCGGGGCCAGGAGCTTGGACTCGACCCCTGCAACATCAACTAGGTGAGTACAACTAGGTGAGTACAGTGTAGGAACACTGAGAACTACACACAGTGTAGGAGCACTGATAACTACACACAGTGTAGGAGCACTGAGAACTGCACACAGTGTAGGAGTACTGAGAACTGCACACAGTGTAGGAGTACTGAGAACTACATACAGTGTAGGAGCACTGAGAACTACATACAGTGTAGGAGCACTGAGAACTACACACAGTGTAGGAGCACTGAGAACTGCACACAGTGTAGGAGTACTGAGAACAACATACAGTGTAGGAGCACTGAGAACTACACACAGTGTAGGAGCACTGAGAACTGCACACAGTGTAGGAGTACTGAGAACTACACACAGTGTAGGATCACTAAGAACTACACACAGTGTAGGAGCACTGAGAACTGCACACAGTGTAGGAGTACTGAGAACTGCACACAGTGTAGGAGTACTGAGAACTACATACAGTGTACGATATTAAGAACTACACACAGTGTAAGAGTACTGCACACAGTGTAGGAGCAATGAGAACTGCACACAGTGTAGGAGTACTGAGAACTACATACAGTGTAGGAGCACTGAGAACTGCACACAGTAAAGGAGCACTGAGAACTGCACACAGTGTAGGAGCACTGAGAACTGCACACAGTGTAGGAGCACTGAGAACTGCACACAGTGTAGGAGCACTGAGAACTGCACACAGTAAAGGAGCACTGAGAACTGCACACAGTGTAGGAGTACTGAGAACTACATACAGTGTACGATATTAAGAACTACACACAGTGTAGGAGTACTGAGAACTACACACAGTGTAGGAGTACTGAAAACTACACACAGTGTAGGAGTACTGAGAACTACACACAGTGTAGGAGTACTGAGAACTACACACAGTGTAGGAGTACTGAGAACTACACACCGTGTAGGAGTACTGAGAACTACACACAGTGTAGGAGTACTGAGAACTACACACAGTGTAGGAGTACTGAGAACTACACACAGTGTAGGAGTACTGAGAACTACACACAGTGTAGGAGTACTGAGAACTACACACAGTGTAGGAGTACTGAGAACTACACACCGTGTAGGAGTACTGAGAACTACACACAGTGTAGGAGTACTGAGAACTACGCACAGTGTAGGAGTACTGAGAACTACACACAGTGTAGGAGTACTGAGAACTGGAGTTTACCTGGGGAGAGTTCCGGGGGTCAACGCCCCCTCGGCCCGGTCTGTGACCAGGCCTCCTGGTGGATCAGAGCCTGATCAACCAGGCTGCTACTGCTGGCTGCACGCAAACCAACGTACGAGCCACAGCCCGGCTGGTCAGGAACCGACTTTAGATGCTTGTCCAGTGTCAGCTGGAAGACTACCAGGGGTCTCTTGGTAATCCATCCCCCTTATGTGTGCTGGGAGGCAGTTGAACAGTCTCAGGCCCCTGACACTTATTGTATGGTCTCTTAACGTGCTAGTGACACCCCTGCTTTTCATTGGTGGGATGTTGCATTGTCTACCAAGTCTTTTGCTTTCGTAAGTGAGTGATTTTCGTGTGCAAGTTCGGTACTAGTCCCTCTAGGATTTTCCAGGTGTATATAATCATGTATCTCTCCCGCCTACGTTCCAGGGAATACAGGTTCAGGAACCTCAAGCGCTCCCAGTAATTGAGGTGTTTTATCTCCGTTATGCGCGCCGTGAAGGTTCTCTGTACATTTTCTAGGTCAGCAATTTCACCTGCCTTGAAAGGTGCTGTTAGTGTGCAGCAATATTCCAGCCTAGATAGAACAAGTGACCTGAAGAGTGTCATCATGGGCTTGGCATCCCTAGTTTTGAAGGTTCTCATTATCCATCCTGTCATTTTTCTAGCAGATGCGATCGATACAATGTTATGGTCCTTGAAGGTGAGATCCTCCGACATGATCACTCCCAGGTCTTTGACGTTGTTGTTTCGCTCTATTTTGTGGCCAGAATTTGTTTTGTACTCTGATGAAGATTTAATTTCCTCGTGTTTACCATATCGGAGTAATTGAAATTTCTCATCGTTGAACTTCATATTGTTTTCTGCAGCCCAATGAAAGATTTGGTTGATGTCTGCCTGGAGCCTTGCAGTGTCTGCAATGGAAGACACTGCCATGCAGATTCGGGTGCCATCTGCAAAGGAAGACACGGTGCTGTGGCTGACATCCTTGTCTATGTCAGATATGAGGATGAGGAACAAGATGGGAGCGAGTACTGTGCCTTGTGGAACAGACCTTTTCACTGCAGCTGCCTCGGACTTTACTCTGTTGACTACTACTCTCTGTGTTCTGTTAGTGAGGAAATTATAGATCCATCTACCAACTTTTCCTGTTATTCCTTTAGCACGCATTTTGTGCGCTATTACGCCTTGGTCACACTTGTCGAAGGCTTTTGCAAAGTCTGTATATATTGCATCTGCATTCTTTTTGTCTTCTAGTGCATCTAGGACCTTGTTGTAGTGATCCAATAGTTGAGACAGACAAGAGCGACCTGTTCTAAACCCATGTTGCCCTGGGTTGTGTAACTGATGGGTTTCTAGATGGGTGGTGGTCTTGCTTCTTAGGACCCTTTCAAAGATTTTTATGATATGGGATGTTAGTGCTATCGATCTGTAGTTCTTTGCTATTGCTTTACTGCCACCTTTGTGGAGTGGGGCTATGTCTGTTGTTTTTAGTAACTGTGGGACGACCCCCGCGTCCATGCTCCCTCTCCATAGGATGGTAAAAGCTCGTGATAGGGGCTTCTTGCAGTTCTTGATGAACACGGAGTTCCATGAGTCTGGCCCTGGGGCAGAGTGCATGGGCATGTCATTTATCGCCTGTTCGAAGTCATTTGGCGTCAGGATAACATCAGATAGGCTTGGGTTAACCAAATTCTGTGGCTGTCTCATAAAAAATTCATTTTGATCTTCGACTCTCAGTCTGGTTAGCGGCTTGCTAAAAACTGAGTCATATTGGGACTTGAGTAGCTCACTCATTTCCTTGCTGTCATCTGTGTAGGACCCATCTTGTTTAAGTAGGGGCCCAATACTGGACGTTGTTCTCGACTTAGATTTGGCATAGGAGAAGAAATACTTTGGGTTTCTTTCGATTTCATTTATGGCTTTTAGTTCTTCCCGCGATTCCTGACTTCTATAGGATTCCTTTAGCTTAAGTTCGATGCTTGCTATTTCTCTGACCAGTGACTCCCTACGCATTTCAGATATATTTACCTCTTTTAGCCGCTGTTATTCTTTTCCGTCGCCTGTAAAGGGAGCGCCTGTCTCTTTCTATTTTACATCTACTCCTCCGTTTTCTTAAGAGGAATAAGCCTTGTGCATACATCGAGTGCCACCGAGTTAATCTGCTCTAGGCATAAGTTGGGGTCTGTGTTGCTTAGTACATCTTCCCAGCTTATATCGGTTAGGACTTGGTTTACTTGGTCCCACTTTATGTTTCTGTTATTGAAGTTGAATTTGGTGAATGCTCCCGCGTGACTAATCTCATTATGTCGGTCTAGGGCTCCACGCATACATGTCTGAACCTCAATTATGTTGTGATCTGAGTATATGTTTTTGATATGGTGACATTTCGTATCAGATCATCATTGTTAGTGAAGATGAGGTCTAGTGTATTCTCCAGTCTAGTAGGCTCTATTATTTGCTGATTTAGATTGAATTTTGTGCAGAGATTTAAAAGCTCGTGTGTGTGTGTGAGTTCTCATCAGAGCTGCCTCCTGGTGTTATTACTGCAACAATATTATTTGCTATATTCCTCCATTTTAGATGCCTTAAGTTGAAATCCCCCAGGAGCAAGATGTTGGGGGCAGGAGCTGGCAGATTTTCCAGACAGTGGTCAATTTTTAACAGCTGTTCCTGGAATTGCTGGAATTCCTGGAATTGTGTAGGAGTACTGAGAACTACACACAATGTACGAGTATTAAGAACTACGCACAGTGTAGTACTGAGAACTACACACAGTGTAGGAGTACTGAGAACTACACACAGTGTAGGAGTACTGAGAACTACACACAGTGTAGGAGTACTGAGAACTACACGCAGTGTAAGAATACTAAGAACTGTACACAGTGTAGGAGTACTGAGAACTACACACAGTGTAAGAATACTAAAAACTACACACAGTGTACGAGTACTAAGAACTACACACAGTGTAGGAGTACTGAGAACTACACACAGTGTAGGAATACTGAGAACTACACACAGTGTACGAGTACTAGGAACTACACACAGTGTAGGACTACTGAGAACTACACACAGTGTAAGAATACTAAGAACAGCACACAGAGTACGAGTACTAAGAACTACACACAGTAAATGACATGCCCACGCACTCTGCCCCAGGGCCAGACTCATGGAACTCCGTGTTCATCAAGAACTGCAAGAAGCCCCTATCACGAGCTTTTACCATCCTATGGAGAGGGAGCATGGACACGGGGGTCGTCCCACAGTTACTAAAAGCAACAGACATAGCCCCACTCCACAAAGGGGGCAGTAAAGCAATAGCAAAGAACTACAGACTGATAGCACTAACATCCCATATCATAAAAATCTTTGAAAGGGTCCTAAGAAGCAAGATCGCCACCCCTCTAGATACCCATCAATTACACAACCCAGAGCAACATGGGTTTAGAGCAGGTCGCTCCTGTCTGTCTCAGCTATTGGATCACTACGACAAGGTCCTAGATGCACTAGAAGACAAAAAGAATGCAGATGTAATATATACAGACTTTGCAAAAGCCTTCGACAAGTGTGACCATGGCGTAATAGCGCACAAAATGCGTGCTAAAGGAATAACAGGAAAAGTTGGTAGATGGATCTATAATTTCCTCACAAACAGAACACAAATAGTAATAGTCAACAGAGTAAAGTCTGAGGCAGTTACGGTGAACAGCTCTGTTCCACAAGGCACAGTACTCGCTCCCATCTTGTTTCTCATCCTCATATCTGACAAAGACAAGGATGTCAGCAACAGCATCGTGTCTTCCTTTGCAGATGACACCCGAATCTGCATGACGGTATCTTCCATTGCAGACACTGCAAGGCTCCAGGCGTACATCAACCAAATCTTTCAGTGGGCTGCAGAAAACAATATGAAGTTCAACGATGAGAAATTTCAATTACTCCGATATGGTAAACATGAGGAAATTAAAACTTCATCAGAGTACAAAACAAATTCCTTCCACAAAATACAGCGAAAAACCAAAGTTAAAGACCTGGGAGTGATCATGTCGGAGGATCTCACCTTCAAGGACCATAACATTGTATCAATCGCATCTGCTAGAAAAATGACAGGATGGATAATGAGAACCTTCAAAATTAGGGATGCCAAGCCCATGATGACACTCTTCAGGTCACTTGTTCTATCTAGGCTGGAATATTGCTGCACACTAACAGCACCTTTCAAGGCAGGTGAAATTGCTGACCTAGAAAATGTACAGAGAACCTTCACGGCTCGCATAACGGAGATAAAACACCTCAATTACTGGGAGCGCTTGAAGATCCTGAACCTGTACTCCCTGGAACGCAGGCGGGAGAGATACATGATTATATACACCTGGAAAATCCTAGAGAGACTAGTACCGAACTTGCACACGAAAATCACAACGAAAGCAAAAGCCTCGGCTGACGATGCAACATCCCACCAATGAAAAGCAGGGGTGTCACTAGCACGTTAAGAGACAATACAATAAGTGTCAGGGGCCCGAGACTGTTCAACTGCCTCCCAGCATACATAAGGGGGATTACCAAGAGACCCCTGGCTGTCTTCAAGCAGGCACTGGACTAGCACCTAAAGTCGGTACCTGACCAGCCGGGCTGTGGCTCGTACGTTGGATTGCGTGCAGCCAGCAGTAACAGCCTGGTTGATCAGGCTCTGATCCACCAGGAGGCCTGGTCACAGACCGGGCCGCGGGGGCACTGACCCCCGGAACTCTCTCCAGGTAAACAGTAGGAGTACTGAGAACTACACACAGTGTAAGAGTACCGAGAGCTACACACAATGTAGGAGTAACAAGAGCTACAATCACACTGTATAGAAGCAACAAGGGCTACACTCATACTATGTAGAAGCAACAAGGGCTGCACTCACACTGTGTAGAAGCAACAAGGGCTACAATCACACTGTGTAGAAGCAACAAAGGCTACAATCACACTGTGTAGAAGCAACAAGGGCTACAATCACACTGTATAGAAGCAACAAGGGATACAATCACACTGTGTAGAAGCAACAAGGTCTACAATCACACTGTGTAGAAGCAATAAGAGCTACAATCACACTGTGTAGAAGCAACAAGGGCTACAATCACACTGTATAGAAGCAACAAGGGATACAATCACACTGTGTAGAAGCAACAAGGGCTACAATCACACTGTGTAGAAGCAACAAGGGCTACAATCACACTGTATAGAAGCAACAAGGGATACAATCACACTGTGTAGAAGCAACAAGGGCTACAATCACACTGTGTAGAAGCAACAAAGGCTACAATCACACTGTGTAGAAGCAACAAGGGCTACAATCACACTGTATAGAAGCAATAAGGGATACAATCACACTGTGTAGAAGCAACAAGGGCTACAATCACACTGTGTAGAAGCAACAAGGGCTACAATCACACTGTATAGAAGCAACAAGGGATACAATCACACTGTGTAGAAGCAACAAGGGCTACAATCACACTGTGTAGAAGCAACAAGGGCTACAATCACACTGTGTAGAAGCAACAAGGGCTACAATCACACTGTATAGAAGCAACAAGGGATACAATCACACTGTGTAGAAGCAACAAGGGCTACAATCACACTGTATAGAAGCAACAAGGGATACAATCACACTGTGTAGAAGCAACAAGGGCTACAATTACACTGTGTAGAAGCAACAAGGGCTACAATCACACTGTATAGAAGCAACAAGGGCTACAATCACACTGTGTAGAAGCAACAAGGGCTACAATCACACTGTGTAGAAGCAACAAGGGCTACAATCACATTGTGTAGCGGCAACAAGGGCTACAATCACACTGTAGTGGCAACAATTTAGAAACAAGAGTTATATCCAGTGTTTAGCTACAAGACGAGCTTCCCTCACCCTGTAGAAGCAACACGAACTATACTTGCACTGTACAAATTGCAAGAGGTATGTACACAGTGTGCAAGATGACAGATAATTCTCATAAAAATCTCACAGAAAACACCCATCTTTACATTGCTGGAGTGTTCCGGGGGTCAACACCCCCGGGGCCCAGTCCATGACCAGGCCTCGCGGCGGATCCTGTGGTGTTTCCTTCATTTTTTTTTCTGTAATATTACCTTACCAGTTATGACTGGTCTAAGACCGGTCCTCGGAGGCAAAAATCTAAAACAAATCATTAAAAGATATATAACCCTGTGCTCTATATACCCATACGAATGAAGATGACATGCGTGTTGAGAAGTTATAGCAACAATATACGAAATAAACACTGAAGCCGTCTAGGATCTGTGTACTTGTTTCGAACAAATCTTCAGTACTGAAAGAAGATCCAACACTGCTTGGTACAGTATTTACTTGTAAGGAAGGCCTCATTCATTGTAAGTTTGTATCTGTCTAGAATGGGAAATGTATGTGCGTGTTATGCACATTACACAAAAGCGTAATAAACACTGGTCACTGTAAGAAATAAACCTGATGGCGAAAATATAACGCTGAGCATTTTTATATTCTAACATTACTCTGAAGGCCTCTGTGATGCAGACATACAGTATTCATCTTACTGTCAACTAATTATCTTTTGAAATGTATCTATTAAAACAAATTATTTGTCAAAGAAAAGAGAATGGTCCGGAAAAATTCTCAAACAGCCTCACTGGGAACCAAAGTCTTCAGTGGGAGTCGTCTTCACCTATTTTATTGTTTATATGAATTCGTTTGTGTCAAAATTCCAAGAGTTAATAAAGAGGTAAATACTGTTCCACTCGAAAAGAAAATGAAAGTTTAACTTACAGTCACTTCTGGTGGTGGCAAGGATGGGGGTGGCGGCCATGGAGACCTGGTCGCCCACCCACGCCCGCACCCCCACTAGGTACTCCGTCCACCTGACCAGGCCGCCCACTGTGGCGCAGTAGCGGTAGATCTCCACCACATTACCTGGAGCCTCACCCTCCGCTTCACTGCCGCCGCCACTACTAGGAGACAGCTGTAATTCGGGAATGACTGCCCAGATTAACAGAAAATGTATTATAGGAGAAATATATATAAAAACCTATCTTTATGGACCACTGAACGCAAGGGGTGAAAATAAGTGTCTCTAGCCAAGTACGGTGGACTCCAGTGCTCACCTTAGAGTGTAGCTGTGCTGTTGTGAGGTTGAGAAGGCCCTTGGCATAACTCCTCTGGCCCTCGACAGGCGTGTAGGAGAGGACGTAGCCCTGAGGCAGCCAATGGGCAGGTGGTGACCAGCACACGTTGAGGGTAGACTCACTAGTGTTGCTTACCTCTACACCAAGTGGCTCTACAGGAGGCAAACTGTGTCATACAATATAACAGCACATTATACTTAAAGTAGAAGTGCAAATCAATTTGTGGTTTGTCTATTATAATTGTGACCAATATTGATGGTGGGTGAGATTTTCCTAGATGTGATTTGCCGCGATGGTAAAAGTTTGACCAAGAGGGTTTTCAGTTGTCTCTTGTGTCCTCGAAATTGATCTGGAAGGGTGGCAGAAGTGTAGCTCTATTTAACCCCCTTAGAGGGCCCCAGCTCATCCTAAGAGTTGACAGATTAAAACAAATATCATATTTTCCTTGTTGTTTATGCGATTTCTATAATCAAAACTTTTATTGACAAGCTGTCTAATTGATACAGGAACGAATACTGTTTCCACCAATTATTAGTGTAGGAAGGATGCTTAGGCATCTTTAAATTAATCTCATTTTACCCATTTTTGGGGTTCAATAATTGACTGTCCTTCTATGACTGGTTGTGAATATAGATTAGCATAAAAATAATGAAACAAGTTTTTATTCCGAATTTGGAAATGGACCAGTAGTGAAGTTTTACTACTATGCTATTACTATATCAAAAGAGGGGAAAGGGAGAGCCGGCACCAAGGAACAATTTAAACCTCTCTGGCTAAATGTTTTTAAATCTGGTAAATCACTTCTAGGAAAGTGTCGTAGTTTACTGTTGCCTTTTAATCATTGTAAATGTTTTTTCCAGATTTCACTGATGTGATGGACTGATCCCGTTGCATCATCTGCCACGAAAATTCCTAATAGAAGGAAATAAATGGTATCAAATACCGACACAGTGGAAATATAAACACATATGCAGTATAATGTGATCCTTTATTGACAACGTTTCACCCACACAGTGGGCTTTTTCAAGTCACACACAGATCTACCTGGGGTGGAAGGTACGGGAGTATTTATAGTCATGTTCAGAATGTTGAGGTCAGGTGGAGAATGCTGCATCTGATGATCTACCGGGTGGAGTTATAGAGTCTTGGGTACATGGCAGGGGTATTGGACAAGTTGTGAGTAGACCTTCTGCAGTGTTCTATGTTCTAATGTGGGATAGCGATGAAGAAGTTTCTTGGCGAGTGGTTCAGCTATGTTATAGAAGCCGTTGTTTGGTTGAAATTGTTGGTTATAGAGATAAGCGATGATTCCAGGATTCTTCGTATCGAGTGTTGTCTTCTGTGGCGATAAGTCTTGAGTTTCTGTAGTTAATTAAATGGTTGTGTGAATTGCGATGTTGTACACAGGCATTCCTTGTATCGTCAGTCCTGCTTGCATATTGGTGTTCTGAAATACGTGTTTAGAGGTCTCTTGATGTTTCGCCACATATAATTTGTTGCAGTCATTACAAGGGATTATATATACCCCTGCAGAGGATGGAGGCTTGTCCTGTCTACTACTGGTGATGTCCTTGATGGTCGTGGTTGTGGGGGTAGATACTTGGAATGATGTATTGGAAAAGATGTTGGAAACATGTTTGGCAATGGAGTTGGTGGGGAGGACTATGTATCTCTTCTCGGCAGTGTCTTCTCTGGGTGTGTTGAAGATGTTTAATGCCCGCCGTCTGCAGTCTCTAAATGAAGTGATGAGAATAGTGGAGTTTAGAAAATACTTGTTCAATTATAGTGCATTCTTCCTCAAGGAACTCATTGCTGCAGATTCTGAGTGCACGCAGGAAGAAGCCTATAATTACACACCACGTTTGGTTTTGGTGTCGTGGTGAGAGTAGAATGTGGAGAAGGTCGTTTTGGTTGGTGGGTTTTCGATAGACTTTAAAACGAAGTTCGTGGTCAGCTTTGCGAGCAGAACATCAAGGAAAGGAAGAGTTTTTGTCGACTTCTTCTTCAAGTGTGAACTGGATTGAAGGCTCGACCTGGTTGAGCTTGTCTTGGAGAGCTTGAACGTTGAAGCGTTTAGGAGTTATGAGGAGAATGTCGTCAACATAACGGAGCCAGGTGACAGACGAAGGAATAATGGTGGAGAAACGTTCGGCTTCTAGATGTTCCATGTACAGGTTCGCCAGGACCGCACTGAGTGGCGAACCCATGGGTAGTCCAAAAGTCTGCTGAAAGAGGTGATTTTCGAAAGAGAAACACGTAAAGCCAACACATAGTTCAGCTTAGGCCTCAAATTCGCAACAGGAGTTACGAAACCAAAACAAGACCTCAATTTCATCGCCAAAAACTACAGACACAATGACTCCGACTTCCAAATAGGCTATCTTCAAGGCATCATCTCAGCAGCCATCTCAACACGCAGCTCCCCAGTCATACCTCGACGTTACATCAATACACTCAAAGATTTAGCAGAAGACACGACCATCAGGGTCACCACCGCTGATAAAGGAGGTGGTGTTGTTATCATGAACACTGACGATTACAGGAACAAAATGCTCAATCTACTTAATGACCCAGATACCTACAAACCTCTCACAACTAACCAAGTGGACAACCTTACTAAAACTTTTCTTCAAAGGACTCGCCGCATTCTGAGGGGCTCAGAACAAGGGAAGAAACTTCTGCACACCATCCCAAGCAACCCCAGACCTGCCAGAATGTACGGCCTGCCAAAAACTCACAAGCCTGGTATCCCACTGAGGCCCATATCCTCGGGAATAGGCAGTGCTCCCCACCAGCTCTCAGGAATTCTCGCAAAACACCTCTCTAAACTCTTGGGCACTATCAGTCCAGCACATCTAAAAAACACTCGGGGATCTTCTCAATCGCATTCGCAACATCAACATCAGGACAAGAAACTTTCCAGCCTTGACGTGACTTCCCTATTCACCAAAGTACCTACTACACAAGCCATCGATCTCTTGTGCAGGAAAATTGACGATTCACTTGATCTTCCCATTTCCCGCCAGCGATTTCATCGACCTTATTGAACTATGTGTTGGCTTTACGTGTTTCTCTTTCGAAAATCACCTCTTTCAGCAGACTTTTGGACTACCCATGGGTTCGCCACTCAGTGCGGTCCTGGCGAACCTGTACATGGAACATCTAGAAGCCGAACGTTTCTCCACCATTATTCCTTCGTCTGTCACCTGGCTCCGTTATGTTGACGACATTCTCCTCATAACTCCTAAACGCTTCAAAAGTTCAAGCTCTCCAAGACAAGCTCAACCAGGTCGAGCCTTCAATCCAGTTCACACTTGAAGAAGAGTCGACAACACTCTCCTTTCCTTGATGTTCTGCTCTGCAAAGCTGACCACGAACTTCGTTTTAAAGTCTATCGAAAACCCACCAACCAAAACGATCTTCTCCACTTCTACTCTCACCACGACAAACCAAAACCAAACGTGGTGTAATTAAAAGGCTTCTTCCTGCGTGCACTCAGAATCTGCAGCAATGAGTTCCTTGAGGAAGAATGCACTATAATTGAACAAGTATTTTCTAAACTCCACTATCCTCATCACTTCATCAGAGACTGCAGACGGCGGGCATTAAACATCTTCAACACACCCAGAGAAGACACTGCCGAGAAGAGATACATAGTCCTCCCCACCAACTCCATTGCCAAACATTGTTTCCAACATCTTTTCCAATACATCATTCCAAGTATCTACCTCCACAACCACGACCATCAAGGACATCACCAGTAGTAGACGGGCAAGCCTCCATCCTCTGCAGGGGGATATATAATCCCTTGTAATGACTGCAACAAATTATATGTGGGCGAAACATCAAGAGACCTCCAAACACGTATTTCAGAACACCAATATGCAAGCAGGACTGACGATACAAGGAATGCCTGTGTACAACATCGCAATTCACACAACCATTTAATTAACTACAGAAACTCAAGACTTATCGCCACAGAAGACAACACTAAATACCGAAGAATCCTGGAATCATCGCTTATCTCTAAAAACCAACAATTTCAACCAGAACAACGGCTTCTATAACATAGCTGAACCACTCGCCAAGAAACTTCTTCATTGCTATTCCACATAAGAACATAGAACACTGCAGAAGGTCTACTCACAACTTGTCCAATACCCCTGCCAAGCTACCCAAGACTCTATAACTCCACCCGGTAGATCATCAGATGCAGCATTCTCCACCTGACCTCAACATTCTGAACATGACTATAAATACTCCCGTACCTTCCACCCCAGGTAGATCTGTGTGTGACTTGAAAAAGCCCACTGTGTGGGTGAAACGTTGTCAATAAAGGATCACATTATACTGCATATGTGTTTATATTTCCTCCATTCCTAATAGAAGCTGAGGTGCCCAGCTCTCACCAAGAACAAGACTGAGATCAAGCATATCCATCGTTAATTGATGCCCTCTAGACTTACCATGCTGCTAGTGGAAGATACCAGTTGAATTTCAAGACCCTTTGAGTGCTGACAAACTGTTAGAAATGGAAGATAAATGGCCCCGAAATTACCGTCGAAGATTCCAAGAGGACAGGCGGCTGCTGAAAGTAACCATTTCTCAAGCATCCCAAACTATAATAATAATAATAATATATCTTTATTTACTACAGGCACATGTACAGGTATACATCAATGGCATACTACTATATAGAAAGATGTTTATTGTGCTGAGCATTTCAGGCAAATTAGGTCAGTTTTGTCCTAGGATGCGACCCACACCAGTCGACCAACACCCAGGTACCCATTTTACTGATGGGTGAATACAGACAACCGGTGTAAGGAAACACATCCAATGTTTCCATCCCTTAGCCGGGAATCGAATCTGGACCCTCACCGTGTAAAGCGAGAGCTTTTGCCACCAGGCCACGGGGCGGCGACCAGGCACTGATGCGCAATACTGCTACCTGTTCTGTGAACAAGCGGCTGACACTAAGCAACCCCTTCGCTGATGAGTTCAGGAACAACAGGAAAGTGATTCAAAGTCTGCAAAATCTGTCCAACAAATGTCACACATGCAATGGTTCATCTAATAAATTGTCCACTCGATGAACTTAAACTTAACAACTGGAGATTCAAATCCATGGAACTGCTCTTCATTCATATCTACGGAGAAGAGACCATGTCGGTCAATGAAATGAGAAAGGAAATTTCATGAAAATAAAGTGGAACGTATTCCACCATTACAACCATTGGGGAGCGGTGTACCAGGGGTGTATGGGCGTCTGCCCATAACCCAACATGTCAAGAACCTAACCCATGTCTTGATGATTGGGGAAAAGAAGGGAATACTCTCTTTCCGGAATGGATCACAATTCCTTCAATCACAATGGTGTGTCAGGAACTCATGAAATGAGGATGCAAGGAAAGATGTTCAATGTATGCTGTTGTGCAGCATTCTGTTAATGTCATTGCTGTTGCTCTTATTTAATTTCATTTTATCCACCACTGATGATAAAGCATATGTTTTTGGAGGGCATAATGTGCATTTGTATGTCATTTTCTATGCAGCCATTGATTGTTGACGTGAAGAACCACCGCTAGACCAGTACGCGGTGCTGCAGTCGCTATGTTAGCTCATATTTTATACCATTTGAGAATTTTATGCACATGTAGTGCTAGACTTCACTTCAGTGGTTAATTATTGATTTCATGCCATATATGTTCTAGTTTGGCATCATTATCTGAATCATTAATTATTCTTGTATTCGTGACTTGTTATTAGGTGTATAAATAAATGCTTCGGATGTACAGTGGCTGTTTTAAACACTCCCGTTATAATTGTATTTCGGAAGTCACGTGCCAGGAACCTGCAGAGTTAACCAGTGATTCGGTCTTCTGCCATGCAATAACTATGTTGCAAGGTGCATTGCAAGTGTACTTGCACGGAGATTTACAATGACATAATCATTTCTTCATTCAACCCTTGGGGGGAGGTGGGTGAAATGTATTCCAAGTGAGCTGCAGTTGAAGCCACCGTGCACCAGAAATCGATATAAAGAGAATTCACCCCTTTGTCGATCACACTACCTATTAATAGAGGTTTTATCAAGTAAATCCAACAAAAAACTGAAGATACTGTATATATAATTTTATATGACATCCCTGAGGAAAATGGACGTTCTCCCAAAGGGGCCCTCAATGTATACTCACTTCTGCTACCCTCTCAGATCGAAACAAAGGTTCTCAGGAAATAACGGAAATTCCCAAGCTAATTTCTTTACAATCCTGGTCAATCACAAAAAAAATCCCTACTAGCCCCACCTACAATGACGTTCCATGTATACAAATTAATAACTTACTGGATGTTATCATTTCTGTGTAATCTCATACAAAAATCACACATTCTTTCCTCACGCTATTATCATGCATATTATTATTATTATTATTATTATTATTATTATTATTATTATTATTATTATTATTATTATTATTATCATCATCACCATCATCATAAACATCACAAAAAGTGGTAAACATACGTACAGTATCTTAATAGAATAGCTTCCAGTCCGTTATTACACTTACAAATTTATATTAATACTGATAAATAAAAGTAAAAATTCCGTGGTTGAGGTAATTACAACACTTGGTAATGGTCCAGGAAGGACCGAAACGTCGTCCAGTTTTCATCTCTAGTTTGCGGGTTAGTTCTGAATTAATAATGAAGCCATAATGACTTAATATGTTTCCTCAACACTGTTGGAAGTAACATGCTCCCTCAACACTGTAGTGTTGCTACCCAATACTGTCGTACCTGACATGTTCCTGACGTAGACGGTGAAGTTAGCCAGGGTGTATCGTTGTGGTGACCCCCCGTCGACGGCGCCCACCAGGAGACGTATAGGTGAGGCATCCAGCTGTAGCTCTCCTGCCACACTCACCTGCCCACTCTCCTGATCTATACTCACTGGAGACCACTTCCTGCAACAACCAAGCATATATATGTCGTGCCGAATAGGTAAAACTGGTAAATTTGCAAGAACTCATTTAAAATTAAGTCCTTTCTAAAAATTTTCTCTTAAACGCTTAAAGATACATTTTTTTATTTATGTTAATGTAAACATTAATAATTTTGTACCAAAAGAACCTTAGAAAACTTACCTAACCTTATTATAACAAGCGCAATTTAATTTATATATATATATATATATATATATATATATATATATATATATATATATATAATATATATATATATATATATATAAAATTTAATATATATATATATATATATATATATATATATATATATATATATTATATATATATATATATATATATATATATTATGGTAGTAGGTTGGTAGACAGCAACCACCCAGGGAGGTATTACCGTCCTGCCAAGTGAGTGTAAAACGAAAGCCTGTAATTGTTTTACATGATGGTAGGATTGCTGGTGTCTTTTGTCTGTCTCATAAATATGCAAGATTACAGGCATGTCTTGCTACTTCTACTTACGCTTAGGTCACACTACACATACATGTACACGTTTATTTATACACACTCATCTGAGTTTTCTTTGATTTTATCTTAATAGTTCTTGTTCTTATTACTTTTCCTTTTATATCCATGGGGAAGTGGAATAAGAATCTTTCCTCCGTAAGCCATGCGTGTTGTAAAAGTCAACTAAAATGCCGGGAACAATGGGCTAGTAACCCCTTTTCCTGTGAAGATTACTAAAAAGAATAAGAAGAAGAAAATTGTCAAAGTGGGAAGTCTGAATGTGCGGGGATGTTGTGCAAATGATAAGAAAGAGATGATTGTGGATGTTATGAATGAGAAGAAACTGGATGTCCTGGTTTTAAGTGAAACAAAGCTGAAGGGGGTGGGAGAGTTTCATTGGAGAGGAATAAATGGGATTAGGTCAGGGGTTTCAAATAGAGTTAGAGCTAAAGAAGGAGTAGCAATAATAAATAACAAAAAAGGCACAATACCGTGACTGGAACGATGCATAAATGGGAATGCCCGGATGTTGTGCATGTGTCTTAATTTCATCTTGTCGGTATTATATACAACTCTTGTATTACTACTACTACTACTACTACTACTACTACTACTACTACTACCACCACCTCTTCCTGCCTATATATAGCCGTCCTGCTCCACCTCTGGTTAGTGTGACTTTGTCAATGGTCCAAGTCGGACCGAAACGTCGTCGTAAGCTTCTCTCTTTTATGTGCGGGTTATTAGTGTATGAGTAGCAATAATGTTGAAGGATAAGCTATGGCAGGAAAAGAGGGACTACAAATGTATTCATTCAAGGATTATGTGGAGTAAAATAAAGATTGGATGTGAAAAGTGGGTTATAGTAAGCGTGTATGCACCTGGAGAAGAGAGAAGTGTACAGGAAAGAGAGAGATTTTGGGATATGTTGAGTGAATGCGTGGGGAGTTTTGAATCAAGTGTGAGAATAATGGTGGTTGGGGATTTCAATGCTAAAGTGGGTAAAAATGTTATGGAGGGAGTAGTAGGTAAATTTGGGGTGCCAGGGGTAAATGTAAATGGGGAGCCTTTAATTGAGCTATGTGTAGAAAGAAATTTGGTAATAAGTAATACATATTTTATGAAAAAGAGGATAAATAAATATACAAGGTATGATGTAGCACGTAATGAAAGTAGTTTATTAGATTATGTATTGGTGGATAAAAGGTTGATGGGTAGGCTCCAGGATGTACATGTTTATAGAGGGGCAACTGATATATCGGATCATTATTTAGTTGTAGCTACAGTTAGAGTAAGAGGTAGATGGGAAAAGAGGAAGGTGGCAACAACAAGTAAGAGGGAGGTGAAAGTGTATAAATAAGGGAGGAGGAAGTTCGGGTGAGATATAAGCGACTATTGGCAGAAAGGTGGGCTAGTGCAAAGATGAGTAGTGGGGGGGGTTGAAGAGGGTTGGAATAGTTTTAAAAATGCAGTATTAAAATGTGTGGGCAGAAGTTTGTGGTTATAGGAGGGTGGGGGCAGGAGGAAAGAGGAGTGATTGGTGGAATGATGAAGTAAAGGGTGTGATAAAAGAGAAAAATGTAGCTTATGAGAGGTTTTTACAAAGCAGAAGTGTTATAAGAAGAGCAGAGTATATGGAGACTAAAAGAAAGGTGAAGAAAGTGGTGAGAGAGTGCAAAAGGAGAGCAGATGATAGAGTGGGAGAGGCACTGTCAAGAAATTTTAATGAAAATGAGAAAAAATTTTGGAGTGAGTTAAACAAGTTAAGAAAGCCTAGGGAAAGTATGGATTTGTCAGTTAAAAACAGAGTAGGGGAGTTAGTAGATGGGGAGAGGGAGGCATTAGGTAAACGGCGAGAATATTTTGAGGAACTTTTAAACGTTGAGGAAGAAAGGGAGGCGGTAATTTCATGCACTGGCCAGGGAGGTATACCATCTTTTAGGAGTGAAGAAGAGCAGAATGTAAGTGTGGTGGAGGTACGTGAGGCATTATGTAGAATGAAAGGGGGTAAAGCAGCTGGAACTGATGGGATCATGACAGAAATGTTAAAAGCAGGGGGGGATATAGTGTTGGAGTGGTTGGTACTTTTGTTTAATAAATGTATGAAAGAGGGAAGGTACCTAGGAATTGGCGGAGGAGCATGTATAGTCCCTTTATATAAAGGGAAAGGGGATAAAAGAGATTGTAAAAATTATGAGGAATAAGTTTTAGTATACCAGGAAAAAAGTTACGGTAGGGTTATAATTAAAAGAATTAGAGGAAAGACAGAATGTGGTTTGGGAGAGGGGGGGGCTTCAGAGTGGGTAGGGGATGTTAGATCAAGTGTTTACATTGAAGCATATTGTAAACAGTATTTAGAAAAAGGTGGGAAATTTTTTTGCATTTTGGTTTTAAAAAAAGGATATGATTAGTCGTAGTGGAAGAGGACAATTTTGGCGATATTGAAAGTAGTGGAATAGGTGGTAAGTTACTAATGTGTTAGAGTTTTTTGGGATAGTGAGGCCAGGTTAGGGTGTGTAAAAGGGGGAGAAACTTTCGGTAAAAGTAGGTTTAAAAGGGGGATGTGTAATGTCCCCCATGGTTGTTTAATTTTTTTTTGAGGGTTTTGAAAAAAGAATAATGCTAGGGTGTTGGGGAGAGGGGTGGGTTTAAAATTAGGGGGGAATCAAATTAAAAAGGGAAAATTGACACATTTACTTTTTGCTGTGATATGGCTTAGGGGAGATTCAAAAGAAAAATGCAAAGGTTAGTGGATTGAGTTTGGGAATGTGTGAAAAGGGTAGAAATTTGAAAGTGAAATATAAAAGAGAAAGGTGGGGGGTATCAAATGTTTTGTAAAAAAAAATTGGATATAAAAATTTGGGGAGGGAGAGGAAGAAGTGAAGTTTTAGATACTTGGGAGTTGACTTTTCTGCGGAGGGATTTTAAAGGATGAGGTTAATATAAATTGATGGGGGAAAAAAAAAGGTGATGGTGCGTTGAGGTATTGTGGAGTCAAAAAACGTTATCTATGGAGGCAAAAAAGGGGGAATGTTAAAGTATAGTGTCCCAACCCTTATAGGGAGTAAAGCTTGGGTGGTAAATGCAGCAGCGAGGAAGGTTGGAGGAGTGGAGAGTCCTTCTAAGGGCAATTGTGGTGTAAATTTTTGCGAAATTCGGGTGGGGAAATTGGGAGAAGGTGTGGAGTTAATAAAAACTTAGTCAGAGGGCAAAAGAGGGTTGTTGAGGGGGTTTGGTCTTTTTAGAGGAATGGATCAAAGTAGAAGACAGGGAAAAAGCATAAAAATTAGGGGGGAAGGAAGGAAGGTGGGGGTCACCCTCAAAAGGGGTTTGGGAGAGGGGGGGGTAAAAGGGGTTTTGTGGGAGGGGCTTGAACTTCCAGCAAGTGTGCTGAGCGTGTTAGTTTAGGAGTGAATGGAGACGAATGTATTTGGGGACCGACAAATCTTTTGGGAGTGTGAGCAGGGTAATATTTGTGAAGGGATCAAGGGAAACCCGGTTATTTTAAAATAGTCGGACTTACCTGGAAAATGGGAAGTAAACCCGCACTTTAAAGGAGGGGTTTGGGATTTTGGATTTGGAGGGATATGTTGGGTATTTTTTTAAAGTATAGCTTCAAAGGTTGTATTCTGAGACCTCTGCAAAAACGTGATAATGTGTGGTGTGGGAAAGTGTTGAATGATGTTTAAAGTATTTTTTTTTTTGGGGTTTTTCTTTTTTTTTTGGGTCACCCTGCCCGGGGGGAGAGGCCGACTTGTTAAAAAAAAAAAATATATATATATTTTTAAATATGTATATATATATATATATTATATATATTATAATATTTTATATATATATAAATATATAATATACTATATATATTTTTTTTTTTTCAACAATGGGGGATTCAAAAAGGGTCCATGTGAGTAGCAGGCCCAGATATTCACTGAGTTACGAGGTTCTAATGGGTGATTTGCAAGCACACCTTTATTTGGTTATTACAGTCCCTCCCCCTGCGACCGCTACGTCCATCATACCTCCCCAGGCTTTCATTGCACATTTATTTTGCTCCCCCCTTTTAGCAAAATAGTCATAAACTAAAGATAAGCGTAATGAATGACTGTCATTTAAAAGGAGAAAATTTACGGGAGGGAACAGGGTTATTTTTAACCTGTCAGAGACTAGGAGCGAAAAGGGGATGTATCAGCCTCCAAACTCTTGAATGAGCCAACGGGTTTTCAATTCTAAATACACTGTAAATTAGTACTACGTGTACACTGTAGTTCCCATGTTACAACCAACATTGGTCCAGCAATATCCAAGAATCTGTGATAGATAAAAAATACTCACGGGGGTTTGGGGAAAGGGGAAAGGCGGTGGGTTTTGAGGCGGGGTCCCCAAGAAGTGCGGAGTTCTCTATTGTAGTAAGAAGGCGTCGTCAGTTGCCTGCACCCTATCGCGGTGTCCCAACCTCCGCCCCTCCCACCACCTCCACGTGAGAAACACAAAAAACCCAAATTTGTAGTCATACAGGTAGCCATTCTTCAGTGAATTCCTTTGAAAGTCTCAAGAAAAAATGCCCCACGAGTTTTTTGAAAAACTAGAGTCCTGAAAATGTTTTGATATTCAAAATATAAAAAAATAATAACAAATACTGATTGATTCCCAAATGTGTTCCTGGGCAGGAGAGAACCCTAAAAGAGCACCCCGGGGTAAAAAAATACTCCCTATGAATAACGGTGTAAGGTTCTTTGTCCCATGACCGGTTTAAACCAGGTTTTCCCGTTCCCCGCCGGGCCCCACTGGTGTTGGTGCAGGGCCCCCAGGCCAGATAGCCATTACCCGGTAAGCAATTTTCCTTTAATTCAGATGTTAACTAACAAAATCAGGGCTTTTTAAAAATGTTTCCACCGTAAATAATAGTTATCTAAAAATCGAGGGTTTAAAAATTTTAAGGCAACAAGGGCTCATAAGTATGTGAAACCCACTTTTGTACGTTTTATCACTTTAAATCACATTCCACACTCGTAAATTATTTTCCAATTTTTTGTCACGCCAGAATTAAGAAACAAGGTTTACCCCTTTTTTTAGCGAGTCTTTCATTCTGTTACTCTATACTGTTTTGTACCAGAGTAATGGAAAGGGCATAATTTTAACACCGCCTTTCCCCTTGCTTTGCCACTTTAAATTTTTAAATTTTTAACATTATTTTATTTTTATTTTTTTTTTTAGCTTTGACTTATTGTAGTCCCTCAACCCTACTTTATAAGGACATTTGAACAACCCCCCCTTGGCTATTTTAATGTCTTTGTACTTGCATATGTACACGGTATATCAGGTTTTCCCGAAAAAACTCCTGATGACTGCGATTGATTTTTCAGCGAAAAGTTGATTGTACCTCAAAAAAATGTCCTAAAGTTTCAAATCTTTCTGTCCTGCTGAATTATATTTCTTTAAGATCGTCATCCGACCCCCCATTTTAGGCTTTTCCTTTTCCCCCGTGGGAAAAAAAATTAAGATCATCTACATAAAAACTGCCAGACCCCTAAACCCCATGAAGAGCCTAATCAAAAAGTTATCACCAGGACCCCAGGTTGTAAAGTATTTCCAGTTATTCCAAAGATAAGAAAACGTGTTTATTGGGTGGGGGGAAAAAGGGTAGAAAAGCTTGCTTCACTTGGACAGCAGTAGGGAAAAAGGGAAAGGGAAAAATTCCTCTATCCCCGCAGCAGGAGGAAGAGGAAGCGGTTCCCCTTCCCCCCCTGTGTTCCCAAAAACGGGGAAAAAATTAAGCTAGTTTCATTTGTTCTGCAATTGGGGAAAAGGAAGCTTGTTTTACTTTTTCCCGTAAAAGGGGGAAAACAGGAAACCTGCTTCACGTGTTCCCCCTCAGGGGAAATGGCAGAAACAGTAATAATAGAGGCAAACTCAGTGCCCTAAGTTTTAAATTTTGTCCTTTAGGATGACAAAAAAGTTCAGTTTTTAAATGTAGACGCCCATTATTAAATTCTTTGGGCTAATCAACTGGTTTTAAAAGTTCTTAAAGTAGAACAAGAACGAACAGCCCAGCAAATGGATTTGTTTAGTCCAGCACTGTGAAAAACTTGGGGGTTATTACTAAAAGCAAAAACAATTTTATTTTTAACACAAAATTTAACACTTTTTTCTAAACGTTAAAGTTTAACATTTCCCATTTTTTTCACCAAATTGCATTTTCTTCATTTAAATTAAGCAAAGTTTGGGCTCTGTTAGGGTTTTTTAAAAGGCTCGATTTTTTGATTAGGTTGGTTAGGTTGCTAGGTTAGATTCGATTAAGTTGATTAGGTTAGGTTCCATTAACCCCGAATAAGGGAAGAGAAAAACATACCCCTGAGTTGGCAACGAGGTTTCCCAGGGAAAAAAAAAAAAAAAACGCTCAGATTTGAGCATTTACTATCTCTTAGTGTGAGAATGAAATGGGGAAAGGGAGGAGGCTCGCTTCACCTTGAGTGAACAGCAGGGGTGAGTGAGGAGAGGACTCTGGCTTCACCTGTCGAGTGATCACAGGGTAATGAGTGTGGTGGGTAAATATAGAACATTCATCATTCTTTGGACAACCTTTTTGAAAAACCCCGGGGAAAAAATGCTCTGTTGTTGCGGGCGCTAGCCCAAATTGGTCGTGCGGCTTGTTGCTCTCCCCTCAGCCACACTCCTTGTTTATCATCACTCTCACCCTGGCCTGAGAGGGATGAAAGGAAGTTGTGTGTTGTGTGTGTGTGTGTATTCAATATATGAGGTTTTAAAAGGGTCGAGTCAATCTCCCGGCCCTGTGTGGGCTATAGTAGATTCCATTAACAATTAAGGAACATTTTACAGCCTTTTTGTTTCTTCGTAACAAAAATTTTTTTAGTTATTGCATGTATTTTGGTCAGGTTTTTATTTTTTTTTACTTAAATACACTTTTTGACGCGGACCCATAAAACTGGCGTCATTAAAAGTGTACATTTTCCCCGTATTTTAGTGCCGTCTGAGGAACTTGGGGGGTGAGTCAGTTACTGGGCGAGTTGTTAAATCCTCATTGTGATCTGATCACGTTCCCTTTTCCTTTTTAAAATTTACCATTTTTTGTCAGTTTTTTACTTTTTTCTTCCCTTCATGGAACTTATTTAGTGTAAAACCTATCCTTGTCTCCCTCTATTTAGGGGTTTTCAGTCCATTTTTTTTTATATTTTGCAAGAATATTTTTATCATCCCTAAACAGTCCTTGTGGACCCCGTTGTCATATTTCCCCATGAAAAATATTGCTTTTCTCCTTATCGTGTTTACATTTTCCCTTAAACAGTTTTATATTATATCCTGTGTTTTTTAGTTCAGAAAGGATCTCGTGCGAACTCTTTCGAAAATTTTTTTAAATTAAATAAATTAACACCTTAGCCCATTTCTTCCAAGAAAATTTATTTTTAAAGTGAATATCAGCTTAGCAAGATGCATTAACAGTTTTGATCAAAAACGAACTGTTAATGATTTATATTTTTTTAATATTCTAGTTTTATCCACTTCTCACTCACGGTTTTTTTTGCAGTTCTTACAGATTTTTCAGTGTTTTGGGATTTCCTATTCCAACGTCAGGTTTTAGATAAAATCTAATACTCGAAGTCATTTTACGCTTAATTCCCATGCCAGGATTTTTATCCTGTTAGTTTCCTTTTCTTAATACGTTTTTTTTCTTTCTAAGGTTCCCGTTCAATAGCTGTTTGGGTGTTCACTGCCACTTTAAAGTGTCTTCTGCTGAAATACCTTGAAAAAATTTGTTTAGTTTTCAATCAATTCCTCCTAAACCCCGATTTTGTCAGTTTTATTCTTCAATCTAGTTTTTCTTATTTTGAGTCTGCTTATCCCAAAAAATTAATGTGCGAAAATTGTTTCAGTTTGAACTTTCTTACATGTCCTTCCAAGTTTTTTTCTTCCCCTATTTTAATTCGTATATACCTTTCCAGTTTTTTGATTCTGGAAGTTTTTGGGTTGGCGTGTTTTTTTCCATTGTTTTAAGTTCTTTCTTTTCCTGTTTTCCTCATCTTCCCTTAAACCTTTTTTATATTATTTTGTTTGTTTTGTGGAGATGAGCTTCATCTCTTGGGGCCGGCCTCACAATCCCTTAGTGGCCCTTGATCATTATTCTTTGGGGTTTTAGTTGTATTAGTTTTTTAATCAAGCTTGAAGTCGAACTCCCCTCACTTCATACTCTTTCAGTGAAAAAGTTTCTTTAAAACAGGAACACAAAAAGTTCCATGTAGGGTCCCCCACTTTGGTTTTTCTTTCAAGTCTGCTTTCCCCTTTCACTTGCAGTAAAAAGCACCCGGTTTTACTCGACTGTTGGGGTCGCAGCCCTTGGGGAAAAATTTTCAAATGTACATGTATTAGAAAAATTTTTTTGAGAAAACCCCAATACTCCCTTTGTCAATATTTTCAATTTACCTCTCTATGTCGTGATCTTATCCCCCTGTTCTTCCCTCTGACAGTTTATGCCCGACTAGTCCTCTATGACCGTGTGTCGTGACTTTCAGCTATTACCCGTTTGGTGGAAAAAAACTCTGACATGGGATTTTTGGTTGCAATAACTTATAAATGGGAGAAACATTACAGGACATTAATTCACGGATTCAGGAACATATATGCACTTGGTACAAACACACACACACACACACACTCACACACCGCTAAATACACGTCCACATCATGACCTGGAACAACGACAAGTTAATAACTAAAGAGGAAGACATTAAAAGAAAATACTTAAAAGTTTGTGTAATGAAAATAATTGACATTATAAAAGAGTCATGGGGTATCTAGCATCACTTCTGTATCTCACAAAACTACCACTGGCTGGCATTAAGCTACTTAAGTCGACGCACCCAGGTGTAAATCTTTTTTCCTATATCATCCAGACCGGTCCTCCCTCACCTCACTATGCTACCTTACCTCATCATGAAGCCTGGTCCTCCCTCCCCCCCTACCAAATACATTCCCAGTCCTCCTCCCCTCCGAAGAGTTAAAACTCACTCAAAATGGTCAGGCGACTTAACTTTTTTTTTTCACCCCTCTCTTACCCCAGTTGTTCCCCTTCCAGTTCTAGCTAACCCACTTAAGGACCTGAAAAAAAGTTTGCTACTATCAATGCATATTTGCTACTATTATTTTACACATTTTATACTAATATTGTAACCAAAACTAATGTAATTCCATTAGACGCAGTCCAGACTATATCCATAATTCGTTCCGAGTCACAGGCTGTAGGTGGAAGAATGAAGGGGGCTGTAGGCCTGTTTGCTGGGCTTAAGGCCTATCGACTAAACGAGGGTCATTAGGGGAGCGGTATTCATCAACTGATCCTGATCTACCAAGTTGTGGTGCATACGATGGACTGCAGGTACTGAGCACTACCACCTTGATCGATCAGGCCAGCAACCAGGAGGCCTGGTCTGGGACTGAGCCGCAGGGGCGGTGACTTCCGGAAGCGACTCCAGGTACACACAGAAATTAGCTCTTAAGGTAGCTGAAAACTGAGAGCTCCATTGTTAGTACTAGTGAGGATAGGAATGAGACAGGTAAACATGCACCAACAGAGAATACAGTCACAGAAACCCAAGGCAAACGGAAACCAAGCCTGTGCACATACTATGCACATGGTATCTGCAGACATGGGAAATCTGGAAAAACAAATGGGACGTGCAACTATGACCACCCTAGAAAATGCCGTGCCCATATGACAACAGGAAAATGCAAACTCACTTCCTGTAAGCTTTTTCACCCTGAAATGTGTCCCTCTTCAGTACAGGAAAGACTGTGCTATAACTTGAATTGCCAGGCACACCATCTAAAGGGGACAAAAAGATACAAAACATCCAGGCCATGGGAAAACCTGGGTAGCCACAGCCACTCAAGAGGGAGAGGCTTTTTAGTGCCAGGAAGGAAAAAAAAAAAAAACTGGCAGGAAATGGCGGAAATCGTACCCCAAATCCAGTCATTTCTGGAGTGGAACCACAGTCGATGGCCTCCACTCCAAACCAACAGATACAGATACTAGTGCCGGAAAAAAAAGTCCCCCCCAGTACCACCAATACCACCAGGCAGATGACATTCTTCTTTGCAAATATACAGGGTCTAAAGCCAGCAACGAACAACAAAATACCTTTCATCCGTGGACTGCTTGCATAGGCAAATGCAATATTTGCGGCTTTTACAGAGACCCACATAAAGGATCACTTGGACAACGAAATATGGATCCCAGGTTACAACCTATACAGATGTGACAGAGTGAACAGGCAAAAGGAGGAGGGTTGGCCTGTATATCGCAGAGTCACTTGTTTGCACAGAACTACTTAATGCCTCAAATGATGTAGTGGAAGTTTTAGCAGTAAAGATCGAGAACCAAAACCTAGTCATTGTGGTAGTCTAAAAGCCTCCAGATGCAACGTCCCAGCAATTCCAGGAACAGCTGTCAAAAATTGACCACTGTCTGGAAAATCTGCCAGCTCCTGCCCCAAACATCTTGCTCCTGGGGGATTTCAACTTGAGACACCTAAAATGGAGGAATATAGCAAATAATGTTGTTGCAGTGATAACACCAGGAGGCAGCTCTGACGAGAACTCACATACAAACGAGCTTTTAAATCTCTGCACAAAATAGAGCCTACTAGACTGGAGAATACACTAGGCCTCATCTTCACTAACAATGATGATCTGATACGAAATGTCACCATATCAAAAACAATATACTCAGATCACAACATAATCGAGGTTCAGACATGTATGCGCGGAGCCCCAGACCGACAAAATGAGATTAGTCACGAGGGAGCCTTCACCAAATTCAACTTCAATAACAAGAACATAAAGTGGGACCAAGTAAATCAAGTCCTAAACGATATAAGCTAGGAAGATATACTAAGCAACACAGACCCCAACTTATGCCTAGAACAGATTAACTCGGTGGCACTCGATGTTTGCTCAAGGCTTATTCCTTTAAGAAAACGGAGTAGATGTAAAATAGAAAGAGACAGGCGCTCCCTTTACAGGCGACGGAAAAGAATAACAGAGCGGCTAAAAGATACCAATATATCTGAAATGCGTGGGGAGTCACTGGTCAGAGAAACAGCAAACATCGAACTTAGGCTAAAGGAATCTTATAGGAGTCAGGAATCGTAAGAAGAACTAAAAGCCATAAATGAAATCGAAAGAAACCCAAAGTATTTCTTTTCTTATGCCAAATCGAAGTCGAGAACAACATCCAGTATTGGGCCCCTACTTAAACAAGATGGGTCCTATACAGATGACAGCAAGGAAATGAGTGAGCTACTCAAGTCCCAATATGACTTAGTTTTTAGCAAGCCGCTAACCAGACTGAGAGTCGAAGATCAAAATGATTTTTTTATGAGAGAGCCACAGAATTTGGTTAACACAAGCCTATCTGATATTATCCTGACACCAAATGACTTCGAACAGGCGATAAATGACATGCCCAAGCACTCTGCCCCAGGGCCAGACTCATGGAACTCCGTGATCAAGAACTCCAAGAAGCCCCTATCACGAGCTTTTACCATCCTATGGAGAGGGAGCATGGACACGGGGGTCGTCCCACAGTTACTAAAAACAACAGACATAGCCCCACTCCACAAAGGGGGCAGTAAAGCAATAGCAAAGAACTACAGACCGATAGCACTAACATCCTATATCATAAAAATCTTTGAAAGGGTTCTAAGAAGCAGGATCACCACCCATCTAGATACCCATCAATTACACAACCCAGGGCAACATGGGTTTAGAGCAGGTCGCTCCTGTCTGTCCCAGCTACTGGATCACTACAACAAGGTCCTAGATGCACTAGAAGACAAAAAGAATGCAGATGTAATATATACAGACTTTGCAAAAGCCTTCGACAAGTGTGACCATGGCGTAATAGCGCACAAAATGCGTGCTAAAGGAATAACAGGAAAAGTCGGTCGATGGATCTATAATTTCCTCACTAACAGAACACAGAGAGTAGTCGTCAACAGAGTAAAGTCCGAGGCAGCTACGGTGAAAAGCTCTGTTCCACAAGGCACAGTACTCGCTCCCATCTTGTTCCTCATCCTTATATCCGACATAGACAAGGATGTCAGCCACAGCACCGTGTCTTCCTTTGCAGATGACACCCGAATCTGCATGACAGTGTCTTCCATTGCAGACACTGCAAAGCTCCAGGCAGACATCAACCAAATCTTTCAGTGGGCTGCAGAAAACAATATGAAGTTCAACGATGAGAAATTTCAATTACTCAGATATGGTAAACATGAGGAAATTAAATCTTCATCAGAGTACAAAACAAATTCTGGCCACAAAATAGAGCGAAACACCAACGTCAAAGACCTGGGAGTGATCATGTCGGAGGATCTCACCTTCAAGGACCATAACATTGTATCAATCGCATCTGCTAGAAAAATGACAGGATGGATAATGAGAACCTTCAAAACTAGGGAGGCCAAGCCCATGATGACACTCTTCAGGTCACTTGTTCTATCTAGGCTGGAATATTGCTGCACACTAACAGCACCTTTCAAGGCAGGTGAAATTGCCGACCTAGTAAATGTACAGAGAACTTTCACGGCGCGCATAACGGAGATAAAACACCTCAATTATTGGGAGCGCTTGAGGTTCCTAAACCTGTATTCCCTGGAACGCAGGAGGGAGAGATACATGATTATATACACCTGGAAAATCCTAGAGGGACTAGTACCGAACTTGCACACGAAAATCACCCACTACGAAAGCAAAAGACTTGGCAGACGATGCACCATCCCCCCAATGAAAAGCAGGGGTGTCACTAGCACGTTAAGAGACCATACAATAAGTGTCAGGGGCCCGAGACTGTTCAACTGCCTCCCAGCACACATAAGGGGGATTACCAACAGACCCCTGGCAGTCTTCAAGCTGGCACTGGACAAGCACCTAAAGTCAGTTCCGGATCAGCCGGGCTGTGGCTCGTATGTTGGTTTGCGTGCAGCCAGCAGCAACAGCCTGGTTGATCAGGCTCTGATCCACCAGGAGGCCTGGTCTCAGACCGGGCCGCGGGGCCGTTGACCCCCGGAACTCTCTCCAGGTAAACTCCAGGTAAACAGTGAAGTACAAAGGAATACAGTTATTACAGTGCAACATGCCAAAGCTCCTTGTATGCAGAGCATTATGGGCAGGCTTAAAATTAACTTAAGATTAACTAAGCAATAATATATTCAGTGGTAAAAACATTATTGTAAACAGATAACAATTTAGCACAAATGAGTATTACAAAGACAGGTCATATGGTCATTTACTGTGTTGCTGAGCATTCAGTAAAATGGAGTATTCTGTTAGGTAATGTAATTAAAAAATAAAGTTTGATTGGGTCACAGGTTAGACATGAGATACAATAATGAGAAACATTTACGAGATACAATTTATGAGATACGATTATTCAGTATTTATTTAGTTGTGGGTGAGTAAGTGATTTTTGAGAAGAGACTTGAATTTATAAACAGACAGTGTTTCTTTTATATTCACAGGTAATGAATTCCAGATTTTAGGGCCTTTTATGTGCATTGAGTTTTTGCATAGTGTGAGATGGACACGAGGAACATCAAAGAGTGATCTGTGCCTTGTGTTATGGTCATGTGTTCTGTTGAGGTTGGTAAGGAGACGTTTTAGGGAAGGGTTTATATCAGAATTAAGTGTTCTATGAATGTAGTAGGTGCAGTAAGAAGTATGGATGTTTCGTATGGTGAGTAGGTTTAGAGTTTTGAATATTGGTGGAGTGTGCTGCCTGTAGTGGGAATTTGCTATCATTCTGACTGCAGCCTTTTGTTGGGTAATTAATGGTCTGAGATGGTTTATTGTTGTTGAGCCCCATGCACAAATTCCATAGGTGAGATAGGGGTAAATAAGTGAGTGATATAGGGCCAGGAGGGCTGACTGTGGAACATAGCACCGTATCTTCGATAGTATGCCTCCAGTCTTGGAAATTTTTTGGGAAATTTGTTGTATATGTGTTTGAAATTTGAGTCTATTATCAAGGTGGATTCCTAAGAATTTTCCCTCTGTGAGTTTTGTGATAGGTGATCCGTTTACCATTATGTTAAGAGGGACGTCTGTAGCTCTGTTACCAAACTGAATGAAGTAGGTTTTGTCAATGTTTGGAGTAAGTTTGTTAGTACTCATCCAGGTAGATATTTTCTGTAATTCGGTATTTACAGTATTGGCTAGCGTGACTGGGCTCGGGTGAGAGAAGACGTATGTATTGTCATCTGCAAATAGTGTGGGTTTGAGTAGTTGCGATGCATTTGGTAGGTCATTTATGTGTATGAGAAAGAGAAGAGGGCCAAGGACACTTCCCTGTGGGACACCAACTGTAATTGGCTGTGCTGAAGAGTTTGCCCCGTTTGTGTACACATATTGGCTTCTGTTGCTGAGGTAAGACTTTAGGTAGTTGAGGGAGTGCCCTCTTATACCATAGTGCGACAATTTTACGTGGAGCAAGTCATGGTCAACTGTATCAAAAGCTTTACGTAAGTCAATGAAGATCCCCAGTGGGACTTCTTTTTTCTCTATTGCAGTGTATATGTGTTCTAGCATGTGTATAATAGCATCATTAGTATTTTTATTAGGCCTGAACCCAAACTGACAGGGGTTGAGTATGTTGTGGGAGATGAGGTAGGAATAGATTCGCTTATGAATTAATTTTTCGAAGATTTTAGAGAGAGGGTGTAAGTTGGATATTGGCCTATAGTTATTCAAGTCTGTTTGGTCTCCTCCTTTATGGATCGGGTGACCCTTGCTATTTTGAGAACTGTAGGGAAGGTAGAGGATTCTATGGATTTGTTAAAGAGTGTTGCAATGATTGGTGATAGTACTTGTGACGCTTTTTTTGTATATAAAGGGTGGTAAGGTATTTAAATCTCCTGTCTTGTTTTTTAGTGTGTTGATAATAAGGGAGACTTCAGCAGGGTTAGTCGGAGCTAGGAACAGTGTGTTCGGGTATTTTGCCAGTGAGGGAGCTTTGGGGTGGGGTATCTGACTTGGTTTTTATTGGCAAGGATTTTTCCTATAGTGAAGAAGAAATTATTGACCTGTTTGCTGTTCAGTAGGTGGGGTTGGGTTCCTCTGGTTAGGGTTAATTCAATTTTTGCTATTTCGTGATATTTTTTTGTTCATAAATTTCTGATAGGGTTTTCCAGGTTTTTTTTATATCACCTCGTAAGTTGGATAATCTGTTCTCATAATACAATTTTTTAGCCCTTCTTATCAGGCTGGTTAGGATTGACGAGTAACGTTTTGTTTGGTCCCTGGTTATGTGACCCATTCTGTACTGTTTTTCGTACAGCTGCTTTGTATTTATGGATCTGAGGATGCTGAGTGTTAGCCAGGGACTGTTCAGTCTCTTAGCTGTCATCTGTTTAGTTTTTGGGGGGCAGTGCTTGTTGTAAAGGTATTGGGTCTTTTTTAAAAAATTATTAATACATTCGTCAATATCTCTATAGATTTCTAGTTCAGTGTGCCAGTCAATGTTTGTCACTGCTGCTGTGAAGTTATTAATGGCTGACTCATTGTGAAGTCTGAAAGTGACTTTAGTAGTGTCTTGGGGTAATTTGCCAAGGTTTGTGATGAGGAAGGTAGGGTAGTGATCTGTGGTATTATCTGTGATTATGCCTGATTTTAAAGGGGATATGGTGTTGGTCCAGATGTGGTCTAGTAGGGAAACACTAGTCTCTGTCTCTGCCTTTTATTATTAATTTTGGCATCTTTATTGTACTTCTAGGTTATCTATCGTGTTTATGATATCAAGTTGAAATATATGTGATAGATAGATAACTTTTATTACTAATATTAGTATAATTACACAACACTAGTATCCAACTATAAGATGATTTATCAGATACTGAATGCTCCTTCTGTTGGCCCCTCCCTCTCTCTCCTATAGCTCCTCCCACTTCAGGCCCCTCTTATAATACGCTTGATTTCTGTTTTGAATTTTTATTCACACAAGAAATAGAAGATTTACTGTTATGCAGACTACTGCATTATTGTAAAAATGTATAAATAATATCAGCGCATTTGTGAAAGCACATTAGACCCACCAGTTGGCTTGTATTGGACACGTGACGTGATGTGTTTACTCGTGAACATCAGCAAAAGTCGAACATTTACACTGCTTTGAGCTCAATTTCAAAGTACTTTTAGTCTGTAAACAATTCCAGATCATCTCTATTTCTGACCAAGAAAACGAAAATACAACTATAAAACCATACGAAAATATACCACAAAGTTGCTGTAAGTGTATTTTTTGTGGGTCTCAAAAGGATTCATCTAATTTACATTATTCTTTATGGGAAAAATTTGTTCAGTACTCGAACAGATCGGCACTCGAGTAGCCTTCTGGAACGAATTAAGTTCGAGTACCGAGGTTCCACTGTGTTGGAATACTTGAGCCAAAGGAGGCTTTTCTTTAAATCCTCAATTCAATTAGTTGTATTTCAATAAGAGTAAAAAAAAGGGCTTTTTTATTTAACACGATCCTTTTAGTGGTAGGATAGCAGCCCTTAACCTGTAAATTCACATAAAAAAATGCTTAAAAGTGCATGCTACCTATTCACACGTCAAAAATACTTTAAGCCCAACAACAGGGACTAAAGTAAAATCCGAGCCTATATAACTAGACATACACCTCACAGCGTATATGTTCTGCGGGCGATGTAGGGATCATAACCCACCTGTAGTGGTGGAGGACGAGCTTTGGGGCGTGTTGGTTGTAGTGTGTCACTTCCACCGTCATCTCCTGCTTGATGACTTTACCGGACATGAGTGCTACAACGATGACACGGTACTCCTGGCCTGCTCCGAGCTCCAGGTACCTGCAGGGCGAGAAGACATCCAAGCCTCATCAGTACACTGTTTACCAAGACTTTGAACACCTTACTAAAATTAAATTGTTCATAATGTAGAAACACTTCAATTATCAAACTCTCATTTACATGGTGTACAACAATTCATTCGACTTATAAAGAGATAAAAAATATGTTATGTGGAAAAAATTTTGGATTTTCCTAAATTCAGCATGTGTAAATTTGAATAATACAATACTTGTGTAATAAAATATGATGCTGATTTGACCCTTTCAAGAAATTTTAATTAAAGGGGAGTGTGGAAGAGCCAGTAGGGACACTGGGGAGGGAGACGCCATATTGAATTTAGTGCTGCTGTATAGCCCTTGTGGCTTAGCGCTTCTTTTTTATTATAATAATAATGAATTTAGTGTGTGTGCACTGGTTGTTACAATCGTCTAATAATCCGGCATCATCGAGGCCATAATGGGTTTGTAATAGGAACCCACATTAATGTCCCCTCCTGAAGAACTGGGACAGGAAATTTACGGGACCTCAAGAATTGTGTTACCTGGAGTTTACCTGGAGAGAGTTCCGGGGGTCAACGCCCCCGCGGCCCGGTCTGTGACCAGGCTTCCTGGTGGATCAGAGCCTGATCAACCAGGCTGTTGCTGCTGGCTGCACGCAAACCAACGTACGAGCCACAGCCCGGCTGGTCAGGAACCGACTTTAGGTGCTTGTCCAGTGCCAGCTTGAAGACTGCCAGGGGTCTGTTGGTAATCCCCCTTATGTATGCTGGGAGACAGTTGAACAGTCTCGGGCCCCTGACACTTTTTGTATGGTCTCTTAACGTGCTAGTGACACCCCTGCTTTTCATTGGGGGGATGTTGCATCGCCTGCCAAGTCTTTTGCTTTCGTAGTGAGTGATTTTCGTGTGCAAGTTCGGTACTAGTCCCTCTAGGATTTTCCAGGTGTATATAATCATGTATCTCTCCCGCCTGCGTTCCAGGGAATACAGGTTCAGGAACCTCAAGCGCTCCCAGTAATTGAGGTGTTTTATCTCCGTTATGCGCGCCGTGAAGGTTCTCTGTACATTTTCTAGGTCAGCAATTTCACCTGCCTTGAAAGGTGCTGTTAGTGTGCAGCAATATTCCAGCCTAGATAGAACAAGTGACCTGAAGAGTGTCATCATGGGCTTGGCCTCCCTAGTTTTGAAGGTTCTCATTATCCATCCTGTCATTTTTCTAGCAGATGCGATTGATACAATGTTATGGTCCTTGAAGGTGAGATCCTCCGACATGATCACTCCCAGGTCTTTGACGTTGGTGTTTCGCTCTATTTTGTGGCCAGAATTTGTTTTGTACTCTGATGAAGATTTAATTTCCTCGTATTTACCATATCTTAGTAATTGAAATTTCTCATCGTTGAACTTCATATTGTTTTCTGCAGCCCACTGAGAGATTCGGTTGATGTCCGCCTGGAGCCTTGCAGTGTGTGTGGATGGTGGAAAATAAATGCGGACATCACTCATCACTAGCTGCCAGTGTAGGGTCTAGGTGTTAGGCATCGTGGTGTGATCCATCTACAGTAATTAAATGGTAAGTGTTAATACCAGTTATATTTGTTGTGCCCAGCATGCTTAATCCTATACAGTCCACACAAATTTAATTACCAGAGTAGCTGGTTTTAATATAATTATTAATTTAATGTCAGGTCTAGCTTTTTGTAAGAGTGGTGAAAAAGTGTGCACTCGAAGGAGTCACAGTTCAGCGACCCACTGTGACTAAGTCCCACTTATACCTCACTTAAATTACTTGTAGGTAATAATTCAGGTAATGTCCTGTAAACCTCCTGCAGGTGATTTGCTCATAATAATAATAATTTTCACGTTATATGACAAGGAATGACTGTAAAACGCTAACTGACATTGTGCAAAATTACCACAGTAAAAAAACACAAGAACATGAAAGCCTGAGCGCCTTCATATGTTCACACACTTCAGATGGACTAGAAAGAAAAAACAGCAACACACATATGGGTCAAGATGAGGTGCTTGAATATCGTGCTAAGGATTAGTTTATCATGTTAACTTATCCTTAAGCACCTCATTCTTAACCTATATATGTGCTCTTTGTTTTTATTTTAGTCTATCTGAACAAGTGTTAACACAAAACCACCCAGTTTCTTCTTTTTCATATAAGTGGTAGTTTTCTAAATATGTTATTTAAGTGGCAGCAGTACTGACTTTTATACGTAATAAAGTGTTTGAGAGAGCTGTGCTAATTAAGCCGTACATTGAATGCTTCCTTAACTGGTAGATATGTTCTATATTTTGTGAATTAACAGTAAGAAAATATTTAATTTGTAACTCAAACTAATTTAGAAAATTCAACAAACTATGCTGAAGTTAAAGTAATTTAACCTGAATTCAGTGTTATTTTTACATCAACGAAACCATTTTCGTGATAATGCGAATGATTTCAGATATATTATTACAAAAATGAATTTACACTCTGGCAAAATTATCATTATTTTCATAATTATTAGTAGTACATATATGTGGAGCGCTACACCCTTAGGGAGGGCCACATCGGGGGAGGTAACGTTTAAGCTCGATCTAGGGAAGGGAAGGTCTAATTCCTTGGATCAAGAGCAGCGTCAAGGAACCCTCCACTGAGGGGCAGGATATGTTTCATGAGCTAAACTGGCAAGCTATGTTTACAAACACCACATAAACACTTACATGTTGACACCTTCAAGAATAACAGTTGAAGACCTGACCATCATCCTTTACTACTACATATTCCTAAAGCATAAAAAAAAAATACTCTGAATCTTAACCCAGTGATTTATTCAATAATCTATGAAAGGTCTTCATCGAAAGATAGTTAGATGGGACAAAGTAATAAAATGAATCTACCGTCCAATAACTGTTTTGAGGTGGGTGCTACTTCAGGACTAAAATTCTACGACGCTTGAAATGTGAAGTGGTACAATTACTATCGGGGAGAAAGACACTGATAGAAGAGGATCCTTTTATTACAACGTTAATCCCCACTTGTCGTCTTTGGCCATTGTCTACCTACCATTACTATCATTAGCTTGGCGAAGAGTTTCTAGCAGTCTAACCTAAAATATGCCTTCTTAGCTTCTAAGAAACTCAGATGCACTGGAAACGCCTCTTCTTGTGTAAATCAATGACTTTTCATAGAGCCAGGATAAACATCTCACCAAGACACTTTTTGAAATAAAACTGATAATATACAAGCTGTAAGCAGGGCCGGATTAAGAAGTCTCCGGGCCCTAGGCTATTCAGATTGGCGGGGCCCCTTTGAGTTACGGGTAAGCGAAGCGACCCCTTCCAGCTTGGGGGTGGGGGGGGGGGGGGTTCGGTGTGAGCCTGTTTAAGGTCTAATTAAATACATTCTGGCTATTTAGATTAAATTTAATAGGGAAAGTACATCAAGACAACCAAAACCATTTACCAACAGCCATTATAACTATCTTGTTAAATCATGCATTTTAAAGAGAATAAACTCAAGACAGCATAGTATTACTAGATTAGGCTATTAAAGTAGTGACATCATGTACCTATTATATTCAGCATAACCACTACAGCACAATTATTCCCTTTATAAATCACTGACCATTATTGTTATCATTGCATCATGCATAAGACTATCAAATCATATAAACTACAGAAAATTGGAGAGGAATCTCCCATACTCACCCATTAGCGGGAAAACACAGCTGTTCTGATGTAAACAAAGGCGTGTTGAGTGTTGCCATCTATGGTTAGGTTTATTTATTTTTATTTTATTTTATTTCATTATTTATTTTTGTTTTGATTAATTTTTAAAAATCAATTTTACTCTCCAAACACTTGAACTTTTTAGGTAGGGACCCCTTTGCACTTGCACCATGTGCACAGTCTTGGATGAGCCCCTGAACCCCTTGGACCACGGGGCCCCCAAATGCGCGGGGCCCTAGGCAAATGCCTAGTTTGCCTATGCGGTAATCCGGCCCTGGCTGTAAGAACTCTTAGTTTATCTAATATTACGGTTTCAAAGACTTTTGACTAATGAAAGTCTCGAGTTTTCACATTTTAAAGTGTCCTTTATCTTACTGTTTAAAAAACAGTGCTGTATAGTCCTTGTGGCTTAGCGCTTCTTTTTGATTATAATAATAATATTGTTTAAAAAACAAAGCAAAGTATACATTTAAAAAAAATGAAAATTCGTGTTTTTATAGCATTTTTTTATTTCTGAGTTAGGTGAACACCCTCTAGAAAGGCGTAGAATTAGGGTGGATATGATTGAGGTGTATAAATGGAAAACAGGAATGAATAAAGGGGATGTAAACAGCGTGGTAAAAATATCCAACCTAGACAGGACTCGCAGCAATGGCTTTAAGTTGGAAAAATTTAGATTCAAGAAGGATATAGGAAAACACTGGTTTGGTAATAGAGTTGTGGATGAGTGGAACAAACTCCTGAGTACCGTCATAGAAGTTAAGACGTTGTGTAGTTTTAAAAATAGGTTAGATAAGTAGATGAGTGGGTGTGGGTGGGTGAGTTAGACCTGACTAGCTTGTGCTAGTAGGTCAGATGCCTTGCTCCTTCCTTAAGTGAACGTGACCTGACCTGACTAGGTTAAGGCATTGGCTTAAGCCGGAAGAAGAATTGGACCTGCCTCACATGGGACGGTAGGCCTGCTGCAATGTTCTTATGTTCTTATGGTCTTAAACACTGTCAGCTACAAGTTGCTTATACCATTTAAGGTTTTTATTTATAACTTCCGAACACATTATTCAATTTTCTTCACATTTCAAACCCTGGTTAACTACATAATACACGCCCTTAATAACATTACTAGGAAAACAGGGCATGAGGACCATCTTGAGAATTCGTTCTTATATATATAGTTTTAGGTATCAAATACTGTTGACCCACATAACAATTATTGCAGCATCCTTTAATAATAATGCAACGATCAGCTCTTAAGGGCAGAGAAACTTAACCTGGTTTTAGAGTTCATTTACTTCCACAATGAGAATGAATCACCACTCGAGGAACCTTAGCATGCCAGTTCATATTACCATCACATTTTTTTATTTGTATTTCTTCACAAACTTCCATAAGGTTGGTCATCACCACTCCTCTGTACTAAACTTAAATGTTCGTACCAACCAATGTTCTGAAGACGCTCCTTAAATTTATTCATTGCATTACCTTTTCTTAGCTCATTATTTTGTGTATGTAAGTTAAGACACATGTGCAACATCTGGATATCTTTATTGTAGACGTTTCGCCATCCAGTTGCTTTATCAAGTGCAGCATATGGCCGGAGAAGTAGTTTATATACTGCTTCGACTCACCTGACTACAGTATGTAAGCCACTTCTCCGGCCATACGGTGCACTGAACACATCGATTCCAGGCTGAGGGACTGATTATCTCAAATTCCTCCTCCCCTTACCCATTTCTACTTTGTATTGGACTGATGAAGCCACTGCGTGGCGAAACGTTTCTTTAATAAAGATTCCCATATGTTTAGCATAAGTGTCTCGGTCTCCACCTTTCAACCCCACACAGTGAACTAGCGTTCGTCGTCCATCTGTGTATTTACTCGTATACTTTACGTACAACTTTACTGAAGAAACATACAATGAGATGAATTGGATGACATTTTGTAGGAAGAAAGTCGAGTGCCTGAAGCTTCCGTAATCAGTCTGAGTGTTCACTTTTTTTTATTTGGCGAAAGCTTACAATATTTAACAAAAATATGTTGTATGTAAATAGAGGGAAGGAGAAAGAGCTAAGGAAGACCTTGAAGAGAATGGTTGTAGTGTAGTTGAAAACATGATGATATGAGTGTGAGGTCTCCAAACGCTGTTTAGACTTTTCATTATTGGGTACCTAAGCCATTAGTGATGTATAAGTGTGAAACATAGGTGTGAAACTTTTAATAAGATGTTAGCGGAAAGATATAATTTTCCAAGATCTTCCTGTAAATTAGAAAATCTAAACATAATGAGGAATGGTTTTTAAACCAATCGAAAAATATTTCAATCCCCTATAGAAAAAATAGAGTAATCCCTCCCAATGTATATATCTTGTACAACATTTCACTCACGAGGGGCTTCTATCGTCATTTATGCCTTACCTCTGCATACAGTGAATGACAATATAACAAAAATATTTGAAACACAGAGGGGCTGAAAGAGTAAAGAACGATGAATGAGTAAAAAATGATATCAAACACCGACACTTATGTCAGTAAAACACATACGCAGTACCAGAACAATCTGTGTGCCATTTAATACTGGTTCACTTGTAGCGACATCCCCAAGATCTTCCAGGGAGGATAATCTACTTCGTTAGTGCACTCACTCAAGACCCCGGGGTGCTACGCTACCTCGTATGATCCTGTTACTCTCTTGTCACCATCCAACAGCATCGCTATTTTATTTTTTCACTTCCTCTTCAGATTATTACAGTGTTCTACAATTTAACCATATGCTATCTGATGTAATATGTGCAGCATGCAAGATGTCCTGTGTCATAAACACACTCTAGAACTATATATATTCTTATATAAATATACAGTACGCATATACAACACTAGGTACCAACACTTATATGGGTGTGAAGCATGTGTTGTGAATACTGCAGCGAGGTGGAAGAGGCTGAAGGCAGTGGAGATATCGTGTCTAAGAGCAATGTGTGGTGTGAATATCATGCAGAGAATTCGTAGTGTGGAAATTAGGAGGTGTGGAGTTACAAAAAGTGACATTCATAGGGCAGAAGAGGGGTTATTGAGATGGTTTGGTCATTTAGAGAAGATGGAGAAAAACTGAATGACTTGGAAGGTGTATAAGTCTATAGTGGAGGGAAGGAGGGGTAGGGGTTGTCCAAGGAAAGGATGGAGAAAAGGGGTAAAAGAAATTTTGTGTGCAAAGGGCCTGGACATGCAGCTGGCATGTGTGAGAGTGTTAGGAGTGAATGGAGACGAATGGTTTTTGGGCCCTGAAGAGCTGTTGGATTGTGAGCAGGGTAATATTTTATGAAGAGATTCAGGGAAACCGGTTAGCCGGACTTGAGTCCTGGAGGTGCGAAGTACAATGCCTGCACTTTAAAGGAGGTGTTTGGGATACTGGCTCTTTGGAGTGACATCTAAACTGTTATATCTGGTCGCCTCTACAAAGACAGTGATTATGTGTGAATGATGGTGAAAGTGTTTCATTTTTGGGTCACCCTGCCTCGGTGGGAGACGGCTGACGTGTTGAAAAAAAAATAGTATTTATTTATTGTTTTAATTATTTATCTGTTAGGTATCCACACAGGGATACCTTGAAGAGGCTGCTTGGGTTTTTTTCCCTTTTCTTTTTTCTTTTCTTCCTCCATCTCTTCGATTTTATTTTGCTCATAGCTCGAGAACGCCATATCCAATCGGCTTCGAATTTTCAAAACTTGTGTACGGTAATGTGGATCAAGTTCTTGGAACAAAAATTTGATCCACACTGTGCATAAATAAAAACATAAGAAAGAAGGAACACTGCAGTAGGCCTACTGGCCCATGCTTAAACCAATAACCCAACTAGTCAGGTCAGGTCAGGTCAGGTCACATTCAGTTAAGGAAGGAGCACGGCGTCAGACCTATTAGCACAAGCTAGTCAGGTCCAACTCACACCCACTCATGTATTTTTCAAAGTTATTTTTAAAACTACACAACGTCTTAGCTTCTATGACGGTACTCGGGAGTTCCACTCATCCACAACTCTATTACCAAACCAGTGCTTTCCTATATCCTTCCTGAATCTGAATTTTTCCAACTTAAAACCATTGCTGCGAGTCCTGTCTTGGCTAAATATTTTCAGCACACTATTTACATTCCCTTTATTTATTCCTGTTTCCCATTTATACAACTCAGTCATATCCCCCCTTAACTCTACGCCTTTCTAGAGTGCAGATTAAGAGCCCTCAGTCTGTTTTCATAGGGAAGATTTCTGATACATGGGCTCAACTTTGTCATCCTCCTTTGTACATTTTCCAGTGCATTTATATCCATTCTGTGCAGCATAATCTAAATGAGGCCTAACCAAAGATATGCAGAGTTGAAGAACAATCTGAGGACTCCTCTTATTTATGCTCCTTTATATGAAGCCAAGGATTCTGTTAGCTTTATTGATAACACTTATGCACTCTTGTCTTGGTTTTAGATTACTGTTAACCAGAACTCCCAAATCCTTTTCGCAATCAGTAATATTAAGATCTACATTATTTAGCTTATATGTGGCATGATTATTTTCTTGTCCAATGTTTAGAACTTTGCATATGTCTATATTAAACTGGAGTGCTCTAATGTCCTCATTAGAATGTATTAGTCAACCAACTTTGGTGTCATCAGCAACTTGCTTATGTTGCTATTTATTCCCTCGTCAATGTCGTTTATATAAATTGTGAACAACAAAAGGCCCATCACTGACCCTTATGGAACACCACTCGTGACCCGCCCCCACTCTGGTTTCTCCCCATTGATGCAAACTCTCTGCTGCCTATCTGTCAACCACGCCTCTACCCAGGAAAAAATTTCTCCTATTCCATGTGTCTTAATTTTCCTTAACAGACTCTGATGTGGAACTCTGTTAAAAGCCTTACTGAAATCCATATACACAATATCATATTCATTACCATGATCTACCTCCTCAAATACCTTGGCGAAAAAAAGTTAGTAAATTCGTAATGCAGGAACGCCCCTTTGTAAAATCATGCTGAGATTCATTGATCAATTTATGCCTTTCAAGATGACTACGAATTGCCTCGGCAATTATTGATTCCGTAAATTTTCCCACTATGGAGGTAAGGCTTATTGGTCTATAGTTCGAAGCTAAGGACCTGTCTCCTGCTTTGTAAATACGTATTACATTTCCCATTTTCCACTTATCAGGCACTATGCCAGTTTGTAGTGATATGTTGAAAAGACTAGCCAAAGGTTTGCTAAGCTCCTCCTTACATTCCTTTAAAACCCTTGCAAACAGTTCATCAGGGCCTGGGGATTTGTTCGGTTTTAATTTCTCTGTTTGAGAACCATGTCACTAGTTACCCTAATTGTGCATAGTTTATTATCGTCCTGTTCTACATAATTTATTATTTCTGGAAGTTTGTTAGTATCTTCCTGCGTAAAAACTGAGAGGAAATAAGAATTAAAAATTCACACATTTCTTTATCATTGTCAGTGATCTGACCTGAGTTACTTTTGAGTGGGCCAATCTTGTCCCACTCAATCTTGTCTTGGGTTAATCTTCGAATCCCATGCCACTTTAGCCTCATAATCTCTTTTTGCCTTTCTTGTTCCCTTTTTTATTTCTATCTTTAATTGAATATATTGATTTCATACCTGCCCATCCCTTCTTTTGATATGCATATATATGTCTCTCTTTTGTTTATCCATTTGGGATCATTTTTGGTTGATCTAATTTCCCTACTTGGAACATAAGTTGTCTGGGCAGCTAGAACTACATGTTCTGAAAAATGTCATATTGGCAACCAATACCACCTACCTGACCTATAGTCAGGTCATTCCAATTTAGCCCACCCAGGTAATTTCTTAGTCCCATGAAATCGACCAAGCGGAAGTCTGGGACAGAGACATGTAAACATACTCATATGCATAAAGAGACCCATGCATACATACACAAGAATATACATGCATATATTTTCACACATATACATATGCACCCATACATACATAAGTGTAAAAAATACATGCACGCAGAATATGCACATTCATCTATTTGTGCATGCACACATATACATTTGCACAAATTTATATATGTCTACATGTACACATACATATATACAAATGCACACATACGCAATCGTGTCATTACGATTTCGTGAGTCCCGTGGTATGGTTTGCACACATACACACATATACATGTGCAAAAATATATAAAAATACCAACTTTAAATACCAAGTACACATCTGCTGCATATATACACACACACAAATATATATCACATGTATGTATACATATGAAAGTACTATAGTACCAATTCATATGCACAAACATCCACATATATATATATTATATATATATATATATATATATATATAAAATATATATCATATTTTTATATTTTTGTTACACTGGAATATTACAACCAACCTCCAATATTGTTGCATGCGGTGAGGTAGAGGAGACTGGGCTTATGGAATACGGGGATACCTGTCTCGGATCGCGCAGCGACTGAGAGAGAGAATGCGTACCCACCTATATATTGTTGCAGGGGTCGATTCACAGCTATTTATGTGTCAGGTCAGGTGTAAGGTGGTACTCACCTGGCTGTGGTAATGTTGCCGTGCAGTTCGTCGATAGCGAAGTATGTGAAGTGGCCGTTGTGCTGGTAGTCGTAGAGGAAGTAGCGATGCTTGTTGACGAACTGCTGGTTGTCAGCAGTGTCGTCGTCAACGGCTCTCACCACCGACACGTCAACTCCCGATGGCGCTCCAGCGTACACCCGTGGCGGCCTCGCCGGCACCTCCAGCCGCAGCTCTCCTGCCAGGGACACACATACTCCTTTGAAAACACACATTAATAATAAGAATAATAAAGATTCTGGCTACCACCTAAATATACCAGTTCGGGGATACCTAAAAAATGCGAAATATAAAAAATTCAGACACCAGCTTAAAAGGGTACTTCTTCAAGGGATACCAAAAATTACCGTAGATTTTTTAACACACTGGCCGTCTCTCATTAAGGTAGGATGCTTCCCCACCTCCCCTCCCCTCCCCTCCCCTCCCTTCCCCTCCCCTTCCCTTCCTCAAAAAAAAGGAAACATTCACCATTATTCACTCAATAGCTGTCTTGTCAGGAGTGCGCAAGACATCAAAATTTAATTGACCGTCAGAACTACAACGTCCTCACCTTCCCCCCCCCCCGTCAATCTGCAGAGAGCACGAACTGTAACTCCCAGTGCTAAACCCGTAGGGGTCATGCAGCCCCTGGAGAAAGGAAAAGACTGAAATACAAGAGAGGGAGATTGAAAAAAAAACACAAATATGTGTATATCTCTCAATGTATATTCACTATTTTAAGGATTAAAGTATTCTTGACCGGCGGAGTGCAGGTGATGACGCAGCCCTCACGAACTTCGTATAGTCGATAGGCTTTAAACCCCATTAACCAGCTGCTCACGGATAATAGAGATCATTACATTAAAAATATTATTATAATTATTATAATCATGGGGAGCGCTAAACCTGTAGGATTATACAGCGCATTGGGGGGGGATATGGAAGGTATTCAGACTCAATTCAGGGAACTGGAGCACAGATCCCATTCCCTAGATCAAGAGCCCCTCATCAGCGTCAAGGAACCTCCCTTGAGGGGATATTAACAAGAGAATAGCAGTGGTTAACACTGAAAGTAGTTTGATAACTCAGGTGATGATGAGAAGCTCTAAAGTCTCTCTACATATTTCTCTGGAGGTGAGACACCAGCTGACCTTTGACACAGATAAATGAAAAAAAATATGTACATAACATGTAGTTACTGTGGCTGGTTAGTTAGGGTAAAACGACTGAACGTGGGATATATTAAGGACTCTTTCTCAGTGTACACAAACATTACTAAATATTCACTGTATATACACGAAGTGATACATGCCTCTATGTATATACATTGTAAGATACTACTCATTGTATATAACCTGTAATACTATGGTATTTGTTACATTCGAGAATAGTAAGAGCAGCAAAAGACTATTATATTTGTAGCTTCCTGGATGGTTCTAGCAGTAAACACAGGATTTTTCTCGAAGATTAAGCCATGATTTCCTACGTACAAGCCGAGTTAAAGCCAATGGGTCATTAAATATGCTGTAAACCCGCCTGCGTGCATAATTATGATCATTCAAAAGCTAACACATGCCCCATGTCTCTGACTACAAGAAAAGTGCTCTTTTATTAGTTGAAGACTTGTCTGGTCTCTGCCCATTAACTTCGTGGTGAATTTGAGTACATCTTCCCTGCACGTACTGTTTACGGTCTAGCGCCATGACAGGATAAAGTTACAACGAGCTGTAGAGAGTTGTCTATTATCTTGATGGAAGACCATTTACTATTATATAGATGGTCGAGGCAAGGATATTAAAGCAGACGGCTCTCCTGTGTGTCCTCACTTCATAACTAATACACAATTTATAGATAAAATTTTAGATGGAGAGAGAGAAGGATGCGGGGGAGGGGGGTAAAATAGAAGACAGGTCAATTGAAGAAGTGAGGAGAAATAAAGTTAGAAGACATAAGGTGAAGAAAAATACCAGAAGGCGGGGCAGGAGAATAGGTGGATAAAGTCGATGTCGATCAAGCCACATGTGTACTGAGGATTAAAGCATTTAACAGTGTACTGGAAAAGGCAGGCATCAACAATAACAAAACCAAGACTACGATTTATGTTGCGAATGTTGTGTCCATTGTTAATATTAGGAATACTGTGTAAATGGCTAATTTTAGCAATGTTATGTACGGGATCAATGTTAGTAATATTTTGTACAAGGGCCGCTTAACCGAGAAAGCTTTTAGAAGTTTAGAATTTTTCTCTTTAAACACCGAGAGCTGTTGTGACCTGCTCTACCCACGGTATTATTATTTTTTCCTGAATAAGATATTCATGCAAGTTATCAAGACGACCAACACAACCGCGAGGCTCCGCTGAGCAACCCACAAATTAATGTATGATGCACATAAAATAACTACCAGGTTTCAACTTATACTATTTACAAATAAACTTAGGTCTGTGTATTGGTCGTCTTCGTCACACGAACACAGTGAGATGCCCAGTTGTATGACACTTGGTTGTCTGGTTTGTTTCATCGCATTTTAATTCAGGCTTAACTTAGGTAACCAGCGGCTTCATTAAAAGACCAACTGAAGCAAAGTGTTTTCCTTCCTGAATTGTACCTCAGGCCGGGACACACTCTTTGAGAACTGATGTCATACTTAACAACAGATTTGCTGGACGTAAGGGTTGAACTTATAATGTTGCAACTAAAAACTTTATAAGAATGTCCGTCGTCTTGCTTGCGATGAACCTGAAGAATGGATAGGCACGAACTGTGAGCTTGACAGATACCTCACTTCACATATGCTGCTATGTATGATAATTCTATGTAACTGTATTTGTGTATACCTGAATAAATTTACTTACTTACTTACTTACTTACTTACCTCAGGTAGGCACGCATGAGAATAAGTCAATGGATTGTGTAGATGATCTGTGGTCGGAAAGTCTGGTTGAAGGATCAGCTCATTTTGTGACTCTTAAGAGTTGTGGAAATAAATGGTGTAAATACCGACACAATGGAAATATAAACACATATGCAGTATAATGTGATTCTTTATTGACAACGTTTCGCCCACACAGTGGGCTTTTTCAAGTCACAAACAGATCTGCCTGGAGTGTATGTATGTATAATGTTCGCCAAGACCGTAGCCCTGGCACGGGTCTCAATCTTGCGATGACCTGGAGTGGAAGGTACGCGAGTATTTATAGTCAGGTTCAGAATGCTGGGTCAGGTGGGGAATGCTGCATCTGATGATCTACCGATCAATAAAGGATCACATTATACCTCATATGTGTTTATATTTCCTAAGAGTTGTCACTGGGAAGGAATCCTAACCCATGGCAAACTGTCATTGTACTGAACATATTGGCACAATTATATGAAAAAAATATATATATATAAAATTACGTTTTTAGCCTTGCTTCTGTGGCTGCAGCTGTGTGCGGTAGTAAACAGGTGGTGGAGGATGCTGTTGAAAAGTTCTCAGCCGGGTACATTACTTCTCACTTCCAAGGTTATGTGGCTGCTGAAAAGATCCTCCACACAAATGAAAAAAAATAATCTTGCCTTAGGGTAAAGTGCCGAAAGATATAACACATGACACTAAACCAGTGATAATCCAGCTCCAGTGGCTCACATACTGTGTCCGTGGTTCGATCCCCGACACGGTTGAGAACGTTAGGCATATTTCTTTACATCTGTTGTTTCTGTTCACCTAGCAATAAGTAGGTACATATCTGGGTGTTAGTTGACTGTTGTTGGTGGTATCCTGGGGAAAGGTGGTATACCTTCCTCAGCTTATGCGGAGGAAAAATAACAGCTCTTAGCCTGTAATATAATAGATTTAGCCTGTAAAATTTATTTGTGTAAAAAGCGTCACAAGGCTGGACACCTGTTGTGTGCTGAGTGTGTTCTGTGGGATGACAGCACGAGTCAGGACGAGCGTCTACTAACAGGCAGTCTACAGGTACTGCTCTTATAATGCTTAGGGATGAAACATTAATTAAATTTTAATTTAATTAACATGTGAGCCAGTTTAACTACGAAGATCGTAATGAGTCACAAGGTCAGACCATGAAGTTACGCTGAGGCAGCGCAAGGTCACACGGATGTTGGCGCTGAGGCAGCGCAAGGTCACACGGATGTTGGCGCTGAGGCAGTGCAAGGTCACACGGATGGTGGTGCTGAGGCAGCGCAAGGTCACATGGATGTTGGTGCTGAGGCAGCGCAAGGTCACACGGATGGTGGTGCTGAGGCAGCGCAAGGTCACACGGATGGTGGCGCTGAGGCAGCGCAAGGTCACGCGGATGGTGGTGCTGAGGCAGCACAAGGTCACACGGATGGCAGCTGAAGACGCACATGTAAACGAGTTACCTTGCACCAGCTGCCTGTGGTCACCTTGTAGTTAACGGAATACCTGGGTGTTAGCCAACTGTTGTGAGTCGCATCCTGGGGAAAAGTCAGTTGTTCGTACTGAGAACTGTAAATTGGAAATCAGCCACACACACACACACACACACACACACACACACACACACACACACACACACACACACACACACACACACACACACACACACACACACGGAAAACCAGAGATCTGGTAGAAGAACCAGGGAGGAAAGACTGGGAGTTAGAGCTCCAAAAAAGGGAGGAAGAGTGGGGAAGGAAGATAGTAGAGCTTGGTAAGAAAATGGAGGAGCGGATAGCTGAAGAGTGCAGGAAGTGGGAAGTACAGGTCTTAGCAGCAGAAGCTAGGATACAGGGCTTAGAAGAGAAACAGCAAAGCCTGAAACAGATTAGTGAGACAAATGACAATTCAGATGTGACATCAGGAAATTCAAAGTCAGGCGCAGACAAGGGGAAGGTAAGCAACAACGGAGACATGCCGTACACGAAGGCCCTATCAGACCCACGTGGGGCCAGGGAACAGACGATGAGCACACTGAGATCAAACGACAGGTCTGAAGACAATGAAGGAAATTCAAAGTCAGGCGCAGACAAGGGGATGGTAAGCAACAACGGAGACATGCCGTACACGAAGGCCCCATCAGACCCACGTGGGGCCAGGGAAAAGACGATGAGCACACTAATATCAAACGGCAGGTCCGAAGACAATGAAGGTTTGTTATATGCAGAGATTCTAACAGCCAACTGCAGTAGCAAGGGACAGCTGGTCAGGAAAGACAGTTCACTGAGAATAGAAGTTTCAGATATGACAGGGACTGAAGGCAAGAACATGTCAATGGAAGGAAATAAAACGCCTCAGAGGAAGCAGATGGAGACTCAGTGGGAGGAGGAAAGGCGAGGTCAGTTTTTGTGTACGGGCTCCAAGAAGCCAAGGGGGCCAACTTTGAAGAAATAAAACAGGAGGAGAAAAAAATGATTGAAGGCATCATGAAAACAATAGGGGAGGGCAATATGACCCAGGTGACAAATTTTCAGAGAATTGGTGGTTTGCGAGTGGAAGGATACGGCCTGTCAGAGTAACTTCAAGGAAGAAACAGTTCGAACCAGGATTCTGCAAGAGAAAGCAAGACTGAGGGACAAAGAGGGGTACCAGAGAGTATACCTCGACCGCGACAGAACACAAGAAGAAAGGACTACACTGAAAGAGAGGGATACAGAGATGCAAGGAGGAACGAGAAGCAATGAAAATGAGCAGGACCCAGACACAGGAGGAAGGGCAAACACACCCCACAGAATCTCCCACCAAAAGACTCCACCCGCGACATTCCCAACGCAACTGAGCAACCTATACTACAACCCACTCACTGTTCCCTCTGCCACCAACCCCATATCACAAACCTCACCCCAAACAGCTGTCCCTTATGGGCATTCTGACCCCACCCCCATCAACACAAACCCCACCTACACCACAGCCCCATATAGGCCCCCACCAAGGCTCTCGCTCCCCCAACCCCAATATACTTGCATGACCACAATGATAGAAAAGAAACTAAAGGTTTGGTACACAAACGCGGATGGAATAACGAATAAACATGAGGAGTGGAATGAAAGAATCAGTGAAAAATCCCCAGACATCATAGCAGTCACAGAAACAAAACTCGCTGAGACAATAACGACACAATCTTCCCAACAGGATATCAGATCCTGAGGAAAGATAGAAGGAGTAGAGGGGGAGGAGGGGTTGCACTGCTCATAAAACACCAATGGGGATTTGAGGAAATGGAAGGCATGGACATGATTGGAGAAAGAGACTACATTGTAGGTACAATTCAGTCCGGAGAACAAAAGTATTCATTGGAGTGATGTATAACCCACCACAGAACTGCAGGAGGCCAAGAGAGGAGTACGAAGAAAACAACAGGGTGATGGTGGACACACTGGCTGAGGTGGCAAGAAGAGCACACTCGAGCAGAGCAAAGTTACTGGTAATGGGCGATTTCAACCACAGGGAGATCGACTGGGAAAACCTGGAGCCACATGGGGGTCCCGAAACATGGAGAGCCAAGATGATGGATGTGGTACTTGAAAACCTCATGCATCAACATGTCAGGGACACAACCAGAGAGAGAGGGGAGGATGAGCCAGCAAGACTGGATCTTGTGTTCACCCTGAGCAGTTCAGACATCGAGGACATCACTTACGAGAGGCCCTTGGAGCTAGCGATCATGTGGTTCTGAGTTTTGACTATATAGTAGAGTTACAAGTGGAGAAGGTAACAGGAACTGAAGGGACAGGCCAAACTATAAAAGGGGGGACTACACAGGTATGAGAAACTTCCTGCAGGAGGTTCAGTGGGACAGAGAAATGGTAGGAAAATCAGTAAACGAGAATGATGGAATATGTGGGCAACAAAGTGCAAGGAGGCAGAGGAAAGTTTTGTTCCCAAGGGAAACAGAAATAATAGGAAGACCAAAAACGAGTCCTTGGTTTACCCGAAGGTGTAGGGAGGCAAAAACTAAGTGCAACAGAGAATGGAAAAGGTACAGGAGGCATAGGACCCAGGAAAACAAGGAGATTAGTAGAAGAGCCAGAAACGAGTATGCGCAGATAAGGAGGGAGGCCCAGCGACAGTATGAAAACGACATAGCATCGAAAGTCAAATCTGACCCGAAACTGCTGTATAGCCACATTAGGAGGAAGACAACAGTCAAGGACCAGGTGATAAGGCTGAGGAAAGAAGGTGGGAGAACTCACAAGAAACGATCAAGAGGTATGTGAGGAGCTCAACACGAGATTTAAGGAAGTATTATACAGTAGAGACAGGAAGGACTCTGGGGGACAGACCAGATGGGGACACCAACAAGGAATACACCAACAAGTGTTGGACGACATACATACAGATGAGGAGGAGGTGAAGAAACTGCTAAGGGACATCGATACCTCAAAGGCAATGGGACCGGACAACATCTCTCCATGGGTCCTTAGAGAGGGAGCAGATATGTTGTGCGTACCACTTACCACAATCTTCAACACATCCCTGGAAACTGGGCAACTACCTGAGGTATGGAAGACGGCAAATGTAGTTCCCATTTTCAAAAAAGGAGACAGAAAAGAGGCACTAAACTATAGACCTGTGTCATTGACGTGTATAGTATGCAAAATTATGGAGAAGATTATCAGGAGGAGAGTGGTGGAGCACCTGGAACGGAACAGGAGTATAAATGCCAACCAGCACGGATTCACGGAAGGCAAATCCTGTGTCACAAACCTTCTGGAGTTTTATGATAAAATAACAGAAGTAAGACAAGAGAGAGAGTGGTGGGTTGATTGCATCTTCTTGGACTGCAAGAAGGCCTTTGACACAGTTCCTCACAAGAGATTAGTGCAGAAGCTAGAGCAACAGGCACATATAACAGGAAGGGCACTGCAATGGATCAGAGAATACCTGACAGGGAGGCAACAACGAGTCATGGTACGTAATGATGTATCACAGTGGGCACCTGTGACGAGCGGGGTCCACAGGGGTCGGTCCTAGGACCAGTGCTATTTTTGGTATATGTGAACGACATGACGGAAGGGTTAGACTCAGAAGTGTCCCTGTTTGCAGATGATGTGAAGTTAATGAGGAGAATTAAATCTGATGAGGACCAGGCAGGACTTCAAAGAGACCTGGACAGACTGGACACCTGGTCCAGCAAATGGCTTCTCGAATTTAATCCTGCCAAATGCAAAGTCATGAAGATAGGGGAAGGGCACAGAAGACCACAGACAGAGTATAGGCTAGGTGGCCAAAGACTGCAAACCTCACTCAAGGAGAAAGATCTTGGGGTGAGTATAACACCGAGCATGTCTCCGGAAGCACACATCAATCAGATAACTGCTGCAGCATATGGGCGCCTGGCAAACCTGAGAACAGCATTCCGACACCTTAGTAAGGAATCATTCAAGACACTGTACACCGTGTATGTCAGGGCCATACTGGAGTATGCAGCACCTGTTTGGAACCCGCACTTGATAAAGCACGTCAAGAAACTAGAGAAAGTACAAAGGTTTGCAACAAGGTTAGTTCCAGAGCTAAGGGGAATGTCCTATGAAGAAAGATTAAGGGAAATCGGCCTGACGACACTGGAGGACAGGAGGGTCAGAGGAGACATGATAACGACATATAAAATACTGCGTGAATAGACAAGGTGGACAAGGACAGGATGTTCCAGGGAGGGGACACAGAAACAAGAGGCCACAATTGGAAGTTGAAGACACAAATGAGTCGAGAGATAGTAGGAAGTATTTCTTCAGTCATAGAGTTGTAAGGCAGTGGAATAGCCTAGAAAATGACGTAGTGGAGGCAGGAACCATACACAGTTTTAAGACGAGGTTTGATAAAGCTCATGGAGCGGGGAGAGAGAGGGTCTAGTAGCAACCGGTGAAGAGGCGGGGCAGGAGCTAGGACTCGACCCCTGCAACCACAAATAGGTGAGTACAAATAGGTGAGTACACACACACACACGCACACACACAGTGTCATGTAGGGGGGTAATGATTAGGGGAATATGGGGGTAAGCGGAGGGAGTCAGTAGGCAGGGGACATGCAGGCGAAGTGGTAGGAGTGAGATGATTAGCAGAGGTAGGTAGGTAATGACAGGTCAGTGGTGACCACCACGACACTCTCATTAACTCTACACTACTCACTAACATATGCCTCGCCCACTCTTCACTCATATATAAACATAATAAAATATAAGAAATAGGAATAGCAAATAACGGGGACAGTGAATATTACTATTCTACTCAAACACAGTAATGACAGGTCAGTGGTGACCACCACGACACTCTCATTAACTCTACACTACTCACTAACATATGCCTCGCCCACTCTTCACTCATATATAAACATAATAAAATATAAGAAATAGGAATAGCAAATAACGGGGACAGTGAATATTACTATTCTACTCAAACACAGTTTATTATTAAGTCCTTGTACCATAATATATTTGGGAACAGGAGTACATCATTGAGGTTTACATAAATGGGGTGGTACATATAAGCAGTGAGACAGGGAACACAATCAACTTGACGAAAATGAATATAACTTACAATATAGCACAGAGGACAGTTCACTACAGGAACTAAGCCACAGGTCCCAAGACCTACACAGCACGAGTACTGCGCCAAGCCAGTACCCTGCCCACTGCCTCCAACAGTCTCCTCCAGAGACTTCAGCAGCCTTCTCCCGAGCCCTGCACCCCAGCAGCAGCTCCACTCAAAGTCTCTGCTCAGGAGCTCTGCACCCCAGCATCAGCTCCTCTCGAATCTCCTGATCATGCTCTTCCTTGGGCTTTTATGGTGGTCCAAGCACCCTCCACAACCACGTGTACGGCCTGACGCCTAGGTCTGACGCCGTCAAGAACAAAAGACCTCAGACGTGGGCGTGGCTACAGACGTTTGCCAAGGCAAGGTGTGACCATATAATTGGTTAAATTAGGTCTCCCAAGAGACCTCACAAGCCCAGCTGAACTACATCACAACAGAGGCAGGACTTCAAAGAGAATTGGACAGGCTGGATACCTGTTCAAGCAACTGGCTTCTCGAATTTAACCCCGACAAATGCAAAGTCATGAAGATCGGGGAAGAGCAAAGCAGACCGCAGACAGAGTATAGGCTAGGTGGCCAAAGACTGCAAACCTCACTCAAGGAGAAAGATCTTGGGGTGAGTATAACACCGAGCACATCTCCGGAACCACACATCAAGCAGACAACTGCTGCAGCATACGGGCGCCTGGCAAACTTGAGAATAGCGTTCCGATACCTTAGTAAGGAATCGTTCAAGACACTGTACACCGTGTACGTCAGGCCCATACTGGAGTATGCAGCACCAGTTTGGAACCCACACTTGATCAAGGGCGTCAAGAAATTAGAGAAAGTGTAAAGGTTTGCGACAAGGTTAATTCCAGAGCCAAGGGGCATGTCCTACGAAGAAAGGTTAAGGGAACTCGGCCTGATGACACTAGAGGACAGGAGGGTCAGGAGTGACATGATAACGACATCCAAAATACTGCGTGGAATAGGCAAGGTGGACAGAGACAAGATGTTCCAAAGAGGGGACACAGAAACAAGGAGTCACACTTGGAAGTTGAAGACTCAGATGAGTCAAAGGGCTGTTATGAAGTATTTCTTCAGTCATAGAGTAGTCAATAAGTGGAATAGTCTAGCAAGTGAGGTAGTGGAGGCAGGAACCATACATAGCTTGAAGATGAGGTATGATAAAGCTCATGTAGCAGGGAGAAAGAGGACCTAGTAGCGTTCAGTGAACAGGCGGGGCCAGGAGCCGAGTTTCGACCCCTGCAACCACAATTAGGTGAGTACACACACACAGGAGCTTTGAATCGACCCCTGCGGTCACATATAGGTGAGTACAGACATACACGCACATATATACACAGAGACGGAATACACCTGGTGGTGAAAAACTGTAAGTATTAACCAAAGAAAAGGTTCTAGAAGCAAGCATCAGACCGAACATATCGCCTGAAAAGAACATAAACCATATAATTTCGGCAGCCTTGACGAGGCTAGCAGCTCTCAGAACAGCTTTCAGAAACCTCAACAAAAAACCATATATGATTCTGTACAGATATGTCAAGGACATCTTAGAATCCGCAGCACCACCTTGGAACCCCCATCTGATAAAGCATTTTTAACACACTGAGAGGGTGCAAATGTTGCAGACTAGTCACAGAGATAATAGTGGTTCTTAAGGAAAGATTAAAGGAACTGAACCTGACAATCCAGGCACAAAGAAGTGGATACAGGATTACGACGTCTAAAATACTCAAGGAAATCATAGGACAGATAACGGCAGACTTTTTACAATGGAAGCAACTGGTACAAAGGGGAGACATACAAGTTAAAAACACAAATGAGACACGGATTTTAGGAAGTACTGTTTTTAGTCTTACTGTAGTAGAGAAGCAGAATGAACCGGATGTGATAGGAGTGGAGGCAAACTATATACATAGTTTCAAGAGTAGAGAGTATAGGTCACAAGAAACCAGAAACCCGTAATGCTGGTCAGTGAAGTTTAGTGGCAGGGGCCACGATCCAGGATTTGAACCCCATAAACATAAATTGGTGAGTGCACACTTACTTTATGCATGTTTTCTCTCTCTCGCTCTCAGTGACATTCACTTTCATCGTTGAAGCTCAAGTGTACGGATGATCATACTACCTACACCTCGTTCTTGTGTCTCAGTGATCTTCAGTAAGCGTAACATTATCACCCACTATAAAATATTTTATTGTCTTTTTTTTTCACTGAACGAAGCTCATTACATGCGCTTTTAAGTTAAGTGTGTTATTGTAGTGAAGGCGAAGGCGAGTACCACAGCTGAGTGCTGTGGTCGTCACTCTTGGCCAGCTCTTGTACCACCATCACTCACTACTACACGGTGTTGTAATGGTGATACCATCACTCGCTACCACACGATGTTGTAATGGTGACACCATCACTCACTACTACACGGTGTTGTAATGGTGACACCATCACTCGCTACCACACTGTTATAATGGTGACACCATCACTCACTACCACACTGTCATAATGGTGATACCATCACTCACTACCACACTGTTATAATGGTGGCACCCTCACAGAATGGTGTCACCATCAAGACTACAGTCTGAAATCTACATAACTGCTGTTTCAACTCACTACTTTGTTGCTGAGTTACCTTCAAGGAATCGGAACCAGCCAGTGTTTCTCATTCTTTTTCACTCCATTCCTTCCCTAAACAACCCTCAAACTGCAGTGTTCACCTTCTAGTTCTCCCTTAAAGGTATACTGTGCACCAAAATTAAATATATATAGAATTGTAACAACAGAGTAGTGACAATCTGACAACTTTATCACTAAAGGTTGTATATAAGGAGCTGGAATGCGCAATAAAGGTAGATGTAAATAGAGAAATAATAGAAAATATTTCACACGTAAAGCAGTGACCACATAAACCAGAATAGTTAAACCAATAGTTAAACCCCCCCTCAGTCCATAGATCAAACTTGATTGCCTCCCATTCTCCAGGCACTGTATGACCCATACGGGTTTAGCGCTTGCTCATGAATATAATAATAACAATGATAATAACAATAATAACAACAGCAATAATAATAATGTAATAAAACCAACGATGATAATAATAATCATAATAATAATAATAATAATAATAATAATAATAATAATAATAATAATAATAATAATTATAACAATAATTATTACAATAATAATTAATAATAATAATAATAGAAGCATGTGAGAGGTCATTAGCAGCAGCACTGGTGTGCCCACCTGCCCACCTGCCCACCTGCCCGTCTCCACTCCTTGCTTCACGTGCTCTGCGCACTAGTTAATGTAATTAATTTCTCACCTTTTACGTAAATGAGACAACTGTTCTCGGTGTCCAAATGATATCATTGGCAGACAGTTTTAATTATAATTATCTTAATGTAAATGTAGAGATTACCTAGCACTGTGTTGACCGGTCTCATGGACCAGCGTTGAGACCACTGGTCTGTGTGGACCAGTGTTGAGAGCACTGGTCTGTGTGGACCAGCGTTGAGACCACTGGTCTGTGTGGACCAGTGTTGAGAGCACTGGTCTGTGTGGACCAGCGTTGAGAGCACTGGTCTGTGTGGACCAGTGTTTAGACCACTGATCTGTGTGGACCAGTGGTGACAACACTGCTCTATCTGGACCAGTGGTTACAGCACTGCTCTATGTGGACCAGTAGTGACAGCACTGCTCTATGTGGAACAGTAGTGACAGCACTGCTCTATGTGGACCAGTGGTGACAGCACTGCTCTATGTGGACCAGTGGTGACAACACTGCTCTATGTTGACCAGTGGTGACAGCACTGCTCTATGTGGACCAGTGGTGACAGCACTGCTCTATGTAGACCAGTGGTGACAGCACTGCTCTATGTGGACCAGTGGTGACAGCACTGCTCTATGTGGACCAGTGGTGACAGCACTGGTCTATGTGAACTAGTGGTGACAACACTGTTCTATGTGGACCAGTGGTGACAGCACTGCTCTATGTGGACCAGTGGTGACAGCACTGCTCTATGTGGACCAGTGGTTACAGCACTGCTCTATGTGGACCAGTGGTGACAGCACTGCTCTATGTGGACCAGTGGTGACAACACTGCTCTATTGTGGACCAGTGGTGAAAAACACTGCTCTATGTGGACCAGTGGTGACAACACTGCTCTATGTGGACCAGTGGTGACAACACTGCTCTATGTGGACCAGTGGTGACAATACTGCTCTATGTGGACCAGTGGTGACAGCACTGCTCTATGTGGACCAGTGGTGACAACACTGCTCTATGTGGACCAGTGGTGACAGCACTGCTCTATGTGGACCAGTGGTGACAGCACTGCTCTATGTGTATCATTTGGGAGTTCGACACGTGGATTAGGTAAGAAATACTCACGTAGGCTGTTATTACGTATAATTACAGATATGTGGAGAGAGCCCTTACAGCCGTGGCCTATCTCACTCGCTCCTCTCGTAACACTGACTGACCGGCCGCCCACAGTACCCAGTGAGGGGTCTTTGAATAATGTCAGTTCAGCGCAATATGAATAGACAGTGACTCAGGCAGAGACGGTTGGTCGTTGAGTCAACGGTACACTGGTTACTGGTAACTGGTTACTACTACTGAGAGCTCGGCGACGCTAACGTATGTCGTCCCGACATACAACTAATACAAACTAGAGATGGCAGGTATACGGCTTGGGCTGATTCTATACAATGTCAAAGTACACAACAATTAAACATTATAACCTACATAAGTAGAACATTGAAATGGAAGCTTACGTAACTGAAACTGTAATGCAATACAAGGTATAATATAGTACAACTTAAAACTCAACAAATGAACAACGAACTCAACGTTGAGATTACAAGTGATAAAAAAAAAATTCTTTGATCGATCGATCTGTATTCGTGTGATCTACGGATTCTGAGGAAGGAATATATACAAAGAAAGAGTGTTTAACAGAAAGGCAGATAGGCTGGATGATAGGCTGACTGGCGTTCACTTCCACAGTCTGGCTTACTGACTGGCTTAATTGCAAAATCCGGGTCAACCCCTCGGAGATTGAAGCAATTAGCACACGAACTAAGCCAGGAAGCTTAAAACGGCTGCAACAGGCTTGCAGGCTGGAGGTGGTGCGTGAGGGTAGTGGCTGGTGGGTGACGGTTCACCTTTGACCCTGCCGCTTGACTGACCGGCCGCCCACAGTACCCAGTGAGGGGTCTTTGAATAATGTCAGTTCAGCGCAATATGAATAGACAGTGACTCAGGCAGAGACGGTTGGTCGTTGAGTCAATGGTACACTGGTTACTGGTAACTGGTTACTACTACTGAGATGTGGACCAGTGGTGACAGCACTGCTCTATGTGGACCAGTGGTGACAACACTGCTCTATGTTGACCAGTGGTGACAACACTGCTCTATGTGGACCAGTGGTGACAACACTGCTCTATTGTGACCAGTGGTGACAACACTGCTCTAAAGTGGACCAGTGGTGACAACACTGCTCTATGTTGACCAGTGGTGACAACACTGCTCTATGTTGACCAGTGGTGACAACACTGCTCTATGTGGACCAGTGGTGACAACACTGCTCTATGTTGACCAGTGGTGACAACACTGCTCTATGTGGACCAGTGGTGACAACACTGCTCTATGTAGACCAGTGGTGACAGCACTGCTCTATGTGGACCAGTGATGACAACACTGCTCTATGTGGACCAGTTATGACAACACTGCTCTATGTGGACCAGTGGTGACAACACTGCTCTACGTTGACCAGTGGTGACAACACTGCTCTATGTGGACCAGTGGTGACAACACTGCTCTATTGGGACCAGTGGTGACAACACTGCTCTATGTGGACCAGTGGTGACAACACTGCTCTATGTTGACCAGTGGTGACAACACTGCTCTATGTGGACCAGTGGTGACAACACTGCTCTATGTTGACCAGTGGTGACAACACTGCTCTATGTGGACCAGTGGTGACAACACTGCTCTTTTGTGGACCAGTGGTGACAGCACTGCTCTATGTGGACCAGTGGTGACAGCACTGCTCTATGTGGACCAGTGGTGACAACACTGCTCTATGTGAACTAGTGGTGACAACACTGCTCTATGTGGACCAGTGGTGACAACACTGCTCTATGTGAACCAGTGGTGACAGCACTGCTCTATGTGGACCAGTGGTGACAGCACTGCTCTATGTGGACCAGTGGTGACAACACTGCTCTATGTGAACTAGTGGTGACAACACTGCTCTATGTGGACCAGTGGTGACAACACTGCTCTATGTGAACTAGTGGTGACAACACTGCTCTATGTGGACCAGTGGTGACAACATGCTCTATGTTGACCATTGGTGACAACACTGCTCTATGTGGACCAGTGGTGACAGCACTGCTCTATGTGGACCAGTGGTGACAGCACTGCTCTATGTGGACCAGTGATGACAACACTGCTCTATGTGGACCAGTTATGACAACACTGCTCTATGTGGACCAGTGGTGACAACACTGCTCTACGTTGACCAGTGGTGACAACACTGCTCTATGTGGACCAGTGGTGACAACACTGCTCTATGTGGACCAGTGGTGACAACACTGCTCTATGTGGACCAGTGGTGACAACACTGCTCTACGTTGACCAGTGGTGACAACACTGCTCTATGTGGACCAGTGGTGACAACACTGCTCTATGTGGACCAGTGGTGACAACACTGCTCTATGTGGACCAGTGGTAACACTGCTCTATGTTGACCAGTGGTGACAACACTGCTCTATGTGGACCAGTGGTGACAACACTGCTCTATGTGGACCAGTGGTGACAACACTGCTCTATGTGGACCAGTGGTGACAGTACTGCTCTATGTTGACCAGTGGTGACAACACTGCTCTATGTGGACCATTGGTGACAACACTGCTCTATGTGGACCAGTGGTGACAACACTGCTCTATGTGGACCAGTGGTGACAGCACTGCTCTATGTGGACCAGTGGTGACAACACTGCTCTATGTGGACCAGTGGTAACACTGCTCTATGTTGACCAGTGGTGACAACACTGCTCTATGTGGACCAGTGGTGACAACACTGCTCTATGTAGACCAGTGGTGACAACACTGCTCTATGTGGACCAGTGGTGACAACACTGCTCTATGTGGACCAGTGGTGACAGCACTGCTCTATGTGGACCAGTGGTGACAGCACTGCTCTATGTGGACCAGTGGTGACAACACTGCTCTATGTGAACTAGTGGTGACAACACTGCTCTATGTGGACCAGTGGTGACAACACTGCTCTATGTGAACCAGTGGTGACAGCACTGCTCTATGTGGACCAGTGGTGACAGCACTGCTCTATGTGGACCAGTGGTGACAACACTGCTCTATGTGAACTAGTGGTGACAACACTGCTCTAGTGCACCAGTGGTGACAGCACTGCTCTATGTGGACCAGTGGTGACAGCACTGCTCTATGTGGACCAGTGGTGACAACACTGCTCTATGTTGATCAGTGGTGACAACACTGCTCTATGTGGACCAGTGGTGACAACACTGCTCTATGTTGATCAGTGGTGACAACACTGCTCTATGTGCACCAGTGGTGACAACACTGCTCTATCTGGACCAGTGGTGACAACACTGCTCTATGTGGACCAGTGGTGACAACACTGCTCTATGTGGACCAGTGGTGACAGCACTGCTCTATGTGGACCAGTGGTGACAACACTGCTCTATGTTGATCAGTGGTGACAACACTGCTCTATGTGCACCAGTGGTGACAACACTGCTCTATGTGGACCAGTGGTGACAACACTGCTCTATGTGGACCAGTTTGACTCTTGTGGCAACAGTAAAATGGTGTTCGATTTTATTTATTATTATTATATTTTAAAATCTTCCTGGAATATTAATTGAAAATTAAATCATTAAGGATATTTTTTAAGACATTCAATATTTTATACAATTTTTTTCTTTTCGGTAATTTAGAACATTACATAAATAACCCGTAAAGAAGCTTTAACCTCCTCATAACTTTCTTTCGTAAGAATTAATATTCACAGAGTTTACTAGAATTACCAGCAAATAAGAATGAAGAAATATGATGTTCAATCTCGACACATTTCAATCAGTGAAAAGGCTAGAATGAGGAACTCCAAACAGGTACATGTATAAAACACAGTCAGATCTTATCATGGAAGGGAGGGACCAGGTAAACAACCTGGGAATATTATTGCTGAACGACCTAGTGTTTAGAAAACACAAAGCAAACTTAGTCAAGGTCATGCAAATGATGGAGTTGATCATGAGAACTTTCAAAATAAAAGAAGCCACGCCAGTAATGTTACACTTCAAAACACTTGTGTTCTGTCATTTAGAATATAATGTTGGGTGCTCGAGTCTCCCGTCAAGACAAGGTAGATATCCGAGCTAGAAAATATAGAAAGGCAATAACAGCTAGTCTAGAATTAGTCAAACTTTCACGCTACTGATGCCGCTCAGAGCACATGATATATATTCTCTGGAATGTAGACAAGTTTTCCTATAATCTAGACCTGGAAAATACTCAAAGTTCAGATGCCTTATCTGCACTGCGGTGAGATATGTTGGATAAAGTGTACAACAAACCCATTGAAAAGCCGAGGTATTGTAGGCACATTTAGACAACACTGTGTTAACAGCTATGAAGCAGGACTCTTCAGCCATTTACCAGCATGTACATATATGATTCAGAGAACCGACAAGTTGATAAATTTATCAACTTGTCAGTTCCCTGAACCATTTTTCTACATTCCCGTCAGACACAGCAACATCTTGGGAACTTGAAACAAGGAATTCTTCACTTGCCTAACCTACAGGCATGACCTACTTCCACTTGTGGATTTGTCCAGAGTGATATCGCCTACGACTGCTTCACCTTACTTGTCTACAGTATATAAGCCACTTCGTGCATATGCTGTATTCTTTTCATGATTGATGGACTAATTACACCGACTCCACGCTGAGGGACTGATTATCTCAAACTCCTTCTGATCTTAGCCACCCTTCTTTGTATACGGCTGATGAAGCCACTGTGTGGTGAAATTTATCATTACCAGCATATATAAGAAATCTTGCTAGAACAAAGTTAGAAGTCTAGATGACAGAACTAGACAAGTTCCTTCAGAATGTGTTTAATCACTGAGGGAGTAGAAAAACTTTTAGAAGTGGTCAGAGGCGTATCCTACACTTGTATTTTTGTGTGTGTATATATATATATATATATATATATATATAAACACTGATCTCTGGCTGAAGGAGACTCGAACCTACGAACCTTGGAACAAGGTACGCAGTTCTTTACCAATCTACCCACACTGGACCAATACCTTGGAGTCCAGCTTGCGCTAGACTTTGATCCAAGGCAGCCAGCTTTCAGGGAGAAGGCTTACAGCTTTTCATCTCATCCCCTACATGCATCAGCCTTACTAGAGATATTAACAATGCAAGGAATTCGCAAGAGCTGTAAGCCTTCTCTCTGAAAGCTGGCTGCCTTGGATCGAAGTCTAGCGCAAGCTGGACTCCAAGGTATTGGTCCGGTGTGGGTAGATTGGTAAAGCACTGCGTACTTTGTTCCAAGGTTCGTAGGTTCGAGTCTCCTTCAGCCAGAGATCAGTGTTTGTGTATATTTCGCCTGCTCTTGCGAATTCCTTGCTTATATATATATATATATATATATATATATATATATATATATATATATATATATATATATATATATTATATATATATATATATATGTCGTGCCGAATATGTAAAACTGGTCAATTAGCAAGAACTCATTTAAAATTAAGTCCTTTCTAAAAAAAATTTCATACATTTAAAGATAGATTTTTTTTCATTAATGTTGATGTAAAAAATTTTAATTTTGCACCAAAAGGAACATAGAAAACTTACCTAACCTTACTATAACAAGCGCAATTTATTTTAGCCTAACCCAACTAAATATATTTTAGATTTGTTTACAATAATTTAATACTAAACAAACACAGTGAAATATATTTTTTCGTTAGGTTCAGAATGATTTTGGCGAAATTATTGCATACACAAATTTTCACTTGTCATATATGGCAAGATGAGCGTTGCTATTTAAGCCAAGATCGCAAGTAGTTCTGCCTATTCGGCACGAATATATATATATATTATATATATATTTTATATATATATATATATATATATATATATATATATATATATATATATATATATATATATATATATATATATATATTATGGGATGGGGTCCACCTCTAGTGCAAATTGTGTGGACCTATAGCCTCGGAGTAGATAAAAAGGCTTAAAGAAATATATTTGGATTTTCCCCTGAAGTCATTTCAGTGCTCCACTTTTCCTACCACCCTACTTTTTATTAATGCACAAATAGGTATAATTTATTATGTAATATGGTACACAAAATTTAACATGTTGACAGATACATTACAAACACTTATATGTTCTGGCATGCAAAGAATATGTTACAATTTATTCTGCGTATGTCACACTTCCATATAGGCTGCCTCCCAACAAGCGAACCGGGTGCTAAGGGTTTAATGATCAATAGGGTACCCGTCGTTAAATCAGTACCTTGGTTCATTGACCAATCATAGGCAAGCCCACCAAAGCTGAAACAACGTGGTTCACTTGCGGTAAGCACTGGCAGACATGCCTACCTATGGTGCACTTTCTCTGGCTTCTACTTTGCCATCCGTCACCTTGATGTACACTTATTATTCTGTCTGTACATAGTGCACATATCTGTATATAGTGGGTGAAGGCAAAATATACATTATAGTCTACTGCTGAGTTTGTTGACTCCAATTCTCTTTACTACCAGGTCTCGCAGGCCATTCTTTACCTGTGTTCTAATGTATGTCTTTGTCAAAAATTACATTACCAATATTTCATCGAGTTCCTCTGAGCTGGGAAGCGTACCCAAGTTATGACAGGCATTACCCCTCTGAACTGCAGCGCTGAGGCACTGGAACAATAGCTGCTCTGGGATCCTCATCTGCCCTGATCACGTTTTTGCGTAGCTACTTAAGGAATTTGGTTGCTCTTTTTCCCCGCGAGACAAGAGTCTCCGAACCTACTGGGAACAAACATGTAACGTTAGGCAAGTTCACCTAATTTTCTAGAATTCTGGGACTCCCTGAAGCTTGCAGCAGCACCTCCTGCCTCCCTGCTGTATTGGAGATAGGTATTTGTCAATGTGGATGCGCATGTGTAGTCCCACACCACCTGCTTGCTATCTGTCCAGGCTTGCAAGGTAATTCCATCTGGATGCCTTTGGATGCCGTCAAATCTGCATACTTTGGGTGATTCCCTTATTGCTGGGCATCTGGCTGTTGCAAGACTTTTCAATCCTTGTGATCTTTCCCTATGATCTGCTGAAAATAATATCTACAATACATGTACAAATACATGTACAAGTATATGTACAAGGTACACAGGCCTAGCTGACATCAATGACATACTACTATATAGAAAGCCCCTTGTTATGCAGAGCATTTCGGGCAAATTAGGTCAATTTTGTCCTAGGATGCGATCCAAACCAGTCGACTAATACCCAAGTACCCATTTTACTGATGGGTGAACATGGACAGTAGGTGCCTTGAGGAAACACGTCCTAATGTTTCCTGCCGTACCGGGGAAATGAACCCCAGACCTCTGTTGTGAGCTGAGTG
>NC_069410.1:3853077-4078077 GCF_026875155.1 Cherax quadricarinatus | reverse complement strand
TATTTTATCTGATAGATAACACAATAATAATAGTAACAATATTAATAATAATAATAATAATAATAATATTATTATTATTATTATTATTATTATTAAAATTATTATTATTATTAATTTATCATTATTATTTGTATTATCCTTATTATTATTATTTATTATTATTATTATTATTATTATTATTATTATATTATTATTATTAAACGTACTACCACTACTACTACTACTATTACTGATGATAATAATAATAATAATAATAATAAGAAGAAGAAGAAGAAGAAGAAGAAGAAGAAGAAGAAGAAGAAGAAGAAGAAGAAGAAGAAGAAGAAGAAAAAGAAGATGATGATGATGATGATGATGATGATGATGATGATGATGATGATGATGATGATGATGATGATGATGATGACGATGATGATGATGATGATGATGATGATGATGATGATGATGATGACGATGATGACGATGATGATGATGATGATGATGATGAGATGATATGAGATGATGATGATGATGATGATGATGATGATGATGATGATGATGACGATGATGATGATGATGAATTATGAATAACTAAATGTCTCAAAAAATTAAAAATGGCGAGGTTGTAAGCATAATACTTGAATATTGTATAACAGCTGGAGTGGTTTAATATCCTACCTTAGCTCCTCCTGACAGGATATTACTACTTCCTACAAACACGGCAGCTACCTGGGTGATGTAACATTACAATATAACTATACAAATTGTTTATCATGTAAAATCCTGAAGAACGCCTCTTCTGATCGGCTTGAAACCTTTTAAATGCTGGGGTATCTTAATTGGTTATATGGGTGGTAATTTGCAATATTTTTTTCAATCAATTTGATCAAACTGGATTTAAAAAAAATCGAATACTTTTTCTTATGGGATTGCAGAGAATTTGAAACAGAATATATATGAATAAAAAAAAAATGAAGAATAATGAAATTTGTGTTTTTGGTGCGTTTTTAAATTTAACAAGTTTAGACTTTCCAGTTTTTGGAACGTCTCTCAGTACATTTTCCGCTTCTTTCTTCAAAGTGTTTGTTTAAAACTCGAGAATGCCTTACTCAATCGGCTTCAAATTTGCAACTTAGGTGTGCCGTGTCTAGTACAAGATTCATAGGATTATTTGCAGACCTGGCTGACCTGTAGACAATGTTACAAAGGTCATTCCCTGGTTTTGTTTCCTTGTGATAACTAGAGAAAGCCTCCTCTGACCCGCTTCATTATGTATCGTCTTCAGCACAAGGTTGGTGTTGATAATGGAGTGTGTAGACGCCATTTTGACGCTATTAATCTCGAAATGGTATAGTATTATTTTATTGTCTTATTTTGCCGTGATGCTGGTAGGTCTCTTGATCCAAGGAACTGCTTGAACTGAACCTGAGTGCATCGCAGATGCTGTCTGATCCCTGCTGGTTTAGCGCTTTCCCATGACTAAAAATAAAACAAATGTAAGCAGTAATTTTTAACGGCTTATGCATGTTTTCCAGCAGATAAAAACAAAGTGGCTTCAGGCCGTGTAGGTTCACATGTTGTATTATGCGCAGTAACTAGAGAATGCCTCTTCTGATCGGTTTTAAACTTTTAGTGCGGATGTGTTTGTGTCAATGGAAGCCTCGCCTTCACTCTAGGTTATTTAAGTTTGCTATATCTTAGAGAGAAAAAAGTTTGGATAAGTTTGGGTGTGTTGGTTCATATTTACCTTTTATTTAACAGAAAAAACTGGGAAAATTTTAAATGCTGATTTTCCTGCTGTAATTTCTGAGTGTCTCATCAAAGTGTCTTCACTTCTCAACGTTAATAACTTGATAATTCTAAGTACAACAGACTTCAGACTTGATGTTTTGGTGTGTTTAAGGATATTGATCCCTCTGACTTGTAAGTTGGTGTTATTGTGAACATTTGAATTAGTTTAGGGTTGTCTATGTCCCAGTTTGTCGTTTCTATCTGATGACTTGTCAATACCAAAATGTGATTTGCTTCAAATCCTCAATGCATTATTATTATTATTATTATTATTATTATTATTATTATTATTATTATTATCATCATCATCATCATCATCATCATCATTATCAAAACCAAGTGCTATAATCCTCACGCATTAAAATCATCATTCCAACCATGCTAATCTTAGACGCTTACTTAGTCACACTGGCACTGAAGTATTTGCATCATTGGTACGGACTTTTCATTGGGACTTTGGGATCGCGCAGCGACCGGAGTTCATCTAGAGTTCTGTAGTATTATCAACTGTAGGTGACTCTGACACACAGTATATTACATAACACTGTTCGGGATGTATCACGAACAGGCAAAAGAATTGCAAATTAAATTAAATTTGTACATACGATTGACTATAATACAGTAATATTCAGACTAGTCTCTATTTCACTCAAAAAGTCAATTTCATTATGCTTATATATAAACAAAAACTAGGAACGAGGCCTATCATTAGTTTAGCAGGAGTACAGGACCATGAACTTGAGGCCACCGGCCTCACACCTCACGTCTCTACACAAAATATAATGAAAACAGAAGAAATAAGCAGAACAGCGAAGAAATTACTTTGACAGGTTAATTAATAAGGAAAGTTCGAAGGCAAACTGAAAAGAAAAAATGCATCAAAGGTTAAAGCAAAACCAGAAAAAAAAATTATAGCCACTCGAGAAGACTGTGAAATGTCAAGTGATGAGAGTGAAGAAGGGAGTAGCACTCATGAAGGATGGTAGAAAGGTGTCAGGGGTGACACTGAGGCAAGTGAAGGAACATTAACATAAACAAATGACGTGTGGGCACACGGGGGGGGGAGTATGTGTGAAGAGGATGGGTTTTACCTCCCTCTTAGTAGCTGAACTTTTCTTAGAATCGCAAGCGCTTGTGTTTCTTGGAGGCACCTGGGTCTAGCCAGCACTCTCCCGGCCTGGCACACCTCTGGGTGAGGTAACTTTGTGATCGTGGAAGATGTGTTGCAAGAAGTAAACCAATGTGCAAGGATCTGCATTTGTGTACCCTAGCACCTGTGGGACCGAAGATCTGTGTCTCATTCCCTGACTCGCGCCTGTCAGACCACGTGTCTGCCACTCATCCCTTGCTTCACTACAACAGCTGTGACTTCACACGTGTGTCGTGGGATATCGTGAGGATTTTTTCTACTAATACTTGTGTCAGTATTCAGTTACTGAATGACAGAGATCTTTAGGGAGAGTATTCATATGTCAGACTGTGTCCACTCCAGCTTGAATGTAAAGTGGGCCGAAATGTAGATATAAAGTGTGTTCGTTCATTAAACGTTGAAAACGGTAACTAGTGTACCTATTGACCAGAAGTCTGAAAAACAGTTTTTCTCCAGTTCTGACCATCAGACAGAGATCAGGCTCTTTAATCAACAAATTATAAATGGTCTAACTTGGAAGAATGATCTAGCCACCACTGAAGCCAGAGTATCCTCTGGGATTGTCAGACTCTCAGCAAATGTGCCAGCACCAGGAAGAATTCCCCTATCCCACCCATCCATCTTGTGAGTGGACAAACGACAGCCTTCTGTAGTACACACAGAAGAGGAACGAATATTGAATGAAATTCACACAATAACTGACAATGATAAAGCTATCGGAATGAAATAAACAAAAATAAACAAAAATGAAGCTATGGAGCCTGACACCATATCTCCATAAGAGAACAGCTGCTGTGCGAGATATTACGAAGATCTTCAAGGGTAACTGTCAAACATCCCGAAAGCTACTAATGTGTTACATGTATTTATGAAGTTATATTTATTAGAGGTACTAAACTAGAGGCCGGTGTTACTAACATGCTGCCAAAAGTACGCGATGAGAGAGAGAAGTGTTCCAGCATCTGGAAAGATATACACAATCATCGTAAGGGAACTGAGTCATAAATGTCCGTATTTGTCGATGATGTAAAACTACTGATAATATAAATGAGAAAAGAGACAGATTTCACAAAAAGATTTAGGCAGATTACAAGAATGGTCAAGCACGTTGCTGGGCTGGAGTTTAATCCGAGCAAATGCAAGGCCATGCAAATCGGAAGGGAAAAGAGAAGAACGGAAACGGAGCACACTCTTAATGAAAATCTACAAATATCCTTGAAAGAGAAGATCTAGGAGTGAAAATCTTGTCTAATATGTCGCCAGAGGTGTACTCCTTAACCCCTGCAACATACACGTGGCAGAAGAACGTCAGAGCAACCTTCAGATACCTCAGTACCTCGGTACGTAGCACCAGAAAGGAATCTCCACCTGATACAAAACTTTCAGAAACTTGAAAGGGTTTACAAGTTTACAGTTAGATTATTCCTACAAAATACAGGAAGCGAACATAACCACCTTGAAAGAGAGAAGAACCAATAAAACACGATCAAGGACAAGGAGCATAAACAGAAACTATAAATACAGACGTTCCTCATGTATGTTAGCAAGTAATGGAAGGAGCACACCATACACGTTATTTCATAATAACTATGACAGAGCCACAGAGGCCAGGAATTATTAATGTAGGTCAGGACTGTTAAATAGGCTGGGTCAAAAGTTGTGGCATATCTTTGGCCAGTTTCGGGGGCTTTTTTTTTTACACTCTCAGCTTGGCATTTGACCAAGTTTCCTTGTTCATTACCTGTTCAACTAAGCTGTTGCTGCTAGCGACCCACTGGTCCTCAGGGTTATAACTTCTACAACCGCTCTTGCAATATTTCTCATATCTGCTGGTGGCAGGTTGAAGTCTTGGGCCATGAATTCCCCCATGGCGCAGGAAACATTTGTCCATTTTCCTGACGAATAAATATCACCATTGTCTCTTTCCCAACCAATACAAATCGGCGACCACAGACATACTGGTATACAGACGTGCTACTACACAGACACACTGGTACACAACATAGACACACTAACATCCACTGCATGGAGGGCACTAGGCTATAAAAAGCTCGGGAGGGCCATTGTTAAGACGAGCAAGACAACATCCACGAGCTAGGATCATGCAGTCATTCACAGGCAAGAGTGAGCTCCGTGCCATTCATGTTCTCATGAGTCATGCCTCTTCCACCACACAAACACATAACATTAAATATTACATCCCTGCTCCCGTATTGGCTGTAAATACTAGCACCTTAATATACAAGAATAATCACGGAAGAAATCACTATAAAACGTGTGATTGCAAATAAGGAAAAAAAACACCACATTGAAAATAAGAAATAAAATCTGAGCACTTTCATGTGTTTACACATATCTACAGAGGAATAGGAAGAAGAGATAAGAAAAGCCCATTTTAAATGTGCCAGTGGTGATAGGATAACATAGTTTTCATAGAAAATATTGGAAAAAATGGATCTGCCGGAGCATTAGTTAGGGAGATTCGCACGTATGCTGAACTCTCAGTTGTATCACTGGTAGTATGTATAGTGGAGAACCAGCTGAAAAAAAATAAGAACGCCATTCAAGTGCTTAATGTAGTAAAGTTTGCTATGTTTCCCGTCTTTACTGGCGGTGACCACCTGCTGCTGTCTCTCAGTAATGTTGAGGTCAGTGTGCTGCTGCTGTTGTTGCTGCTGCTGTCTCTCAGTAATGTTGAGGTCAGTGTGCTGCTGCTGTTGTTGCTGCTGCTGTCTCTCAGTAATGTTGAGGTCAGTGTGCTGCTGCTGTCTCTCAGTAATGTTGAGGTCAGTGTGCTGCTGCTGTTGTTGCTGCTGCTGTCTCTCAGTAATGTTGAGGTCAGTGTGCTGCTGCTGTTGTTGCTGCTGCTGTCTCTCAGTAATGTTGAGGTCAGTGTGCTGCTGCTGTTGTTGCTGCTGCTGTCTCTCAGTAATGTTGAGGTCAGTGTGCTGCTGCTGTTGTTGCTGCTGCTGTTGCTGCTGCTGCTGTCTCTCAGTAATGTTGAGGTCATGTGTGCTGCTGCTGTTGTTGCTGCTGCTGTCTCTCAGTAATGTTGAGGTCAGTGTGCTTCTGCTGTTGTTGCTGCTGCTGTCTCTCAGTAATGTTGAGGTCAGTGTGCTGCTGCTGTCGTTGCTGCTGCTGTTGTTGCTGCTGCTGTCTCTCAGTAATGTTGAGGTCAGTGTGCTGCTGCTGTTGTTGCTGCTGCTGTTGTTGCTGCTGCTGTCTCTCAGTAATGTTGAGGTCAGTGTGCTGCTGCTGTTGTTGCTGCTGCTGTCTCTCAGTAATGTTGAGGTCAGTGTGCTGCTGCTGTTGTTGCTTCTGCTGTCTCTCAGTAATGTTGAGGTCAGTGTGCTGCTGCTGTTGTTGCTGCTGCTGTCTCTCAGTAATGTTGAGTCAGTGTGTGCTTGCTGTTGTTGCTGCTGCTGTTGCTGCTGCTGCTGTCTCTCAGTAATGTTGAGGTCAGTGTGCTGCTGCTGTTGTTGCTGCTGCTGTTGCTGCTGCTGCTGTCTCTCAGTAATGTTGAGGTCAGTGTGCTGCTGCTGTTGTTGCTGCTGCTGTCTCTCAGTAATGTTGAGGTCAGTGTGCTGCTGCTGTTGTTGCCTGCTGCTGTCTCTCAGTAAGTTGAGGTCAGTGTGCTGCTGCTGTTGTTGCTCCTGCTGTTGCTGCTCATGCTGTTGCTGTTGTTGCTCCTGTTGTTGCTGCTCCTGCTGTTGTTGCTCCTGTTGTTGCTGTTGTTGCCCCTGCTGTTGCTGCTCCTGCTGCTGGTGTTGTTGCTGCTTCTGTCGTTGTTGCTCCTGCTGCTGCTGCTCATGCTGTTGCTGTTGTTGCTCCTGCTGTTGCTGCTCCTGTTGTTGCTGCTCCTGCTGCTGGTGTTGTTGCTGCTTCTGTCGTTGTTGTTGCTGCTGCTGCTGCTGCTGCTGCTGCTGCTACTGCTGCTGTGACGTCTGGTAATTTTAAAACCAACAAGAATATCACTGGTGAGTACGAAAATTAATAACAGCGCTGCCATGGTAGCACAGGCAGCATATCTGTCCTCGAGGAGCGGAGGGAAGAGGGAGGAGGAGAGGGAGGGAGGGAGGATAGGGAGGGAGGAGGGAGGGAGGGAGGGAGGAGGGAGGGGGGAGGGAGGGGGAGGGGAGGGGGGGGGAGGAGGGAGGGAGGGAGGGAGGGAGTGGAGGAGGGAGGGAGGGAGGGAGGGAACATTATCTTATCTTGATAAGCATCTTATTTTTTGTCTCAGGAAGGTCGGGAACTCCGGGTGTGGAGAAACAACGGACATCCTGCCAGGGGACTTACTTTCTCAGTGACTCCTTTGATAGAGTCCAGGAGTGCTGGCTTCAACGGAAGCCTCACGGTGACGACCTTATCACAGGACTCACCTGGTGAGTGTTCCTGCTACAAGACTCACCTGGTGAGTGTTCCTGCTACAAGACTCACCTGGTGATGTTTCCTGCTACAAGACTCACCTGGTGAGTGTTCCTCCTACAAGACTCACCTGGTGAGTGTTCCTGCTACAAGACTCACCTGGTGAGTGTTCCTGCTACAAGACTCACCTGGTGAGTGTTCCTGCTACAAGACTCACCTGGTGAGTGTTCCTGCTACAAGACTCACCTGGTGAGTGTTCCTGCTACAAGACTCACCTGGTGAGTGTTCCTGCTACAAGACTCACCTGGTGAGTGTTCCTCCTACAAGACTCACCTGGTGAGTGTTCCTCCTACAAGACTCACCTGGTGAGTGTTCCAGCTACAAGACTTACCTGGTGAGTGTTCCAGCTACAAGACTCACCTGGTGAGTGTTCCTTCTACAAGACTCACCTGGTGAGTGTTCCTGCTACAAGACTCACCTGGTGAGTGTTCCTTCTACAAGACTCACCTGGTGAGTGTTCCTCCTACAAGACTCACCTGGTGAGTGTTCCTCCTACAAGACTCACCTGGTGAGTGTTCCTCCTACAAGACTCACCTGGTGAGTGTTCCTGCTACAAAACTCACCTGGTGAGTGTTCCAGCTACAAGACTCACCTGGTGAGTGTTCCTCCTACAAGACTCACCTGGTGAGTGTTCCTGCTACAAGACTCACCTGGTGAGTGTTCCAGCTACAAGACTCACCTGGTGAGTGCTCCTGCTACAAGACTCACCTGGTGAGTGTTCCTGCTACAAGACTCACCTGGTGAGTGTTCCTCCTACAAGACTCACCTGGTGAGTGTTCCTCCTACAAGACTCACCTGGTGAGTGTTCCTGCTACAAGACTCACCTGGTGAGTGTTCCTGCTACAAGACTCACCTGGTGAGTGTTCCAGCTACAAGACTCACCTGGTGAGTGTTCCTCCTACAAGACTCACCTGGTGAGTGTTCCTGCTACAAGACTCACCTGGTGAGTGTTCCTCCTACAAGACTCACCTGGTGAGTGTTCCAGCTACAAGACTCACCTGGTGAGTGTTCCAGCTACAAGACTCACCTGGTGAGTGTTCCTCCTACAAGACTCACTTGGTAATTTACGTCACTCAGATGAGCGCCGCTCGAGCACTTCCGGTTCATACAATGAAACCAAGAGGGATAACGTGACCTTGGTGGCAGGGCGTGTTGCACACTGTCTTGTTCAGGTAATTAAGTGTTTTGAGCTTCAGCTTATGTTGTGATCTGTTGCTCGTGCAGTAGTTGTGATGATAGGACAGTAGTTGTGATGACAGGACAGTAGTTGTGATGATAGGACAGCAGTTGGGATGATAGGACAGTAGTTGTGATGATAGGACAGTAGTTGTGATGTTGGGACAGTAGTTGTGATGATGGGACCGTAGTTGTGATGATAGGACAGTAATTGTGATGATAGGACAGTAGTTGTGATGATGGGGCAGTAGTTGTGATGATGGGACAGTAGTTGTGATGATGGGACAGTAGTTGTGATGATGGGACAGTAGTTGTGATGATGGGACAGTAGTTGTGATGATGGGACAGTAGTTGTGATATGGGACAGTATTTGATGATGGGACAGTAGTTGTGATGATGGGACAGTAGTTGTGATGATGGGACAGTAGTTGTGATGATGGGACAGTAGTTGTGATGGCTCGCACTGTTGTATTAACTAGTGACATTTGTACGTCCTACTCTTAACATTTTCATCACGCCATGTTTCAAGGTAACCTGTGTCCACGACTCACTACACCAGCAGAGTGCTGGCACAACACTGCAAGAGGATTTAAGCAAAGTCCTCAGTGTATAGCGATATGTTCCGCGGTGAGAAATTCCAATGAACTCTGCATACAAAACGCAAGAGGATAACCAAACAGAAAGAAAGGAACATGTGTGAAATATTACCACTGACTTATCTTTTATAAAGAACACAATATGGCAAATACTATTAAATCCAGGAAAATGATGGGGTGGATCATGAAAACTTTCAAATCAAGGGAAATAATGCCAATGAAGATACTGTTCAAATCACTTGTGCTCTCTTGCTGAAAGTACTGTTAAGTGTTGACAGCTCCGTTCAGAACGAAAGAGATATCAGAGCTGGAACAGATACAGAGGAGGGAGAGGTACACGATAATATATTCCTGGAAGATACTTGACGGCCTAGTTCCAAAACTACAACGTACTCTAGTGAAAGATATGGGAGGAAAATATAAAATAAAGCTAATGAAAAGCAGTAGTGCCGTGAGCACAATAAGAGAGAGTTGTATCACTATCCATGGTTTCAGACTTTTTAACGTCTTATTAGAAAATATAAGAAACACGTACTAGACAAACCTGGACCAGGGCCGGGCTGCAGGAGTACGAAAACTCTCGAAGCCCCTCAAAGGTATGTACATCCTCCACAACATATCAAAGGAGTCCTCAACATAGGAGCAGCGAGGAAATGGGAGGAGGACTGAACGCTGAACTTCGAAGGAGGAAAAATAGTATAAAATATGGAAGAGGCAGAAATGGAAAGTAGCAAGAAAAAAAAGAGGGACGGAAGTGGATGGAAAGAAAAGCAATGAGAGGAGCAAGATGGGAAGGAAGAAACAAGTATAAAGGTCACAGGGAATAAAAAAAAGAAAGGAATGAATAAAATGAGAAATGTGAGGAAGAAATTGAAATGACCAATGAAGAGAGGAGGGACTAGTGAGGGACAAGAACGAAGAGTAATATAACAGAGGAGAGGGAAAGTTGTAGGACTCTAGAAAAAAAAAAACAGTCTAGATGGAAGCAATGTTTAGAGATGACAAGAAACAAGAGATAAAGGTCACCGCAAAGGTCTTAACTACGTTCCAACTGTCAGATAAGAAGTTGGACGCTTGTGGATTATCATTCACCTTCCTCCCCTCTCGAAGCACCTCTTATTCGAGAGAAAAAGTGTTAATGTAATGATGGTGTGGCGTTCATGACTCCTCGGAGGTCCTCGGCGGTAACCAGTCCACCTGTTGCATCGTTCATGACTCCTCGGAGGTCCTCGGCGGTAACCAGTCCACCTGTTGCATCGTTCATGACTCCTCGGAGGCCCCGGGCGGTGACCAGTCCACCTGTTGGACCTTGTTCTCGATTTCACTAGCCATGCACGACTCCAAATAACGGGGGAACATACAGAATTCAAGAGCTATTTAGATCACACCGGTACTCATGTTTGCAGGATCTCAGGGATCTTGAACTGCAGCCCTTGTTTCCTGCTAAGGTCTCAAAATAAACATTATGGAATAGATTTTTTTCTAGCAGTCACGAGAGGTGCTCTCATACATGCCAGACGCATATTTTCACTCGCCAGAGGTGAAACGGAATGAATTAAGATTAAGCCAAGCAGTAAATATTGATGATAAAGAAATTACTGAAGACTTGACACTAAAAGTAAAAGTGCAAAGTGAGAACACCGAGACAAAGACGACAACATTGTTTATGGTGCTTTTAGAACCTCACTTTCAGAATTTAGTTGTTCCGAATTATTAGTTGCTCAAAACTGTTGGATGTTCATAATTGCGTTTTGTTGTGAATTCTGAACTGTAAGAGAAACTAAGCTAAAGACGCCAATAACTAAGTTTTAGAAGCATATCCAGGCGTTTGTTCACTTAACTTGGCCACACTCCGACTCGAAAGTTACTTAATTTATTTAAGGTTTTGTAAAAATCAACGGTTCAGTTAAGTTATACGCATATTCATATGTATGTATATATATATATATATATATATATATATATATATATATATATATATATATATATATATATATATATATATATATATATATATAAAAATATAATATATATATATATATATATATATATATATATATATATATATATATATATATATATATATATATATAATATATATATATGTCGTCCGAATAGGCAAATTGCATCTTGCTTAAATAGCAACGTTCATCTTGCCATATAGGACAAGTGAAAATTTGTGTATGCAATAATTTCGCCAAAATCATTCTGAACCTAACGAAAAAAAATATATTTCCTTGTGTTTGTTTAGTATTAAATTATTGTAAACAAATCTAAAATATATTTAGTTGGGTTAGGCTAAAATAAATTGTTCTTGTTATAATAAGGTTAGGTAAGTTTTCTAAGATTCTATTGGAGCAAAATTAAAATTTTTTACATTAACATTAATGAAAAAAATATATCTTTAAACGTATAAGAGAAAACTTTAGAAAGGACTTAATTTTAAATGAGTTCTTGCTAATTGACCAGTTTTACATATTCGGCACGACATATATATATATATAATATATATATATATATGTCGTGCCGAATAGGCAGAACTTGCGATCTTGGCTTAAATAGCAACGCTCATCTTGCCATATAGGACAAGTGAAAATTTGTGTATGCAATAATTTCGCCAAAATCATTCTGAACCTAACGAAAAAAATATATTTCATTGTGTTTGTTTAGTATTAAATTATTGTAAACAAATCTAAAATATTTTTAGTTGGGTTAGGCTAAAATAAATTGATCTTGTTATAATAAGGTTAGGTAAGTTTTCTAAGATTCTTTTGGTGCAAAATTATTTTTTTACATTAACATTAATGAAAAAAATATATCTTTATACATACAAGAGAAAATTTTTGAAAGGACTTAATTTTAAATGAGTTCTTGCTACTTGACCAGTTTTACATATTCGGCACGACATTATATATATATAATATATATATATATATATATATATATATATATATATATATATATATATATATATATATATATTATATATATATATATATATATATATATATCCTACCCACCTTGAGACTGGAGAAATATATCCTGACATCCCTGTGACTCATCTGTATCTTTAATTTCCGACTATTCTCTGACGTGGCCGTCTCCAACTTCTCCAATAGTTTATCCCTGTGTCTACCCTACTAAGTCTCCTTTGTATTTTGAACGTCGTTACCATGTCTCCTGTGGTTCTTGTATCCGCTTAGTTTCTCGTGAAATTTATACATTTTCTCCGGCTTGCTGGTTTGACTAATCAGGTGCGGGCTCTGAGCTGGTGCTGCGTACTACAAGGTACATTACCTGCTTATACGAGGGGGGGGGGGGGAAGAATGCTGCCTCTGTCACAATTACAAGGTGGAATGAAAGATGAATAAGGGAAAGACTAGTCAAAGAAAGAGAATGGACACGAGATAAGGGGAAAAGAATAGAAAACCAGGAAAGCAGGAACTCTAGGCAGGTCCAGGTGGCCGCCCAGTGAGGTCACTTACAACTTTCAGACAGAGAAATTAAGATTATTATTATTATAATCAAAAGAAGCGCTAAACTACAAGGGCTATACAGCAGAGAAATTAAGAACCTCTTACTCTGTGACAAATCAGAATTACTGAAGCAATATACGTGTTATATTCTACACTTCAAAAGATTTAAATATCTATAAACTTATAAGTCAAGAGAGCGAGATGCAAAAATAAAATCGAATTTTCCAATATAAATAAAAATTAGAATTCCAGAAAAATTACGATAGGTGGATTTTTCAACTGTCGTTGCTTTATGGTTCGAATTTATTGTATAGACTTTTGTAACGCTAAACGACTTTATTATAGAAATGTTTCGCCCGCAAGCAGCTTTATAACTCTTAATACTCCCAGAGAAATATAGTGTGAGGGTTAGTTGTAGTGTTGGTGGGAGTGAACTGGAAAGTTACTGGTGTCACCTGGCAGCTGTTTAGGTGGGAGTGAACTGGAAAGTTACTGGCGTCACCTGACTGCTGTTTAGGTGGGAGTGAACTGGAAAGTTACTGGCGTCACCTGACATCTGTTTAGGTGGGAGTGAACTGGAAAGTTACTGGCGTCACCTGACTGCTGTTTAGGTGGGAGTGTACTGGAAGATTACTGGCGTCACCTGACAGCTGTTTAGGTGGGAGTGTACTGGAAAGTTACTGGCGTCACCTGGCAGCTGTTTAGGTGGGAGTGAACTGGAAGATTACTGGCGTCACCTGACAGCTGTTTAGGTGGGAGTGTACTGGAAAGTTACTGGCGTCACCTGACTGCTGTATAGGTGGGAGTGTACTGGAAGCTTACTGGCGTCACCTGTCAGCTCTGTATGTGGGAGTGAATTGGAAGGTTACTGGCGTCACCTGACAGACGTTTGGGTGGGAGTGTACTGGAAGCTTACTGGCGTCACCTGACAGCTGTGTAGGTGGGAGTGTACTGGAAAGTTACTGGCGTCACCTGACTGCTGTTTAGGTGGGATTGAACTGGAAAATTACTGGCGTCAACTGACAGCTCTGTATATGGGAGTGAACTGGAAGGTTACTGGCATCACCTGACAGCTGTGTAGGTGGGAGTGAACTGGAAAGCTACTAGCGTCACCTGACATCTGTTTAGGTGGGAGTGAACTGGAAAGTTACTGGCGTCACCTGACAGCTGTGTAAGTGGGAGTGTACTGGAAGGTTACGGGCGTCACCTGACAGCTGTGTAGGTGGGAGTGAACTGGATGGTTACTGGCGTCACCTGACAGCTGTGTAGGTGGGAGTGTACTGGAAGGTTACTGGCGTCATCTGACATCTGCTAGGTGGGAGTGAACTGGAAGGTTACTGGCGTCACCTGACAGCTGCGTAGGTGGGAGTAAACTAGAAGGTTACTGGCGTCACCTGACAGCTGCGTAGGTGGGAGTAAACTAGAAGGTTACTGGCGTCACCTGACAGCTGTGTAGGTGGGAATGTACTGGAAGGTTACTGGTGTCACCTGACAGCTGTGTAGGTGAGAGTGAACTGGAAGGTTACTGGTGTCACCTGACAGCTGTGTAGGTGGGTGTACTGGAAGGTTACTGGCGTCATCTGACAGCTATGTAGGTGGATGTACTGGAAGGTTACTGGCGTCACCTGACAGCTGTGTAGGTAGGAGTGTACTGGAAAGTTACTGGGGTCATCTGACAGCTGTATAGGTAGAAGTGAACCGGAAGGTTACTGGCGTCACCTGACAGCTGTGTAGGTGGGAGTGTACTGGAAAGTTACTGGCGTCACCTGACTGCTGTTTAGGTGGGATTGAACTGGAAAATTACTGGCGTCAACTGACAGCTCTGTATATGGGAGTGAACTGGAAGGTTACTGGCATCACCTGACAGCTGTGTAGGTGGGAGTGAACTGGAAAGCTACTAGCGTCACCTGACATCTGTTTAGGTGGGAGTGAACTGGAAAGTTACTGGCGTCACCTGACAGCTGTGTAAGTGGGAGTGTACTGGAAGGTTACGGGCGTCACCTGACAGCTGTGTAGGTGGGAGTGAACTGGATGGTTACTGGCGTCACCTGACAGCTGTGTAGGTGGGAGTGTACTGGAAGGTTACTGGCGTCATCTGACATCTGCGTAGGTGGGAGTGAACTGGAAGGTTACTGGCGTCACCTGACAGCTGCGTAGGTGGGAGTAAACTAGAAGGTTACTGGCGTCACCTGACAGCTGTGTAGGTGGGAATGTACTGGAAGGTTACTGGTGTCACCTGACAGCTGTGTAGGTGAGAGTGAACTGGAAGGTTACTGGTGTCACCTGACAGCTGTGTAGGTGGGTGTACTGGAAGGTTACTGGCGTCATCTGACAGCTATGTAGGTGGATGTACTGGAAGGTTACTGGCGTCACCTGACAGCTGTGTAGGTAGGAGTGTACTGGAAAGTTACTGGGGTCATCTGACAGCTGTATAGGTAGAAGTGAACCGGAAGGTTACTGGCGTCACCTGACAGCTGTGTAGGTGGGAGTGAACCGGAAGGTTACTGGTGTCACCTGACAGCTGTGTAACGGGGAGTGAACTGGAAGGTTACTAGCGTCATTTGACAGCTGTGTAGGTGGGAGTGAACTGGAAGGTTACTGGTGTCACCTGACAGATGTGTAGGTGGAAGTGTACAGGAAGATTACTGGTGTCACCTGACAGCTGTGTAGGTGGGTGTACTGGAAGGTTACTGGTGTCACCAGACAGCTGTGTAGGTGGATGTACTGGAAGGTTACTGGCGTCACCTGACAGCTGTGTAGGTAGATGGACTGGAAGGTTACTGGCGTCACCTGACAGCTGTGTAGGTGGATGTACTGGAAGATTACTGGCGTCACTTGACAGCTGTGTAGGTGGATGTCCTGGAAGGTTACTGGCATCACCTGTCAGCTGTGTAGGTGGATGTACTGGAAGGCTACTGGCGTCACCTGTCTGCTGTCGAGGTGGATGTTCTGGAAGGTTACTGGCGTCATCTGTCAACTGTGTAGGTGGATGTACTGGAAGGTTACCGGCGTCACCTGTCTGCTGTGTAGGTGGATGTACTGGAAGGTTACTGGCGTCACCTGACAGCTGTGTAGGTGGATGTACTGGAAGGTTACTGGCGTCACCTGACAGCTGTGTAGCTCCCGTGTCTGTACAACTCTGTCACCAAGACTGATGAGCGTAAATTCCAAATAACTTTCGATAAGATAAATCCTCTGCCTTGATGATAAGTCTGGAATCATTCCACACCGTCCCATTTCTAAGAAACTAAAATAATCATATTACAAGGGAGACACAGGGAACACGGTGAAAACAATATAAATGACTGGGTAATTTTAGATATAATTCAACAAGGAAACTGCAGAGAACTTGGACAAGCCAGAGTGTTGTTTCTCAATCCAGTCTCGCACTATGAGTATTGACACGTGCATATTTGAACGCCTGTCAGGCGTGCCGCAGCCGTTTTAATAATTTACTTGTTTCTAGATAAATATAAGTTTTAAAGTTTTCTCTAACTTAGACTAACCTAACCTAACTTACAATGAGTAAAAATATTATTTGTAAGATTACAAGGGAACGTTCAGAAATTATCGTTTTGACCTCTTAGGTTGTACTCTATTTGCAGTCTCCTTTGAGGAAGGACAAAGAAGATCGCTGACGGAGTACAGCCTAAGAGGTCAGAGACTGCAAAACTTACTCATGGAAAAGGATCATGAGGTAAGCATCATACCGAGCACATCTGAGACGCACATCAACCAAATGACTGCTGAAGCATACGGGCGCCTGACAAGCCTAATAAAAACGTTTCGACATCTAAGTAGGGAGTCATTCATGACACTGTACACCGTGTAAGTTAGGCCCATACTGGAGTACGCAGCACCAGTATAGAACCCACACCTGGTCAAACACGTCAAGAAATTAGAGAAGGTACAAAGGTTTGCAACAAGACTAGTCCAGGAGCTGAGGGGTTTATCCTACTAGTAGACGTTGACAACACTGGAAGACTGAAGGGATAGGAGGGACATTATAACAGCATATAAAATACTGAGAGGAATTGACAAGATGGATAGGGACAGAATGTGTCAGAAATGTGACACAGCAACAAGGGGTCACAACTGGAAGTTGAAGATTCAGATGAGTCACAGGGATGTTAGGAAATATTTCTTCAGCCATAGAGTTGTCAGGAAGTGCAACAATTTGGAGCGTGAGGTGGTGGAGGCAGGATCCATACATAGCTTTAAAAAGAGGTATGATAAAGCTCATGGAGCAGGGAGAGAGTGGACCTAGTAGCGACCAGTAAAGAGGCGGGGCCAGGAGCCATGAATCGACCCCTGCATCCATAATTAGGTAAGTACAATTAGGTAAGTACACACACACATACTGGTACCTCAGTTCAGTATAGTATATTTTCTTTTAATTTTTCAAAGGGTAGAGTTCTCAGCTCACAAACTGAGGGTCTATGGTTCGATCCTCGGTACGGGTAGAACGTTGAGCATGGTTCCTTATACCTTTTGCCCCTGTTCCCTTAGTAAGTAGGTATTTGTATTTTAGTTACCTTACACCTGCTGTCCCTACTCATTTAGTAGTAAGTAGGTACCCAGGTATTATTCGACAGTGGTGGGTCTTCGAAGTGAGCGGAGGCTGGGTAACAGCTCTTGGATTGTAAATTCAACGGTGTAGACAATAAATCTACGTAAGTTTTCGTTCGCTACAAAATCAAGAAAAAAATTGTGAAAGTAATGAAAAACGTTGTGATGCATGTAATGAAGGGAACGATATAATGGAGAAGAAGGAAAAACGTCGAGAGAAATGTGCTTGTCACGATAACTTTCTCCGGAACAAGGTAACAACACCACTGATAATACAAGACAACAACCATTCACTCACTAATCTCGTGGTGAGGCGAGGATGCTGGCTCTCAGTGTGGCTCTCAGTGTGGCTCTCAGTATGGCTCTCAGTGTGGCTCTCAGTGTGGCTCTCAGTGTGTGCGCACCACCACTCACAACAGGCAAAAAATAACTGTTAAAAAACATAATGATAGGCAGCCTTTGAACTGGCACGATTTCAGTGCCAATTCAATTAAAGTAATATGTGACCGCAAAAAGTGACGGCACACTTGAGATGTGTGTGTTCGTGGCTCACTTGGTAGCTGCCTCAGATGACTGACTGACGGGGCCCAAGTTCGATCGATCCCCTGGATGAGTAGAAACATCAGATATGTTGCCTTACACCTGCTTTTCCTGTTCACCTAAGATAAAGTAGGTACCAGAGTTATTAGGTGACTAATGTGAGCGGCATCCTTGAGAGAATTAAATGACCTTAATGGAAATAAGTCAGACGATCTTAAGAAATGTTTAAGGGGTTATCCTCCGGGTTATCCTGGGTTACTTACCCTCCGGGTTATCCTGGGTTACTTACCCTTCGGGTTATCCTGGGTTATTTACCCTCCGGGTTATCCTGGGTTACTTACCCTCCGGGTTATGCTTGGTTACTTACCCTCCGGGTTATCCTGGGTTATTTACCCTCCGGGTTATCCTGGGTACTTACCCTCCGGGTTATCCTGGGTTATTTACCCTCCGGGTTATCCTGGGTTACATACCCTCCGGGTTATCCTGGGTTACTTACCCTCCGGGTTATCCTGGGTTATTTACCCTTCGGGTTATCCTGGGTTACTTGCCCTCCGGGTTATCCTGGGTTACTTTCCCTCCGGGTTATCCTGGGTTATTTACCCTCCGGGTTATCCTGGGTTACTTACCCTACAGGTTGTCCTGGGTTATTTACCCTCCGGGTTATCCTGGGTTACTTATCCTCCGGGTTATCCTGGGTTACTTACCCTCCGGGTTATCCTGGGTTATTTACCCTCCGGTTTATCCTGGGTTATTTACCCTCCGGGTTATCCTGGGTTACTTACCCTTCGGGTTATCCTGGGTTACTTACCCTCCGGGTTATCCTGGATTATTTACCCTCCGGGTTATCCTGAGTCATTTACCCTCCGGGTTATCATGGGTTATTTACCCTCCGGGTTATCCTGGGTTACTTACCCTCCGGGTTATCCTGGGTTACTTACCCTCCGGGTTATCCTGGGTTATTTACCCTCCGGGTTATCCTGGGTTACTTACCCTCCGGGTTTACCTGGAGTTTACCTGGAGAGAGTTCCGGGGGTCAACGCCCCCGCGGCCCGGTCTGTGACCAGGCCTCCTTAGGTCAGTGTCCCAGGATGCGACCCACACCAGTCGACTAACACCCAGGTACCCATTTTACTGATGGGGAACATAGACAACAGGTGGAAAGAAACACGTCCAATGTTTCTACTCTGGCTGGGAATCGAACCCAGGCCCTCACCGTGTGAAGCGAGAGCGTTAACCACCAGGCCACCAGAGCCCCTGGGTTATTTACCCTCCGGTTTATCCTGGGTTACTTACCCTCCGGGTTATCCTGGGTTACTTACCCTCCGGGTTATCCTGGGTTATTTACCCTCCGGTTTATCCTGGGTTACTTACCCTCCGGGTTATCCTGGGTTACTTACCCTCCGGGTTATCCTGGGTTATTTACCCTCCGGGTTATCCTGGGTTATTTACCCTCCGGGTTATCCTGGGTTACTTACCCTTCGGGTTATCCTGGGTTATTTACCCTCCGGGTTATTCTGGGTTATTTACCCTCCGGGTTATCCTGGGTTACTTGCCCTCCGGGTTAACCTGGGTTATTTACCCTCCGGGTTATCCGGGGTTATTTACCCTCCGGGTTATCCTGGGTTACTTACCCTCCGGGTTATCCTGGGTTACTTACCCTCCGGGTTATCCTGGGTTATTTACCCTCCGGGTTATCCTGGGTTATTTACCTCCGGGTTATCCTGGGTTACTTGCCCTCCGGGTTATCCTGGGTTACTTACCCTCCGGGTTATCCTGGGTTATTTACCCTCCGGGTTATCCTGGGTTACTTACCCTACGGGTTGTCCTGGGTTATTTACCCTCCGGGTTATCCTGGGTTACTTATCCTCCGGGTTATCCTGGGTTACTTATCCTCCGGGTTATCCTGGGTTATTTACCCTCCGGGTTATCCTGGGTTATTTACCCTCCGGGTTATCCTGGGTTATTTACCCTCCGGGTTATCCTGGGTTACTTACCCTCCGGGTTATCCTGGGTTATTTACCCTCCGGGTTATCCTGGGTTATTTACCCTCCGGGTTATCCTGGGTTATTTACCCTCCGGGTTATCCTGGGTTACTTACCCTCCGGGTTATCCTTGGTTACTTACCCTCCGGGTTATTCTGGGTTATTTACCCTCCGGGTTATCCTGGGTTACTTACCCTCCGGGTTATCCTGGGCTACTTGCCCTCCGGGTTATCCTTGGTTATTTACCCTCCGGGTTATCCTGGGTTACTTACCCTCCGGGTTATCCTGGGTTATTTACCCTCCGGGTTATCCTGGGTTACTTACCCTCCGGGTTATCCTGGGTTATTTACCCTCCGGGTTATCCTGGGTTACTTACCCTCCGGGTTATCCTGGGTTATTTACCCTCCGGGTTATCCTGGGTTACTTACCCTCCGGGTTATCCTGGGTTACTTACCCTCCGGGTTATCCTGGGTTACTTACCCTCCGGGTTATCCTGGGTTATTTACCCTCTGGGTTATCCTGGGTTACTTACCCTCCGGGTTATCCTGGGTTACTTACCCTCCGGGTTATCCTGGGTTATTTACCCTCCGGGTTATCCTGGGTTATTTACCCTCTGGGTTATCCTGGGTTATTTACCCTCCGGGTTATCCTGGGTTACTTACCCTCCGGGTTATCCTGGGTTACTTACCCTCCAGGTTATCCTGGGTTACTTACCCTCCGGGTTATCCTGGGTTACTTACCCTCCGGGTTATCCTGGGTTACTTACCCTCCGGGTTATCCTGTGTTACTTACCCTCCGGGTTATCCTGGGTTACTTACCCTCCGGGTTATCCTGGGTTACTTACCCTCCGGGTTATCCTGGGCTACTTACCCTCCTGGTTATCCTGGGTTATTTACCCTCCGGGTTATCCTGGGTTACTTACCCTCCGGGTTATCCTGGGTTACTTACCCTCCGGGTTATCCTGGGTTACTTACCCTCCGGGTTATCCTGGGTTATTTACCCTCCGGGTTATCCTGGGTTACTTACCCTCCGGGTTATCCTGGGTTACTTACCCTCCGGGTTATCCTGGGTTATTTACCCTCCGGGTTATCCTGGGTTACTTACCCTCCGGGTTATCCTGGGTTACTTACCCTCCGGGTTATCCTGGGTTACTTACCCTCCGGGTTATCCTGGGTTACTTACCCTCCGGGTTATCCTGGGTTACTTACCCTCCGGGTTATCCTGGGTTACTTACCCTCCGGGTTATCCTGGGTTACTTACCCTCCGGGTTATCCTGTGTTAATTACCCTCCGGGTTATCCTGGGTTACTTACCCTCCGGGTTATCCTGGGTTACTTACCCTCCTGGTTATCCTGGGTTACTTACCCTCCGGGTTATCCTGGGTTACTTACCCTCCGGGTTATCCTGTGTTACTTACCCTCCGGGTTATCCTGGGTTACTTACCCTCACGGTTATCCTGGGTTACTTACCCTCCGGGTTATCCTGGGTTACTTACCCTCCGGGTTATCCTGGGTTACTTACCCTCCGGGTTATCCTGGGTTACTTACCCTCCGGGTTAACAATCTCAACAAAATCTTCACTGAAAATTTGTGGTAACTCACTGAATGGTTTTTGCGGGCTTGGCGTCTCAACTCCTGGGCCCTGAGTTTAAACAACCTGGCAGCCTGTTAGTTCCTGCCATCTTACGCTATATCATTACTTTTGTAACCGTGAATTAAGTTCACTTTCACGACGTCCTCGTTCAGCTAATTCTAGTCCCCTAACAACCACCGAGGCTGAAGAGCTGTTTTCAGCTTCCATGTGTGTCCTACTGAACATTCATTGTATGTCAGTCGGTCTGTCCCTGTCCACTCCTGTCAATCTCTTTCCATACTTTGTACGTTATAATCACATCTTCTCTGGTTCTTCGCTTTTCTAAAGTTGTTAGATGTAGTTATTGTATCGTCTCCTTGTACTGCATGACCCTCGGCTCCCGAAGTTTGGTCAAGACTCGTCAGGAGCAAATAATATATAATTCATGTTTAGCGCTAAATCTATGTGGGTCATTCAGCGCAAGATACGGTGAAGGCTTGATCCTCCGTCTGCTCGTCAGGAACAAGGTCCTGACACGGGTCTTTTCCAAGTGGTGAGCCGTCACTGACTCCAGACAGTGTCGGTGTTTATACAAGTTGAGTTTGCAGCTGTATAGTCAGACCTGGTAAGTAGTCATACTGAGGACCTCAATCAAGACTTTCTTGTAACAACCTGGACTCACTGCTTACACTGCTTTCTCTTCAAAATCGTCTGGTAGATGTTATATTTAGCGTTATTAAAGAATCTTTGGTTAATTACGTAAACACAGTTTTTAGGGGTGTAAACCACGAACGTACAATTTATAAAGTCAACATGTGTGCGTACTGCGCTTACACCGGTTCTTAGGATGGACCTTTGTTCGAGTTTCTTCTCTTTATGTAACATTTAGCGTTTCTTTATATCAGCCATTGCTCACATCCTGTATATATATACGCAAACAATCGCATATATATATAAATATAAATATATATATATATATATATATATATATATATATATATATATATATATATATATATATATATATATATATATTATATTATATATATATATATATATATATATATATATATATATATATATATAATATATATATATATATATATATATATAATGTGTGTGTGTACTCACCTAGTTGTACTCACCTAGTTGAGGTTGCAGGGGTCGAGTCCAAGCTCCTGGCCCCGCCTCTTCACTGGTCGCTACTAGGTCACTCTCCCAGAACCGTGAGCTTTATCATACCTCTGCTTAAAGCTATGTATGGATCCTGCCTCCACTACATCGCTTCCCAAACTATTCCACTTCCTGACTACTCTGTGGCTGAAGAAATACTTCCTAACATCCCTGTGATTCATCTGTGTCTTCAATTTCCAACTGTGTCCCTTTGTTGCTGTGTCCCATCTCTGGAACATCCTGAGTGTGTGTGTGTGTGTGTGTGTGTGTGTGTGTGTGTGTGTGTGTCTGTCTGTCTCTCAATGTGTACTCACCTAATTGCAGTTGCAGGCCCGTCTGTGTGTGGTGTGTGTGTGTGTGTGTCTGTGTGTGTGTGTGTGTGTGTCTGTGTCTGTCTGTCTCTCAGTGTGTACTCACCTAATTGCAGTTGCAGGCCCGTCTGTGTGGTGTGTGTGTGTGTGTGTGTGTTGTGTGTGTGTGTGTGTGTGTGTGTGTGTGTGTGTGTGTGTGGTGTGTGTGTGTGTGTGTCTGTATGTGTGTCTGTATGTGTGTGTTTATGTGTGTGTGTGTGTGTGTGTGTGTGTGTGTGTGTGTGTGTGTGTGTGTGTGTGTGTGTGTGTGTGTGTGTGTGTGTGTGTGTGTGTGTGTGTGTCTGTCTGTCTGTCTCTCTGTCTATGTGTACTCACCTAATTGTAGTTGCAGGCCCGTCTGTGTGTGTCTGTATGTGTGTGTTTATGTGTGTGTGTGTCTGTGTGTGTGTGTGTGTCTGTATGTGTGTGTTTATGTGTGTGTGTGTGTGTGTCTGTGTAATTACCATGTGGAATTTGGTATTATTATAATTTTTATTGCATTCATAGGGGAACGCTATACCTGTAGGGGGTCATACAGTCTCTGGTGTAACGGAAGTCATTCAGGGCCGATCCAAGGAATTAGAGCATAGGTTAGATTCCTTAGATGTCGAGCACCGCACCGCCATGGACTATAGTAGCCGCACACTGAGGATGTACCTATTAAAAAAAATACCTCTCTCAGACAAGACGTGTACTGCTAGACTTGTACAAGGTCAACACTGAGACTGGCAGCGTTACCCAGCAAAATGACAGAGTTTCCAAGACATTAGTGTGTGCCTGGCGGCAAGGCCTACCCTAGGCTGGCCTCTACACACCTTCATTACATTGTTCACCTTACCTGCACCACTACCACTCTAACACACTCATTGCACCACTACCACTCTAACACACTCACTGCACCACTACCACTCTAACACACTCATTGCACCACTACCACTCTAACACACTCACTGCCCACTCACTTACACACTCACTGCACACTACACTCTAACACACTCATGCACCACTACCGCTCTAACACACTCATTGCACCATACCACTCTAACACACTCACTGCACCACTACCACTCTAACACACTCACTGCACCACTACCACTCTAACACACTCACTGCACCACTACCACTCTAACACACTCACTGCACCACTACCACTCTAACACACTCACTGCACCACTACCCCTAACACACTCACGCACCACTACCACTCTAACACACTCATTGCACCACTACCACTCTAACACACTCACTGCACCACTACCACTCTAACACACTCATTGCACCACTACCACTAACACACTCACTGCGCCACTACCACTCTAACACGCTCACTCCGCCACAACCACTCTAACACACTCACTGCACCACTACCACTCTAACACACTCACTGCACCACTACCACTCTAACACACTCATTACACCACAACCACTCTAACACACTCACTCCACCACTACCACTCTAACACACTCACTGCACCACTACCACTCTAACACACTCACTGCACCACTACCACTCTAACACACTCACTGCACCACTACCACTCTAACACACTCATTACACCACAACCACTCTAACACACTCACTCCACCACTACCACTCTAACACACTCACTGCACCACTACCACTCTAACACACTCACTCACCACTACCACTAACGCACTGCACCACTACCACTAACACACTCACTGCACCACTACCACTCTAACACTCTCATTACACACTACACTAACACACTCACTCCACCACTACCACTCTAACACACTCACTCCACCCCTACCACTAACACATTCACTGCACCACTACCACTAACACACTCACTGCACCACTACCACTAACACACTCACTGCACCACTACACTAACACACTGCACCACTACCACTAACACACTGCACCACTACCACTAACACATCACTGCACCACTACCACTAACACACTCACTGCACCACTACCACTAACACACTGCACCACTACCACTAACACACTCACTGCACCACTACCACTAACACACTCACTGCACCACTACCACTAACACACTCACTGCACCACTACCACTAACACACTCACTGCACCACTACCACTAACACTCACTGCACCACTACCACACTCACTAACCACTACCACTAACACACTGTACCACTACCACTAACACACTCACTGCACCACTACCACTAACACACTCACTGCACCACTACCACTAACACACTCACTGCACCACTACCACTAACACACTCACTGCACCACTACCACTAACACACTCACTGCACCACTACCACTAACACACTCACTGCACCACTACCACTAACACACTCACTGCACCACTACCACTAACACACTGCACCACTACCACTAACACACTGCACCACTACCACTAACACACTCACTGCACCACTACCACTAACACACTCACTGCACCACTACCACTACACACACTCACTGCACCACTACCACTAACACACTGCACCACTACCACTAAACACACTGCACCACTACCACTAACACACTCACTGCACCACTACCACTAACACACTCACTGCACCACTACCACTAACACACTCACTGCACCACTACCACTAACACACTCACTGCACCACTACCACTAACACACTGCACTACACTAACCACTGCACCACTACACTAAACACTGCACCACTACCACTAACACACTGCACCACTACCACTAACACACTGCACCACTACCACTAACACACTGCACCACTACCACTAACACACTGCACCACTACCACTAACACACTGCACCACTACACTAACACACTGCACCACTACCACTAACACTCACTGCACCCTACACTAACCACTGCACCATACCACTAACACACTGCGCACTACCACTAACCACTGCACACTACACTAACACTGCACCACTACCACTAACACACTGCACCACTACCACTAACACACTGCACACTACCACTAAACATGCACCACTACCACACACTGCACCACTACCACTAACACACTGCACCACTACCACTAACACACTGCACCACTACCACTAACACACTGCACCACTACCACTAACACTGCACCACTACCACTAACACACTGCACCACTACCACTAACACACTGCACCACTACCACTAACACACTGCACCACTACCACTAACACACTGCACCACTACCACTAAACACTGCACCACTACCCCTAACACACTGCACCACTACCACTAACACACTGCACCACTAACACTAACACACTGCACCACTACCACTAACACACTGCACCACTACCACTAACACACTGCACCACTACCACTAACACACTGCACCACTACCACTAACACACTGCACCACTACCACTAACACACTGCACCACTACCACTAACACACTCACCACTACCACTAACACACTGCACCACTACCACTAACACACTGCACCACTACCACTAACACACTGCACCACTACCACTAACACACTGCACCACTACCACTAACACACTGCACCACTACCACTAACACACTGCACCACTACCACTAACACACTGCACCACTACCACTACACACTGCACCACTACCACTAACACTGCACCACTACACTAACACACTGCACCACTACCACTAACACACTGCACCACTACCACTAACACACTGCACCCCTACCACTAACACACTGCACCACTACCACTAACACACTGCACCACTACCACTAACACACTGCACCACTACCACTAACACTCACTGCACCACTACCACTAACATCTCACTGCACCACTACCACTACACACCACTGCACCACTACCACTAACACACTGCACCACTACCACTAACACACTGCACCACTACCACTAACACACTCACCACATACCACTAAACATCACTGCACCACTACCACTAACACTCTGCACACTACCACTACACACTCACTCACTACCATCCACTGCACCACTACACTTAACACACTGACCACTACACTAACCCCTCTGCACCACTACCACTAACACACTGCACCACTACCACTAACACACTGCACCACTACCACTTACACACTGCCCACTACCACTACACACTGCTCCACTACCACTAACACACTGCACCACTACACTAACACTCTCACTGCACCACTACCACTAACACACTCACTGCCCCTCCACTAACACCTGACCACTACCACTAACACACTGCCCACTACCACTAACACACTCTTCCACTACCACTTAACACACTTGCACACTACCACTAACACACTGCACCCTACACTCACTCTACCACTACACTAACACCTGCACCACTACCACTAACACTCACACCACTACCACTACACACTGCACCACTACCACTAACACACTGCACCACTACTACTAACTACTACTGCACCCTACCCTAACACTGCACCACTACCACTAACACACTTTCTCCTACCACTAACACCACTGCACCACTACCACTAACACACTGCAACTACTACCACTGCACTACTAATCACTGCATCCACTACACTAACACACTGCACCATACCACTAACTACACTGCATCCACTACCACTAACACATGCACACACTAACACACTGCACCACTACACTAACACACTGCACCATACCATAACACACTGACCAACTACCATAAAACACTGCACCACTACACTAACACACGCACCACTACCACTAAACACTGCACCATCTAAACTACACACTGCAACACCACTAACACACTGCACCACTACCACTAAACACTGCACACTACCACTAACACACTGCACCTACTACACTAACACATGCACCACTACACTAACACACTGCACCACTACCACTAACACACTGCACCACTACCACTAACACACTGCACCACTACCATAACACACTGCACCACTACCATAACAGCACATGCACCACTACCACTAACACACTGCATTACCACTAACACACTGCAACTAACTAACACATGCAGCCACTACCACTAACACACTGTCACACTACACTAACACACTGCACCATCCACTAACACATCGTAGTCACACTGGACTTTCAGTAAGCAGGTGTTGAAAGATGTAAAATCGGGAACATGCTAGTAACTTTCGTAAATTACTAAAAAGATATAAGAAGACAAATGCAAAGTGGGAAGTAATGTCGTGGAGTGTGAGATATAAGAAAAGTGATTGCTGGATGTTATGAATGAGAAGGAAACTGAATATCCTGCTTAAGAGAAACAAGAGCTGAAGGAGGTGGGAGATTCAAGGAGAGGAATAAATGGGTTAGGTCAGGGGTTTCATAATAGAGTTAGAGCCTAAAGAAGGAGTAGCAATAATGTTGAAGACAAGTTATGGCAGGAAAAAGGGACATGAAATTATTAATTCAAGGCTTATGTGGGTAAAACAAAGGTTGGATGTGAAAAGTGGGTTATAGTAAGCATTTATGCACCTGGGGAAGAGAGAAGTATAGAGGAAAGAGAGAGATTTTGGGAAATGTTCAGTAATTGCGTGGGGAACATTGAACAAAGTGTGAGAGTACTTGTGGTTTGGGATTTTAATGCTAAAGTGGGTAAAAATGTTGTGGAGGGAGTAGTAGGTAAAATTTGGGGTGCCAGGGGTAAATGAAAATGGGGAGCCTTTAATTGAGCTATGTGTAGAAAGAGGTTTGGTAATAAGTAATACATATTGTATGAAAAAGAGGATAAATAAATATACAAGGTATGATGTAGCACATAATGAAAGTAGATTATGTATTGGTGGATAAAAGGTTGATGGGTAGGCTCCAGGATGTACTCGTTTACAGAGGGGCAACTGATATATCGGATCATTATCTAGTTGTAGCTACAGTTAGAGTAAGAGGTAGATGGGATAAGAGGAAAATGGCAACAACAAGTAAGAGGGAGGTGAAAGTGTATAAACTAAGGGAGGAGGAAGTTCGGGTGAAATATAAGCAACTATTGGCAGAAAGGTGGGCTGGTGCAGGTATGAGTAGTGGGGGAGTTGAAGAGGGTTGGAATAGTTTTAAAAATGCAGTAATAGAATGTGGGGCAGAAGTTTGTGGTTATAGGAGGGTGGGTGCAGGAGGAAAGAGGAGTGATTGGTGGAATGATGAAGTAAAGGGTGTGATAAAAGAGAAAAAGTTAGCTTATGAGAGGTATTTACAAAGCAGAAGTGTTATAAGAAGAGTGGTACGTTAGGAGAGTAAAAGAAAGGTGAAGAGGAGGTGAGAGAGTGAAAAGGGAGCGGTTGAAGATGGGGAGGTACTGAAAAGGGGTTTTTTTTTTGAAAAAAAAAAAATTTTGGAGGATTTAAAAAGTTAGAAAGCCTAGGAACAATGGTTTTCAGTTAAAACAGAGAAGGGGGGTTAAATGGGGGGATGGATTTTTGGGCAGATGCGAAATATTTAGAGGAACTTTTAAATGTGGGACAAAAAAGGGGAGGGGGAAATTTTCTCCCCTGGCCAGGAGGTATACCATTTTTAGGATGAGGAAGAGCAGGAGTGAGTGGGGGCGAGGTCGTGAGGCATACGTAAATAAAAGGGGGAAAAGCAGCTGGAACTGGGGGGTATGAAAAAATGTTAAAAGCAGGGGGGGGACATGTTTTGGGAGGGGTTGGGATTTTTGTTTAAAAAAATGTAGAAAAATGGGAAGGTACCTAGGTTGGCGGAGAGATGATAGCCCTTTATAAAGGGAAAAGGGGGACAAAGAGGGTTTTAAAATAATTTAGAGGAATAAGTTTACTGAGTAACCAGGAAAAATGTACGGTAGGGTTTATAATTTTTAAAAAGTTAAGGAAGCCTAAAAGTGGAAATTGCGGATGAGCAAAGGGGGTTTTAGAGTGGGAGGGGATGTGTAATCAAGTGTTTCATTTAAAACATATAATGAGCATATTTTAAAAAAGGTAAGGAAATTTTTTTGCATTTTTGGATTTAGAAAAGGCATTGATAAGCGGATGGGGGCAATGGTTCCCGATGTTGAAGATATGAAATAGGGGGTTGTTACCAAATGCGTAAAAGAGTTTTTTTTGGGGATAGGAGGCTCGGTTGGGGGTGTAGAAAAGAGGGAGAACTTCCCGGTAAAAGTAGGTTTAGAGGGATGGTAATACCCCTGGTTTTTTAATATATTTTAGATGGGGTTTTACAAGAATAAATGCTAGGGGGTTCGGGGGGAGGGGTGGGATTAAAATTTTGGGAATTTAAATACAAATGGGAAGTGAACAGTTACTTTTTTCTGATTCTGTCTTATGGGGTTCTAAAAAATAATTACAAAAGGGTTTGTGGACGAATTTGGGTGTGTTTAAAGGTAGAAAGTTGAAAGTAAAAAAGAAAAATAAGGGGATAAGATCAAATATTTAGTAAAGGAAAAAGGGGTATCAAATTGGGGAGGGGGAGTATGGAAGAAGTGAATGTTTTCAGATATTTGGGAGTTGACGTGTCAGTGGATGGATTTATGAAGGTTTGAGGTTAATCTTTAGAACTGATGAAGGAAAAAGGTGAGTGGTGCATTGAGGTATATGTGGAGGCAAAAATGTTTTCTATGGAGGCATAGAAGGGAATGTATGAAAGTATAATAGTACCAACACTCTTACATGGGTGTGAAGCTTGGGTTGTAAATGCTGCAGCAAGGAGGCGGTTGGAGGCAGTGGAGATGTCCTGTCTAAGATCATGTTTTGGTGTAAATATTATGCAGGGAAAATTTGGAAATGTGGAATTTAGGAGAAGGTGTTGGAGTTAATAAAAGTATTAGTCAGAAGGCTGAAGAGGGTTTGTTGACGTGGTTTGGTCATTTAGAGAGAATTGATCAAAGTTTGAATTGACATGGAGAGCGTATAAAAACTGTAGGGGGAAAGGAAGGCGGGGTAGGGGTCGTCCCCGAAAAGGTTGGAGGGAGGGGTAAAAAGGGGGTGTTTGTGGGCGAGGGTTTGAACTTCCAGCAAGCGTGCATGAGCTTTTTAGATAGGAGTGAATGGAGAACAAATGGTATTTGGGACCCGACGATCTGGTGGAGTGTGAGCAGGGTAATATTTAATGAAGGGATTCGGGGAAACCGGTTATTTTATATAACCGGACTTGAGTCCTGGAAATGGGGGTACAGTGCTGCACTTTAAAGGAGGGGTTTGGAATACTGGCAGTTTGGAGAGATATGTTGTGTGTTTTTATACGTATATACTTCTAAACTGTTTTATTCTGGGCACCTCTGCAAAAACAGTGATTATGTGTGAGTGAGGTGAAAGTGTTGAATGATGATGAAAGTATTTTCTTTCTCTTTGGGTCACCCTGCCTCGGTGGGAGACGGCCGACTTGTTGAAATATATATATATATATATATATATATATATATATATATATATATATATATATATATATATATATATATATATATATATATATATATATATATATATATATATATATATATATGTCGTGCTGAATAGGTAAAACTTGCGATTATGGCTTAAACAGCAACGCTCTTCTTGCCGAATAAGGCAAGCGAAAATTTGTGTATGCAATAATTTCGCAAAAATCATTCTGAACCCAACGAAAAAAATATTTTCATTGTGTTCGTTTAGTATTAAATTATTACCTGGAGAGAGTTCCGGAGGTCAACGCCCCCGCGGCCCGGTCTATGACCAGGCCTCCTGGTGGATCAGAGCCTGATCAACCAGGCTGTTACTGTTGGCTGCACGCAAACCAACGTACGAGCCACATCCCGGCTGGTCAGGAACCGACTTTAGGTGCTTGTCCAGTGCCAGCTTGAAGACTGCCATGGGTCTATTGGTAATCCCCCTTATGTATGCTGGGAGGCAGTTGAACAGTCTCGGGTCCCTGACACTTATTGTATGGTCTCTTAACGTGCTAGTGACACCCCTGCTTTTCATTGGGGGGATGTTGCATCGTCTGCCAAGTCTTTTGCTTTCGTAGTGAGTGATTTTCGTGTGCAAGTTCGGTACTAGTCCCTCTAGGATTTTCCAGGTGTATATAATCATGTATCTCCCTTATGTATGCTGGGAGGCAGTTGAACAGTCTCGGGTCCCTGACACTTATTGTATGGTCTCTTAACGTGCTAGTGACACCCCTGCTTTTCATTGGGGGGATGTTGCATCGTCTGCCAAGTCTTTTGCTTTCGTAGTGAGTGATTTTCGTGTGCAAGTTCGGTACTAGTCCCTCTAGGATTTTCCAGGTGTATATAATCATGTATCTCTCCCGCCTGCGTTCCAGGGAATACAGGTTCAGGAACCTCAAGCGCTCCCAGTAATTGAGGTGTTTTATCTCCGTTATGCGCGCTGTGAAGGTTCTCTGTACATTTTCTAGGACAGTAATTTCACCTGCCTTGAAAGGTGCTGTTAGTGTGCAGCAATATTCCAGCCTAGATAGAACAAGTGACCTGAAGAGTGTCATCATGGGCTTGGCATCCCTAGTTTTGAAGGTTCTCATTATCCATCCTGTCATTTTTCTAGCAGATGCGATTGATACAATGTTATGGTCCTTGAAGGTGAGATCCTCCGACATGATCACTCCCAGGTCTTTGACGTTGGTGTTTCGCTCTATTTTGTGGCCAGAATTTGTTTTGTACTCTGATGACGATTTAATTTCCTCGTGTTTGCCATATCTGAGTAATTGAAATTTCTCATCGTTGAACTTCATATTGTTTTCTGCAGCCCACTGAAAGATTTGGTTGATGTCCGCCTGGAGCCTTGCAGTGTCTGCAATGTAAACTTATCTAAAATATATTTAGTTGGGTTACGCTAAAGTAAATTGCTCTTGTTATAATAAGGTTAGGTAAGTTTTCTAAGGTTCTTTTGGTACAAAAGGATTAATTTTTACATTACCATCAATGAAAAAAAAATTTGATAATGTGAGAAGTCACGAAAGCGCTTGGAATTTCGCTATTCTTTCTAACTGGTTGTTTTGCATATATATATATATATATATATATATATATATATATATATATATATATATATATATATATATATATATATATATATATATATATATATATATATATGTGTGTGTGTGTGTGTGTGTGTGTGTGTGTGTGTGTGTGTGTGTGTGTGTGTGTGTGTTGTGTGTGTGTGTGTGTGTGTGTGTGTACTCACCTAGTTGAGGTTGCAGGGGTCGAGTCCAAGCTCCTGGCCCCTGTGTGTGTGTGTATACTCACGTAATTGTGCTCACCTAATTGCGGTCGCAGGGGTCGATTCGTTGTTCCTGGCCCCGCCTCTTCACTCGTCGCTGCTAGGTCATTCTTCCTGCTCCATGAGCTTTATCATACCTCTTCTTAAAGCTATGCATGGATCCTGCCTCCATTACATCACTTTCCAGACTATTCCACTTCCTGACAACTCTGTGACTGAAGAAATACTTCCTAACATCCCTGTGATTCACCTGAGTCTTTAACTTCCAACTGTGACCCCTTGTTGCTGTGTCCCATCTCTGGAACATCCTGTCTGTGTCCACCTTGTCGATTCTTCTCAGTGTTTTATATGACGTTATTATATCCCCCCCCCCCCCCATCTCTCCTGTCCTCCAGTGTCGTCAGGTCGGTTTCCTTTAACCTTTACTCGTATGACATGCCCCTTAGCTCCGGGACTAGTCTTGTTGCAAACCTTTGCACTTTCTCTAGTTTCTTCACGTGCTTGGCTAGGTGTGGGTTCCAAATTGGTGCTGCATACTCCAATATGGGCCTAACGTACACGGTGTACAGGGTCCTGAATGATTCCTTATTAAGATGTTGGAAATGCTGTTCTTAGGTTTGCTAGGCGCCCATATGCTGCAGCAGTTATTTGGTTGATGTGTGTGTGTGTGTGTGTGTGTGTGTGTGTGTGTGTGTGTGTGTGTGTGTGTGTGTGTATATATGTGTGTGTGTGTGTGTGTGTGTGTGTGTGTGTGTGTGTGTGTGTGTGTGTGTGTGTGTGTGTGTGTGTGTGTGTGTGTGTTTGTGTGTGTGTGTGTGTGTGTGTGTGTGTGTGTGTGTGTGTGTGTGTGTGTGTGTTGTGTGTGTGTGTGTGTGTGTGTGTGTGTGTGTGTGTGTGTGTGTGTGTGTGTGTGTGTGTGTGTGTGTGTGTGTGTGTGTGTGTGTGTGTGTGTGTGTGTGTGTGTAATTCATAACACACACAAGGCATCATACACAGGCTGCTGACTTAGATTAAGCAACGTATCACACATTTCGTGACGATGATTAATTTCCTCACACAGGTGAATAACACAGGTGCGTAGTGCCTTGGGGATCCCACACCTGTGTATGATATAATTAATGTATAATGGCACTGCCATGCCAGTGTAGGATAGCATATCTACGTCAGTTTTCCCACGTTTGTGTAGGATAACATGTATATAATAATGTTGCCTCAGTCTTCGTCAAGGGTGTTCGATGGCACTGATCGTGGGTGACCTCGCCTATGCACAAAGTTCCCTATTTTCTGTAGCAGGTAAAAACTGCTGTATATCTTTAGATGATCTCGGTGATCTTGGTACCACAAAGACATGCCTGTTACATACATGTAACATACCTGTGATGCACGTATAACATGCCTGTGATATACCAGGGCTGTCTAAGACAACTAATATACTTCCTAAATCCCGTGTTTCCCGTGTGTTTTACAACTTCCACCGTGCCCCTGTGTCCCTTTTCCGTCCCCTGGGACAACCTCTTCCTGTCTACCTACTGTATGTTTACATGTTGTAACAATCTAAACATTATAATATAATTTGTGCTATAAGTAACTTACATAATTTGCTAAATGTTTGATATATCTCAACACTTTATCAAAAAGGGAAAAATTTGGGCCAAAAAGGGTTTTAATTTATGGCAAAACATTGCTTTTTAATTTGTATTACTAAATGTATATTGTTTGTCAAAGCAAAAATGTAAATTGTTTATTAGGATTTGATTACCCTGATTTTACTCTCATTTTTAAAATCAGTCTTGAATACTAATCCTTTAAATTGCATCATCAAAAATAATCAACTGGTAAAACACATCTGAAAATTTAGACATTTAATTTTTGCAGAGTTCATTAACATATGATGTAGCAGAACCGTGAAGCCCCCTTATGTAGCGAGTGTATTACGAGGTTCAGCAAGCAGGCTAACACATCCCTCACCAGGATGGATCCATACCCACCACTCAGGATGGATGCCATACCCACCACTCAGGATGGATGCCATACCCACCACTCAGGATGGATGCCATACCCACCACTCAGAGGGATGCCATACCCACCACTCGGAAGATCCCAAACCCACCACTCAGGATGTTTGCCATACCCACCACTCAGGTTTGGATCCCATACCACCACTCAGGATGGAGCCATCCCACCACTTAGGATGGATGCCATAACCACCACTCAGGATGGATATTCAGGCCACAATCACACGCGATGTGCTTTCCAATGAGGTGTTGAAATCTGTCAGCCAGTCCTGGGAGACTTCAGTAGGACCACGAAGACATCGTCAAGCCTTCCACTACGAGTTCAGTGACTACGATACCTTCACAGTTCAGTAACTACGATACCTTCACAGTTCAGTGACTACGATATCTTCACAGTTCAGTAACTACGATACCTTCACAGTTCAGTAACTACGATACCTTCACAGTTCAGTGACTACAAAAATCTTCCACATTCCGAACTACATACCTTCACACTTCAGAACTACGATAACCTTCACGGGTTCAGTAACTACGATACCTTCACATTCATTAACTACGTTCTTCACAGTCATAACTATGATACCTTCACAGTCAGTAACTACGATTATCTTCACAGTTCAAAACCCACGAATCTTCACAGTTCAGTAACTTACGATATCTCACACTTCAGTAACTACGATACCTCACAGTTCCGTAACTACGATATCTCCCAGTTCAGTGACTACATTCTTCACAGTTCAGTAACTATGATACCTTCACAGTTCATTAACTACGATATTAAACAGTTCAGTAACTACATATCTTCACAGTTCAGTAACTACTTATCTTCACAGTCAGTAACTACGATATCTTCACGGTTCAGTAACTACGATATCTTCCCACAGTTCAGTAACTACGATATCTTCACGTTCAGTAACTACGATATCTTCACAGTTCAGAAAACAAACGATATCTTCACAGTTCATACCTACGATACCTCACAGTTCAGTGACTACGATATTTTCCCACAGTTCAGTAACTATATGATACCTTCACAGTCAGTAATTTACGATATCTTCACAGTTCAGTAACTTACGATATCTTCACAGTTCAGTAACTACAATATTTTCCACAGTTCAGTAACACGATATCTTCCCACAGTTCAGTAACTACGAAAACTTAAACAGTTTCAGTAACTACGATAATCTTCACAGTTCAGTAACTACGATATCTTCACAGTTCAGTAACTACGATATCTTCACAGTTCAGTAACTACGAATACCTTCACATTCAGTAATTTCGATATTTTCACAGTTCATAACTACGATACCTTCACAGTTCAGTAACTACGATACCTTCACAGTTCTAACTGCGATATCTTCACATTTCAGAAACTACGATACCTTCACAGTTCAGTAACTACGATATCTTCACAGTTCAGTAACTACGATATCTTCACAGTTCATTTAACTACGAAAATCTTCACAGTTCAGTAACTACGATATCTTCACAGTTCAGTAACTACGATATCTTCACAGTTCAGTAACTACGATACCTTCACAGTTCAGTAACTACGATATCTTCACAGTTCAGTAACTACGATATCTTCACAGTTCAGTAACTACGATACCTTCACAGTTCAGTAACTACGATACCTTCACAGTTCAGTAACTACGATACCTTCACAGTTCAGTAACTACGATACCTTCACAGTTCAGTAACTGCGATACTTCACATTTCAGTAACTCGATACCTTCACAGTTCAGTAACTACGATCCCTTTCACAGTTCAGAAAACTGCGATACCTCACAGTTCAGTAACTACAAATACCTTCACTTTTCAGTAACTGCGATACCTTCCACAGTTCAGTAACTACGATACCTTCACAGTTCAGTAACTGCGAAAACCTTCACAGTTCAGTAACTCGAAAAACCTTCACAGTTCAGTAACTACGATACCTTAAACAGTTCAGTAATGGATACCTTCACAGTTAGAAACCCTACATACCTTCAAAATTTTCAGTAACTACGATACCTTCACAGTTCAGTAACTACGATACCTTCACAGTTCAGTAACTACGATACCTTCACAGTTCAGTAACTACGATACCTTCACAGTTCAGTAACTACGATACCTTCACAGTTCAGTAACTACATACCTTCACAGTTCAGTAACTACGAACCTTCACAGTTCCAGTAACTACGATACCTTCACATTCAATTAACTACGATACCTTCACAGTTCATAATAAGATACCTTCACAGTTCAGTAATACGATACCTTAAACATTCAGTAAAACATACCTTCACAGTTCAGTAACTACGATACCTTCACAGTTCAGTAACTACGATACCTTCACAGTTCAGTAACTACGATACCTTCACAGTTCAGTAACTACGATACCTTCACAGTTCAGTAACTACGATACCTTCACAGTTCAGTAACTACGATACCTTCACAGTTCAGTAACTACGATACCTTCCCAATTTTCCCTCCAGCAAGGCTGGAGTTACTTCTGCCACTTCTTAAGTGTCTCAGCCTCGCCAGTAACCTGTGCTGGGCGAGACACAATTTTGTGATAGTGTATTATTATCAATGTCTCACTCTCGTTATTACTTGTCAATAAATAATTATTCGGGGTAAAATAATTAACTAATTCGTTTAACTGCTGTCTGGTTTTATTTGCACTGCGCTGAGTCCTGACAGCATGCCCATGTTACTCTGAGTTTTGGCATCATTCTCATGTCTGTGATTCCTGGCATCATTCCCACATCTACGTAATTCCTGGTATCATTCCCACTTTACTGTGATTCCTGGCATCATTCCCAATTTACTGTGATTCCTGGTATCATTCCCACTTTACGGTGATTCCTGGCATCATTCATCCCAAAATGTGATGGTTTTATCATCCTTGATACAATATTAACTCTAGGCATCATTCTAAGAGCACTGTCTATTACGCAAACATCTTGTCACTGGTGAATAAGACACATGTCCAACACCTGTGGCCATCCCTGTACGAGAGACGTGTCGCCCTACAGGTGTTTCGCACCTGGCTTCACCAACCACCACACCTGGGGATCTCCAATAAAGATACCACCGCAGTCACTGAGGGTATCTTTACTGCACATGTGTATATTTAACACACAGGTATTTCTATCACGCGTCACGCAGCAGGTGTTACAGATGCGTCTTATCTACCACATTCTCTTCATTCCACAACTTCAGTTTACTTGAAGTTGTCTTAACTATTTTTAAAACAAAAATTCAAACCTGTTTTGTCAAGACAATCTGTGTTATTAAGGAACTACACGCCTGACTGGCGAACAATGAAGAACTGTTATTCACAAGGAAGAGCTAAATTCGTATGGGTCATAAGGCGCCCGGGGACTGGGAGGTAGTCAGGATTGATTCGATTGGCTGGTTGATGGGATTAAAGCCTATCGACTACACGAGGGTGATCAAGGTTGGACGCGACCTCTTCACCACCAGATATGTTAATACTTTAATCCCTTAAAAACAGGAGACAAACTGTTAACGTATATACGCTGAGAGACGCATATCCTGTGAGCAAGCGGGAGGGGCTGAAGGCTTCAGTTCCTTGGATCAAGAGCCCTTCATACAGCCTTGATTGTAACAACCATCACAAAGCCTTGATTGTAACAACCATCACAGAACCTTGATTGTAACAACCATCACAAAGCCTTGATTGTAACAACCATCACAGAGCCTTGATTGTAACAACCATCACAAAGCCTTGATTGTAACAACCATCACAAAGCCTTGATTGTAACAACCATCACAAAGCCTTGATTGTAACAACCATCACAGAGCCTTGATTGTAACAACCATCACAAAGCCTTGATTGTAACAACCATCACAGAGCCTTGATTGTAACAACCATCACAAAGCCTTGATTGTAACAACCATCACAGAGCCTTGATTGTAACAACCATCACAGAGCCTAGATTGTAACATCCATCACAGAGCCTTGATTGTAGCAGCCATCACAGAGCCTTGATTGTAACAGCCATCACAGAGCCTAGGTTGTAACAACCATCACACAGCCTTGATTATAACAACCATCACAGAGCCTAGGTTGTAACAACCATCACAGAGCCTTGATTGTAACAGCCATCACAGAGCCTAGGTTGTAACACCCATCACAGAGCCTTTATTGTAACAACCATCACACAGCCTTGATTGCAACAACCATCACAGAAACTTGATTGTAACAACCATCACAGAGCCTTGATTGTAACAGCCATCACAGAGCCTTGATTGTAACAGCCATCACACAGCCTTGATTGCAACAACCATCACAGAAACTTGATTGTAACAACCATCACAGAGCCTTGGTTGTAACACCCATCACGACAGCCTTGATTGTAACAGCCATCACACAGCCTTGATTGCAACAACCATCACAGAAACTTGATTGTAACAACCATCACAGAGCCTTGATTGCAACAACCATCACAGAAACTTGATTGTAACAACCATCACACAGCCTTGATTGCAACAATCATCACAGAGCCTTGATTGTAACAATCATCACAGAGCCTAGGTTGTAAAAACCATCACAGAGCCTTGATTGTAACAACCATCACAGAGCCTAGGTTGTAACACCCATCACAGAGCCTTGATTGTAACAACCATCACACAGCCTTGATTGCAACAACCATCACAGAAAATTGATTGTAAGAACTATCAAAGAGCCTTGATTGTAACAGCCATCACAGAGCCTTGATTGTAACAGCTATCACACAGCCTTGATTGCAACAACCATCACAGAAACTTGATTGTAACAACCATCACAGAGCCTTGATTGTAACACCCATCACACAGCCTTGATTGCAACAACCATCACAGAAACTTGATTGTAACAACCATCACAGAGCCTTGATTGCAACAACCATCACAGAACCTTGATTGTAACAACCATCACAGAGCCTAGATTGTAACATCCATCACAGAGCCTTGATTGTAACAGCCATCACAGAGCCTTGATTGTAACAGCCATCACAGAGCCTAGGTTGTAACAACCATCACAGAGCCTTGATTGCAACAACCATCACAGAGCCTAGGTTGTAACATCCATCACAGAGCCTTGATTGTAACAGCCATCACAGAGCCTTGATTGCAACAGCCATCACAGAGCCTAGGTTGTAACAACCATCACACAGCCTTGATTGCAACAACCATCACAGAGCCTTGATTGTAACAACCATCACAGAGCCTAGGTTGTAACATCCATCACAGAGCCTTGATTGTAACAGCCATCACAGAACCTTGATTGTAACAGCCATCGCAGAGCCTAGGTTGTAACAACCATCACAAAGCCTTGATTCCAACAACCATCACGAGCCTTGATTGTAACAACCATCACAGAGCTTAGGTTGTAACAACCATCACAGAGCCTTGATTGTAACAGCCATCACAGAGCCTAGGTTGTAACAACCATCACAGAGCCTAGGTTGTAACAACCATCACAGAGCCTTGATTGTAACAACCATCACAGAGCCTAGGTTGTAACACCCATCACAGAGCCTTGATTGTAACAGCCATCACAGAGCCTTGACTGTAACAGCCATCACAGAGCCTATGTTGTAACAACCATCACAGAGCCTTGATTGTAACAGCCATCACAGAGCCTTGATTGTAAAAGCCATCACAGAGACAAGGTCGTAACACCCATCACAGAGCCTAGGTTGTAACACCCATCGCAGAGCCTAGGTTGTAACAACCATCAAAGAGCCTAGGTTGTAACATCCATCACAGAGCCTAAGTTGTAACAACCATCACAGAGCCTAGGTTGTAACAACCATCACAGAGCCTAGGTTGTAACAACCATCACAGAGCCGAGGTTGTAACACCCATCACAGAGCCTAGGTTGTAACAACCATCACAGAGCCTAGGTTGTAACAACCATCACAGAGCCTAGGTTGTAACACCCATCACAGAGCCTAGGTTGTAACACCCATCACAGAGCCTTGATTGTAACAACCATCACAGAGCCTAGGTTGTAACAGCCATCACAGAGCCGAGGTTGTAACACCCATCACAGAGCCTAGGTTGTAACAACCATCACAGAGCCTAGGTTGTAACAACCATCACAGAGCCGAGGTTGTAACACCCATCACAGAGCCTAGGTTGTAACAACCATCACAGAGCCTAGGTTGTAACACCCATCACAGAGCCTAGGTTGCAACAACCATCACAGAGCCTTGATTGTAACAACCATCACAGAGCCTAGGTTGTAACAACCATCACAGAGCCTTGATTGTAACAACCATCACAGAGCCTAGGTTGTAACATCCATCACAGAGCCTAGGTTGTAACAACCATCACAGAGCCTTGATTGTAACAACCATCACAGAGCCTAGGTTGTAACACCCATCACAGAGCCTTGATTGTAACAACCGTCACAGAGCCTTGATTGTAACAACCATCACAGAGCCTAGGTTGTAACAACCATCACAGAGCCTTGATTGTAACAACCATCACAGAGCCTAGGTTGTAACACCCATCACAGAGCCTAGGTTGTAACAACCATCACAGAGCCTTGATTGTAACAACCATCACAGAGCCTAGGTTGTAACACCCATCACAGAGCCTAGGTTGTAACAAGCAGCTATGTGACCTTAACCCCCCTCCCCTCCCGCTGCTAGGTACGGTCCTAGCACACTGTGTTTCTCATCGTGCTCAGCAACCCCCAGGAGCACCCAGCTCCTGAGAGCGGACGTCAGCAGGTGAAAGCTGGGTGGGTGAACCTGTGACGAAGGTGGTGACCTTCCACCCCTGTCTTGTGTAAGACCTCCCTCAGGGCCTCCTGCCGCAGACACTGACGCAGGTCCCCTGTCTTGTGTAAGACCTCCCTCAGGGCCTCCTGCCGTAGACTATATCCCCCCTCATGTAGACAGTGATGTAGGAAGTCACTGTGTAACGGTGAGTGTAACACTGGGCGATGTCAGCAAAGGTCACACAACACAAGTACCGGAAATAGCAGGCCACTGGTCACATGACAAGTTCTGTTATTCTCCGCACTCTGGCGTCACCACCAGGCCGTGACGTCACCATCAGTACGAGACGTCACCACCAGGTCGTGACGTCACCATCAGTACGTGATGTCACCACCAGGTCGTGACGTCAAGTCTTTTAATGGCTGATTTGCTCTTAAGTATAAGTTTAGTAATGATTTGCGTAACCCAAGTTAGCCTAACTGTAAACAAGTAACAGTGTTCGTAACTTAACAGGAAGTTACAGGTACAAAGTCAAGTACAGTCTTGCTTGTTCTTAGAGGACGGTGCATCGAGCCTACAAATGCTGAGTGATCCACGTGGGTTTAGCGCACCATATACGTGCAATAATAATGTCCACTGCTGCAGCTGGAATATGTAAGTTGTACCATGGTCCAAGAGCAGAAGCATGTAGTAAGTTAGGTCCCTTTCCAGGTATCCGTGTACTTAGGTAAGGTTCGTCAGGAAACAGGACAAGCGTTTCCTGACGCGGGTCTTAGATGATGACCGGCCACTGGAGGTTTTGGTCATCCATGTACTCTTAGGTAACAGGGACCCATGACTGTTAGGAAACAGGAACCCATGACTGTTAGGTAACAGGGACCCATGACTGCTAGGTAACAGGGACCCATGACTGTTAGGTAACAGGGACCCACGACTGTTCAACAGTCTCCTACCAGACATAAGGGGGATGACCAATAGACTCCTGGCTGCCTTCGCGAAGGACCTGGACAGATACCTAAAGTACCCGATCAGCCGGGCTGTGGTTCGTACGCTGGACTACGTGCAGCCAGCAGTAACAGCCTGGTTGATCAGGCCCTCATCCACCGGGAGGCCTGGTCAAGGACTGAGCCGCGGGGGCCTTGACCCCTAGAACACCCTCAAGGTTGACTCCAGATAAAGGTAGAAAGGTTGGGAGACCTGAACGTAAGTCCCATCTTGACGAGAGTTCGAAACCAGGTACTTTTCGATTGTTAGCCAAGTGCTTATGACTGTATTGCAAGGCGGTTGTTGCAGCTGTTGCTGCTGCTGCTGCTGCTGCAGCTACTGCTGCACGTGCAGCTGAGTGCACCGTCATTCACTCAGCCAAGCAGCGGCGGCGGCGGCAGCGGCGGCGGCGGCGGCGGCGGCGGCGGCGGCGGCGGCGGCGGCGGCGGCGGCTCTCACAAATAATAAAGACACATTGTTATATTAAACACATTACAACAGCTCCACAGAAACTTGTTTGACAATGAAAACTTTCAAGGAAACGATGTTAATGTTTTTAGGTATCCCGTAGGCCTAGTGACTAGGTCCTAGTGACTAGGTCCTAGTGACTAGGTCCTAGTGACTAGGTCCTAGTGACTAGGTCCTAGTGACTAGGCCTAGTGACTAGGTCCTAGTGACTAGGCCCTACTGACTAGGTCCTAGTGACTAGGTCCTAGTGACTAGGTCCTAGTGACTAGGCCCTAGTGACTAGGTCCTAGTGACTAGGGCCTAGTGACTAGGTCCTAGTGACTAGGGGATATCTCTAAGTAATTACACAATTCTCTTCAAAAGTTGTCATGTAACCATGGAATTACCTATGCAGCTGGTGGCACGTGCAGCTGGTGGCACGTGCAGCTGGTGGCACGTGCAGCTGGTGACACGTGAAGCTGGTGGCACGTGCAGCTGTTGGCACGTGCAGCTGGTGGCACGTGAAGCTGGTGGCACGTGCAGCTGGTGGCACGTGCAGCTGGTGGCACGTGCAGCTGGTGACACGTGCAGCTGGTGGCACGTGCAGCTGGTGACACGTGAAGCTGGTGGCACGTGCAGCTGGTGGCACGTGCAGCTGGTGGCACGTGAAGCTGGTGGCACGTGCAGCGGTGGCACGTGCAGCTGGTTTGCACGTGCAGCTGGTGGCACGTGAAGCTGGTGGCACGTGCAGCTGGTGGCACGTGAAGCTGGTGGCACGTGCAGCTGGTGACACGTGCAGCTGGTGGCACGTGCAGCGGGGGGCACGTGAAGCGGTTTGGCACGGCAGATGGTGGCACGGCAGCTGGTGACACGTGCAGCTGGTGGCACGTGCAGCTGGTGACACGTGCAGCTGGTGGCACGTGCAGCTGGTGGCACGTGAAGCTGGTGGCACGTGCAGCTGGTGGCACGTGCAGCTGGTGGCACGTGCAGCTGGTGGCACGTGAAGCTGGTGACACGTGCAGCTGGTGGCACGTGCAGCTGGTGACACGTGCAGCTGGTGGCACGTGCAGCTGGTGGCACGTGCAGCTGGTGGCACGTGCAGCTGGTGGCACGTTGCACTGGTGACAGGGTGCAGCGGTGGCACTTGAAAGCTGGTGACACGTGCAGCTGGTGGCACGTGCAGCTGGTGGCACGTGCAGCTGGTGGCACGTGCAGCTGGTGATACGTGCAGCTGGTGGCACGTGCAGGCGCCTCTACTTCATTTTACACAAACAATTCCCAGTCTTGGGTTCCGTGTGATAACCTGAGAAAGCCTCATCCGGTTGGCTTAACATTTTCAACACGAGTTACCTGGAATTACCTGATGAAGGTTTCGGGAGTCAACGGCCCCATGGCCAGCTCTCAGACCAGGCCTCGTGGTGGATCAGGGTCTGATCAACCTGGCTGCTACTGCTGGCCGTACGTAAACCGAAGTACGAATCACAGCCCGGTTGGTCATGTATTGACTTTAGGTGCCTATCCAACGCCTTCTTGAAGACAGACAGGGGTCTATTTGTAATCCCCCTTTATGTATGCTGGGAGGCAGTTGAACAGTCTTGGGCCCATGACATTTACTGTGTTATCTCTTCGTGTATTGGTGGCTCGTGGCCCCCCTGCTTCTCACTGGGGGAATGTTGCATATCCTGCCGAGTCTTTTGCTTTTGTAGGGAGTAATTTTCGTGTGCAAGTTTGGTACTAATCCCTCTAAGATTTTCCAAGTGTATTTTATCATGTATCTTTCTCGCCTGCGTTCCATTGAATACAAATTAAGGGACTTCAACCGTTCCCAGTAAATTAGGTGTTTTATCGTACTTATGTGTGCCGTGAAAGTTCTGTGTACATTGTCCAGGTCAGCAATTTCGCCAGCCTTGAATGGGGTAGTTAGTGTACAGCAGTATTCCAGCCTAGAGAGAACATGCGGTATGAAGAGAATCATCATGGGCTTGGAGTCCCTAGTTTTGAAGGTTCTCATTATCTATCCTATCATTTTTTAACATATGAGGTATCCTAGGGTGGTATCCTAGTTAGATCAGCCGGGCTGTGCTTTGTACGTTGGACTACATGCGGAAACAGTCTAGTTAATCAGGCCCTGATCCACCGCAAGGTCTGGTCAAGGGCCGCAGGGGCGTTGACCCCCAGAACACCCCCCCCCCCCCAGGTAGAATGTGCATCTAACATTTTTTCAAATGGTGCAGTATTATTTTCTGAGAAATATCTTAAGTATTCCTGCAAGGGAAGTATTTCTAATGGCTGGTGGATACAACGACTGTCAACAAGAAAACGTTCAGCAAAAGCCACGATGGTTCAGTGTTAAGGTTTATGTCAGTGTATCAGGAGAAAGACTCTAACTTGTACTCTGATAGTCGTTTAGAACAGATAGTCTCAGCTGTGAGTCGACGTAGTATCTGTACTATTACAGACAGAGGTTAGTGGTAAGAGATAGTGCATCTGTGATAATCGACTATCAACTACACTGCCATGTTCATAAATGATAATAGTTATTGATGATCATGTTGCATTATCAACTTTAGCAACATTTCTAAGTAGTAAAATGTTCTCTGAATCTGAGCCAGATTTAATGTATGATTTGTGAAGCTATAATATTGTCTAGTTAACTCTGCTTCACCTGCCTAGTGTCTCAGGACGCTGGGAAGGAGAGTGTCTCAGGACGCTGGGGAGGAGAGTGTCTCAGGACGCTGGGAAGGAGTGTCTCAGGACGCTGGGGAGGAGAGTGTCTCAGGACGCTGGGAAGGAGAGTGTCTCAGGACGCTGGGAAGGAGAGTGTCTCAGGACGCTGGGGAGGAGAGTGTCTCAGGACGCTGGGAAGGAGAGTGTCTCAGGACGCTGGGGAGGAGAGTGTCTCAGGACGCTGGGAAGGAGAGTGTCTCAGGACGCTGGGAAGGAGAGTGTCTCAGACGCTGGGGAGGAGAGTGTCTCAGGACGCTGGGAAGGAGAGTGTCTCAGGACGCTGGAAGGAGAGTGTCTCAGGACGCTGGGGAGGAGAGTGTCTCAGGACGCTGGAAGGAGAGTGTCTCAGGACGCTGGGAAGGAGAGTGTCTCAGGACGCTGGGAAGGAGAGTGTCTCAGGACGCTGGGAAGGAGAGTGTCTCAGGACGCTGGGGAGGGAAGTGTCTCAGGACGCTGGGAAGGAGAGTGTCTCAGGACGCTGGGAAGGAGAGTGTCTCAGGACGCTGGGGAGGAGAGTGTCTCAGGACGCTGGGAAGGAGAGTGTCTCAGGACGCTGGGAAGGAGAGTGTCTCAGGACGCTGGGAAGGAGAGTGTCTCAGGACGCTGGGAAGGAGAGTGTCTCAGGACGCTGGGAAGGAGAGTGTCTCAGGACGCTGGGAAGGAGAGTGTCTCAGGACGCTGGGAAGGAGAGTGTCTCAGGACGCTGGGAAGGAGAGTGTCTTAGGACGCTGGGAAGGAGAGTGTCTCAGGACGCTGGGAAGGAGAGTGTCTCAGGACGCTGGGAAGGAGAGTGTCTCAGGACGCTGGGAAGGAGAGTGTCTCAGGACGCTGGGGAGGAGAGTGTCTCAGGACGCTGGGAAGGAGAGTGTCTCAGGACGCTGGGAAGGAGAGTGTCTCAGGACGCTGGGGAGGAGAGTGTCTCAGGACGCTGGGAAGGAGAGTGTCTCAGGACGCTGGAAGGAGAGTGTCTCAGGACGCTGGGAAGGAGAGTGTCTCAGGACGCTGGGAAGGAGAGTGTCTCAGGACGCTGGAAGGAGAGTGTCCTCATGACGCTGGGAAGGAGAGTGTCTCAGGACGTTGGGAAGGAGAGTGTCTCAGGACGCTGGGAAGGAGAGTGTCTCAGCAACGCTCAAGTACAAACATTATCTCCAGCAACACTCAAGCACAAACATGTAACTTCCTTGAAATAAAAAAAATTACCGATAACATACTCAAAATTGATGTTTTTTTGTACCTGTGAATGATGGGCGGCCATGTTGTTAAATTCTCCCAGCAGCCATAACAGTGCCACTACTGTAGTTAATCTCACAAAAGTGCCACTACTGTAGTTAATCTCACAAAAGTGCCACTACTGTAGTTAATCTCACAAAAGTGCCACTACTGTAGTTAATCTCACAAAAGTGCCACTACTGTAGTTAATCTCACAACAGTGCCACTACTGTAGTTAATCTCACAACAGTGCCACTACTGTAGTTAATCTCACAACAGTGCCACTACTGTAGTTAATCTCACAACAGTGCCACTACTGTAGTTAATCTCACAACAGTGCCACTACTGTAGTTAATCTCACAACAGTGCCACTACTGTAGTTAATCTCACAACAGTGCCACTACTGTAGTTAATCTCACAACAGTGCCACTACTGTAGTTAATCTCACAACAGTGCCACTACTGTAGTTAATCTCACAACAGTGCCACTACTGTAGTTAATCTCACAACAGTGCCACTACTGTAGTTAATCTCACAACAGTGCCACTACTGTAGTTAATCTCACAACAGTGCCACTACTGTAGTTAATCTCACAACAGTGCCACTACTGTAGTTAATCTCACAACAGTGCCACTACTGTAGTTAATCTCAAAACAGTGCCACTACTGTAGTTAATCTCACAACAGTGCCACTACTGTAGTTAATCTCACAACAGTGCCACTACTGTAGTTAATCTCAAAACAGTGCCACTACTGTAGTTAATCTCACAAAAGTGCCACTACTGTAGTTAATCTCACAACAGTGCCACTACTGTAGTTAAACTCACAACAGTGCCACTACTGTAGTTAATCTCACAACAGTGCCACTACTGTAGTTAATCTCAAAAAAATTCCACTACTGTAGTTAATCTCACAACAGTGCCACTACTGTAGTTAAACTCACAACAGTGCCACTACTGTAGTTAAACTCACAACAGTGCCACTACTGTAGTTAAACTCACAACAGTGCCACTACTGTAGTTAAACTCACAACAGTGCCACTACTGCACCAGCTGCAGAGAACATTAGTGTACACACTTTACGACTGTCCTTCACCATACATGTTAAGAGGCACACACAAGACATTTCAAGAAATTATTTGCACACACACACACACACACACACACACACACACACACACACACACACACTCAAAGTCTTACGTGTTTACTCATGTATTCTTTTCCTCAACCTGTGGCTACCATATACCTTACAAATCATGTACAGAGGCAGTAAGAGTAGTCCCGGAGCTGAGGGTATTGAGCTGTGAGGGACATGACTACATCTATAGTCTTCATGGAGCTACGGGCGGCTGCTGCTGCTACGCTGATCGGAACTATTCATCACCTACTATAATATTACAGCCGACAGGAACCACAACAGTTAACCAAATAATAAGTATCTTAGCTAATACCTTAGCCGAAACCGGCATTAAACTCACAGACATAACTTTTAGTACCACCAGGGACTTCGTCAACAAGGCAACTGAAGCAGCAGACACCAGTGCAGTAGTCTGCGTCATATATTAATCTGTATTATCACCATGTATGCAAGACTGTCTTCCAGCACGCAACACTGAAGTGTACCTCGTATTTTGGCAAAACAAAACGAAGGTCGAGAAAATTTTCTTCCAACCACTGTGTGCCCTTCTTAACCCTGCCCTGCTTTCTCCTGGAACACACTCCCATACTTTACCCTGGAATGCCGACTTACCCTGGGATACTCTCTTTTGTGCTTGCCTGACCCTCCTTTCCATCCTTGCGCAGACTCCATAGGCGGAAGCTGACAGTAAAGCAGCACTTAGTTCATTAAAGCTCCCCACAACGCCAACTCTTTGTGCACTTTCAACATACTTCGCCTGAATGAACTGTCGCTATAATGTTCACCTTGTATACACCCCTTCTTCCGCTGCATGGCGCCTGCTCATGTTCCTGCCGCTCACCACGTCCGCATGTCATCACGTCTGCATGTCATCACGTCCACATGTCATCACCCCCCGCCTGCCATCCCGCCTGCGACTCACTCGTTTGAGATCATTCCAGCTCATCACGCCTACGACCCTGTCTGTCATCATGCCTACGACCCCGTCTGTCATTGCACCCACGATCCCCGTCTGTCATCACACCCACAACCCCCGTCTGTCATCACACCCACACACACAAACACCACCACCCACACGCTGACAGTGTAATCAAGAGCCACGCCCCCACTAACCATCACAGCCATGGCATAACAAGACTTAACAGCCACTCCCTCCAGCCAGCCCCTGTATACAACAAGTTAGTTAACTACCGCGCCTCTGTGTCACAACACAACACGTATGGAGCACTGTGCACACGCCCACGCACACGCCCATGACTACTATCATACCCACACAACACATTTAGTATGGGAACACTAATCAATTTTCTTGAACTAATTCGTAATAAAATGGTATTTCATAAAATTATTAGACATGTGCTGCTGAGCTATATAAGGAAGATCATTGTCTGATATGTGGTGAACCATCATCAACTTAATTTTTAGAGGGGTAAGCCAGCGTAAGGCCTCGGTCAGATGATCAAAAGCTGCAGCTGCGGGTAATCATATGACCAAAACTCGCGTCAGGTAACATTTGTCCTGTGTCCTGACAAACCTTACATAACCTAACCATCACAACACTTCAAAAGAAATGGACGATTTTTCGTGTTTTATTCGTCACCCATTCCTTTTTTTTTTTTTTTTTTTTTTTGGAAGCTGACAAAGGCAGATTGAAAGAAATCAAAATTACGCACATGTGAAATTTTGGCTTGACTAATACTTTCTGAGCAAATGAAAATTTTATTTCCGCTGTCGCTAGGCCTACACGTCAGTTGTTTGTTTCTTACGAACATAAGAACAGTGGAACACTGCAGCAGGCCTATTGGCCCATACTAGGGAGGTTTTTCTCAAACCTTTGCTATACCACCCATAAGGTAATGTACATGGACATTGATTTTATATCTTCTGTAGGCCTATTTCACCAAAACTGACTTTTATGAATTTTTCCTTCCCTTCGAAACTTGTTCAGTACTTGTAGTGTTGCATGTTAAATGGTGGAGTCAAACTGAGTGTCTTGGTAATCACCAGGTTCAGCTTAAATATTACACTGTACAAGCACACTCATCCTGAGAAGCGTCGTCTGCATTATAATCCTCCCCAGCATAACAATAATGAGTTTTACTAGCAACATTTTCTCCTCTGTCGATAACAACAGTTGAGAGATTATCATCTATGTCATGATCCGCAAAATTATCATCTTGAGAGGAAATACTGCAGGAAATACCATTACCGCAAGATAATCTCTGACGGTGATTATATGTAATTCACCAACTTAATCGGCCTTATTTTTTTTTATTTTTTTTTTTTTTGCAGCCGTAAACTTCACCGCAAATTTTCCTGAGTGTGCATTATGTTGCATTTACTAGAGACTCCGGAGATGCTGACTCCGGAGATGCTGACTCCGGAGATGCTGACTCCGGAGATGCTGACTCCGGAGATGCTGACTCCGGATATGCTGACTCCGGAGATGTGATGAAGAACAATCCATCAAGAGGAAGTTACCATCCTCAAATGTTGGCTCAGGTGTTAAATCAGTACCTCACCACAGCTGAATTTAGTGGACGGCTCGTGGGAAGTGGACGTGCTGCTCGTGCTGCTGCTGCTGCTGTTACTGCTGCTAATACTGTTAGTGCTGCTGCTGTTACTGCTGCTAATACTGTTAGTGCTGCTGCTACTTTTGCTGCTGCTGTTGCTACTATTGATGTTGCTGTTATTACTGTTGCTGCAGCTCTTACTGCTGCTCCTGCTGCTGCATTGTTATAAGCTTAAGTCTTACGTGGTGACGTGTACTTAGCTCTGTGAAGACCTGTTTGCGCGCTCTCTACGAATTGAAGCAAGATGCCCTCCATCGAGCAACTTTACCAACAGCTTAAGGAAGAATTGAGGATGGCGAAAATGGAGATTCGGCGACTGACCGAGGAAAACAAGAAGATTCGTAGTAGTCCTGTTTTGAGTCCTCAGGTCAAGAAGGGAAACTGGTCAGTGGCTGGACAGCAGGGAACGAAGTTGACGATCAAGAAGACGAATGGAAAGGTAGAAACGATGAAGAAGAAAGAGACTGCCGTGGAAACTGTTGTGGAAACATCTAATACATTCTCAGTGCTACCCGAAGAATGTGAGTCGACTACTGGGAACATCACGACGAACGACACCAAGGAAGGTAAGAATATTGTTGTTGTTGGGGATAGCCAAGTTAGGTATATGGATAGGGCATTCTGCTTGAAGGACAGGAGTAGGAGACAGAGAGTTTGCTTTCCTGGGACTGGGATGGAGGATATTGTTAGCCGTCTGGATGACATCATGAGAGGTAATGGGAGCAATCCTATTATCTGTCTCAGTGCTGGAGGCAACGATGTTGGCAGACGTAGGAGTGAAGACCTGATTAGCAGGTATAGGTCAGCAATAGAAATAATTAGGAGTAAGGGTGGGAACCCTGTCATATGTGGTATTTTGCCAAGGAGAGGAGTTGGAAATGAATGGTTGTCCAGGGCAATTGGTGTCAATTGCTGGCTGGACAAGTACTGTAAGGAAAATGCGGTAACATTCATTGACAACTGGGACCTCTTCTATGGCAGAAATGACATGTATGCCAGGGATGGGGTTCACTTATCTAGGTCTGGGGTGGTAGCACTGGTAACTGCAGTGGAGGGAGCAGTTAGGACTTTAAACTAGGAATAGTTAGTGGTATGGGTTTTGGCAGGAAAACAGTGAAGTCCCAGTGTAGTAATATTACGAGTTCTAGGGGAACTAGTAATAAGCAGAACGAGGTAGATATTGAAAAACCAGGGACTTTGGGTGATAAGGACAGTAATAGGTTTAGTAGAAAAACAGAAATGAGCAGGAAGGGTAAAGAGAAAGGAGAGTCTTTCAATGTTTATTATGCTAATTGCTGTAGTGCTAGGAATAAGATGGACGAGTTGAGATTAGTTGCTAGTGCAGGTAACATTGATGTATTTGCCTTAACTGAGACATGGTTTAATTCAAAAAGTCGGGACATGCCTGCGGAATGTCATATTCAGGGTTTTAAATTGTTTCAAGTAGATAGAAGTATCGGGAAGGGGGGTGGGGTGGCATTGTATGTCCGAGATCGCTTGAACTGTTGCATAAAAACGGGTATTAAGTCTGAAGTAACACATACAGAGTCTGTTTGGATAGAATTTTCAGAGGGTAGGAGTGATATACCGTCCCCCAAACTTAGATAGGGACCAAGGGAGACTACTATGGGAGGAAATTGTTAAGGCCACAAGGTACGATAATGTAGTAATTCTAGGAGACTTTAACTTTAGTCATATTAATTGGAATTTCTTGACTGGGAATTTAGAATCATACGACTTCTTAGAAGTAGTTCAGGATTGTTTTTTGAAGCAGTTTGTGACAGAACCTACAAGGGGAAATAACCTGCTTGACTTAGTTATGGCAAACAATGAATCCCTTGTTAATAATTTAGAAATTTCAGAGGAACTGGGTGCTAGCGACCACAAATCAATTAAATTTAGCATTGAATGGAAGTACGATAGTAGCGATAACTCAGTAACAGTCCCAGATTTTCGCTTAGCAGATTACGATGGGCTTAGAGAACACTTATCATCTGTTGACTGGGGTAACGAAGTGAGCTATCAATATGACAGTTTTCTGAACACTATACATGCTGCTCAAAGAACGTTTATCCCATATAAAGAAATTAGATCAAATAGAAATGACCCAGAATGGATGAATAATAGGCTCAAATATCTACTAGGGCATAAGAAAGGAATTTATAGGTGTATCATAAGAGGTGAGGGTCATCTTATGAATCAGTATATTGACATTAAGAGGGACATTAAAAAGGGGATAAGAAAAGCTAAAAGGGACTATGAAATTAAAGTTGCTAGGGATTCTAAAACTAACCCAAAATGTTTTTTCCATGTCTATAGAACAAAAGTTAGAGATAAGATAGGTCCCCTTAAAAATATCTATAGGCACCTTACTGACAAAGAGAATGAAATGTGCTCGATTTTTAATAATTATTTTCTCTCAGTTTTTACACAGGAAGACACTAACAATATTCCAGTAATTAATTTTTATAGTCGGCTAGAAGAAGATAAATTATGTAACATCACAGTCACTAGTGAAATGGTTGTGAAGCAGATAGACAGACTGAAGCAAAATAAGTCGCCAGGTCCTGATGAGGTTTTTTCAAGGGTTCTTAAGGAATGCAAAATGGAACTCTGTGAACCATTAACTAATATTTTTAATTTATCTCTTCAAACAGGTGTAGTGTCTGATATGTGGAAAATGGCTAATGTAATTCCTATTTTTAAAACAGGGGACAAGTCGTTACCGTCAAATTACCGCCCAATAAGCCTGACCTCAATTGTAGGCAAATTACTAGAGTCAATTATAGCTGAGATTTTAAGAAGCCATCTCGATAAGCATAACTTGATTAATGATACTCAGCATGGATTCACAAGAGGCCGGTCTTGTCTAACTAATTTATTAACTTTCTTCAGTAAAGCTTTTGAGGCTGTTGACCACGATAAAGAATTTGATATTATTTACTTAGATTTTAGTAAGGCTTTTGATAGAGTTCCGCACCATAGACTGTTAAAGAAAGTGGCAGCTCATGGCATTGGGGGAAAAGTGCTCTCGTGGATCGAGTCATGGCTCACTGACAGGAAGCAGAGAGTGTCCATAAATGGGGTTAAATCCGAGTGGGGATCTGTAACAAGTGGCGTTCCACAGGGATCAGTCTTGGGCCCGTTGTTGTTTATAATATATATATCAATGATCTTGATGAGGGAATTACTAGTGATATGAGCAAATTCGCCGATGACACAAAGATAGGTAGGATAATTGATTCAAACGTAGATGTTATGGAACTTCATGAGGATTTAAACAAACTCTATTCTTGGTCAGAAAAGTGGCAGATGCAGTTCAATGTAGATAAATGCAAGGTTCTGAAGCTTGGGAGTGCCCATAACCCTAGTACTTACAAGTTAAATGATGTAGAACTTAGCCATACAGATTGCGAAAGGGACTTGGGGGTTATGGTGAGCAGCAACCTTAAACCAAGACAGCAATGCCTAAGCGTACGTAATAAGGCAAATAGATTACTGGGATTTATATCAAGAAGTGTAAGCAACAGAAGTCCAGAGGTCATACTGCAGCTTTATACATCATTAGTAAGGCCTCACCTAGATTATGCAGCTCAGTTCTGGTCTCCGTATTACAAAATGGACACAAATTCGTTAGAAAACATTCAGCGTAGGATGACTAAATTAATACATAGCATTAGAAATCTTCCTTATGAAGAAAGATTGAAGACTCTTAAGTTACATTCACTTGTTAGACGAAGAATGAGGGGAGACCTGATCGAAGTGTATAAGTGGAAGATAGGCATTAATAAAGGGGATATTAATAAGGTCTTGAGGATGTCTCTCCAAGAGAGAACCGCCAGTAATGGATTTAAATTAGATAAGTTTAGATTTAGAAAGGACATAGGAAAGTATTGGTTTGGAAATAGGGTAGTTGATGAGTGGAACAGTCTACCTAGTTGGATTATTGAGGCTGGGACTTTGGGTAGTTTCAAATTTAGGTTGGATAAGTACATGAGTGGGAGGGGTTGGATTTGAGTGGGACTTTCACATCAGAGCTTATTTCTTGGGTGGCATTGAAAATTGGGTTGGGCAAATGTTTTGTTAGTGGGATGAATTGTAAAGGATCTGCCTAGTATGGGCCAACAGGCCTCCTGCAGTGTTCCTCCTTTCTTATGTTCTCTCAAGTTTAACTTCACTATTACTGCCACCAGCTGTCTGTCTTATCATTACAATAATAGTATACAATACTGCTTCTGTTTATACTTCTGATTACGTCATCATCTACGCTCTCCATATATCATATCTGTTTTGAAGTGAGAAAGTCGCAGGTGGCGACTTCAAATAAAACTACCCAGGTGTTAGTGTGTGTCTAATTCCTCACCAACTGCCATGTTGACGCTCCTGATGCGACATTGACAGACGTTTGGCTCTTCGGTGCTCCCACAGAGCGCAAGAAGGAACACTACGCCAGCAACTTTACATAAAGAGTTATTCATATCGCTAAATATGCTGATTACCGAACTTATGTCATCTCTCCTCGTTAACAACGTTAACATCTTGAATCTTTTTTTTGAAACGCGTTGTCAGGCTCTGTGACAAGGAAGATTTCACCACAAACCCGCAGCTGGGTAGAGGAACGTTGGGGTAATGAAGCTTCTCCATCCTAACGTTCTTCTAAGAACGTGGTGAACCATTCCAGCCAAGGCATTGTGACCTTTCTTCTTATGCTTAATAAAGGCTTTTTTTTTTTTTTAAATCCTGAGTCGTTTCTTCTTTGGGAAGCCACGGCTGCCTCCGCCGCTGCCGCCGCCGCTGCCGCCGCCGCCGCCGCCGCCGCCGCCTCGTCCGCGCCGCCGCCGCCGTCGTCTCCGCCGCCGCCGCCGCCTCCGCCGCCTCTGCCACTGGAGGACCACTTACTCCCTGGTAACTCACACTTGTCTTGTTCCGCTTAAACGGCCGCTTCCGCCGCCATATGTATATTATTTATCATCGTAGACCCTTTGTGTGACCCCCTGTACCCACCTGGTGGGACCCGCAGTCCCTCCCTCCTTGTAGCCCCCTTTGTGTGACCCCCTGTACCCACCTGGTGGGACCCGCAGTCCCTCCCTCCTTGTAGCCCCCTTTGTGTGACCCCCTGTATCTCCCTGGTGTAAAGTAAAAGGACACAAGTGCAATTAGTATGACATTTTATTGTAGCAACGTTTCGCTCTCCAGGAGACCGAGGTCCGGGGTTCAATCCCAGTACGGGTGGAAACATTAAGACGTGTTTCCTTAAGACGCCTGTTGTCTATGTTTATCCATCAGTAAAATGTGTACCTGGGTGTTAGTGGACTGGTGTGGGTGGCATCCTGGGTGTTAGTGGACTGGTGTGGGTCGCATCCTGGGTGTTAGTGGACTGGTGTGGGTCGCATCCTGGGTGTTAGTGGACTGGTGTGGGTCGCATCCTGGGTGTTAGTGGACTGGTGTGGGTCGCATCCTGGGTGTTAGTGATGTGTGTATCGGTGTTAATGGACTGGTGTGGGTCGCATCCTGGGAAAAAATTGACCTAATCTGCCCAAAATGCTTAGCAGCATGTCATTGATGTCAGCTAGGCCTGTATACCTTGTACATGAACCTGTATGTAGATGAATGGTTCAGAGAACCAGATAAAGCCATGCTGTGGCGAAAACGTACCACCTCAATAAAGATACCCAACATGTATACCATATGTGTCAACTTTATCAACACCCTGAACTATGTAAAATAAAGATTTATTATAATTAGTAATTATCATTATTCATTAATTATTATTATATATATATTATTATTATGACACTACTGAGTCTCACAGCTCAGGCTGACACATTCAAAACCCGCATAAGCACCAGCATGCGTGATGAACACATAACAAGATGTGAAACGGGTGCTCTGCACCCAGATGTAGACTGCAGGGGAATACAGCAGCAAGCACACTACTGATGTAAACCACTTTTGGTGAAAAACAAATTAAACACTGAAACAAACAAAGCAGTGATCAAGTTGATGGCAACACAGACACCACAGCATGTAAACACAGCAGGTGGCAACACAGACACCACAGCATGTAAACACAGCAGGTGGCAACACAACACCACAGCATGTAAACACAGCAGGTGGCAACACAAACACCACAGCATGTAAACACAGCAGGTGGCAACACAAACACCACAGCATGTAAACACAGCAGGTGGCAACACAAACACCACAGCATGTAAACACAGCAGGTGGCAACACAAACACCACAGCATGTAAACACAGCAGGTGGCAACACAGACACCACAGCATGTAAACACAGCAGGTGGCAACACAAACACCACAGCATGTAAACACAGCAGGTGGAAACACAAACACCACAGCATGTAAACACAGCAGGTGGCAACACAACACCACAGCATGTAAACACAGCAGGTGGCAACACAAACACCACAGCATGTAAACACAGCAGGTGGCAACACAAACACCACAGCATGTAAATACAGCAGGTGGCAACACAAACACCACAACATGTAAACACAGCAGGTGGCAACACAAACACCACAGCATGTAAACACAGCAGGTGGCAACACAGACACCACAGCATGTAAACACAGCAGGTGGCAACACAACACACCACAGCATGTAAACACAGCAGTGCAACACAAACACCACAGCATGCAAACACAGCAGGTGGCAACACAAACACCACAGCATGTAAACACAGCAGGTGGCAACACAGGACACCACAGCATGTAAACACAGCAGGTGGCAACACAAACACCACAGCATGTAAACACAGCAGGTGGCAACACAGACACCACAGCATGTAAACACAGCAGGTGGCAACACAAACACCACAGCATGTAAACACAGCAGGTGGCAACACAAACACCACAGCATGTAAACACAGCAGGTGGCAACACAAACACCACAACATGTAAACACAGCAGGTGGCAACACAAACCCCACAGCATGTAAACACAGCAGGTGGCAACACAACACACCTACACAATGATAAACACAGCAGGTGGCAACACAAACAACCACAGCATGTAAACCACACTGCAGGTGGCAACACAAAACAACACAATGTAACCACAAGCAGTTGGCAAAACACACACCCAAAGAATTAAACACACGCAGGTGCAACAACATAATACCACAGAATGTAAACACAGCAGGTGCAACACAACAACGAAGCATGTAACACAGCAGATTTGGCACAAACACCACAGCATGTAAACACAGCAGTGCAACACAAACACACAGCATAAACACAGCAGTGGCAACACAGTACCAACAGTAAAACAGCAGGAGGAAAACAGGACACCACAGCATGTAACACAGCAGGGGCAACACAGACACTCAAGCAGAAACACAGCAGTGTAAGAACACAAACACGCAGGAATATTAACACAACTATGTGAAAGACACTACAAACTGCAACAACAGCATAAAACTAAACAAAAAATACATGAAATTAGCCCAAGAGAAACGCAGATTGGAATATATCAACCAGCACCTAAGAAAAGTTTCAACACGTCGTCATCGTTTATTACAGACTTCGCTGAATGTGGTTTCCAACATTTGAATGGAGAAGAAAAAATGCTGTTTGAAAGAAAGGTGCATTTTCATGACACTTAAAGGATGGACGAGATTGAGCTGAGGAGCAGACTGTTTGTGTTCCACGTATACACGAAGCACGACACGGGAAGACAGTAAACTGAAATGATGACAGTACACGGAAGGAACATAGAAACGGGGAACATGATAAAGGAAGTCAGTACACACAGAAAAGACAGTGCAAGGGAAGAGAGAATACAAGGTTAACAGTGATGAAGCGAGACATACAAGGGAACAGACAGTACAAAGGGGAACAGACACATTTTATACGTGTAGATGACGGACAATGCCCACGGGCATGGAATAAGACATGCAAATATGATGAAAAAAAGCACAACTGGAGAGAAGAGAAGTCACTGGAAAAAGAAAACAAACTATGAATAAACATTCCCACAATGTAACAACTGTCACACACTGGATGGAACAAGACAACTGTCACACACTAGATGGAACAAGACAACTGTCACACACTAGATGGAACAAGACAACTGTCACACACTGGATGGAACAAGACAACTGTCACACACTGGATGGAACAAGACAACTGTCACACACTAGATGGAACAAGACAACTGTCACACACTGGATGGAACAAGACAACTGTCACACACTAGATGGAACAAGACAACTGTCACACACTGGATGGAACAAGACAACTGTCACACACTGGATGGAACAAGACAACTGTCACACACTGGATGGAACAAGACAACTGTCACACACTGGATGGAACAAGACAACTGTCTACACACTAGATGGAACAAGACAACTGTCACACACTGGATGGAACAAGACAACTGTCACACACTGGATGGAACAAGACAACTGTTACACACTGGATGGAACAAGACAACTGTTACACACTGGATGGAACAAGACAACTGTTACACACTGGATGGAACAAGACAACTGTCACACACTTGGATGGAACAAACAACTGTCACACACTGGATGGAACAAGACAACTGTCACACACTAGATGGAACAAGACAACTGTCACACACTAGATGGAACAAGACAACTGTCACACACTAGATGGAACAAGACAACTGTCACACACTAGATGGAACAAGACAACTGTCACACACTGGATGGAACAAGACAACTGTCACACACTGGATGGAACCAAGACAACTGTTACACACTGGATGGAACAAGACAACTGTTACACACATGATGGAACAAGACAACTGTACACACTGGATGGAACAAGACAACTGTTACACACTGATGGAACAAGACAACTGTCACACACTGATGGAACAAGACAACTGTCACACACTGGATGGAACAAGACAACTGTCACACACTATATGGAACAAGACAACTGTCACACACTGGATGGAACAAGACAACTGTCACACACTAGATGGAACAAGACAACTGTCACACACTGATGGAACAAGACAACTGTCACACACTGATGGAACAAGACAACTGTCACACACTAGATGGAACAAGACAACTGTCACACACTAGATGGAACAAGACAGTCACACAGATGATCAAAATCACACTGGATGGAACAAGACAACTGTCACACACTAATGACAAGAAACTGCAACACGATGAACAAGACAACTGTCACACACTAGGATGGAACAAGACAACTGTCACACACTGATGGAACAAGACAACTGCAACACACTGAATGGAACAAGACAACTGTCACACACTAGATGGAGATCAAGACAACTGTCACACACTAGATGGAACAAGACAACTGTCACCCACACTAGATGGAACAAGACAACTGTCCACACACTAGATGAACAAACAAACTGTCACCCACTGGATGGAACAAGACAACTGTCCCCCACACTAGATGGAACAAGACAACTGTCACACACTGGATGAACAAGAAACTCTCACACACTAGATGGAACAAGACAACTGTCCCACACAATGGATGAACAAAGACAACTTCCACACACTAGATGGAACAAGACAACTGTCACACACTAGATGGAACAAGACAACTGTCACACACTGGATGGAACAAGACAACTGTCCCCACACTAGATGGAAAGAGACAACTGTCCACCACTGATGGAACAAGACAACTGTCACCCACTGGATGGAACAAGACAACTGTCACCACACTAGATGGAACAAGACAACTGTCCACACACTAGATTGAACAAGACAAACTGTCACCCACACTGATGAACAAGACAACTGTCCACACACTTAGATGGAACAAGACAACTGTCCACCACTAGATGGAACAAGACAACTGTCACACACTAGATGGAACAAGACAACTGTCACACACTAGATGGAACAAGACAACTGTCACACACTAGATGGAACAAGACAACTGTCCACACACTAATATGGAACAAAAAACTGTCACACATCAAACTCCCCAATAATGGAACAAGACAACTGTCACACACTAGATGGAACAAGACAACTGTCACACACTAGATGGAACAAGACAACTGTCACACACTAGGTGGATCAAGACAACTATAACACACACACTAGATCGAACAAAATAACTGTCCACCCACACTAGATGGAACAAGACAACTGTCCACCCACACTAGATGGAACAAGACAACTGTCACACACTAGATGGAACAAGACAACTGTCACACACTAGATGGAACAAGACAACTGTCCACCCACACTAGATTGAACAAAATAACTGTCCACCCACACTAGATGGAACAAGACAACTGTCCACCCACACTAGATGGAACAAGACAACTGTCCACCCACACTAGATTGAACAAAATAACTGTCCACCCACACTAGATGGAACAAGACAACTGTCCACCCACACTAGATTGAACAAAATAACTGTCCACCCACACTAGATGGAACAAGACAACTGTCCACCCACACTAGATGAACAAACATACTGTCCACCCACACTAGATGGAACAAGACAACTGTCCACCCACACTAGATTGAACAAAATAACTGTCCACCCACACTAGATGGAACAAGACAACTGTCCACCCACACTAGATTGAACAAAATAACTGTCCACCCACACTAGATGGAACAAGACAACTGTCCACCCACACTAGATTGAACAAAATAACTGTCCACCCACACTAGATGGAACAAGACAACTGTCCACCCAGTGGTCACCGTGTGGTCACACCTGCCTAAGCTCTTGGGAGTTAGCGTGGGCTGTTACCAAGCACCATGGCTTGTTGTAGTGTTTTAGAATCTCAGGTTCAAGTGTTGAAGAAGGAGATTCTACTTCTTCAGGAGGAAAATAGGAAGTTGAAGCTTCGCATAGATGAGTTTGGGAGTGAGTGTGAGAAGGATTTAGCTGCAAAGGAGGAACTGGTCGCCAGCAGTGATAGTGGCAGCCGCTTTAAGTGGCAAGTGGTTCACAGTTCAGGAAGAAGGAAGATGAGGAGAGTTAATAGAGAAGATGTGAAGGTAGGAAATCGATTCTCTGTTCTCCAAGACGAGTGTACTTTAGTGGTTAGTGAGGTTGAAGGTACCACTGATTCCCCTGCTAATCAAGGTAAGAATATTTTAATAGTAGGCGATTCTCAGGTAAGATATATGGACCGTGCATTTTGTAACAGAGACAGAAAGGTCAGACAGAGAGTGTGTCTTCCTGGAGCTGGTGTTGATGACATAGTCAGCAGGTTGGATAATATTATGGCAGGTAATGGGAACAAGCCCATTATCTTAATGCTGGGGGTAATGACATTGGGAAGGGCAGGAGAGAGGAGCTGCTGGGTAAGTACAGGTAAGCCATAGAAGTAGTTAGGTCTAAGGGAGGGATCCCAGTCATATGTAGCATCTTGCCTAGAAAGGGAGTGGGCAATGAATGGATGTCTAGGGCAATTGGTATAGATTGCTGGCTAGACAGGTACTGCAAGGAATTTGCAATCCCATTCATTGATAACTGGGACCTGCTCTTTGGCAAACGTGATATGCATACAAGGGATGGGGTTCATCTCTCTGGGGATGGAGTGGTTGCATTAGCCAATTCGATTGAGAGGGTAATTGATGACTTGTCTAGGAATTTAAACTGATAGATTATAGAGGTATGGGTGTTTGTGGGAAACAATCAGGCTGCAGCATTAGGGTTAAAAACAGCAGTTATTACCAGGATATCTCAGGGATATGTTTAAAAGACAATATTCAAAATAAAGTTGCTAGTAATGGCAAATCAATTGATCAACAAACAAAGAGAGATAGTAGAGGGCAACGAGAGTGACTAGCTCCCTTAAGGTTTACTATACAAATAGTAGGAGTCTATGAAATAAGATAGATGAGCTAAGATTACTTGCAAATGTAGGTAATATAGATATTATTGGTATAACAGAGACCTGGTTCAACCTGAAAGATAGAGAAATGCCTTCTGAATGCAACATACAGGGTTATAAACTATTCCACACTGATAGGGTCAAGAGAAAGGGTGGTGGAGTGGCGATGTATGTCAGAGAAAATTTAAATTGTTGTCTTAGACATGATATAAGATTAGAAACATCGAACACAGAATCTGTTTGGCTACAGTTTCTCGAGGGACGTGACAAACTAATTTTGAGTGTGATTTATAGGCCCCCAAACCTTGATAGAGAGTGCAGTAAGCTGTTATGGGACGAAATTCATAAGGCATCTAGATATGAAAATGTTGTGATAATGGGAGATTTTAACTTTAGACAAATTAATTGGAACAATATGACAGGAAATCTTGAGTCTAGTGACTTGATACGGTTCAGGATTGCTTTTTAGAACAGGTTGTGACAGAACCAACTAGAGGAAACAATCTGCTTGATTTGGTTCTTGCCAACAAAGATTCACTAATTAATAATCTTGAGGTTAATGATGAGCTTGGGGAAAGTGATCACAAATCACTTAGTTTCAATATATCATGGAATTACCCAGATAACTGCAATCAAATCTCTGTCCCAGATTTTCACTTGGCCGACTTCATGGGACTGAAAAATTACCTGGGTGGGCTAAATTGGGATGTCCTGACTATGGGTCAGGTAGGTGATCTTGGTTGCCAATATGACGTTTTTCAGAGCATAGTTCTAGCTGCCCAGACAACTTTTGTTCCGAGTAGGGAAATTAGATCTAACAAAAATGATCTCAAATGGATGAACAATAAATTAAAACATCTCAGTGGTCAAAAGAGAGGCATATACAGGCGTATCAAAATAGGGAAGGGGCAGTTAAGAAATCAATATATTCAATTAAAGAGAGAAATAAAGAAAGGAATAAGAAAAGCAAAAAGGAATTATGAGGCTAAGGTCGCAAGGAATTCAAAGACTAACCCAAAAGGGTTCTTTCAGGTATACAGAAGTAAGATTAGGGACGAGATTGGTCCACTTAAGAGTAACTCTGGTCAGATCACTGACAGTGATAAGGATATGTGTGAAATTCTCAATACCTACTTCCTCTCAGTTTTCACCCAGGAAAATACTAGCGATATTCCTGAAATAATAGATTATGTAGAACAGGATGATAATAAACTATGCACGATTGCGGTAACAAGTGACATGGTCCTCAGACAAATAGAGAAACTAAAACCTAACAAATCCCCAGGTCCTGATGAACTGTTTGCAAGGGTGTTAAAGGAATGTAAAGAGAAACTTAGCATACCTTTGGCTAATCTTTTTAACACATCACTACAAACTGGCATAGTGCCTGATAAGTGGAAAATGGCAAATGTAATACCTATTTACAAGGCAGGTGACAGGTCCTTGGCTTCGAAATATAGACCAATAAGCCTTACCTCCACAGTGGGAAAATTTATGGAATCAATAATTGCCGAAGCAATTCGTAGCCATCTTGATAGGCACAGATTGATTAATGAATCTCAACACGGTTTTGCAAAGGGGTGTTCCTGTCTTATGAATTTACTAACTTTTTTCACTTAGGTGTTTGAGGAGGTGGATCATGGTAATGAATATGATATTGTGTATATGGACTTCAGTAAGGCTTTCGATAAAGTTACACACCAGAGGCTATTGAGGAAACTTAAGCACACGGAGTAGGAGGAGAAATTTTTTCCTAGGTAGAGGCATGGCTGACAAATAGGCAGCAGAGAGTCTGCATAAATGGGGAGAAATCAGAATGGGAGCACGTTACAAGCGGTGTTCCTCAGGGGTCAGTGTTGGGCCCGTTGTTGTTCACAATTTACATGAGCGACATAGATGAGGGAATAAATAGCGACATAAGCAAATTTGCTGATGACACCAAAATAGGCCGTCCAGTTCATTCTAGTGAGGACACTAGAGCACTCCAGGATGATTTGAATAGACTGATGCAATGGTCGGAGAAGTGGCAGATGCAGTTTAATATTGACAAATGCAAAGTTCTAAATGTTGGACAGGTAAATAACCATGCCACATATAAACTAAATAATGCAAATCTTAATACTACTGATTGCGAAAAGGATTTAGGAGTTCTGGTTAGCAGTAATCTAAAACCAAGACAACAGTGCATTAGTGTTCGCAATAAAGCTAACAGAATTCTTGGCTTCATATCTAGAAGTATAAATAATAGAAGTCCTCAGGTTGTTCTTCAACTCTATATATCCTTGGGTTGGCCTCATTTAGACTATGCTGCTCAGTTCTGGTCACCGTATTACAGAATGAATATAAATGCTCTGGATAGAGGATAGACTGAGGCCCTGAATCTGCACTCTCTCGAAAGGCGTAGAATTAGGGGGGATATGATCGAGGTGTATAAATGGAAAACAGGAATAAATAAAGGGGATGTAAATAGCGTGCTGAAAATTTCCAGCCAAGACAGGACTCGCAGATTCAGGAAGGATATAGGAAAGCACTGGTTTGGTAATAGAGTTGTGGATGAGTGGAACAAACTCCCGAGTACAGTTATTCAGGCTAAAACGTTGTGTAGTTTTAAAAACAGGTTAGATAAATACATGAGTGGGTGTGGGTGGGTGTGAGTTGGACCTGACTAGCTTGTGCTGCTGGGTCTGGTGCCGTGCTCCTTCCTTGAGTGGAGGTGGCCAGACTGGGTGGGTCATTGGGCTAATCCGGGGGATGGGTCATTGGGCTAATCGGGGGGGACATGGACCTGCTCTGCATGGGTCAATAACTTGTTGCAGTGTTCCTTCTTTCTTATGTTCTTAATACAGAACAGTAGATGAATGGTTCACAGAACCGACACAATGATAAATTAGACACATATGCAACTCTTGGGTATCTTCATTAAGGAAACGTTTCGCCACACAGTGGCTTCATCAGTCCATACACAGGAGAAACTTGAAGAACAGGAGGAGAATGAGGTAATCAGTCCCTCAACCTTGAGTCGATGTGGTCAGTCCATCAATCTTGAATAGAAATTCTATTCAAGATTGATGGACTGACCACATCGACTCAAGGTTGAGGGACTGATTACCTCATTCTCCTCCTGTTCTTCAAGTTTCTCCTGTGTATGGACTGATGAAGCCACTGTGTGGGGAAACGTTTCCTTAATGAAGATACCCAAGAGTTGCATATGTGTCTAATTTATCAATACAGAACAGGATGGAACAGTACTAGAGACACCTAGAGTACTTATAACACGATCACTGGCACGAGTCGAACTGATCTTAAGAGATAAGATAAGATTTCGTTCGGATTTTTAACCCCCGGAGGGTTAGCCACCCAGGATAACCCAAGAAAGTCAGTGCGTCATCGAGGACTGTCTAACTTATTTCCATTGGGGTCCTTAATCTTGTCCCCCAGGATGCGACCCACACCAGTCGACTAACACCCGGGTACCTATTTGCTGCTAGGTGAACAGGACAATAGGTGTAAGGAAACGTGTCGGAATTTCCACCCGCCGGGAATCGAACCCGGGCCCTCCGTGTGTGAAGCGGGAGCTTTAGCCACCAGACCACCGGGCCACAAAAACACCAGCTGGAAGCAGAAGCCAAGTACAATTATCTTCCTTCTGTTTTTTTTTACCAATATTTAACGACAAAAAACAAGGATGAAATACAAAGTTACTTTCATATGTGACCTCAAAGGAACAAATGCAACGTTCGGAACTTTTACAAATGTTTATATTAACGTCTACAGCAACACTCACTTGTTCACAGCAACACTCATTTGTTCACAGCAACACTCACTCGTTCACAGCAACTCTCACTTGTTCACAGCAACACTCACTCGTTCACAGCAACACTCACCGGTAGTCTTGTGACTCTGGATTCATACCTGCGGATGAGAAAGCGACATGTATTAATCTTTACGTGAAACACACACAATATATATATATATTATATATATATATATATATATATATATATATATATATAAAATTATTATATATATATATATATAGATATATATATATTGCCAACAATTGGCTTCACATATCTACTAGCTATTTAGATAAGTTAAGCCCAATTGCTGGTAATTCGGCTTAACTTATCTAACCTTATTTAACCTTAATGTCAAAAATAATATTGATTTATTTGATAAATTAAGCTCCATGGCTGATTTAAGTGATTACAATATGGTTAGTTTTGCTGTCATTTCTTTGTTTACAAAAGTTCCAATTGATAATTTATTAAGTTTCCTATTTGAAGAGCTTGTTAATTTTGATTTACCATTGCCATTACCCACAGTCATTGAGCTTATTAAACTTTGTATTACTGACGCAATGCTTGTGTTAAATGACAAGTTTTGCACTCAGAAGTTTGGTATGGCAATGGGAAATTCTCTCTCACCTGTCCTTAGCAATTTGTATATGGAATATTTTGAAATAAGTCTGCTTAGCTCTGGTGGCCTGGTGGCTAACGTTCTCGCTTCACACGGCGAGGGCCTGGGTTCGATTCCCAGCTGCAGTAAAAACATTGGGCGTGTTTCTTTCCACCTGTTGTCATGTTCCTCATCAGTAAAGTGGGTACCTGGGTTTTAGTCGACTGGTGTGGGTCGCATCCTGGGACACTGACCTAATTTGCCCGAAATGCTCAGCATAACAAGGGGATTTCTATATAGTAGTATGTCATTGATGTCAGCTAGGATGTATACCTTGTACATGTACTTGTAGTAAAGATATTATTATTATTATTAACAAAATCCTTCCCAGCAGAGATAAGTGGTACAGATATGTTGATGTTGTTGTATGTCTAATGCCTAAGAATATAGATTTAAACTATATTTCCTTGTTAAATTAAATAGTCTACCTCATTCCATAATTTTTTCTGGTGGTTGAACAAAATAACACATTGCACTTTTTAGATGTTTAATTATTAAGTAGAACCATGAGTTTAAATTCAAAATACGGATACAGAAAACCAACAAATAACTATTCTTATGTGCACTATTATTCTTGACATCATGACAGAGTTAAACTTTCTGTTTTCTTATTCATGTGTTTTGCGTATTTCCAGCCCAGAGTTCATAGATGAAGAAATCTTGAAGATTTATGAAATACCTAATGATCTAAAATACCCACAACACTTAACTTATAAATCCTTTAAAATTGCTAAGAATACTTGTTACAACTCAAAAAAGGACAAACAAACATATTCAACCAAGAATATATTGGTTCTCCTTCACCATGAAAAACCTTTTTTGATATACCTTCTCTACTTAACAATTTTAAAATCAAAGTTGCATTTAAAAGTCTTGATACAGTAAATTTTTTTTTATTAAGAATTTACCCCAAAATGTTGATGGTTGTGTCTTAAAGCAACACTCACTCGTTGCAATAACGTTTATTACGGCCAAACTGGGAAAAGTCCTGAATTAAAATTACGATAACATAAATATATCATTAGAAGTGGACAAGAGTCTATTGATCTGTTAATTCATGCGAGAGATTTTGACCAATTGATTTTCAAAGAGCCGAGAAAGCTGTATCAAGCAGGTCCATGGCAGAGTGAAATATAATTGAGTCGAGCTTCATAAAAAATAGTTTTGATTTTAATATGAATATTAGTTTAGGATTATATAAATCAATTTCAGCAATGTTTGAGAAGTCCTTGACCATCTCTCCCACATCATTCATAAACGGACGAGTGAGGTGTCGGATGTTGACACTAAGATGTTATCCAGGCCTTATAAACCTTCAGCTGTTTTATGATTTTACAGTTCCTTCATAATGTGAGAAATCACAAAAGCGCTTGGAAGTTCACATTTTATTTCACAGTGGTTATTTTGCATATTATGATGTCACCTGTTTACTGTGATATGACGGGGAGAACCTGGAGCTTTCCCTGATGTACGTTTATTGTCTTCTCTGAAGATGAGGGTTCCCAGTGAAGTTCTAGATTATATATATATATATATATATATATATATATATATATATATATATATATATATATATATATATATATATATATATATATATATATATATATTATATATATATATATGTCGTGCCGAATATGTAAAATTAGCAAGAACTCATTTAAAATTAAGTCTTTTCTGAAATTTTCTCGTATAAGTTTAAAGATATATTTTTTTCATTAATGTTAATATAAATATTTTTAATTTTGCACCAAAAAAATCTTAGAAAACTTACCTAACCTTATTATAACAAGAGCAATTTATTTTAGCCTAACCCAACTAAATATATTTTAGATTTGTTTACAGTAATTTAATACTAAACAAACACAATGAAATATATTTTTTTCGTTAGGTTCAGAATGATTTTGGCGAAATTATTGCATACACAAATTTTCACTTGTCCTATATGGCAAGATGAGCGTTGCTATTTAAGCCAAGATCGCAAATTCTGCCTATTCGGCACGACATATATATATATATATATATATATATATATATATATATATATGTATATATATAATATATATATATATATATATATATATATATATATATATATATATATATATATATATATATATATATATATGTCGTGCCAAATAGGTAAAACTTGCAATTTTGGGGGAAGCGATGAATCAAAAAATAATCTCAGGGTGCAGGTACTGACCTTCCCACCTCCTGATATTACAGAAAGAGAAAGAGAGAAATAGAGAAAGAAGGAAAAGAGAGAGAGAGAGAGAAAGAGAGCTTAAGACGTTCCACTTTGCGATCACATAAAAACATCAAGGCTAATGTGGCCTTAAAAACGTTAGAGTATACATGACGGCTTCATTCTAGACCGTCACACACACCATGACAGTGTCACACACACCATGACAAAATCACACACACACCATGACAGCGTCACACACACCAACAGCGTCACACACACCATGACAGCGTCACACACACCATAACAGCATCACACACCATGACAGCGTCACACGCACCATGACAGTGTCTCACACCACGACAGTGTCACAAACACCATAACAGCGTCACACACACCATGACAGCGTCACACACACCATGACTGCGTCACAAACACCATAATAACATCTTGAACTACAGGAGAGTATGTGGTATAGCGACTGGAGGATCAGGCAGGGTGAGGAGGCAGAGTGCTCCAGTGAGTCAGGAACTATCTGACTGACATCACAGAGAGTGTAACAGTATGGAAAGAGACAACATGTGAGAGTAACAAGTGGAGTTCCATAAAGGTCAGCACTAGAACCCCCACTGTTTCTAATATATGTGAAAGACCTTCCGGAGGGGATCGATTCCTGTGTCGTTGTTTGTGGATGGTCTAAAACTAATGAGAATAATAAAAAATAAGAAAGCACGGTGATAAATTTCAGGAAGACATGAACGATTGCTGACAGTAAATAACTGGTTGTTCGAGTTCAGTCCAAGAAAATACCAGGCCATGCGAATTGGAGAAGGTAGACCGGACGCAGAGTGCAGCATGTGCGGGGAGAAACTGCAAATATATGAGAGAAAAAAGGATCTGAGGTAAATATAACATCAAGTATATCTCCAGAAATGCCCATAAACAAAATGACGACTGATGCACAGGCAAGTTTAGCAAACCTCGGGAACTTGTATAAAAAAACCTTCAAAACCTTATACATATACGATATATATTAGGTCAGTGATTGAGGACGCGGCCCCACCATGGAGCCCACACCTGATAAAGCACGTGAAGAAGCTCGAAAAAAAATCGGTTTGCAGACACGTTAGCAACAAAAAGAGGTTGATGGAACTAAACCTGACAAAGCTGGCGGAGCGAAGGACAAGGGGAGATATGATTACAAGATACAAAATGCTAGAGGAATAGATAGTGTAGACAAGGACGCGAGGGATGAATTAAGAGGACCACGATCAAGGGGACACAGGTGGACGCTGAAGACACAGATGAACTACAGAAATGAAAGGGAGTATTTCTTTGGTCTCGGACTGGTTGAAAAAATGGAATGACTTGAATGAGGCAGTGGTAGAGGAAGACTTAATACACAGCTTCAAGAATAGACATGATGTCGATCAAGGTGGTCTTGGAGAGGAGATGGGGCCAGGAGCTGAGTCTTGACCCCCGGAAACACAGTGAGTGTAACTCATTGCACACACACATACACACACACACACACACATACACACACACACACACATATATACACACATACACACATACCACACACATACACACACACATACTCACACACACACACACACATACACACACACACACACACATACACACACACACACACACACACACACACACACATACACACACACACACACACACACACACACACACACACACACACACACACACACACCACACACACACCACACACACACACACACACACAGGCACACCCCACACACACTCATATACAACAGTCCTAGTGTCGAATCGACATGTGCCTAGGACAAAATGGTAAACTATCACACACACACACACACACATAAACACATACACACACACATACACACATAAACACATACACACACACACATACACACATACACACACATACACACATACACACACACACATACACACAAACACATACACACATACACACATACACAGGTATGATACAGCTCAGGAAGCAGAGAGAGGACCTAGTAGCGATCAGTGAAGAGGAGGGGCCAGGAGCTGAGTCTCGACCCCTGGAACCACAATTAGGTGAACACACACACACACACACACACACACAACACACACACACACACACACACTGGGAAGAGAAAGGGCAAATTAAATTTAAGAAGGAAATTGTGTGTAGTGATGTGTGACCCGAGAGTGAATCTCCCGGACCTTCCTCTCCCCGATCTTCCTCTCCCCGACCTTCTTCTCCCCGACCTTCCTCTCCCCATCCTTCCTCTCCCCGACCTTCTTCTCCCCGACCTTCCTCTTCCCATCCTTCCTCTCCCCGACCTTCTTCTCCCCGACCTTCCTCTCCCTGACCTTCCTCTCCCCATCCTTCCTCTCCCCGACCTTCTTCTCCCCGTCCTTCCTCTCCCCGACCTTCCTTTACCCGTCCTTCTTCTCCCCGTCCTTCCTTACCTGTTTGACCAATATATGAGAGAGGACACTGAGTACATGGGACCTTGTAAACTCCACCAACTTTGTTGGAGGATGTGTTTTTAATCAGTCTTTGTTTCACAGTCTCTGTGTTCTTGAAAGTAAGGTTTATACTGATCTTTTTTAATGCCTCACGCAGGCAAACCTGATTCTCACTGTATGGTAAAATTAGTACATTTTTCCTGGCCATCACTTCCTTAGGTTCAGTCCTGTAGAAAGTCTTTCTTGCTGACATTAGTGCTTTCTCGACAAAATTTCTAGGATATCTCAGTTTTGTGGCTATGTTAAATATCTTGCTGATTTCCTCACTAGGTACTCTGGACTGCAGATGAGGATAACACACCTTTTTACCCTGGTCCGTGGTTGGAACAGTAGTGAATGTATGACGACACATTTGTGGACTTCATATAAACTGTGAATTTGAATTTTTTATAAACACGATGGAGTAAAACATCTAGAAACGGCAAAGTGTTATTTGTTTCATGTTTTGTGGTGAACTTAATGGAAGGTACTAAGACACTGAGTCTGGGTTGGAACTCATCAATGTTGTGATCATTAGGCCACAGGCAAATAACATCATCTACGTATTTGAACCAACTACCTTTATCTGGGAGAATGTCTTAAGAAGTCTGGTCTCACATAATTCCATATACACGTTGCTGAGTAAGGGGCTCAGAGGATTTCCCATTGCCATAAGGGAAACCGTGGACGATGACATCCGCACTACGCTACCCTGAGAACTCTCCCTGCTTTAGTTGCTCTCTTGCAACGTTGCACAGCTCCTGATGATGCACTGAGAAGTGTGAAAGTGCTTGAGCTACAGATTTCTACCCCCCACCCCCCGTGGCTTGTCTTGCATTGTTTAAAAATCGCTTGTCTGTGATTGTTTGCATACACACACACACACACACCACACACACATAATATATATATAATAATTATATATAATATATATATATATATAATATATATTATATATATATATATATACAGTGGACCTTTTCTTATCGGCCGTAATCCATTCCAGAAGCTCAGCCTAAAACCGACATAATATTTCCCATAAGAATTAATGTAAATACAATTAATCCGTTCCAGACACACAGAAATATTCACAAAAAATAATATTTTTAAAGATTACTTTTAGTTTTACATACACAAAACGATGAAAACTAAATAAAATAAATACATGAACAATTAAGTCAGTATTAAATACTTTTATTGAAGACTCTTCTTGGCCTAAGGAAGATAGGGAGGACGAGAGAGGCTTGAGAGTCACTGTACCTCTGCAGCCCGCTAAACTTTGCACAAATGTCCTTAATCACTGAAGAAGGCACATTCTCGTCTCTCTGTTCTCCTCTGAAGCAATTTCATCTGCTGTGGTCTGTTGCTGTTCCAGATGAAGGTCTTGCAGCTCTACCGTCTACCACCATCACTACCACCCTCTACCACCATCACAACCACTACCACCATCACTACCACCCTCTACCACCATCACAACCACTACCACCACTACCACCCTCTACCACCATCACAACCACTACCACCACCATCACTACCACCCTTTACCACCATCACAACGACTACCACCCTCTACCACCATCACAACCACTACCACCACCCACTACCCCCCTTTCTACCACCATCACAACCACTACCATCACTACCACCCTCTACCACCATCACAACCACTACCACCCTTTACCACCATCACAACGACTACCACCCTCTACCACCATCACAACCACTACCACCATCACTACACCCTCTACCACCATCACTACCAGACTGACACACGAGCGGCTGGTGGCGGTGGGTTTGAAGCGTCCCATACGACCCATAAGCGAAACAGTTATTAATAGCCGATAACCGGAAGCCGAAAAACTGGCCGATAACCGAGTTGACCGATAAGTGAACGGCCGTTTAACCGATATATATATATATATATTTTATATATATATATATATATATATATATTATTATTATAAAATTATATATTAAAATATATATATATATATATATCATCAGTCCTATACAAAGAAGAATGGTGAAGATCAGGAGTTTGAGGTAATCATTCCCTCAGCCTAGAGTCTCTGTAATCAGTCCATCAATCTTTTCAACTTTATTAACTTGTAGTTTCTCTGAACCATTCATCTACACAGACTAGAGCTGTCTATTCACCTGAAGTCTACTGGGAGTCGCTTCTGTAGGTCACCGCCCCTGTGGCCCGGTCCCTGACTAGGCCTGCTGGTTGCTGGCCTGATCGATCAAGCTGTTAACGGCCGCTATTCCCAGTCCAACGTATACACCACAACTCGGATGATCAGGAACTGTTTTTGAGGAATCTGTCGAGTTCCCATACGCATGAGAGGAGGGTGTCGAAGAGTCGTGGTCCCTTAACGCATACTGAGTTCTCCTTCAGTATATTTATCGCTCCTCTGCTTTCCATTAGAGGTATCCAACACCGTCTGTCAAGCCTCTTGTGTTCATCGTCACGGTCTATGTGCAGGCACTCTGTTTAGAAGGATTACCTGCGGTCCAGCTACCCCTAATTTTGATTAGATAATATTGATATACTGTCGATACAGATGAATATGACGCATGTGCAACAGTTCGGTATCTTTATTGCTGAAACGTTTCGCCTGCGTGGTAGGCTTCTTCAGTTAGATACAGATGAGAGTAAATTGGAGACAGAAAGAGTAGTGGCGAGGTAAAGATGGTGCAATCAGTCCACCAGCCTTGGAGAAATAGTTTTTGAGGTGGTCAGTCCCTCAGCCTGGAGGTCACCGTCAACAAATGTTAAAGGTCACCGTTATTACTTATCTTTTTAACACAGCTAGATTCGTACACCTGAGTGTGTGTGTCTCCCGCTGTAGTTAGATGTACTGCATGTCTCCTCTTCAAGACTCATTATCTCCATGCTATGACTGCGCTACTCTGTAGTAGTGAGTGAATTATTTTGAAGATGTATGTCACATGGTGCTACTGGTGCCTCGCCTCTACCCGCAACACCCACCAAATGCTCGTCAGGCTGAGGATGGTATCCAGATCCTGTACTTCCATGATGATTATCATGGGAGGAGTTTGTGTAACAGTAATGGTAGCGAGAGTCAGGGTTAACGACGCACTGATGGCTCAATCACACTTGAACTTCAGATTTCCCTTCTGGCTAAGGTGAGTCGATGGTTCAAGGTCAGGACGACCCTCCTCCCCTCAGGCACCGTCTGGCACCGTCTCTCTCCGGCACCAGTTGCTGCTGTATGACCCCCGTCATTTTCTATATAGTTGGAATCAGACCCCACAACCCATTCTGGCACTACACGTGATACTCGTGCTGATACAGGAGTTTCCTGGTGCTGTTCAGTCGCTGTAGTGCCAGACGTGCTTAGTTTGATCGCCTTATTATGTCTCCAAGAGTCATCCCGTGGATGGTAGTCACAAGTACAGAGGTATATAATGAGTCCAGGAACTGAGACTCCAGTATTCTGATAGTTAAGAGAGTTACTGTGTTCTTGGGTTATATTTACTAATTAATATTTGGTAAAAATTGTAATAAATTGTTTAAGCAGACATGACACGTCAGATTAATATCTTTGTTATGCATCCCATGCCCGTAGTGTGGGTGGTAGCCACCCCCATACCCGAAGTGTGGGCGGTAGCCACCCTCATACCCATCCTGTGGGCGGTAGCCACCCCCATACCCGAAGTGTGGGCGGTAGCCACCCCCATACCCGAAGTGTGGGCGGTAGCCAACCTCACACCCATCCTGTGGGCGGTAGCCACCCCCGGTGGTCTGGTGGCTAAAGCTCCCGCTTCACACACGGAGGGCCCGGGTTCGATTCCCGGCGGGTGGAAACATTTGACACGTTTCCTTACACCTGTTGTCCTGTTCACCTAGCAGCAAATAGGTACCTGGGTGTTAGTCGACTGGTGTGGGTCGCATCCTGGGGGACAAGATTGAGGACCCCAATGGAAATAAGTTAGACAGTCCTCGATGACGCACTGACTTTCTTGGGTTATCCTGGGTGGCTAACCCTCCGGGGTTAAAAATCCGAACGAAATCTTATCTTATCTTATCTTACCCATCCTGTGGGCGGTAGTCTAAAGATTACAGAGGTACACAATGGGTCCAGGAACTGGGCAGCAAAGTTTTGATTGCTAAAATTAATGGTAATGAAATATTTACATATTCATATCTTGTTGCAATCGTAATGAGTTATTTTTACAGACATGAATTAGGTCACAAAAAAAAAATACAAAAGAAATTACCTAATATTTAAACAAGTTTAAGTGGCTGTGAAAAATAACAGTGCGAAAAGTCAGGATATTTTTGCAGACTGGTTGGCAATATGTCACTGTAGATAAAATACTTTGAAATTTCTTGAGTATGTATGAGTGAATTATCTCTAAATTCATCCATTTTATTGCATTCCAGCACATTGTGACGCATTCCAGCACATTGTGACGCATTCCAGCACATTGTAACGCATTCCAGCACATTGTGACGCATTCCAGCACATTGTGACGCATTCCAGCACATTGTGACGCATTCCAGCACATTGTAACGCATTCCAGCACATACTGACGCATTTCACCACATTGTAACGCATTTTACCACATTGTAACGCATTCCAGCACATTGTGACGCAAGGTGTGACAACCGTCTACTTGGCGTGGCGGATATTTCTTATGTGTTTATTGCGGCTAAATATGCGTGTTTCTAGGTTCAGGTAACCTAACTTAATTTTAAACTAAAAGAAAAACTGATGTTTGCAAATTTAGAGGGAACGTTTTAGAAATCGACTTGAGGATCACGTACGTAAAGTTGTGTAGCAAAATGTTGAGAGGTTCCATATTAGAGCCCCGGTCACTCGCAGCTCAGTTCACGGACACCAACGGAAACACGTCACACTATTCGACTATATTTGGCTATCCTAGGTTAAATCTATATAATATACTTTATCTTATACGCTCATTGCTTGTGTGTCCCCTGAAGACTATTGTAATAGAAATAAGGAGAAATAATTTGTTAGGTATGGTAACGTAAGTATTATTTTAATAAAAAAAGAATCGCTGAAGGTAACGTAAGTAAAATCTTGTGTTATCAACTACTGTTTCTTGCAGGAGATCCTGTCATCCTGTTACTAAATTAGTGATGATCATAAACTATTATCATTAAGATTTATTCTCTACTCTAAATGCTGACTTATCTTTCTGGGAACCTTCAGCGATATCCACAGACAATGAGGTCAGTCTTGGTCAAGAAGCAGACATGGAGAATTATCTCTTCACGTCTATACTGTCACTACACTGTGTGTCCTTACCATCTGTCACCACACTGTGTGTCCTTACCACCTGTCACTACACCGTGTGTCCTTACCATCTGTCACTACACTGTGTGTCCTTACAACCTGTCACTACACCGTGTGTCCTTACCATCTGTCACTACACTGTGTGTCCTTACAACCTGTCACTACACTGTGTGTCCTTACCACCTGTCACTACACCGTGTGTCCTTACCATCTGTCACTACACTGTGTGTCCTTACCACCTGTCACTACACTGTGTGTCCTTACAATCTGTCACTACACTGTATGTCCTTACCACCTGTCATCACACTGTGTGTCCTTACCATCTGTCACCAAACTGTGTGTCCTTACCACCTGTCACCACACTGTGTGTCCTTACCACCTGTCACTACACTGTGTGTCCTTACCACCTGTCGCTACACTGTGTGTCCTTACCATCTGTCACTACACTGTGTGTCCTTACCATCTCTCACTACACTGTGTGTCCTTACCACCTGTCACCACACTGTGTGTCGTGGGGAGGGAAGGAGGGAGGGGAGTGGAGTGGAAGGGAGGGAAGGGAGTGGAGGGGAGGGAGGGGAGTGGAGGGAGGGTGGGGAGTGGAGGGGAGGGAGGGGAGTGGAGGGGAGGGAGAGGAGTGGTGGGGAGGGAGGGGAGTGGAGGGAAGGGGAGGGGAGTGGAGGGGAGGGAGGGGAGTGGAGGGGAGGGAGGGGAGTGGTGGGAGGGAGGGGAGGGGAGGGAGGGAGTGGAGGGGAGGGAGGGGAGTGAGGGGAGGGAGGGAGGGAGGGGAGTGGAGGGGAGGGAGGGGAGGTGGGGGGAGGGAAAGGGGAGGGAGGGGAGGGGGGGGAGGGGAGGGGAGGGGAGGGGAGGGGGGGGAGGGAGGGGATGGGGGGGGGGGGGGAGGGGGGGGGGTGGGGGGGAGGGGGGGGAGGGGGGGAGGGAGGGGAGGGAGGGGGGGGGGGGTGGGGGGGGGGGGGAGGGGGGGGGGAGGGGAAAGGGGAGGGAGGGGAGGGGGGGGGAGTGGAGGGGAGGGGGGGGGAGGGAGGGGAGGGGAGGGGAGGGGGGGGAGGGGGGGGAGTGGGGGGGGGGTGGAGGGGGGGGGGGGAGTGGGGGGGGGGGGGAGGGGGGGTAGGGGAGGGGGGGGAGTGGAGGGGGGGGGGGGGGGGAGGGAAGGGAGTGGAGGGGGGGGAGGGGAGTGGAGGGGGGGGGGGATGGAGGGGAGGGAGGGGAGGGGGGGGAGGGGGGGTAGTGGAGGGGAGGGGAGGGGGGGGGAGGGGGGGGAGGGGAGGGGAAAAGGGAGTGGGGGGAGGGGGGGAGTGGGGGGGAGGGGGGGATGGGGGGGAGGAGGGGAGGGGGGGAGTAGGGGAGGAGGGGAGGAAGGGGAGGGAGGGTTTCCAGCTCACCGCTGCAGCAGGTGTAAAAAACAGGTGGGGAGCTAGAGCTTCAAAATGCTTGTTATTTGTTTTTGGTAATGAAGCATGCGAGACGGGCGGAGGGCCCGTGGACCGTGTGGGACCCGAACCATGCCCAATGGCCCCGGTGGGCCAGGGACCAAATGGACCCGGTGGGCCAGTGGACCGTATGGACCAGCGGACCAGTGGACCGTGTGGACCAGTAGGGACCAGCGAACCAGTGTGGGCCAGTGGATCAGTGTGGACCAGTGGACCGTGTGAACTAGTGGACTGTGTGAACCAGCGAACCAGTGAACCGTGTGGACCAGTCGAACATGTGGACCCGCGGACCAGTAGACCGTGTGGACCAGTGGACCAAGCAGCTTCTAACAGGTGTCGTCATGAAGATGCACGAGGCAGTACTAACCTTTATCTTACACGCCCTCTCCAGGAGGAAGGTTCCTGCATGGGCTCTTGATCCGAGGAAGGTGACCTACTCTTCCCTTCACCTGGATGGAACCTTGATCACCTCCCCTTCATCGGGCACTAAAAAAATGATTTATAGTCGACATTTCAATCATGATTGAACTTCAAAAAGTTCACTTGTGAACGAGAGTAATGAATGAAACACTGAACATATGAATGTTCAAAAATTAAAGTTTTTATTATTATTATTAATAATAGTAGTAGTAGCAGTAGTGGTAATAGCAGTAGTAGTTGTAGTAGTAGTAGTAATAGTAACAGTAGTAGTAGAGCTGTAGTAGTAATAGTAGTGGTAGCAGCAAAAGTAGTAGTAGTAGTAGTAGTAGTGGTGGTGGTGGTGGTAATAGTAGTAGTTGTAGTAGTAGCAGTAGTAATAGTAGTAGTAGTAGTAGTAGTGGTGGTGGGGTGGTGGTAATAGTAGTAGTTGTAGTAGTAGCAGTATTTAATAGTAGTAGTAGTAGTAGTAGTAGTAGTAGTGGTGGTGGTGGTGGTAATAGTAGTAGTTGTAGTAGTAGTAGTAATAGCAGTAGTAACAGTAGTGGTAGTAGCAGAAGTAGTAGTAGTAGTGTCAGTAGTAATAGTAATAGTACCTTGTGGCTTAGCGCTTCTTTTTTGATTATAATAATAATAATAATAGTAATAGTAGTAGTAGTGTCAGTAGTAGTAGTAGTAGTAGCAGCAGTAGTACTAGTAGTAGTGTCAGTAGTAGGAGTAGTAGCAGTAGTACTAGTAGTGTCAGTAGTAGTAGTAGTAGTAGTAGTAGTAGTAGCAGTAGTAGTAGCAGCAGCAGCAGAAGTAGTAGCAATAATATTAGCAATAGTAATAGTGGCGGACCTACATTTTTGGGGCCCTGAAGCTTGAATGTTATGGGACACCTTCGCAACCCCTTCTCATACAGTATACCCAAAAATTTTGATTAAGGTGAAGTCGCTTCTGGGACCTTCGAGATTAGGGACCTTGAAGCTTAAGCTTCATTAGTTTCATGATAGATCCGTCCCTGGTAGTAGTAGTAGTAGTAGTAGTAGTAGTAGCAGTAGTAGCAATAGTAGTATTCCTTCTAGCGCTAGATTCCTATATATCACACAGCACATGTTTAGTGAGATTTAATAAAATCTGATGCATATAAGAATATTTTGCGTAGATAAAAACAATATAATAAATCTGTCACGGAATAATAGTCAACTTCGAGGCTTGCAGAGTGAAAGTCTTCGTTAAGACACCGTACCCATCCTAGTTATCATTTTCGTTATCCTCTTCGGCATAAACAAGATGCGTAGCATACAGCACTGTACTTTTCTCTACAGGTGATCCCATGATTTGCATGAGGGTGGCATCCTTGGGAGACACAAGAAACCCTCAAGCTGGTGTGAATCCAGTCTTCCAATGCTCCACAAGAAATATTAGGAAGTTCAACGAAGAAAGATTTTAGTTACGCCGCAAAGTTCAAAGTGAAAAAACTGTAACAGAATAGAAAATGGAGTGAAACCAATTGCAGGAACAGAAACAAAAATGAATGCAAGAAGACCAGGTGGCAAGAACTTTTAAAACGAGAGATACCAAGGCAGTGCTGACGATCTTCAGTATATTTCATGTTATCTAAATGGGAATAAAGTTTAAAAGGCAGACACAACAGCAGACTTCTAGAATGTACAGAGAAGTTTCATTGATTGTATCATTTTAGACACCATGATAACTGCGAATGCCTAAGAGTGTCGCAAATTATGTTCCCTGCAACATAGACAAAGACAAAGACGTGACACACACACACACACACACACACACACACACACACACACACACACACACACACACACACACACACACACACACACACACACACACACACATACACACACACGCAAACACCGTTTTACACAATAACATTTTTGGAATTTAAAATTTACGAGCATTGTTTTGTATGTGCAACCTATGTTATGTCCATTGTGGGGAGTGTTTTCAGAGAGGCTTGGTGGTCTACACACTCTGACGTGTGTTAACTCAGGTTGTAACTACTGTACATTGTTAAATTTGCAACCGAGAGGAAGAGTCGTCACACTGAACTACTTTCACAGAATGTGTAAATTAACAGTTTCATCAACAACTATCTTCCATTATCATTGTAGTCTTATTTCTGCACCTTTTTATGTTTCTACAAAGGCAAGTGTACCTAGGGTCTACAAAGGCAAGTGTACCTAGGGTCTACAAAGGCAAGTGTACCTAGGGTCTACAAAGGCAAGTGTACATAGGGTCTACAAAGGCAAGTGTACCTAGGGGTCTACAAAGGCAAGTGTACATAGGGTCTACAAAGGCAAGTGTACCTAGGGTCTACAAAGGCAAGTGTACCTAGGGTCTACAAAGGCAAGTGTACATAGGGTCTACAAAGGCAAGTGTACCTAGGGTCTACAAAGGCAAGTGTACATAGGGGTCTACAAAGGCAAGTGTACATAGGGTCTACAAAGGCAAGTGTACCTAGGGTCTACAAAGGCAAGTGTACCTAGGGTCTACAAAGGCAAGTGTAATAGGGTCTACAAAGGCAAGTGTACCTAGGGTCTACAAAGGCAAGTGTACTAGGGTCTACAAAGGCAAGTGTACTAGGGTCTACAAGGCAAGTGTACTAGGGGTCTACAAAGGCAAGTGTACCTAGGGTCTACAAAGGCAAGTGTACTAGGGTCTACAAAGGCAAGTGTACTAGGGTCTACAAAGGCAATTTGTACCTAGGGTCTACAAAGGCAAGTGTACCTAGGGTCTACAAAGACAAGTGTACCTAGGGTCTACAAAGGCAAGTGTACCTAGGGTCTACAAAGGCAAGTGTACCTACGGTCTACAAAGACAAGTGTACCTAGGGTCTACAAAGGCAAGTGTACCTAGGGTCTACAAAGGCAAGTGTACCTAGGGTCTACAAAGGCAAGTGTACCTAGGGTCTACAAAGGCAAGTGTACTAGGGTCTACAAAGGCAAGTGTACCTAGGGTCTACAAAGACAAGTGTACCTAGGGTCTACAAAGACAAGTGTACCTAGGGTCTACAAAGACAAGTGTACCTAGGGTCTACAAAGGCAAGTGTACCTAGGGTCTACAAAGGCAAGTGTACCTAGGGTCTACAAAGGCAAGTGTACCTAGGGTCTACAAAGGCAAGTGTACCTAGGGTCTACAAAGGCAAGTGTACCTAGGGTCTACAAAGACAAGTGTACCTAGGGTCTACAAAGACAAGTGTACCTAGGGTCTACAAAGCAAGTGTACCTAGGGTCTACAAAGGCAAGTGTCCTAGGGTCTACAAAGGCAAGTGTACCTAGGGTCTACAAAGGCAAGTGTACCTAGGGTCTACAAAGGCAAGTGTACCTAGGGTCTACAAAGGCAAGTGTACCTAGGGTCTACAAAGGCAAGTGTACCTAGGGTCTACAAAGGCAAGTGTACCTAGGGTCTACAAAGCGAAGTGTACCTAGGGGTCTACAAAGGCAAGTGACCTAGGGTCTACAAAGGCAAGTGTACCTAGGGTCTACAAAGACAAGTGTACCTAGGGTCTACAAAGACAAGTGACCTAGGGTCTACAAAGGCAAGTGTACCTAGGGTCTACAAAGGCAAGTTGTACCTAGGGTCTACAAAGGCAAGTGTACCTAGGGTCTACAAAGGCAGTGTACCTAGGGTCTACAAAGGCAAGTGTACCTAGGGTCTACAAAGGCAAGTGTACCTAGGGTCTACAAAGGCAAGTGTACCTAGGGTCTACAAAGACAAGTGTACCTAGGGTCTACAAAGGCAAGTGTACCTAGGGTCTACAAAGGCAAGTGTACCTAGGGTCTACAAAGGCAAGTGTACTAGGGTCTACAAAGGCAAGTGTACCTAGGGTCTAAAAGGCAAGTGTACTAGGGTCTACAAAGGCAAGTGTACCTAGGGTCTACAAAGGCAAGTGTACCTAGGGTCTACAAAGGCAAGTGTACCTAGGGGTCTACAAAGGCAAGTGTACCTAGGGTCTACAAAGGCAAGTGTACCTAGGGTCTACAAGGCAAGTGTACTAGGGTCTACAAAGGCAAGTGTACCTAGGGGTCTACAAAGGCAAGTGTACCTAGGGTCTACAAAGGCAAGTGTACCTAGGGTCTACAAAGGCAAGTGTACCTAGGGTCTACAAAGGCAAGTGTACCTAGGGGTCTACAAAGGCAAGTATACCTAGGGGTCTACAAAGGGAAGTGTACCTGGAGACCTGGAGTTTACCTGGAGAGAGTTCCGGGGGGTCAACGCCCCCGCGGCCCGGTCTGTGACCAGGCCTCCTTAGGTCAGTGTCCCAGGATGCGACCCACACCAGTCGACTAACACCCAGGTACCCATTTTACTGATGGGGAACACAGACAACAGGTGGAAAGAAACACGTCCAATGTTTCTACTCTGGCTGAGGAATCGAACCCAGGCCCTCACCGTGTGAAGCGAGAGCGTTAACCACCAGGCCACCAGAGCCAGGCCACCACCTAGAGTCAACAAAGTTTTTAAATCGCCTCTGTCTACACCCCGCTGCTTGGTTTATGCAATATAACTTAACCTAAAATAAAAGTATAGCATACAAGTCACAATACCGCGGGTGGAACAATTAGCAGAGCCACCAAGTGTTACCTGACAATGATCCACAACTGACCGAAGACACATCACGAGGGTCCTCTTATGAACATGCTTTTCGTGAGGATAAAGTAAGTATTTTCGAAGTGCACGCACGGAATGTTCAGAAAGTGAAGCTTGGATGTCGTGCAACAAAATTGAGCGTTGTAAAATGAGGATTATGAGGTAAATGAGGCTGGATATATAGACTTGAGGGGCGAGACGCCTCTAGTGAGACAGCTTAAGCTTAAAGGCACATAGGTGAAACAGCTGCCAATCACCCTTAATCCCCGCCACCCTAAACAAAGCATGTTATTCCACTCCCCAGGAAGTGATCCACAAGTCGACAAACACCCGAGTACCTGTGTAGTGCTAAGTGAACACCCGAGTACCTGTGTAGTGCTAGGTGAACACCCGAGTACCTGTGTAGTGCTAAGTGAACACCCGAGTACCTGTGTAGTGCTAGGTGAACACCCGAGTACCTGTGTAGTGCTAAGTGAACACCCGAGTACCTGTGTAGTGCTAAGTGAACACCCGAGTACCTGTGTAGTGCTAAGTGAACACCCGAGTACCTGTGTAGTGCTAGGTGAACACCGGAGTACCTGTGTAGTGCTAAGTGAACACCCGAGTACCTGTTTTAGTGCTAAGTGAACACCCGAGTACCTGTGTAGTGCTAAGTGAAGACCCGAGTACCTGTGTAGTGCTAGGTGAACACCGGAGTACCTGTGTAGTGCTAGGTGAACACCCGAGTACTTGTGTAGTGCTGAGTGAACACCCGAGTACCTGTGTAGTGCTAGGTGAACACCCGAGTACCTCTGTAGTGCTAGGTGAACACCCGAGTACTTGTGTAGTGCTAAGTGAACACCCGAGTACCTGTGTAGTGTTAGGTGAACACCCGAGTACCTCTGTAGTGCTAGGTGAACACCCGAGTACTTGTGTAGTGCTAAGTGAACAGCCGAGTACCTGTGTAGTGCTAGGTGAACACCCGGGTACCTGTGTAGTGCTAAGTGAACACCCGAGTACCTGTGTAGTGCTGAATGAACACCCGAGTACTTGTGTAGTGCTAAGTGAACACCCGGGTACCTGTGTAGTGCTAAGTGAACACCCGAGTACCTGTGTAGTGCTAGGTGAACACCCGAGTACTTGTGTAGTGCTAAGTGAACACCAGAGTACCTGTGTAGTGCTAGGTGAACACCCGAGTACCTGTGTAGTGCTAAGTGAACGCCCGAGTACCTGTGTAGTGCTAGGTGAACACCGGACTACCTGTGTAGTGCTAAGTGAACACCCTTGTACCTGTGTAGTGGTAAGTGAACGCCCGAGAACCTGTGTAGTGCTAAGTGAACACCCGAGTACCTGTGTAGTGCTAGGTGAACACCCGAGTACCTGTGTAGTGCTAAGTGAACGCCCGAGTACCTGTGTAGTGCTAGGTGAACACCGGAGTACCTGTGTAGTGCTAGGTGAACACCCGAGTACTTGTGTAGTGCTGAGTGAACACCCGAGTACTGTGTAGTGCTAAGGTGAACACCCGAGTACCTGTGTAGTGCTAAGTGAACACCCGAGTACCTGTGTAGTGCTAAGTGAAGACCCGAGTACCTGTGTAGTGCTAAGTGAAGACCCGAGCACCTGTGTAGTGCTAAGTGAACGCCCGAGTACCTGTGCAGTGCTAGGTGAACACCTGGTACCTGTGTAGTGCTAGGTGAACACCTGGGTACCTGTGTAGTGCTAGGTGAACACCTGCGTACCTGTGTAGTGCTAGGTGAACACCTGGGTACCTGTGTAGTGCTAGGTGAACACCCGGGTACCTGTGTAGTGCTTGGTGAACACATGGGTAACTGTGTAGTGCAAGGTGAACACCTGGGTACCTGTGTAGTGCTAGGTGAACACCCGGGTACCTGTGTAGTGCTAGGTGAACACCCGGGTACCTGTGTAGTGCTAGGTGAACACCCGGGTACTTGCTTAGTGCTAAGTGAACACCCGGGTACCTGTGTAGTGCTAGGTGAACACCCGGGTACCTGTGTAGTGCTAGTGAAACCACCTGGGGGGTATCTGTGTAGTGCTAGGTGAACACCTGGGTACTTGTGTAGTGCTAGGTGAACACCCGGGTACCTGTGTAGTGCTAGGTGAACACCGCGTACTTGTGTAGTGCTAGGTGAACACCCGGTACCTGTGTAGTGCTAGGTGAACACCCGGGTACTTGTGTAGTGCTTGGTGAACACCGGGTACCTGTGTAGTGCTAGGTGAACACCCGGGTACCTGTGTAGTGCTAAGGTGAACACCGGGTACTTGTGTAGTGCTAGGTGAACACCGGGTACCTGTGTAGTGCTAGGTGAACACCCGGGTACTTGTGTAGTGCTAGGTGAACACCTGGGTACTTGTGTAGTGCAGGTGAACACCTGGGTACTGTGTAGTGCTAGGTGAACACCGGGTACCTGTGTAGTGCTAGGTGAACACCCGGGTACCTGTGTAGTGCTAGGTGAACACCCGGGTACTTGTGTAGCGCTAGGTGAACACCTGGGTACATGTGTAGTGCTAGGTGAACACCTGGGTACCTGTGTAGTGCTAGGTGAACACCTGGGTACCTGTGTAGTGCTAGGTGAACACCCGGGTACCTGTGTAGTGCTAGGTGAACACCTGGTACCTGTGTAGTGCTAGGTGAACACCTGGGTACCTTTGTAGTGCTAGGTGAACACCTGGGTACCTGTGTAGTGCTAGGTGAACACCCGGGTACTTGTGTAGTGCTAGGTGAACACCCGAGGTACCTGTGTTAGTGCTAGGTGAACACCCGGGTACCTGTGTAGTGCTAGGTGAACACCTGGGTATCTGTGTAGTGCTAGGTGAACACCTGGGTACTTGTGTAGTGCTAGGTGAACACCCGGGTACCTGTGTAGTGCTAGGTGAACACCCGGATACTTGTGTAGTGCTAGGTGAACACCCGTGTACCTGTGTAGTGCTAGGTGAACACCCGGGTACTTGTGTAGTGCTAGGTGAACACCCGGGTACCTGTGTAGTGGTAGGTGAACACCCGGGTACCTGTGTAGTGCTAGGTGAACACCCGGGTACTTGTGTAGTGCTAGATGAACACCCGGGTACCTGTGTAGTGCTAGGTGAACACCCGGGTACTTGTGTAGTGCTAGGTGAACACCCGGGGACCTTGTGTAGTGCTAGGTGAACACCCGGGTACCTGTGTAGTGCTAGGTGAACACCCGGGTACTTGCGTAGTGCTAGGTGAACACCCGGGTACCTGTGTAGTGCTAGGTGAACACCCGGGTACCTGTGTAGTGCTAGGTGAACACCTGGGTATCTGTGTAGTGCTAGGTGAACACCTGGGTACTTGTGTAGTGCTAGGTGAACACCCGGGTACCTGTGTAGTGCTAGGTGACACCCGGATACTTGTGTAGTGCTAGTGAACACCCGTGTACCTGTGTAGTGCTAGGTGAACACCGGGTTAAATTGTGTAGTGCTAGGTGAACACCCGGGTACCTGTGTAGTGCTAGGTGAACACCCGGGTACCTGGATGTAGTGCTAGGTGAACACCCGGGTACTTGTGTAGTGCTAGGTGAACACCGGGTACCTGTGTAGTGCTAGGTGAACACCCGGGTACTTGTGTAGTGCTAGGTGAACACCTGGGTACTTGTGTAGTGCTAGGTGAACACCCGGGTACTTGTGTAGTGCTAGGTGAACACCCGGGTACCTGTGTAGTGCTAGGTGAACACCCGGGTACCTGTGGGAGTGCTAGGTGAACACCCGGGGTACTTGTGTAGTGCTAGGTGAACACCTGGGTACATGTGTAGTGCTAGGTGAACACCTGGGTATCTGTGTAGTGCTAGGTGAACACCTGGGTACTTGTGTAGTGCTAGGTGAACACCCGGGTACCTGTGTAGTGCTAGGTGAACACCCGGATACTTGTGTAGTGCTAGGTGAACACCCGTGTACCTGTGTAGTGCTAGGTGAACACCCGGGTACTTGTTGTAGTAGTGCTAGTGTGAACACCGGGTACCTGTGTAGTGGTAGGTGAACACCGGGTACCTGTGTAGTGCTAGGTGAACACCCGGGTACTTGTGTAGTGCTAGATGGGAAAACCCGGGTACCTGTGTAGTGCTAGGTGAACACCCGGGTACTTGTGTAGTGCTAGGTGAACACCCGGGTACCTGTGTAGTGCTAGGTGAACACCCGGGTACCTGTGTAGTGCTAGGTGAACACCCGGGTACTTGCGTAGTGCTAGGTGAACACCCGGGTACCTGTGTAGTGCTAGGTGAACACCCGGGTACCTGTGTAGTGCTAGGTGAACACCTGGGTATCTGTGTAGTGCTAGGTGAACACCTGGGTACTTGTGTAGTGCTAGGTGAACACCCGGGTACCTGTGTAGTGCTAGGTGAACACCCGGATACTTGTGTAGTGCTAGGTGAACACCCGTGTACCTGTGTAGTGCTAGGTGAACACCCGGGTACTTGTGTAGTGCTAGGTGAACACCCGGGTACCTGTGTAGTGCTAGGTGAACACCCGGGTACCTGTGTAGTGCTAGGTGAACACCCGGGTACTTGTGTAGTGCTAGGTGAACACCCGGGTACCTGTGTAGTGCTAGGTGAACACCCGGGTACTTGTGTAGTGCTAGGTGAACACCTGGGTACTTGTGTAGTGCTAGGTGAACACCCGGGTACTTGTGTAGTGCTAGGTGAACACCCGGGTACCTGTGTAGTGCTAGGTGAACACCGGGTACTGTGTAGTGCTAGGTGAACACCCGGGTACTTGTGTAGTGCTAGGTGAACACCTGGGTACATGTGTAGTGCTAGGTGAACACCTGGGTACCTGTGTAGTGCTAGGTGAACACCTGGGTACCTGTGTAGTGCTAGGTGAACACCCGGGTACCTGTGTAGTGCTAGGTGAACACCCGGTACCTTTGTAGTGCTAGGTGAACACCTGGGTACCTGTGTAGTGCTAGGTGAACACGGGCAGCAGGTGTCAAGTGGCTTGTTCATACATTTCACCCGCTAAATGTATTAGAAATTTAAATTGAATTAAATAACATTTAATATACTTGTACTAAGTTAATGTTTTCCTGCGACTCGTCAGTAACTTGAATGTTTTGATATATTATGAAAAACACTCAATAGTAAATAAATGGCAACAAATTTTTGATCTCGTTAATAAAATGTTTGGATGTTATTGCTGGGCCGAAGTGTTAGGTAAAGTGTTAGGTAAAGTGTTAGGTAAAGTGTTACAGCTGTGCCAAATAAGTGTGAAATAACTTGTATACATCTGATGTACCTCTGAGGCGTTTCTAGAGTTTTTGTACTCGAGCCTGGCTCGTCTGGTGTTTGCCTGGTCAACCAGGCTGTTGCTGATGTCGGCCCGCTGGCATATATCCATCGGAGCATTCCAAGCAACGATGTCCCGCTGATGTTATATTTACCATGTTCTCCATGCAAGTTGCACTTGCAGGGATCGACCCCCTGCAAGTACAACTAGGTGACTGCAACGTGTCTAAGTGAATATTCACAAAGTAAGAGGTGGGGCCATGAGCAGGAGCCCATTCTCAAGCAGGTACTTGTGAGTGTACACGGACACACCGCCTTCCTCGCGCTACCCCAGTGTACTCCGGATGTAGTTGGGTAATGCAGATAATGACGTTGCTGGATTCATGGTGGATGGTCCTCAACACTGACTCCGGAAGTCAGTGTTGACCACCTTCACCACCACATACCTGCAAAGAAAATAATGTGCAGCTCCGGACAAGAGCACGGAGATGGAGACAGGAAATGGGGTAAAAGGACTCCGGTTAACACTTCGTTCAAGAATCGCTGGTTTTCTGTCACATATTAAGTTGTACCTCTGGAGGCAGTGTGCAGTGGTAGGGAACTCAAGGAGCAAACACTGTTGAAATAAGCACTCATTATATTTAAAGGAATTAGCAGTGTCTCCTGAGCGGCTAGTTTATTGTGCAGCCGCAGCTCATCCTATGAGCTGTCATGAAAAATAATCAGGATGACAGAGGTCACAATTGGTTTTTGTCAGACCTCACTGACCATTGTTACATCACTAGAAAGAAATATTAGCCATTTCATAGTTTACAATTACTTTATATAGTTATATACAATACAGTAAGGAATACAATCTCAAAATTATGCTTTCCTATTACAACTAAAGAAACAAAAACAAAAAACATTGGTCACAGCTGAGTTCAAATCTCCATAAAGACAGTATATTCATCTAGTCGATACAAAAAGTGGATACAGCCTCAAGATTTCGGATATCTTATCATTAACAGTGAAATGTTTGTCATATCCTGTAAGGTTTGCATGGAGGTGTTCCTGAAAGGTTGTATGTTGGACATTTTAAGATATAATGTTCCAGTGTATGGCCCTGTCTCTGTCCACACTTTGTATTTTATGTCACTGATATCTCCATACAAACCGTACTGCCAGAGATACTTATAGCCTAGCCTTGGTCTAGCAGTAACAACATCTTGCAATCTACCGACCTTGTTACTTTCCCCATAGATATGTTTGACTTTACACATTTCATTATGATAGATAATGGATCTGCTAGTTTCTATCTGTACTGTTCTACTTTCCTCGAGTTCGTTTGGTAGTTCTTTCTGACAGTGTTTCGTAAACCTGTTTGAAAAACCACTTATATTCAACATTTTCTTTATTTAATATGCATTAAGATAAATCATCACCTTTGTCATGTTCCTGGAGGCCTATGTGAGAAGGAATCCACAAAAGCTTATTTGTGATTCCTTTCTTAACAATTTATGTATATCTGTGTGTAGCTTCATACACAAGCAAATAGCACATTCAGATCTCAGGCTATTCAGAGCAAGTAATGAGGAAATAGAATCAGTGACAATTAAACTGTCCGAGGTGGTAATTTTCACAAGCTTGAGAGCAACAAGTATAGCAAACTGTTCAGTCTGTAAGATGGAAGTCCAGTTATTAATTCTAATACACCTCTGCACCATAGTACCAACAACAGCACTTCCCGCCCTCCCACTGTCACGGTTATGGGAGCCAATAGCGTAGTCAGTGTGATAGCATTTTTTTTTATCAAAGGTCTCGTATGTGTTCAAGAGTACTGATTCTATAAAGCAATCGAAGCTAAAGATTGTGCTTTATAGTTTCTTGAGGATAGGTGAGCATAGTGATGTCAAAAGCTGTTATCTGCTAGGGTAGTGGGAAATGCTGCTGTTTCCTAACATGATACAGTTCGTGTAGTCTAGACATTTTTATGTGTGGTTGTTATTTGAATGTATCTTGATACACTTGTGCCATGAATTTTATGTTCGAGTAATTCTTTAAAGACAATATTGTTTTGATCACCAGGCAGCAGCTTCCAACCTACCATGACATTGATTTCACGTATTCTGTCAACAACACTAGGTATACCTAATTCCTTCTAATTAATACTCGGCTTCATTTTGTGTTCGATTTTTTCAAGTCGGTCCAAGCCCTTGTCGCGTGCCTTCAGCATTCCATGCAGGAAGATGGACACAGGGGTCGTCCCACAATCACTAAAAGCAACAGACAGCCCCACTCCACAAAGCTGGCAGTAAAGTAATTGCAAAGAACTACAGACCGACAGCACTTACATCCCCTATCATAAAAATCTTTGAAATCGTTCTAAGAAGCAAGATCGACAACCATCTAGATACCCATCAGTTACACAACCCAGGGCAACATGGGTTTAGAGCAGGTCGCTCCTGACTGTCCCAGCTACTGGACCACTATCACAAGGTCCTGGATGTTTTAGAGGATAAACAAAATGGAGATGTAGTATACATAGACTTTGCGAAAGCCTTCAAGAAGTGCGACCACGGTGTAATAGCGCACAAAATGCGTGATAAAGAAATGACAGGAAAAGTTAGTAGATGGATCCATAACTTCCTAACAAACAGAACACAAAGCGTAAGAGTAAACAGAGTAAAATCTGAGGCAGCTACAATGAAAAGCTCCGTTCCACAAGGCACAGTACTTGCTCCCATCCTATTCCTCATCCTCATATCTGATATAGACAGAGATGTAAGCCATAGCTCCGTGTCTTCCTTTGCGGATGACACCCGAATTGCCATGACAGTGACCTCCATTGAAGACACCCCAAGACTCCAAGCGGACAGCAACCAAATCTTCAAATGGGCCGCTGAAAATAATATGAAGTTCAATGAAGAGAATTTTCAACTTCTCAGATATGGAAAAACTTGAGGAAATTAAGACTGCATCAGGGTATACAACAAATTCTAACCTCACAATAGATCGAAAAACTAATGTGAAGGACCTGGGAGTGATAATGTCAGAGGATTTCTACCTCATCTGCTAGAAAAATGATAGGATGGATAATGACAACGTTCAAAACTAGGGACGCCAAGCCAGTGATGATTCTCTTCAAATCTCTTGTTCTCTCTATGCTGGAATACTGATGTACACTAACTGTCCCCTTCAAAGCAGGAGAAATTGCTGACCTGGACCCCTCAAGGAAGGTTCCTTGATGTTGGTGAGGGCTCTTGATTTAGGGAATTGGATCTGTGCTCCAGTTCCCCGAATTAAGCCTGAATGCCTTCCACATCCTCCCCCCAACCCTAGCCGATGTATAATCCTCCTGGTTTAGCGCTTCCCCCTTGATTATAATAATAATAATGCTGACCTGGAGAGTGTACAGAGAACTTTCATAGCACACATAAGAAAGATCAAGCACCTAAATTACTGGGAACGGTTGAAGTCCTTTGATTTGCATTCCCTGGAATGCAGGAGAGAAAGATACATGATATTATACACCTGGAAAATCCTAGAGGGATTAGTACCAAACCTGCACACGAAAAATCACTCCCTACGAAAGCAAAAGACTCGGCAGGAGATGCAACATTCCCCCAATGAAAAGCAGGGGCGCCACGAGTACATTGCGAGACAACACAAGTGTCCGGGGCCCAAGACTGTTCAACTGCATCCCAGCATACATAAAGGGGGATTACCAACAGACCCCTGATTGTCTTCAAGAATTCGCTGGACAGGCCCCTAAAGTCAATACTTGAGCAACCTGGTTGTGGTTCGTACATCGGTTTACGTGTGGCCAGCAGTAACAACCTGGTTGATCAGACCCTTATCCACCACGAGGCCAGGTCTCAGACCGAGCCGCGGGGACATTGACCCCTGAAACCCTCTCCAGGTATACTCCAGGTAAGACCGACGCGTCGTACATGAGGAAGCTTGGTGGTGCTGAGGAGCGGCCCTGGCTTGGTGGTGCTGAGGAGCGGCTCTGGCTTGGTGGTGCTGAGGAGCGGCCCTATCTTGGTGGTGCTGAGGAGCGGCCCTGGCTTGGTGGTGCTGAGGAGCGGCCCTGGCTTGGTGGTGCTGAGGAGCGGCCCTGGCTTGGTGGTGCTGAGGAGCGGCCCTGCCTTGGTGGTGCTGAAGAGCGGCCCTGGCTTGGTGGTGCTGAGGAGCATCCCTGGCTTGGTGGTGCTGAAGAGCGGCCCTGGCTTGGTGGTGCTGAGGAGCGGCCCTAGCTTGGTGGTGCTGAAGAGCGGTCCTGGCTTGGTGGTGCTGAGGAGCGGTCCTGGCTTGGTGGTGCTGAGGAGCGGCCCTGGCTTGGTGGTGCTGAGGAGCGGCTCTGGCTTGGTGGTGCTGAGGAGCGGCCCTGGCTTGGTGGTGCTGAAGAGCGGCCCTGGCTTGGTGGTGCTGAGGAGCGGTCCTGGCTTGGTGGTGCTGAAGAGCGGCCCTGGCTTGGTGGTGCTGAGGAGCGGTCCCGGCTTGGTGGTGCTGAGGAGCGGGACTGGCTTGATGGCGCTGAAGAGCGGCCCTGGCTTGGTGGCGCTGAGGAGCGCCCCGGGCTTGGTGGTGCCGAGGAGCGGCCCTGGCTTGGTGGTGCTGAGGAGCGGCCCTGGCTTGGTGGTGCTGAGGAGCGGCCCTGGCTTGGTAGTACTGAGGAGCGGCCCTGGCTTGGTGGTGCTGAGGAGCGGCCCTGGCTCGGTGGTGCTGAGGAGCGACCCTGGTTTGGTGGTGCTGAGGAGAGGCCCTGGCTTGGTGGTGCTGAGGAGCGGCCCTGGCTTGGTGGTGCTGAAGAGCGCCCCTGGCTTGATGGTGCTGAGGAACGGCCCTGGCTTGGTGGTGCTGAGGAGCGGCTCTGGCTTGGTGGTGCTGACCGGCCCTGGCTTGGTGGTGCTGAGGACCGGCCCTGGCTTGGTGGTGCTGAAGAGCGGCCCTGGCTTGGTAGTGCTGAGGAGCGGCCCTGGCATGGTGGTGCTGAGCAGCGGCCCTGGCTTGGTGGTGCTGAGGAGCGGCTCTGGCTTGGTGGTGCTGAGGAGCGGCCCTGGCTTGGTGCTGAGGAGCGGCCCTGGCTTGGTGGTACTGAGGAGCGGCCCTGGCCTGGTGGTGCTGAGAGGCCCTGGCTTGGTGGTGCTGAGGAGCGGCCCTGGCTTGGTGGTGCTGAGGAGCGGCCCTGGCTTGGTGGTGCTGAGGAGCGGCCCTGGCTTGGTGGTGCTGAGGAGCGGCCCTGGCTTAGTGGTGCTGAGGAGCAGTCCTGGCTTGGTGGTGCTGAGGAGCGGCCCTGACTTGGTGGTGCTGAGGAGCGGCTCTGGCTTGGTGGTGCTGAAGAGCGGCCCTGGCTTGGTGGTGCTGAGGAGCGGTCCTGGCTTGGTGGTGCTGAGGAGCGGCCCTGGCCTGGTGGTGCTGAGGAGCGGCCCTGGCTTGGTGCTGAGGAGCGGCCCTGGCTTGGTGGTGCTGAGGAGCGGTCCTGGCTTGGTGGTGCTGAGGAGCGGCCCTGACTTGGTGGTGCTAAGGAGCGGCCCTGGCTTGGTGGTGCTGAAGAGCGGCCCTGGCTTGGTGGTGCTGAGGAGCGGGACTGGCTTGATGGCGCTGAAGAGCGGCCCTGGCTTGGTGGCGCTGAGGAGCGCCCCTGGCTTGGTGGTACCGAGGAGCGGCCCTGGCTTGGTGGTGCTGAGGAGCGGCCCTGGCCTGGTGGTGCTGAGGAGCGGCCCTGGCTTGGTAGTACTGAGGAGCGGCCCTGGCTTGGTGGTGCTGAGGAGCGGCCCTGGCTTGGTGGTGCTGAGGAGCGACCCTGGCTTGGTGGTGCTGAGGAGAGCCCCTGGCTTGGTGGTGCTGAGGAGCGGCCCTGGCTTGGTGGTGCTGAAGAGCGCCCCTGGCTTGATGGTGCTGAGGAACGGCCCTGGCTTGGTGGTGCTGAGGAGCGGCTCTGGCTTGGTGGTGCTGAGGAGCTGCCCTGGCTTGGTGGTGCTGAAGAGCGGCCCTGGCTTGGTGGTGCTGAGGAGCGGCCCTGGCTTGGTGGTGCTGAGGAGCGGCCCTGGCTTGGTGGTGCTGAGGAGCGGCCCTGGTTTGGTGGTGCTGAGGAGCGGCCCTGGCTTGGTGGTACTGAGGAGCGGCCCTGGCCTGGTGGTGCTGAGGAGCGGCCCTGGCTTGGTGGTGCTGAGGAGCGGCCCTGGCTTGGTGGTGCTGAGGAGCGGCCCTGGCTTGGTGGTGCTGAGGAGCGGCCCTGGCTTGGTGGTGCTGAGGAGCGGCCCTGGCTTAGTGGTGCTGAGGAGCGGCTCTGGCTTGGTGGTGCTGAGGAGCGGCCCTGGCTTGGTGGTGATGAAGAGCGGCCCTGGCTTGGTGGTGCTGAGGAGCTGTCCTGGCTTGATGGTGCTGAAGAGCGGCCCTGGCTTGGTGGTGCTGAGGAGCGGTCCTGGCTTGGTGGTGCTGAAGAGCGGCCCTGACTTGGTGGTGCTGAGGAGCGGCCCTGGCTTGGTGGTGCTGAAGAGCGGCCCTGGCTTGGTGGTGCTGAGGAGCGGGACTGGCTTGGTGGCGCTGAAGAGCGGCCCTGGCTTGGTGGTGCTGAGGAGCGCCCCTGGCTTGGTGGTGCCGAGGAGCGGCCCTGGCTTGGTGGTGCTGAGGAGCGGCCCTGGCTTGGTGGTGCTGAGAAGCGGCCCTGGCTTGGTAGTACTGAGGAGCGGCCCTGGCTTGGTGGTGCTGAGGAGCGGCTGGCTTGGTGGTGCTGAGGAGCGACCCTGGCTTGGTGGTGCTGAGGAGCGGCCCTGGCTTGGTGGTGCTGAGGAGCGGCCCTGGCTTGGTGGTGCTGAAGAGCGCCCCTGGCTTGGTGGTGCTGAGGAGCGGCCCTGGCTTGGTGGTGCTGAGGAGCGGCCCTGGCTTGGTGGAGCCGAGGAGCGGCCCTGGCTTGGTGGTGCTGAGGAGCGGCCCTGGCTTGGTGGTGCTGAGGGGCGGCCCTGACTTGGTGGTGCTGAGGAGCGGCCCTGGCTTGGTGGTACTGAGGAGCGGCCCTGGCTTGGTGGTACTGAGGGGCGGCCCTGGCCTGGTGGTGCTGAGGAGAGGCCCTGGCTTGGTGGTGCTGAGGAGCGGCCCTGGCTTGGTGGTGCTGAGGAGCGGCCCTGGCTTGGTGGTGCTGAGGAGCGGCCCTGGCTTGGTGGAGCCGAGGAGCGGCTCTGGCTTCGTGGTGCTGAGGAGCGGCCCTTGCTTGGTGGTGCTGAGGGGCGGCCCTGGCTTGGTGGTGCTGAGGAGCGGCCCTGGCTTGGTGGTGCTGAGGAGCGGCCCTGGCTTGGTGGTGCTGAGGAGCGGCCCTGGCTTGGTGGTGCTGAGGAGCGGCCCTGGCTTGGTGGTACTGAGGAGCGGCCCTGGCTTGGTGGTACTGAAGAGTGGCCCTGGCTTGGTGGTGCTGAGGAGCGGCCCTGGCTTGGTGGTGCTGAATAGCGGCCCTGGCTTGGTGGTGCTGAATAGCGGCCCTGGCTTGGTGGTACTGAATAGCGGCCCTGGCTTGGTGGTACTGAATAGCGGCCCTGGCTTGCTGGTACTGAAGAGCGGCCCTGGCTTGGTGGTGCTGAATAGCACCCCTGGCTTGGTGGTACTGAATAGCGGCCCTGGCTTGGTGGTACTGAAGAGCGGCCCTGGCTTGATCGTGCTGAATAGCGGCCCTGGCTTGGTGGTGCTGAATAGCGGCCCTGGCTTGGTGGTACTGAATAGCGGCCCTGGTTTGGTGGTACTGAGGAGCGGCCCTGGCTTGGTGGTACTGAGGAGCGGCCCTGGCTTGGTGGTACTGAGGAGCGGCCCTGGCTTGGTGGTACTGAGGAGCGGCCCTGGCTGGTGGATGAGAGCGGCCCTGGCTTGGTGGTACTGAGGAGCGGCCCTGGCTTGGTGGTACTGAGGAGCGACCCTGGCTTGGTGGTACCGAGGAGGGGCCCTGGCTTGGTGGTACTGAGGAGCGGCCCTGGATTGGTGGTACTGAGGAACGGCCCTGGCTTGGGGGTACTGAGAAGCGGCCCTGGCTTGGTGGTACTGAGGAGCGGCCCTGGCTTGGGGGTACTGAGGAGCGGCCCTGGCTTGGGGGTACTGAGGAGCGGCCCTGGCTTGGTGGTACTGAGGAGCGGCCCTGGCTTGGTGGTACTGAGGAGCGGCCCTGGCTTGGGGGTACTGAGGAGCGGCCATGCCTTGGGGGTACTTAGCAGCGGCCCTGGCTTTGGGTACTGAGAAGCGGCCCTGGCTTGGTGGTACTGAGGAGCGGCCCTGGCTTGGTGGTACTGAGGAGCGGCCTGGCTTTAGTGGGTACTGAGACGCGGCCCTGCTTGGGTGCGTACTGAGGAGCCGCCCTGGCTTGGGGGTATGAGGAGCGGCTGGTTGGGGGTTACTGAGGAGCCGCCCTGGGGGGGGGGGTGGGCTGGGGGTACTGAAGAGCTCCGCCCTGGCTTGGGGGGTCTGAGAGAGCGGGCCTCGGCTTGGTGGTTACTGAGTGAGCGGGCCCTGGCTTGGGGGTACTGAGGAGCGGCCCTGGCTGGGGGTACTGAGGAGGGCCCTGTGCTTGGGGGTTACTGAGGGCGGCCCTGGCTTGGGGTCACTGAGGAGCGGCCCTGGCTTGGGGGTACTGAGAAGCGGCCCTGGCTTTTGGGGGTACTGAGGAGCGCCCTGGCTTGGGGGGGTACTGAGGAGCCGCCTGGTATTGTGGTGCCAGGGCCGCTGAGAAGGCGGCCTGGCTTGGTGTACTGAGGAGCGGCCCTGGCTTGGGGGTACTTGAGAAGCGGCCCCTGTCTTGGGGGTATGAGAGCGGCCCTGGCTTGGGCGGGTTACTGAGGAGGAGGGCCCCTGGCTTGGGGGTTTCACTGAAGAGCGGCCTGGCTTGGGGGGTACTACTGAGGAGCCACATGGCTTGGGGTTATGAAAAACGGCCTGGCTTGGGAGGTACTGAGAGCCGCCCTGGCTTGGGGGTTCTGGGAAAACAAGACCGAGGCGAATACCTCGATCGAATTTAAATTTGGATATATTCTGCGTGGGACAGGAAGCCTGTGGCTGCTCAAGGTCACTGTTCTGCAGACGCAGCTTGAGACCACCATCCAGTTAATGCAATTGACTAGTTAATGGTCCTCAGTCGGACCGGGAAATGCAGTCATAAGTTAATTTTTCCCTATGTTGAGGGTTATTTGTTTATTGTTTCCAGGTCCGTATTGTGACTCTGTATTCTTTAATGGACTCTTGAAAATGAGAAATCCTAGGTTTAAACAATATTTGTTTAGCTATTATATAGACAACACTGTCCCAACTTCATATACGAGAGGGTGTATATTCCTGTGTCTATACACTGATGGTGTGTTTTCCCCTGTGAATTTGTAATGGGGTCTTTACCCAAAAAATATGGATTAATATATTCTTAAATTGGCGTTTTGTACTGAAAAATCCAACTTAATGACTGTCAGTCGATTTTATTTCCCCCCCCTAAAAAAGCACCAACCCACGAACTAGGCTTCAACCGTTTTTATACCCTGAAAAGTGTGTATATCTCTGCGTTATATACTCAAAACATATTTTCGCCCCCTTTTTTAGAAAATTAAAGTATCATGAAGTTGTTATTGACGTGAAATGCAATCCCATTGGGCCCCCCATGCAGCCCATGAGCTTTCACTTAACTAATCAGAGTCCCCGGGTGGCCCCCCCTTATAAAAAATACATCACGAAATTGAAGAAAAAGATTTTGGTATGTGTGATTTCCCCGTATGAAAAATCATTAGTCAACAACCCATTTAAAATTTTTTTGGGTGTATGTGCAAAAAAGTTTACTTATTTGCGAAAACAGTTATTGGATACAGGAGTTGCTGCCCCGGGTAATTGTCGGTCGCATTTACCCCCAAAGGATTTGTGTTGTGGTGGTGGTGAAGAGCGAACCTGTTGTGGTATGTTACTACGTAGTACCACCACCATATACCTGTAACTACCCCCACCCACTTGTCACCAGCACCATATACCTGTAACTACCACCATCCACCTATAGCTGATCATTTCCTACCTGTAACTATCACCCACCTGTATCTACAACCACCCATTTGTAAGTACCCTAGCAGTTCTCTAATAATTACCACTACTGTCCTGTAACTACCACCATTTACCTGTAACTTCTACCACAGCCAGTCTCCATAACTACCACCCGTAACTGCCGCCCTCACTACCACATTCCTTCCAAAGCCACCACCACAATAACCACCAGACTCTGAACCTCCACCACCACTATTATAGGACCTCCTCAGTATATATACCCAGACGGGGTGAGAGGTACAGACAAGCATTCTCTCTGCACCTGCTGCCCCCTCCACGTAACAGTAAAAAATTGGTACCAGGGTGTTCGTCGACTGAGGATAATTTACGATATAAACATGTCAGAAAACTGCAGACCTGCTGGAAGTATTTCTTGAGTGGTGAGTAAAACGATATCTACATATTTCTGTGTTTCTAATTATTGTAATTAAAAAATCTGTTAATTTTGTTGGCACTGGCAGGATTGTTGATCTATTCTTTCCGTCTCACGAATATGTAAGATAACAGGTAAATCTTACAACCTTCTACTCACATTCAGTATACTCTTACCTTTACTTTTCTATGTAATTCATAATAGATCTTAAGTCAGAAATATTCCCTCCCACACTAGAAGGCCTGACCGGGACACGGAGAATATTCCACAGAACCACTAACACATATTTGATGACACAATTTAAGTTTACCATAAATCTTCAAGGCAGATGAACTCTGCACTACTAATGCCAAAGTTTTTGTTAATTTTATTATAGATGCTTTAGCTAGTTTCTATAGGTACATTATTTAGGTAAGGTTAGCACTATTTAACCAAATTTAGCAAAGTATAACACAGGGTAACACCAATAAATGTAAGCCACAGGGATCCTGGTGGAAGTTTCCCGAGGGAGACGAGGAAGAAATTTGCACTGATTTCCATTTCAGAGTCTTGCTTTCCATATAATGTACTTTATAGAAGGTAAATACAGCACAAAAATTACATTATGAAAAACTAATATACTTGTATGATAGTCTTTTTCATATAGCATATTAAATAAATTAACTCATCTGAAGCACCAAAAAATGGGTTATGAATCTCCCCTGAAAAATCAGCGTTTGCTCTTAAATAAATACTCTGCTTTTGCCACGAAAATTATCAATTTTTTTGCCATAAAAATGCTCAGTTTTTGTGATAAAGATGTCGAGTATCACAACAGAGTGACTCCCGCACTCGTTATCCCCCGTCTCACACATCTGTGATGCAGGAATACATGAAGGTGAGAGAGTGTTTTGAAGAGCTTTCCTTCATGAATATAATAATTTGACATTAGTGTAATAACGTTTCCTTACACCTGTTGTCCTGTTCACCTAGCAGCAAATAGGTACCTGGGTGTTAGTCGACTGGTGTGGGTCGCATCCTGGGGGACAAGATTAAGGACCCCAATGGAAATAAGTTAGACAGTCCTCGATGACGCACTGACTTTCTTGGGTTATCCTGGGTGGCTAACCCTCCGGGGTTAAAAATCCGAACGAAATCTTATCTTATCTTATCTTATCTAACGTGACATCTCATAGAGACAGACACCTTCAGCCCAGCCTTCGTCTGCTGGTAAATCCTCTGACAAGGCTCTTAACACAGACTCGGGGCTACTAGCGGGGTGTGTTTTTTCTCTCTCCCCGCCAGTTTCTAGTGCACGAGTTGTGAATGTCAGTCAAGGTAGTAATTTGCATTCCTGATCGCTGGGCACTTGACACCCAGGTACCAGAGTCCTCAGTAAATAGAAGAAAAATTGTGCTCTAAAACCTAGTCAGCAATTATCCATTTCCATTTTCTTTTGTATATTCATTACTGTCGTTGGTGTCGCTGTGCTTAATGACACGTCAACGCCGATTACCTACTCCTATTTCAACCACTTAAGCTCAGGCTTTGAATTACCTTTTGAGAGACGATCTCATTCACCGTCTCGTAACTCGATGAAATTCCGTGCAAACCTCTAGTGAGCTACTTGCTTCCAGTTACCTACACTTGATCTCACCGTCTAGATCCCTCACATTAAAAAGCCGTGGGTCTCCATACTTAAGATGTACTTGAATATATCATGTTTAACTAAGCAGCACGACCTGTCCACTTTGTGTTGCTACACGTGAGGGAGGGAGGAGGAGCAGCAAGAGAGGTGGTCATCAGTTTGACTTTGATGCAATGATGCTGCATTTTTTTTTTTTTTACAAGCGTGGCTGAGTAACTGAATCATCCGTAACTCTTAAACTGTAACAAGTCTAACTCGGTAACTTTCCATATGATGCACTATATGAAGAATAAAATAGCGCAAAAGTTATAGTATGAGTAGCCAATGTTCTCGTATGATAGAGTCTGTTTCATATAACAAATTAAATCACTTAACTCATCTGAAATACGAATAATCAGTGGATTATATGAGTCTGCCCTCAAAAATCAGTGTTTACCCTTAAAATACACTTTGTTTTGCCATTAAAATGCGCAAGTCTAACGTCGCAAGTCTATCATCATAAGTGTAACGTTACAAATCTACATGACTCGCGAAATCGTAATGACACAATTGCAAACAAACCACACCACGGGCGGGGTTAGAACCCGCGATCAGAGAGTTCTAACCCCGTCCGTGGTATGGTTTGTTACAAATCTAGCACTGCAAGTCCAAAGTTACAAGTCTAACGTCACAGGGGAGAGAGAGACTTAAATCAGGAGAATTTTCCTAATTCTACTAGCGAATAAAATACTATCATCACCTGTCTGGCTCAACACTCTTACATAATCAGACCAGTTCTTGGGACCAGACTTGTTTGAAGGTGAGCACTGACCTAGTGGCTGGCGTGACTGGTTGTGCTGAATCGTGACTGCTCACCCTCAGACTGGTCTGGACCCACTACCTGCTTACTTCAAGTAAGAGCGTCGAGTGGTGTGTGTGTGAGAGAGTTATGGAACGAGAGATGGAGGAAATTTAATGCAGATATGTGACGTGGTGACAGTAATAACAGATTGTAGGTTATGTGATGAAATATTAACAGTGACGGAGGGAAGGATATAGAAGTAACAAGAAACGAAAGAGTGTTACTGGACGATCACATAAATGAACTGAGACTCGTATACTACACTTACTGATGGTGAATCAGTCGTCAGGTGCAGGAATGTGAGTCCCCCCACACACACAAACACATATCTAATGGTAATTAGGTGTGTGGTGTGTGTGTGGTGTGTGTGTGTGTGTGTGTGTGTGTGTGTGTGTATCAACGAAATGGCGAAGACTGACAGAACACAAAAAAGTCATAGTTGGCTAAGAGAAGAGGAGACATGACAGTCACACACAAGTCCAGAGAAAGATGCGAGACACTAAATACAGAACAAGAGAACACAAATGCAAACTGAGAATAAAGCGATGACGAATAAATAACAAAGTTTTTTTCATAAACAGTGTTTGTGGTCCAGTGATTGTGTGACCCAGTGTTTGAGGTAAACCAGTTTATTACAACTTAAAATGGCATTCCTGCAATTTTTTCTCACACATTTTTTTAATATAATTTTTCATCAGCCTCTCCTACACACACATATATATGAGGGTCCCCATTGCAGCTACAGAGGTGGTACTTCCCTATATTATGATACAATATATATATATATATATATATATATATATATATATATATATATATATATATTATATATTATATATATATATATTATTGTAACCACGAACAAATGATATTGATCAATAACAGCACTGCGACTAGCCAAGGACTCCAACTCATGATGTTTTGGCCCACCTCATGGTGAGGGAAAACACATGACGCTCTAACCCACAGGACCACGCAATCCTACACAATCCAATGGGTTAGAGCGTCATGTTTTTTCGCTCACCACGAGGTGGGCCAAAACATCATGAGTTCGAGTCCTTGGCTAGTCGCAGTGTTGTTATATATATATATATATATATATATATAATAATATATATATATATATATTATATATTATATATTATATATATATATACACGAGTGAGAGAGAAAGAGAGACTGAATATAAGCCAAGGCAGCTGAGACTCAACTCTGACCAGCCAATTTATCTGCTGGAATATCAACCACTATGAGCTCTCCCACGGGTACACGTGATCATAAGATTTCTATTATCCCATGCCACTTAAAAAAAAAAAGACTCTTTCCTCTTTTTAAATATCTAAAGAATTTCTAATCTAATAAAGCGTTTTACACTGCCAAACTTACCACAAAATTCTTGATGTTGAAGGCAAGATCAAGTCTCGGCTCCACATCTTCCACTTCATGTATTTGCCTGGAAACTGCACGAACATTTTTAATACTGAATGAAATAACACAATCGGTGACGTAACCAACACACACAAGAAAAACTTTTTACGACTGCATGATCACCTCGAGTGATTACAAAGAGACATGTCCTCACCCGGTCCATACCGCACTTCCTGGCACAACACCAAACACTGAAGTTATAAATATTGTTTGTTACATTGATGATAAAAATGTCGCGACTGTCAGCCAATATTTCTCTGAACCTTTTATCTACACTTAATGTTTTAGTGTTGTTTATGTAGCGTATAAAAGAAAATTTTAAAAATGACTTAATTTTAAATGAGTTCTTGCTAACTGACCAATTTTACCTATTCGGCACGACATACGTACAATTTTTATGGGGTGGACGGGAAAGCCAGTGGAAGGCCTCGGTCAGATGATCAAAGGCTAAAGCTGTCAGGAAACACTTGTCCTATTTCCTGACAAATCTTACCTAACCCAACTTGCACAAAGCTTGTCTTTGAGCGAAACGTTGTGTGATGAAGGTTCTTGGGGACTGGAGTAAGTGTCCTTGTATTACCAAACTTCTCGATATTTGAACTTCCACTCATGTTGTCATTCTAAACTTACTCCCTGTTCAGAACATCCACACTTACTACTGTGCAATCTATATCTACAGGACCTTAAATTCCAATATTAACCTTGACCCAAAATGCTTTCTTGATAGTTGTGACAGGATCCACAGGCATAACACCAGACACAAACATCTCTATGACATTCCCCGTGTTCGACTAAACCTTTACAAAAATTCAATGTATTTCAAAGGACCTAAAATCTGGTACACCCTACCTGAAAACTCTAGAACTGCAGACACATTCATCACTTTCAAAACTACAGTTAGAAAACATCTTATCTCCCTGATACACTCCGACAACTAACTACATGATAACCACCTGGTGGTTCACAATTACACTCACTCACCCACTGACTATAAACCCAGAAATACTAATCTTAATCTTAAAATAATAAATCCTAACTAGTCATAAGTTCGCCTATGATACTCCAATATAGACACTTTGTATTGTGCCAAAACAAAAGCATTCACATTGCTAAACTCACAAATTATGATGTAGTCACTTAGCCTTAATACCATAATCTGTAAGGATGTAATGTTAAGAATTAATCTAAGTCTGCTCGAAATGCCTAGCCATGCTAGGTGTCCTAGTGGCCCCCTCTGTAATTAGTATTTTATAACGTGTAAACCACACAATACCCAAAACCTGTAAACCCCACATTGTAACCCTTAAGAGAATAAACTTGAATTGAATTGAAATGAATTGTTGTTGTTGGACTAACTGTCGCCGACGCGGCCACATTACTGTGCACCCACAGTAAACCCCTTTGGGGCCTAGTTCACAGGCCTTCTGTGTATCCCTATGCTTTTGCGCTACCGTCCACAGGATGGATATGGGGTGCACAATAAACTAGCCACTTCGGTGGCAAAATCTAAAAAAAAAAAAAATCATGTGAAGAGTAGAACAAGAATAAGAGGGATAGGAACTAGGCTCTAAGAGGACGACAGGAATGTATTTCGATATAAGGTATATTATTTGCAAATTTGTTATTCGTACATGAGTAAAAAAGAAATTTACAACACTTGATCAGACTGGTTTCTTCAGAGCGGGACACTGACGGTATAAATGAGAGGAGGAAGGGATACGGACGATGTGAATGAGAGGAGGAAGGGGCACGGTGTGAATGAGAGGAGAAAGGGGCACAGACGGTGTGAATGAGAGGAGGAAGGGGCACGGACGGTGTGAATGAGAGGAGGAAGGGGCACGGACGGTGTGAATGAGAGGAGGAAGGGGCACGGACGGTGTGAATGAGAGGAGGAAGGGGCACAGACGGTGTGAATGAGAGAAGGAAGGGGCACAGACGGTGTGAATGAGAGGAGGAAGGGGCACGGACGGTGTGAATGAGAGGAGGAAGGGGCACGGACGGTGTGAATGAGAGGAGGAAGGGGCACGGACGGTGTGATGAGGAAACTTATATTACGTCCATCGTGGAGTCACGACTGACCTTACTGGAGCAATGGAGCGAAGCCAAGACCAACAGTGACCGTTGTTTACACGGTACAGCCACCTCACCGTTGTACAATCACCACAAGACTGATGCATCAGGCTACCACGCTAATGATTCTTCGGTTATTAAGATCCACTGATTTGTTTTTGGGGGGGAGAGGACTTGGAACACACGTGTCAGCAGCCATTAATTAATTCTGAGTTGTTTGAAAACGTACAGTGCTGAGATGAAGATTTAAGGGGAGTCATGTAGCTGGTGTGCACAGAGTTTGTGACAAAACCTCGCCAAATTTTAATAGTAACGATAATGCGTGACCACTTGACACTTCATTACGACGGCTGATGATGGGAGTCAACGACACATCTCTAAGATGAACAAAGTTTTTTTTATCTCAATTAATCGTAGAACAAAGTGTTTTAGTGCCTTGTGTGGTGATGATGGTGGTGGTGGTGGTGGTGCTGCTGCTGCTGCTGGTGGTGCTGCTGGTGGTGCTGCTGGTGGTGCTGCTGGTGGTGCTGCTGGTGGTGCTGCTGGTGGTGCTGCTGCTGCTGGTGCTGCTGCTGGTGCTGCTGCTGGTGCTGCTGCTGGTGCTTCTGGTGGTGGTGCTGCTGGTGGTGATGCTGGTGGTGATGCTGGTGGTGCTGGTGGTGTGTGCTGGTGGTGGTGCTAGTGGTGGTGCTGGTGGTGCTGCTGGTAGGTGCTGCTGGTGGTGCTGCTGCTGGTGGTGGGTGCTGCTGGTGTGCTGTGTGGTTGTGGGGGGGGTGCTGGTGGTGCTGCTGGTGGTGCTGTGGTGGTGCTGTGGTGCTGTGGTGTGCTGGTGGTGTGCTGGTGCTGCGTGGTGCTGCTGGTGCTGTGGGGTGCTGCTGGTGGTGCTGGTGGTGCTGTGGTGCTGCTTGCTTGGTGCTGCTGGTGGTGCTGCTGCTGTGTGCTGCTGGTGGTGTTGGTGGTTGCTGGTGGTGGTGTGCTGGTGGCTGGTGGTGCTGCTGGTGGTGATGCTGGTGATGGTGGTCTGCTGGTGTGCTGCTGTGGTGGTGTGCTGCTGGTGGTGGTGCTGGTGGTGTGCTGGTGGTGTGTGGTGGTGTGCTGGTGGTGTGCTGGTGGTGCTGCGTGTGCTGTGTGGTGCTGCTGTGTGTGTGGTGGTGCTGCTGGTGGTGTGCTGCTGGTGGTGCTGCTGGTGGTGATGCTGGTGATGTGCTGCTGGTGGTGCTGCTGTGTCTGGTGGTGTGCTGCTGGTGGTGCTGGTGGTGGTGCTGGTGGTGGTGCTGCTGTGGTGCTGCTGGTGGTGCTGCTGGTGGTGCTGTGCTGGTGGTGTGCTGGTGGTGCTGGTGTGTGCTGCTGGTGGTGCTGCTGGTGGTGCTGCTGCTGGTGGTGCTGCTGGTGTGCTGGTGGTGTGCTGCTGGTGGTGCTGTGGTGGTGTGCTGGTGGTGCTGCTGGTGGTGCTGCTGGTGGTGTGGTGTGTGCTGGTGGTGGTGCTGCTGGTGGTGGTGCTGCTGGTGGTGCTGCTGGTGGTGCGTGGCTGCTGGTGGTGCTGCTGCTGCTGGTGCTGCTGCTGGTGGTGGTGCTGCTGGTGGTGCTGCTGGTGGTGCTGCTGGTGGTGCTGCTGGTGGTGCTGCTGGTGGTGCTGCTGGTGGTGTTGCGTACCATAACAGTTGTCAAGGTACCAGGACCATAACGTTTTCTAACAGTAATACAAGTTCTCAATTGTATAAAAAATAAATTCATGGACTGCAGATATTTACATTTTGTATAAATACTGACTCTGTAGCAGGCGATAATCATGAAAAAAATATCGCAATAAGAGACATCTTTAATCCTAACGAGAATATCTAAAATCAGTCTAAATTCAGTATTATTTAAGGTTAATATTATCAAAGATTTCATGATGTTCCGACTAATATCAACTGACTTACTGGAACTGTAAATTAGTGTTCAGCTTGTTTGGCAACACGAGGCTTGGCGAGTAGGCTAGGTTGATACTATGTTGACACAAGTATGACATGTACCGTACTCTCCTTCTTAGACTTAGTCCGACACAGACTTGAGTCTGAGATAGACTTGGATCTGACATAGACTTGGGTCTGAGATAGACTTGTGTCCGAAAGAGACTTGTGTCTGAGATAGACTTGGGTCTGAGATAGACTTGTGTCTGACATAGACTTGGGTCTGAGATAGACTTGGGTCTGAGATAGACTTGTGTCTGACATAGACTTGGGTCTGACATAGACTTGGGTCTGAGATAGACTTGGGTCTGAGATAGACTTGGGTCTGAGATACGCGGTTAAAATCTCCACGTTCGTCCATCTCTACCAGAAGACGTAATAATGTTGTATCAATTGAAAAATCAATATAAAATCTATTAAAAAGACTATAAATTAATGTCAGACATTATGTTTAATCCCAGTAGTACAATGTTCCACAATAATGGCACATGACCACAGTGGTACAGTGTACCAAAACAGTGGTTCAAGGCATCACCATGGAGTGGTACAAGGTGGCAGCACGGTGGTACAAGGTGGCAGCATGGTGGAACAAGGTGGCAGCACAGTAGTACAAGGTGCACACGTAGTACAAGGCAGCAGGTAGAACAAGGTGGCAGTACGGTGGTACAAGGTGGCAGTACAGTGGTACAAGGTGGCAGTACGGTGGTACAAGGTGGCAGTACGGTGGTACAAGGTGGCAGTACGGTGGTACAAGGTGGCAGTACGGTGGTACAAGGTGGCAGTACGGTGGTACAAGGTGGCAGTACGGTGGTACAAGGTGGCAGCACGGTAGAACAAGGTGGCAGCACGGTAGTACAAGGTGACAGCACGATAGAACAAGGTGGCAGCACGGTAGAACAAGGTGGCAGCACGGTAGAACAAGGTGAAAGCACGATAGAACAAGGTGGCAGCACGGTAGAACAAGGTGGCAGCACGGTAGAACAAGGTGGCAGCACGGTAGAACAAGGTGGCAGCACGGTAGAACAAGGTGGCAGCACGGTAGAACAAGGTGGCAGCACGGTAGAACAAGGTGGCAGCACGGTAGTACAAGGTGGCAGCACGGTAAGTGAACAGTAGGTGATAGCACGGTAGAACAAGGTGGCAGCACGGTGGTACAAGGTGGCAGCACGGTGGTACAAGGTGGCAGCAAGGTAGAACGAAGTGGCATCACGGTGGTACAAGGTGGCATCAGCGTGTGTAACAGGAGCAGAGCGGCACTATACAAGTGGCACTATACAAGGCCTGGCATCACCGCTGACACAATGAAGTCATCAACACGAACCGCACAAGCAGCCAGAGTAGACTTTCTAGACCCATCCACGCCCACGCCCATGCCCACGCCCACGCCCATGCCCACGCCCACGCCCACACCACCCCACCTCCCACTACTATGGAGTCATCTCCCTCCTCTCCCCCTTCCATCTCAAAGGTCTCACAAGGCTCACATGAAGAGTAGCAGTGGGTACTACCAGCTACCACACGGGTACTGCCAGCTACCACACTAGCAACGGGTACTGCCAGTTACCACACTAGCAGTGGGTACTGCCAGCTACCACACGGGTGTGATGAATGGGTACTGCCAGCAACCACACGGGTACTGCCAGCTACCACACTAGCAGTGGGTACTGCCAGCTACCACACTAGCAACGGGTACTGCCAGTTGCCACACTAGCAACGGGTACTGCCAGCTACCACACTAGCAACGGGTACTGCCAGTTACCACACTAGCAACGGGTACTGCCAGCTACCACACTAGCAACGGGTACTGCGTTACCACACTAGCAACGGGTGCTGCCAGCTACCACACTAGCAACGGGTACTGCCAGCTACCACACTAGCAACGGGTACTGCCAGTTACCAAACTAGCAACGGGTACTGCCAGTTACCACACTAGCAACGGGTACTGCCAGCTACCACACTAGCAACGGGTACTGCCAGCTACCACACTAGCAACGGGTGCTGCCAGTTACCACACTAGCAACGGGTACTGCTAGTTACCACACTAGCAACGGTTACTGCCAGCTACCACACTAGCAACGGGTACTGCCAGCTATCACACTAGCAACGGGTACTGCCAGTTATCACACTAGCAACGGGTACTGCCAGCTACCACACTAGCAACGGGTACTGCCAGCTACCACACTAGCAACGGGTACTGCCAGCTACCACACTAGCAACGGGTACTGCCAGTTACCACACAAGCAACGGGTACTGCCAGTTACCACACTAGCAACGGGTACTGCCAGCTACCACACTAGCAACGGGTACTGCCAGTTACCACACTAGCAACGGGTGCTGCCAGTTACCACACTAGCAACGGGTACTGCCAGCTACCACACTAGCAACGGGTACTGCCAGTTACCACACTAGCAACGGGTACTGCCAGTTACCACACTAGCAACGGGTACTGCCAGTTACCACACTAGCAACGGGTACTGCCAGCTACCACACTAGCAACGGGTACTGCCAGCTACCACACTAGCAACGGGTGCTGCCAGTTACCACACTAGCAACGGGTACTGCTAGTTACCACACTAGCAACGGTTACTGCCAGCTACCACACTAGCAACGGGTACTGCCAGCTATCACACTAGCAACGGGTACTGCCAGCTATCACACTAGCAACGGGTACTGCCAGCTATCACACTAGCAACGGGTACTGCCAGTTACCACACTAGCAACGGGTACTGCTAGTTACCACACTAGCAACGGTTACTGCCAGCTACCACACTAGCAACGGGTACTGCCAGCTATCACACTAGCAACGGTTACTGCCAGCTACCACACTAGCAACGGGTACTGCCAGCTATCACACTAGCAACGGGTACTGCCAGCTATCACACTAGCAACCGGTACTGCCAGCTATCACACTAGCAACGGGTACTGCCAGCTATCACACTAGCAACGGGCACTGCCAGCTATCACACTAGCAACGGGTACTGCCAGCTATCACACTAGCAACGGGTACTGCCAGCTATCACACTAACAACGGGCACTGTCAGTTACCACACTAACAACGGGCACTGTCAGCTACCACACTAACAACGGGCACTGTCAGCTACCACACTAACAACGGGCACTGTCAGCTACACACTAACAACGGGCACTGTCAGCTACCACACTAACAACGGGCACTGTCAGCTACCACACTAACAACGGGCACTGTCAGTTACCACACTAACAACGGGCACTGTCAGCTACCACACTAACAACGGGCACTGTCAGCTACCACACTAACAACGGGCACTGTCAGCTACCACACTAACAACGGGCACTGTCAGTTACCACACTAACAACGGGCACTGCCAGCTACCACACTAGCAACGGGTACTGCCAGTTACCACACTAGCAACGGGCACTGTCAGCTACCACACTAACAACGGGCACTGCCAGCTACCACACTAACAACGGGTACTGCCAGCTACCACACTAACAACGGGCACTGCCAGCTACCACACTAACAACGGGCACTGCCAGCTACCACACTAACAACGGGCACTGCCAGCTACCACACTAACAACGGGCACTGCCAGCTATCACACTAGCAACGGGTACTGTCAGCTACCACACTAGCAACGGGCACTGCCAGCTACCACACTAACAATGGGCACTGCCAGCTACCACACTAACAACGGGCACTGCCAGCTACCACACTAGCAACGGGCACTGTCAGCTACCACACTAGCAACGGGCACTGTCAGCTACCACACTAGCAACGGGTACTGTCAGCTACCACACTAGCAACGGGCACTGCCAGCTACCACACTAGCAACGGGTACTGTCAGCTACCACACTAGCAACGGGCACTGTCAGCTACCACACTAGCAACGGGCACTGTCAGCTACCACACTAGCAACGGGCACTGTCAGCTACCACACTGACAACGGGCACTGCCAGCTACCACACTAGCAACGGGCACTGTCAGCTACCACACTAGCAACGGGCACTGTCAGCTACCACACTGACCTTTGTATCAACGAAACTTTCAGTTAATCAGAGTGCAACCAGACCTGACCATCCACACCAACGATGGTCATAAGGTCTTGCCTTTATGTTGCATCATTACTGAATGATTCAAGGTCCTGCCTTTATAATGAATCATTTCTGAATGATTTAAGGTCCTGCCTTTATAATGAATCATTTCTGAATGATTCAAGGTCCTGCCTTTATAATGAATCATTTCTGAATGATTCAAGGTCCTGCCTTTATAATGAATCATTTCTGAATGATTCAAGGTCTTGCCTTTATGTTGTACCATAGCAACACTTCATCCCAGCTTTATCCTCTCTACTCATCATTTTTCTAACCACTCCCTACCATTCGCCACGTCTGCCATATCATCCCCACCAACTCTGCTGGCAACAAGCCTTCAAAGTTCTTGAAGCTACTGTACTCACGGTAAAATACTTGATAATATTCTCATCACCTTGCTGAAGTCTCCCATTTCAGGCTGATTGATTTCATTACTTCAAGTATGCAATCCATACTGTGTCGGGGGTTATATGACGGTGGAACATAGCTGGATTCCGCTCTCACTATGTAACTGTCATATAGAATAGGGTAGTCGCATACTGCTGGTGTTGCCACACTTTAGCTCTGTAGGTGTTCCCACATTTTAGCTCTGTAGCTGTTCTTACAGTTTAGCTTTGTAGCTGTTCCCACAGTTTACCTCTGTAGCTGTTCTTACAGTTTAGCTTTGTAGCTGTTCCCACAGTTTAGCTCTGTAGCTGTTCCTACAGTATAGCTTTGTATCTGTTCCCACAGCCTAGCTCTGTAGCTGTTCCTACAGTTTAGCTCTGTAGGTGTTCCCACAGTTTAACTACCACACTGGACAGCGTAGCCAGTTTACTGAATACATAGAGCGCTACAGGAGGGACTGATCCCCTACAGGGAGGTCAGAACCTCGTCAGTAGCTTGTTAATAGCCTTCCCGCTGAGGCTCCATTAGCTTAATGGTGTAATTACAGGCTGGGGAGCCGCAATTAATGGATCCCATCACCCTCCTCACCTACCGGTTGACGGGCGGATCTGCGGCCACTTCCTACACTATTACCTGATACACAAGCTCTCAACTTTATCAATGGAAGCTTGGATTAAAGTGTTACAAACACTGATCCATCAAGGGAAGTTTGGATTAAAGACTCACAAACACTGATCTCTGAAAAGCGAAAAAAAAGGCCACATGGAAGGGTAAAAAAAAAAAAAAAAGTCTTCAAATTTCGCCCTCACTCTTCTACTGAAGAGAGTCTGTGGTTGGAATATACTGATCTCTTTGACCCGTCTCACATTTCTGCCCAAATGCGTTTTCACTTCTCACCAACGAGGCACAAAATAGATTACTGCAAAACTTACCATAATTTGCTTTAACTGGATCAGATCCCGGCCTGATGACACGATCATCACGCGCCTCACTCAGATTAAGCACCACTGACTCTGGCCAGTAATTATATTAGTGATCTGGTATGTTGGTTAGATAAAAAAAAAACAGTATATACGATAGATCTGCGCCTGTAAAATCTCCTAATATATAGAATTCTACGGATATGTTATTCTCGAATGTTTATGAGAAGTTGTGACACCACAGTGTCGGACGCTGCTGTTAAGGCTTAGGTTGTAGGGTGGTGGACACGGCTGTGATTGCAGGGTGGATACGACTGTGGTTACAGGGTGGATACGACTGTGGTTGCAGGGCGGAAACGGCTGTGGTTGGAGGATGGTGGACACGGTTGTGATTGCAGGGTGGAAACGGCTGTGGTTGGAGGATGGTGGACACGGTTGTGGTTGCAGGGTGGTGCACACGGCTGTGGTTACAGGGTGGTGCACACCGCTGTGGTTGCAGGGTGGTGTACACGGCTGTGGTTGCAGGGTGGATACGGTTGTGGTTGAAAGGTGGTGGACAGGGCTGTAGTTACATGGTGGTTTATACGGTTGTGGTTGCAGGGTTGTGGACACGGCTGTGGTTGCAGGGTGGTGAACACGGTTGTGGTTACAGGGCAGTTTATACGGTTGTGGTTGCAGGGTGGTGGACACGGTTGTGGTTACAGGGTGGTGGACACGGCTGTGGTTGCAGCTTGGCGGACACGGCTGTGGTTGCAGCTTGGTGGACACGGCTGTGGTTGCAACTTGGTGGACACGGCTGTGGTTGCAGCTTGGTGGATACGGCTGTGGTTGCAGCTTGGTGAATACGGCTGTGGTTGCAGGGTGGTGGATACGGCTGTGGTTGCAGCTTGGTGGATACGGCTGTGGTTGCAGCTTGGTGAATACGGCTGTGGTTGCTAGGGTGGTGGATACGGCGTGTTGCAGTGGTGGATACGCGGGTCAGCTTGGTGGATACGGCTGTGGTTGCAGCTTGGTGGAATACGGCTGTGGTTGCAGGTTGGTGAATACGGCTGTGGTTGCAGGGTGGTGGATACGGCTGTGGTTGCAGCTTGGTGGATACGGCTGTGGTTGCAGGGTGGTGTATACGGCTGTGGTTGCAGCTTGGCGGACACGGCTGTGGTTGCAGGCTTGGTGGACACGCTGTGGTTGCAGGTGGTGGACACGGCTTGTGGTTGCAGGGTGGTGGACACGGCTGTGGTTGCAGGGTGGTGTACACGGCTGTGGTTGCAGGGTGGTGGACACGGCTGTGGTTGCAGGGTGGTGGACACGGCTGTGGTTGCAGGGTGGTGTACACGGCTGTGGTTGGGGTGGCGGAACGGCTGTGGTTGCAGGGTGGTGTACACGGCTGTGGTTGCAGGGTGGTGGACACGGCTGTGGTTGCAGGGTGGTGTACACGGCTGTGGTTGCAGGGTGGTGGACACGGCTGTGGTTGCAGGGTGGTAGACACGGCTGTGGTTGCAGGGTGGTGTACACGGCTGTGGTTGCAGGGTGGTGGACACGGCTGTGGTTGCAGGGTGGTGGATACGGCTGTGGTTGCAGGGTGGTGGACACGGCTGTGGTTGCAGGGTGGTGGATACGGCTGTGGTTGCAGGGTGGTGGACACGGCTGTGGTTTGCAGGGTGGTGGATACGGCTGTGGTTGCAGGGTGGTGGACACGGCTGTGGTTGCAGGGTGGTGGATACGGCTGTGGTTGCAGGGTGGTGGACACGGCTGTGGTTGCAGGGTGGTGGATACGGCTGTGGTTGCAGGGTGGCGGACACGGCTGTGGTTGCAGGGTGGTGGACACGGCTGTGGTTGCAGGGTGGTGGATACGGCTGTGGTTGCAGGGTGGTGGATACGGCTGTGGTTGCAGGGTGGTGGATACGGCTGTGGTTGCAGGGTGGTGGACACGGCTGTGGTTGCAGGGTGGTGTACACGGCTGTGGTTGCAGGGTGGTGTACACGGCTGTGGTTGCAGGGTGGTGTACACGGCTGTGGTTGCAGGGTGGTGGGAGTCTGGTTGCTCCTATGCAACATTATAACGCTGTGTTGGTCAACATGATGTATGATGTGTTTGTGAGCCAGTGTGTAAGTTCATGCTGTGACCCGTGCTTGTCTGTGTGACCCCGTGCTTGTCTCTGTGGCCCGTTCTTGTCTGTCTAACCCCGTTCTTGTCCGTAAGACCCTATTGCATGTTTGTGTAGCCCCGTGCTTGTCTGTGACCCCGTGCTTGTCTGTGTGACCCGTACTTGTCTGTGACCCCATACTTGTTTGTGTGACCTGTGACCAATTTTTGCCTGTAACTCGTAAAGGAATGGCAAATCTGTTAGTAAAAATATAACTGAATGTCAGCCCTCTCACTGCCTAGCTCCCAAGATTTGTTTACGTATCTATACTCTTTTTCACCTTCACAGTAAACTAGCCACTACCGCCCACAGGATGGATATGGCCCGATCTAAGCATCTAATGAAAAAATCAGCACATCTTATTTAGGGTTATGTTAGGTTAGGTTAATATAAATTAACCTATATACACCTATAGTTACGTGACAGCAACGAAATAATTAACGGATGTCTTACGTCTGACAACGCAGGACATAAGCATATTATGTTAGAGCGTTGTTATCCAAACGCTATATGCTTAAGTTGAAGAATAAGTTGTAAACAAATGACCACTGAACAGTGTACATTCCTTGAGGTAAGCTTGAAGGAATGTGAAGTATCCACAACCAAAGGTTGCTTCTCGGCGCCTCTTACAACACACTCGCCCACAGGCAGTATGAGAGGACACAACAACGTGAAGCCAACTACTATATTTCGTGTGGAAATAGGAGCCTTCCGTAACCTGGATAGTATGATAGAGTGGTCCATGACACTGGTAGAAAGTATATCGACTGTAACGCACAAGTCAGCCAAGAAAATGATGCTCTGCGCTCATTTTAAGGTGAAAAATATCACTTTAAACTTGCAAGACTACACGCCCGCCCCCTTTATGGACGCGCATATATTTAAACAAGAAGCACGCACGTAACTGCAGACATGCACACATTCAGCATATATAAACAGGAAGTATGCATGTAACTAAGGACATATATATGTACATACTAGGTCACCTATACACACGCAAACACCCATAACCACACGCAGGAAAAACAACATAAACACACACTAGCACACCCACACACACACATCCACTCAACACACCCAGAACTCTAGTATGCTACAAATACTGGTAACTACTTCCGAAAAGAATGTGAAGATTTTAATAAACAATTCCATAGGGTTCTGTAAAACACCTAGTAGTATTATAAGCAACCAGGCTCAGTATCGCCTTCTCTGATGCAGTACCTAACGTAAACTCCTTCATAAACTTCGGCAAATTAAAAAAAATGATGTACTTAATTTATCCATTCCCCGCAGCTGAGTCACTGTACTTAGGTGGTGGTGTGGGGGGGGGGTGTGGTGGTGTGGGGGGGGGGTTGTACCCTTCCCCGCCTGATGAGGTCACATAACCATGATGGCTGAGTTTATGCGGAACCCCAACACTGATTTTGAAAGAGGTGGACTGGTAAGCCAACGAAAGGCTTCGGTCAGATGACCAAAAGCTCCAGTGGCGCGTCATCATATGACAAAAACCCGAATCAGGAAACACTTGTCCTGTTTCCTGACGAATCTTACCTAACCTACCATCAGTAGCGGAGACTAAGCAATTTCAATAACTGACTAAAAGCCCAGTAGCTTATTTTGTAGCCTACACTTTGGAAAGCTTTTTTCTCTTTGGTCAAAAATTGCTTATAACCTACAACTTAAAACGAATTATGAACATAGACGACTAACAGATATGAGAGCGTTATGATTACTGTATATTAGTAATGATATATTTATATGACAAAACCAGTCACAATAGCAGAAAATGTATACTGAATGTAGCAGCAAATTGTTACTTCAACGTTAAATGAACGATGACAACTTAATAATGACGTGAACAACGCTAAAAACATTGAACAAATAAAGGGTTCCAGTATTGAAAAAAAATCAACTCAACAACAGTAGTTTATGTCAATACACAACATCGTCTTATAAAAGACTTCGATGTATTACCTAGGGAAGCCTCGTGTTGCACAAGTTCCTGTGTTGCAGCCTCAACACTCGCGGATCACTGCAGCTACATATTTCATCTACAAATTTCCGTGACTGACAAGCTTTGTAATTGATCCTCACCATTTCGAGAGATAAGAAATTTGGGAATCGACCTTATGACCAGATGATGCCTATCACACACGGCACCTTGTGCGCTACGAACAGGTTCTAAGTTTTTGAACCAGAAGTCTTGCTGTTCTTAGAGCAATTGGGACCACTACTTTCGTAGTGGTCCCAGATGGACTATTTTCGTTGTCTAACCCTTCGCTTTTCTATCCTCGACTCATTCACCTAGACAATACTCGATAGTCGTTAATGTAAAGAGATAGTTCTCAGCAGATAGATAGTTCTTCTCAGCAGATAGTCTCGCTGTGGACCTGAAAGTCTCTACTGTCTGTTGTTTGTACTTCCATGAATATCACCCGCCACATTAGTCTGTCTAGATGAAAGCCTGGGAGAGAAGGAAGACCTTGTCAGGTGGTGCTGGTTCCAACTTCCTATCATTACCCATCTCGTTGCTACGTCAGCTGAACCATCCAGGTCAAGGGGGTAACTGTTAAGATCAGCGAGCTGAGAAGCAAGCGAGGTCACTGCTGCTGCCATTGACAATCATGACAACAGTTTCATGTTCTCAGACCGGACATAGGAATCACCTAAAGCCATTGGTAATATAATCGATCAGAGTAAATTGCCTTTCATTACCACCAAAGGATGGTAATGATAGGGAACGGGCGATCTGTAGCTCAGGTGATGGCTAGTGGTCTAAACCAGTTCAAGGTTAGTATGAAGGGGCAGTGACTATCTCAAAGAATCTGCACTAATCATGGTACTTGCTGGAAGCATTGAAGTGTTGGGTATGTATCCACGTACCTGATGATGCTAATTTAAAAACAAGGGCAGAGGCGGGAGGGGTTTAAGGAAATGCACCATTTTTTGTTTACACCCTGCAGGTCCTGCCCACCTAGCAGCAAAACACTGTTGTGGGTGGCATTCAAGAAATATATTACCAAGCCAATGTGTTAGATACTCCAGACCTATTGGAAATCATTTCCTCGTTTAAATGTCAAAGTGTTAGTAACTCTAGTTCCGTGGAAGTTATTTCTTAGTTAAAATGTTAAAGTACTGGTAACACCAGTTCCGCTGGAATTCATTTCCTTGTTAAACTGGCAATGTTTTAGAAACTCCACTCCTACAGGACTTTGCAAAAAAAACTATTATTACTAATTCTATGTTATCACTGAGGGGCTTGACTCACATTGTGAATAACATTCTTACTGGAGGAGCCAAGTATTCTGTAGATACTCAAAAATCAGAGAAGAGTGATTTAATGTCCAGTGGATACCATCACACGCTGAAATACTTCATGATAAAGTGGATAAGTCACGATCATAAGAGCAAAGAAAATGATAGGATGGTGATGGTTGCCGATATGATGCTTTCCAGGGCATAGTTCTAGCTGCTCAGTCAAATTATGTTCCAAATAGGGAAATCAGATCAAACAAAAATGATCCTAAATGGATGAACAATAGATTAAAATATCTGATTGGTCAAAAGAGAGGCATATATAGGCAAATCAAAAGAGGAGAGGGGCAATTAAGAAATCGATATATTCAGTTAAAGAGAGAAATAAAAAAGGGAATTAGAAAAGCAAAAAGAGATTATGAGGTTAAAGTTGCAAGAGAATCGAAGACTAACCCAAAAGGATTCTTTCAGGTATACAGAAGTAAGATCAGGGACAAGATAGGCCCACTCAAAAGTTCCTCGGGTCAGCTCACTGACAGTGATAAGGAAATGTGTAGAAGTTTTAACACATACTTCCTCTCAGTTTTTACACAGGAGGATACCAGCGATATTCCAGAAATGATAAATTATGTAGAACAGGACGATAATAAACTGTGCACTATTAGGGTCACAAGTGACATGGTCCTTAGGCAAATAGATAAATTAAAACCTAACAAATCCCCAGGCCCTGATGAACTGTATGCAAGGGTTCTAAAGGAATGTAAAGAGGAGCTTAGCAAACCTTTGGCTAATCTTTTCAACATATCACTACAAACTGGCATGGTGCCAGATAAGTGGAAAATGGCAAATGTGATACCTATTTTCAAAGCAGGTGACAGGTCCTTAGCTTCAAACTATAGACCAATAAGCCTAACCTCCATAGTGGGAAAATTTATGGAATCAATAATTGCCGAGGCAGTTCGTAGCCACTTTGAAAAGCATAAATTAATCAACGAATCTCAGCATGGTTTTACAAAGGGGCGTTCCTGCCTTACGAATTTATTAAGTTTTTTCACTAAGGTATTTGAGGAGGTAGATCATGGTAATGAATATGATATTGTGTATATGGACTTCAATAAGGCTTTTGACAGGGTCCCCACATCAGAGACTATTGAGGAAAATTAAGGCACATGGAATAGGAGGAGAAATTTTTTCCTGGATAGAGGCATGGTTGACAAATAGGCAGCAGAGAGTTTGCATAAATGGGGAGAAATCAGAGTGGGGAAGCGTCACGAGCGGTGTTCCACAGGGGTCAGTGTTGGGCCCCCTGCTGTTCACAATCTACATAAACGATATAGATGAGGGCATAAAGAGCGACATCGGCAAGTTTGCCGATGACACCAAAATAGGCCGTCGAATTCATTCTGACGAGGACATTAGAGCACTCCAGGAAGATTTGAATAGACTGATGCAGTGGTCGGAGAAGTGGCAGATGCAGTTTAATATAGACAAATGCAAAGTTCTAAATGTTGGACAGGACAATAACCATGCCACATATAAACTAAATAATGTAGATCTTAATATTACGGATTGCGAAAAAGATTTACGAGTTCTGGTTAGAAGTAATCTGAAACCAAGACAACAGTGCATAAGTGTTCGCAATAAAGCTAATAGAATCCTTGGCTTCATATCAAGAAGCATAAATAATAGGAGTCCTCAGGTTGTTCTTCAACTCTATACATCCTTGGTTAGGCCTCATTTACATTATGCTGCACAGTTTTGGTCACCGTATTACAGAATGGATATAAATGCTCTGGAAAATGTACAAAGGAGGATGACAAAGTTGATCCCATGTATCAGAAACCTTCCCTATGAGGATAGACTAAGGGCCCTGAATCTGCACTCTCTAGAAAGACGTAGAATTAGGGGGGGATATGATTGAGGTGTATAAATGGAAGACAGGAATAAATAGAGGGGATGTAAATAGTGTGCTGAAAATATCTAGCCTAAACAGGACTCGCAGCAATGGTTTCAAGTTGGAAAAATTCAGATTCAGGAAGGATATAGGAAAGTACTGGTTTGGTAATAGAGTTGTGGATGAGTGGAACAAACTCCCAAGTACAGTTATAGAGGCCAGAACGTTGTGTAGTTTTAAAAATAGGTTGGATAAATACATGAGTGGATGTGGGTGGGTGTGAGTTGGACCTGATAGCTTGTGCTACCAGGTCGGTTGCCGTGTTCCTCCCTTAAGTCAATGTGACCTGACCTGACTAGGTTGGGTGCATTGGCTTAAGCCGGTAGGAGACTTGGACCTGCCTCGCATGGGCCAGTAGGCCTTCTGCAGTGTTCCTTCGTTCTTATGTTCTTATAATGAGAACGTTCAAAACGAGAGATGTCAAGCCAATGATGATTCTTTTCAAATCACTTGTTCTCTCTAGGCTGGAATACTGCTGTACATTAACATCTCCGTTCAAAGCAGGCCCGGTGGCCTGGTGGCTAAAGCTCCCGCTTCACACACGGTGGGCCCGGGTTCGATTCCCGGCCCGGGTTCGATTCCCGGCGGGTGGAAACATTTCGACACGTTTCCTTACACCTGTTGTCCTGTTCACCTAGCAGCAAATAGGTACCTGGGTATTAGTCGACTGGTGTGGGTCGCATCCTGGGGGACAAGATTGAGGACCCCAATGGAAATAAGTTAGACTCCTCGATGACGCACTGACTTTCTTGGGTTATCCTGGGTGGCTAACCCTCCGGGGTTAAAAATCTGAACGAAATCTTATCTTATCTTATCTAGAGAGTGTACAGAGATCCTTTACTGCACGTGTAAGTTCTGTCAAGCACCTTAACTACTGGGAACGCTTGGAAGCACTTGACTTGTACTCGTTGGAACGCAGGAGGGAGAGATATATTATAATCTACACTTGGAAAATCCTGGAAGGAATGGTTCCGAAACTGCACACAGAAATCACTCCCTACGAAAGTAAAAGACTGGGCAGGCGATGCAAAATACCCCCAATTAAAAGTAGGGGCGCCATTCGTACACTAAGGGAAAACACCATAAGTGTCCGGGGGCCAAGACGTTCAACAGCCTCCCCCCAAGCATTGGGGGAATTTAAACCCAATAAACCCCTGGCTGCCTTCAAGAGAGAGCGGACAGATACCTAAAGTCAGTGCCGGATCACTGGGCTGTTGTTCGTACGTTGGATTGCGTGCGGCCCGCAGTAACAGCCGGTTGATCAGGCCCGACCACCGGAGGCCTGGTCGTGGACCGGGCCGCGGGGGCGTTTGATCCCCGGAATAACCTCCAGGTAGACCTCAGGTAGTCAGCCTCCCAGAATTAAAATGTTAAATACAGTTAAATTTTAGTATATCCGTGAGCGTTAGGACCAATATTAGAAGAGAAATCATAGTGAAACTGAATATCATAGGAATGCAGTTAGAAGCCTGAGTAGATCTGTCAATGACGGTGAAAAACATGAACATAGACAAGCATGTTTTCGGAGCAACATTAACGTAAACAGTCTGACTGGTATTGTAGTGGCCAGAGTTAGGCTTCGTGGAAGCACCTCTGGAAAGTTTAGCAGACCAATGATCAAACTAAATGTAAAGTATTGTTATATTATTAAAATTTAAATTATTTTTTAAATTATTATTATTATTATTATTATTATTATTATTATTTTATTATTAATTATTATTATTTATTATTATAAAAAAGAAGGGCTAAACCTACAAGGTCATACAGCAAATGTAAATTGGGGTTTTATAATTTTTTTCACTTTTTTTTCAAATAAAACATCTCCTGTGTCATAAATCATGATCTTTTGTTTAAAAACAAGAAAAAGTCCATAATTCCTCTCAGTTTCAAACAAGGTCACCCCAAAAATAAAAAGTGAATCCCCAAATATATCTGCGTTACTACTCGTAAGTAGCAACTCAGAATATTACTAATTGGCGACTCTCTATACTGGCTTCTAAATTGAAGGAGGAAATGATTGAAAAGTTACAAATGGAAGAATGGTCTTTACTTTTCGAGGAAAGCGAAATTTGAAGAAAATGAGAAATCAGTATTAGTACTTAAAAAATGAAAGTACTGAAGTAAAACTGGATGTATTGCATTTGAAAGATGACTGAAGGAATGCAAAAGTTATTGATGAATACAACTTAGGGAATTCAATAAAGACGATCATTGCTGATACAACAAATGTTAACACAGGGAAAAAGAGGAAGCTGTTGTCAAAACTGCAACGAATGTTCTCACAAAAGGGGGATTAGCAAAACCACAATTTATCAGTTGTCAGCATCACGCTCTGGACAGGATTTCTCCGTTTTCAATGGATGAAAATCTTGGTCCCAAAACCTGTTCTCCAAACATCGAGTGTCCATTTGTATCCCAACTAGTGAAGAATTATGAGGAACTAAAGGCACAGTTTGTTAATGGAACAGAAGAGATCCTCCATAAATCAGTATGGAGAGATGATATGAAGCTTTTGTACCATCTATCACGAGTGTTAGATTCTTGGAAGAAAAAGGTCACTTACCTCTGATTAACTTTCAGAAAATTTTAAACATCAACAATGTGAGGTGGAATTCAAGAGTCATTCTAGTTATTCTTGCATTCATTCTTATACTCTTATACATACAAGACGGAAGACTTTGTGTCATGTGGGTTTCGAAAACGTGGATAGGGTAAAAATACTCACGTAGGCTGGTAGTACGTATAATATAACGGAATGTGTGTGAAGGCGCCAACCGCCGTCCTGCCTCTCTGCTCTCTATCGTAAGACTAACTGACCCACAGTGCCTATGTGAGGGGGTGTTTGAAATCCTGCTATGGTCAGCAGCATGAATACAGTCAGTGATTCACGCAGAGACGGTTGGTAGTGAGTCATCTACTGGTACACTGGTTACTGGTAACTGGTTACTAGGAACTGGTACTACTACTGAGATTTGGAGAAGATATGTAGATTCATTTCTTACACCTGGACAGATTATTGGTTTACTGATCAGATGCACCATGAAAATGACTACAAGAATTTGTCAGAAATATTGAAACTTTACAAAAAGTTACTGAACTCGTTGAAAAATCACTGGAAACAGGAGCCGTCCGCACTCAATATACCAAGAAGTAATCAGTGTGGTGAACGTGCACTCAAAGTTATGCAGGAACTGTATGCTGCTGCAGAAACAAAAACAAACTGCAACTTCGGTTTATTCTAAGCAATAAGTAGTAATATATGTACAAACATAATAACAATGATGCTGTAAACTGTTTTATTTGATATTAATATTACATGCAATATGCATTCAAGTTACTTGTTTTTTTTTTTTTTTTTTTTTCATTTAGGGGCGACATTTTCTAAAAAGATATTGAAATAAAGTCATTTTTTTTGCTTTTAGGCAAAAGTTCATCAGATTAAGGTACATGAATATTACGTTGTAAAAAAGTTATAACCTTGTTGGTCAGCCTTATGATCACTTTCTTTAATATTATGTGCTTCCTTGTCTACTTATTAAGGAATATAGAGATATGCAGTATAATAAATAACCTGTGTGTGAGGGAAAAGTTCAACAGATAGGACTAGCGAACGAGTATATGGTAACGATAGTTTGACTGCCGGCTGCTTGTTAAGGTAGGGTCAGTCTAGCTCCCGCTATCCCCCTTCCCCATTCTCCCCACCCCGAAAGGTGACTGAAAGGTGACGTGTGGGGCTCCGGCCAAACAATAATAATCACTCGACTCACAGCTCCTAGCACAACTGTAAGTAAAAGCCTCTGCTCCTATTCTAGTGGATATTGGTTGAAAGCTTCACTTTTGACCAATAATAAACTTTGGCATTCCTCGCCAAGCTGCTGGTGAGGGTGGACGTTTGCTGCACCTCTCTGACAACCATTGTCACTCAGCCTTGGTGGAGGACGGACGTTGGCAGTTGAGCTAGCACCTGTTGGTAGCACTGAGTGATTTTCACAAAATGGCGCGGGCTATCAGGCGGAGAATCAACACTGTGTGTATTGAGGTGTTGAAAGGAGCAGTTTATCAAACCAATGCCTCTGTTATGCTGCCTGCTATACTACGGGATACCTACTGCATCAGAAAAAGACGATCTGTATGGTATCGCCTTAAATGGAGCAACAAGGATATTTGTGAAATTTGTGACGGCTGCGACTTATACAAGATGGTGGAAAAATACCAAAAACGTGTGTATGAAGGGTTAATCCTGGTCTGGAAGTACGCATGAGGGACGTATCCAAGTTTTAAATACTTGGGTAAAGTTACGGAATGTCCCATTTGAAGCGGATGAAGAAGATATAAAAGCAACATTCAACGAGTAGGGTGTTATACATCAGGCACAGTTGGAAGGTGGTCGAAAATATGTATGGTGGACTGCGTGAGGGCTCCTTTTATCCCCTCAAAATGTCTTTGCGCAAATCTAAAACCATCATATGTGACTCTGAGTGCTTTAGAATACAGTATATGTAACATATGCGGGCAAAGACAACCGTAGACTATGTGGAGCCTTTGATCATATACACAATGTGTCCCGTCGATCAACACCTAGAAAAATGGAGAGGAAAAGGTGTGTGGAAGGAGAGAGAGTGACGACCCAGTCAAACAGGGGAGCATCTTCAAGATCATAGAAAATGGAGTGAAATCGTGGAAGACAATCCGGAAGAATGTGTAACTTTACCGGAGGAAATCTCAGTTATTGAGAATATGCTTTGGGGGATGAGGTGAGACGAGAGGATTTGGGTAGTCAGGTTAAACGGCTACAATAGAAAATGTTATTCAAGAATTCTTAGGTAATCAAATGGGGGCGAGACACTAAGCATGGTGTCAGAAGGGAAACTTCTAGGTGAGGAAGGAAATTGAAGAGGTAGTAATGTGGGTGTTGGGATAAGCAATTAAACAGGATTAGTGAGGTTGTGGTTGAAGTAAAACAACGTAGATTGTGAGAGAAGGATTGCACATAGTAGAGGCATCACGTAAGAGAGAGGCAGGGGTTTCTGATAGTGATGATGTCCTCACACCCACGCAACGAACTGTAAGAAACTATCAGTGGATGTAAAAAAAAAAATAACAGGGGGGGAGGAAAGGGGCAAGGAAAGGTGAGGCAAAGAATGGACAATGCGATCAGAATGTTCACAAAAACGTAAGGAAAGGCAAGATACGGATCTTGGTAAGCCCCCGATAGCATTTAAAGTGTCTAACCTTAAATGTTAACGGCCTAAGGCTGATTAAAGCGTAAGATATTTAGTGTTTTTTTAAAGAGATTTGGCATACAAGTATATTTTTACAAGAGCAAAATTTTTCAGGTATGAAGGGATTTGCCCGGTAGACGGATATAAATTTATGCGGGGTATACAGGGAAGCTTAAGGGAGGGCTGCATTTTTAAAATAGCTGAGACCAGTCCGTCCAATTGTTACATTGGGAAGAAGGGGGAATGGGAGAGTAGCGAGGTGGATGGGACATGGGTGGGAAACGTGTGAGTTTTTTTTGAGTGTAATACATGCCGGCGGACAGTAATAAACCGTGTTAAAGAGGAATTGTAAGGGACACACTAATTTATCATATGCGGGGTTTACCTGTTTATTCATTATTTGGAGGGGTTTTGAATAGTGTGATACGTAGAAAAATGTGGGGGCCGGGGGATGCAGGGTGTGTTCTGGGGGTTCTACGAGATTTTAAGGGGGTTGGCTTAACGGATGTTGTGAGGGGGGAGGGGTGAACGTGGAGCATACAATTATGTGAGAGAGGTTTACGCGGCACGACTAGATCGTTATTTATGCCTTCTCCCGGGTTACAGGTGGCTACTACAGAAACTATAAATGTAGTGTTTTCAGATCATAGAGGATTGGTCGTGGATGTGGGATGGGGAGGTTTACCAAAGCGTTACATGAGTTTTTGGGAAACTAATTAGATTTTTTAGATGACAGGAAGACGGTGATAGTTTTGTTGAGTGGTGGACAAGGAGTGGAACAAGGGGGAAAAAGGGGGTGATACCTACGATGGTGGGAGGAATATGAAAAAACCAGGAATCAAAAATTTTTAAAAATGAGAAAGGAAAGGAGGTAAGTCAATGGAAAATATGGCTTACAGAGATATTTGGAAGGGCTGCTGAAACATGCTATGAAGGTTTTATGGGGTTTACCCCATACAAGAGATTGAGGGCTCAAAGCGCAATTAATGGAAATGCAGAATGAAAAGATTTGATGGTAGAGAATGAAGGTGGATTGGAAGATGTTTTAATGGGGAGAAAAAGCCATCCGCCTGTGTTTTGCGCGATTAAAGACGCGACAGAAAGACAATGACTATGATAAATTTAGGGACTACATACGATGGGGGAGGGTATACGTGGACAGAGGTTAGTAACTAACGGAAAGTATGAGGGGTTATGCTAAATAAGTGTTTTGAGATATATATGAGGGGGGGAAACAAAAAAGATAGCGGATATGAAGATTTTAGAGAAGGGGATACAGAGCAACATAGAGCAGCAGATAGAGCGATGATAGAAGGGCCTATAATGAAGGGGAAGTGGGGACGGCAATTAAAAGGATGAGTGTGGGGAAAGAAACTGGATAGATGGAATCCCAAATGAATTTTATTTGAGCAACTGGGATGTCATGAAGGAATTTCTTGGTGCAGTTGATGAATGTAATGAAGGATAAGGGAAGCAGAGTCTAACACAAAGGACAGTGTAGTAGTTATGGTTCCAAGGGGGAAAAGTACAGAATAGCATCCTAGATATAGGGGTTTTATCATTAATGTGCGGGGATTATAAATTGTTTGCCAGGGTGTTAGGTAATAAAAATTGCGTAAAGAAATTTGGGGAAGGGTTTTATAGATGGGGGACAGATGGGTGTCCAGGAAACAATGTTTAGTGGGCATGGGAGGAAAAAGGTTATATAGAGGAGCGTAGGATGGATGGTGGAGGTGTTCTTGCGTTGGTTTGGGAAGCGGCTTATGATTTTTAGAAGAGAGAAAATTATGGATATATGAGGAAGATTGGGTTCGGTGAGGAAATCGTGCAGTGGGCGGAAACTTTAAATAGAGGTGCAGAAAATACGAGTGCAAATTAATGGAAGGGTGGGAAGATGGTTAGTATGGTAGGGGCTGAGGCAGGGATGCCCCATGTCTCAGATCCTATTTGCATGTCTGCAAGACCCATTAAAATAGGTTGATAAATGTTGGTGTAAGTGAGGGGAGGTAAGACTTAGGGTGCTACGGTATAGTTGGCTATGAAATGACACGACGGTCTTAGTGGGGGGAGAGGAGGGGTTAAAGAAGTAAGTAAATTTTTTGAAATATTTAGTGGAGCAACAGGTATGAATGTTAATAGTGAGAAGTCGAAATTACTGGAGGTGGGTCATGGGTGGGAGGGGAACGGGGAAAAAAAAGTTTGGATGGCAGGTAGTAGAGCAGTTAAAAATTTTGGAGTATTGTACAGAGGGCAGCGCAGGAGACTCGAGGGGCAAATTCTAAAAGGGTAGTGCAAAGAGTATTGCTTAGGTTGGGGGGAATAAGAACGAGTGGTTGACTATACAACAGAGAGTCATTGTAGTTAAACACTCATTTATCCTAAATTGTGGCACGTGGCTGTGGTGTACCCATTGAGGGCGAAAGGGATGTGCGGCAAGTGCAAAGGAAAGTACTGAATTTTATATGGGGATAGGATGTCATTGGCTGAGGCAAACGGTTGTAATGAAACCGCTGCAAAAAGGGGTTTATTTTAATTCCTTTGGGTAGCAGACTGAAGGGGCATGTATGTGAAGCATTGTTATCTGAGATTGGGCGGGAACGTGGTGTCAGAGTGAGAAAGTGATGGAAGATTGAGGGTGGTGGGGGGGTAGGGAATTAGAGGATGAAACGAGTATGTTTGGATACTTATTACAAGTAAGAAATCTGGAAAAATGTAACGGCGTGTGTTTTGGGAGGATGGAAAGGGTCAAGAGGTGTTGGAAGGGGAGACATTTTTCCATTATAAAATTTGGACACAAAATCGGGGGAGACTTCAGTAAGTTACGGGTGAAGTCAAGGTAAAGGAAACTATGTATAGGTTTTACAGGGATTTTGCCAACTAAAGTACGACGTAACAGAGGGGAATTTGAAGTCTCAATGTTGTGTTTTGTTGGGGGGAGGAAACAGCATATCATGTGGTGAAATTCTGTGAGCATATCGAGCGGCGCACGTCTATGGTTACGCAGAGTGTTGGATAGGTGGGTGGGAGTGGGTTATGGTATTAAGGGCACAAGTTTGGATATAGAGGGAGTGGAGAAAAGTGTGAGGAGGGCCGTCATGAAATTTAGTGTAGATTATGTCAAATATATCGTGGGTGATGAGGAAGTGGGGGGGAGGAACGAATAAGGGCTTTAGCGGGACACTTCTATAGAACAAAGTGTATAAATGAGGTAGTGTATGGACGTAGATGGGCCAGAGATTTTCCGTATCGTATAAGAGGTATGAAATGGTGAGAGGTTGCGCGCATTTAGTGTCGTAAGGCTGGGTGGGCTGGTCTCTGTAAAAGGGGGGAGGTAAAATGAATTATATGGATATAGAATATCATGATTATTAAAACATAGTTTCCTGAGAACAAGAGGCGGCTTTCCAATCGATTAGGGCTATAATGTTTTTATTATTAACCTAGTGCGTGAAAAAGCAAGTCTAAAAATCGCTCTGAAAAATGTCATTAAACATCTAGAATTTGTTGAACAAGACAATACTGTTTATAAAATACATTCTTGGTATAAAGTAATACAAGTGTGTATTCAATATCCAGTGTACAGTTATCATATTGTTTGACATTGTTCCCCTATAGTAAAGCAGTGTTATTATACAAATATTGTCTAAAGTATAATAGATGTCAGTAAATTTTAAAAGTTCCATTGAATAGTTTTAAGATTTGTGGAGTCTATGTTTCATGTCGGCACATAGATAAACGTGTAAGTGTATTTCACATATGTAATTTCATTTAGTTTTTGTGGAGGATCAGCTAAGGCGTCTTTTCTTTATTAACGCATAGTAAATGTTTTAAACTAAAAATGGAATGTATGGAGTATATAAAACTGTTAAAGTACATGTTCATCATTGTGGTTAGCGCAACTTTTGAGTGTAATAATAACAATTACGTAAAGTTGGGGGGGGGGGTGAGTCACTAATATTGAAAGTGCTTTGTACATTGTACATTTTGTTATTTATGTAGTTAGGTGCATATCAGACTCATAATGAATAGTGTTCCCTTTGTGGGCAGGATCAAGCCACGATAATGCTCTTTATATATATTTATCACATATAAATACGTAAAAAATCTAGTATATTGTAGAACTGCTTTAAAAAAAAAATAAAAAAAAAAAAAAATAATAAACTTAGTCCCTTTCAGTTTTAAGCTCCCCATGAGACTTTTAGATAATCACCACCTTTTTTAAGTATCTTACACTTATCATGGAGAGTGATTTCTTAAGCAGTGGATAACCTGTCTCTCTTTCCAGCTTGGAATGACAGATCGGGGCACCTGCCAACCAACGAGAAGTGGTTGAAGGAACGGACTGAATCAGGTCTTGAGATGTCACTGTTTGAAACTACCTTCCTGATTAAAATTTTATTGAGCACAGGACACCACCCCTCATCTTGTATGGTAAAGAAAACCTGAGTTCCTGTCATCTGGACTGACTAAATTTAAGGCTATAGACTCTGTGAAGAACTAGTCGTTGGGTTGTCCCTCAACACCTGTGACCCCCCCCCCACATCATCAGTAACGGCTACAAAATTTTTACAAAACGGTTTTCAACCTCAACCAGACACCCCAGTATAACTGTAAAATATTAGCGTAAAATTCAAAGTCATATTTTTAAATTTTATTTTTATTTTTCTGTCAAATAGGATACACATTCATTTTTTCAATGTTTTAATCTTTGCATTAATAAATAATAAAGTGTTTATCTTTGTGAATTGTTATTTCTTTTTCTATTCATTAATTTTCCTGAGGAGGAGCCAGCCTTGATAATACTGTGTGAAGTTGTTACAGGGCTGAGTAAGTCTTCACACGTGTGGGTATGTCAGGGTTTTCAATAATAAAATGAGATCAGCATTTTAATCAGAAGTCCTAAATTTGCTGCAACGGTAAAGACCATTGTAGATATACATCCAGATGTACTCCTGTTAACCCTTATGGGACCTTGTTCCTAGGCCTATCGTGTATCCATATGCTGTTGTGCTGCCCTCTACACGATCAACATGGGCTGCACCATAAACTAGCCACTTCGGTGACAAAATCTAGTCTGTTGGAAACTCCAGTCCTGCTGAAAGCCATTCCTTGTTAAAATACCATTGGGTTAGAAACTCCAGTCCTGTAGAAATGTATTGTTCCAGTTACGATATTGCTCCAGTCACGGTATTGTTCCAGTAAAGATATTGTTCCAGTCAAGGTATTGTTCCAGTCAATGTATTGTTCCAGGCACGGTATTGTGCCTCTTTGTTCTTTATATAATGACTGATTAACAAGCCACATAGAATACACATCAACTCACCATCAAAACCTCCCTTTACAACGTACATAACGAGCGTATCGTTTCCAACAAATTAGGACACCTTGGTGCAGCCCCGTTGCCAGACGTTATGTAGTAACTGGAACTGCGCAGAACTGAACATAAATTTAGAATAATTTAAGGCCAAATAAAATAACATATCGTAACATGTATAATAATTTTGTCATTTTTTAAAACTCTTTAAAAAAATGACACTGGGAAGACGTTAGAAAGTGAATGATGCTGTTCCGAAAAAACTGTAGCATTATTAACTAGAATCCTTCTGCAACAACAACAACCACTACAACAACAACCCCCGACAGGCTCAACCTACACCTCAAGGTAGTTCCATACCACACCACTGCTACTAGCTGATCCCACTTAAGTCAGTCATCAGCCACTGGGAAGCCACTCTCACACCACTCACCACACTAGCTAAAGTTCTGACACACCGCCACCTCGAGTGCAACCACCACTCCTTACCTCTGACAGCACCAAGAACAGGTTTCCTGCAGTGTGTGTATGTGTGTGTGTGTGTGTGCTCACCTAATTTTGGTTCTAGGGGTCGATTCACAGCTTCTGGCACTCGCCTCATCGCTGTGTGTATGTATGTGTGTGCAGACATTCAGTCACAGCTCTTTACTCTGCCTCTTAACTACTATCGACTAGCTTTACTGATTCCTAGCCTCTAAGATCAGATCATACCTACCTTGAAACATGTATAATATTTTTCCTCCATCATATCGTAAAAATAAGACAGCATTTCATAACTCCCGTGTAAACTCATCCTTAAATAAGCTGTCATCTGTCACCCTGGCTCCTCTACTAGCCTCTCCAAAAGAACCTATCCCTTGCCACTGTCTTTTTTCCCTAGGTATCTGTACTTTATGATTATTCCCCCCCAAACCTCCTCATTTCCTGTATCAACGCAGACCTCTAGAATTTCTCTCATGTCTATAATTATATTCTTGTTAAGATGTGTGTGTTTCCTGCTGGGCCGCATACTCTAAATAGGGCCCAACATAAATTGTTTGTAATAGCCTAAGTAAAATTTTCAATTAAAGCTCCTTAAAACAGTTCCTAGATTATCTAATTTTGTACTGTTTGCTGAAATTTTACGACTGATATGAATTTTCACTTAATGTTTTTGTACGATTTTTAGTAACCGCCAATGTTTCTCCTTGTTCGTTCCTTCACTTTTTCCCAAGTGGTATCTCTTGTACACTTTTTAAGCTCCCCCATCTTTTCCCCCGTTTAATTTATGCTTTTCTTTGAAGTGAATTGTAGTTGTTCAGGTCTCCTCCCATTCATCTTTCCCTGTAAACCCCCGCCCCGTCTCTCCCTCCGTACCTTTCAAGCAGCTATCCTATTGTACTCACCTAGTGCGGGTAATAGTAACTTTAGCTCTGCTGGAAGGAAACCTTTGAAGCTTCCATAGCTGATGAAGCCTTAGTTTAATGTTTTGGGGATGTTCTTACACTGTGAGTCCTGCTCTGTTATCTTGCCCTTCCCCCCAGTTGGGCAGTCCTTGCTGTACATCCCGCTCAGATTGTCGCCTCGTGTGAGCTAAAGCAAAGTTTACCCGAAGATAAACCCAAAAACAATGTCATGGTGAAGCTAAGAAAATATTAACTTGAAAACATGTATTTGAAGCCTCGAGACACGATTTTAAAAACCAAATCCCAATAGCATGTCTTAGAAATCGTAAAAAATACATTGCAAACAAAGCAGGATACGGGTGGCGGTCGAACTCACTGGCTCAGCTGGCCCAGTGGGGTTACACACTGGCATCGAGTTTTACGACTCACCTTTTCGTAGTTTCGATCCCCACATGTACTGTTATTTTTTTTTCCAATACCATGTTTCTGACTGAGGGAAACCCCCCCATTCACAGCTGACATCCTGGGCCCTTATGTTGACGTGGTGACGTTACTATGATTAATGTCGTTGAATGGTGCATATTGTATATAAATTTATTTCTTGCTTGTCACTCTGTCTGTGCGAAATATTTTCCATTAAGTGATAATTTGAACCCCGAGGTCACTCGCATAACCTAGCACCAAACCCGCGAGGTGGTGTTGCCATATCAACCATCTTCCCCTACCCCTAACCCTGCCACACCCCAACCCTACCACACTCTAACATCAACCCCCACACACCTACCCGCCACACCCAACATCAACCCCCACACACCTACGCTGCCACACCCTAACATCAATCCACCACACACCTACCCTGTCGCATTTACAATCAATCCACCACACACCTATCCTGCCACACCCTAACATCAACCCACCACACACCTACCCGCCACACCCTAACATCAACCCCCACACACCTACGCTGCCACACCCTAACATCAATCCACCACACACCTACCCTGCCGCACTTAACATCAATCCACCACACACCTACCCTGCCAACACCCTAACACCAACCCACCACACCCCCTACCCTGCCACACCCTAACATCGACCCAGCACACATCTCACCTGGCCACACCCTAACATCAACCCACCACACACCTATCCTGCCCACACCCTAACCTCAATCTACCACACACCTACCCTGCCCACACCCTAACATCAATCCACCACAACACACTTACTCTGCCACACACTAACATCAACCATCAACACCTATCCCGCCACACCCTAACGTCAATCTACCACACACCTACCCTGCCACAACCCAACATCAAATCACCACACATTTATCCTTCCCACACACACAAAACAACCCACCACACACCTATCCGCCAAACCCCCCACATCAATCCACCACACACCTACCCTGCCACACCCTAACATCAATCCACCACACACTTACCCTGCCACACACTACATCAACCCACCACACACCTATCCTGACACACCCAACATCAATCCACCACACACCAAACCCTGCCACACCCTAACATCAATCCAAACCCCACACCTGCCACACACTAACATCAATCCACCATACACCTATCCCGCCACACCCCCAACGTCAATCTACCACACACCTACCCTGCCACACCCTAACATCAATCCACCACACACCTACCCTGCCACACCTTAACATCAATCCACCACACACTTACCCTGCCACACACTACAAACAACCCACCACACACCTATCCTGACACCCCTAACATCAATCCACCACACACCCACCCTGCCACAACCCTAACATCAATTCACCACACACCACCTGCCACACACTAAATCAATCCACCACACAAAACTTACCCTGCCACACACTAACAACAATCCGCCACACACCTTCCCTGCCACACCCTAACATCAATCCACCACACCACCCTGCCACACACTAACATCAATCCACCACACACCTACCCGCCACAAACCCCAACGTCAATCCACGACACACTTACCCTGCCACATCCTAACATCAATCCACCTTACCTCTATGCAACCACACCCCTAACAATACACCCCCACCTAAATCCACCACACCCTAACATACACCCCCACTTAAAACCACCACAAACCCCAACATACACCCCACCTAAATCCACCTCACTCTAACATACACCCCCACCTAAATCCCCACACCCTAACATACACCCCCACCTAAATCCACCACACCCTAGCATACACCCCCCACCTAAATCCACCACACCCTAGCATACACCCCCACCTAAATCCACCTCACTCTAAAAATACCCCCCCCACCTAAAATCAAACCCCACCCCAGCATAACACCCCCACCTAAATCCACCTCACCCTAACATACACCCCACCTAAATCCCACCACACCCTAACATACACCCCCACCTAAATCCCTCACACCCAAAAATACACCCCCACCTAAATCCATCACACCCAACATACACCCCCACCTAAAATCCACCACACCCAACATAAAACCCCCACCTAAATCCCCACAAACCCTAACAACACCCCCCCACCTAAATCCACCACACACCCCAACATACACCCCACCTAAATCCACCACACCCTAACATAACACCCCACCTAAACCACCACACCCTAACATACACCCCACCTAAATCCATCACACCCTAAAAATACACCCCACCTAAATCCACCACACCCTAACAACACCCCACCTAAATCCACCACACCCTAACAAACACCCCACCTAAATCCACCACACCCTAACATACACCCCCACCTAAATCCACCACATCCTAACATACACCCCTCCACCTAAATCCACCACACATCAGCACCAAACCTCCGAATCCCCACACCAAAAGCGGCTGCAGGTTATCACCACTTCCGAGTTTTACAAACATTTCCGGGTTTACAACACAATCCCCTTAAGAGAAGTGGAGGCTGTCCCAAGATCTCCAGTAAAACCCAGCAACAAGCATCATGGGGTCAACATTCCTGATCACCTCATCACTGCCAGAAACCTACCTGTCGAGACAGAGCCTCTCCCCCCTTCCCCAAAAAAAAAAGTTATGGTGTGGCGGGCGCTGGTGCGACACTCATTAACACATCACACGTCCATGTTCCCTGGCACCTATAGCAAGTTACAGGTGCCGTAAGGAGTGCCTCAGTTATCATTAGTACCTTGGGTCTTAAGAGACAGGCAGCCGCTGCTGGCATCATAGTACCCTTTAGGTCCCAGATTACCTATACTCTCTCCTTTCTCTCTCTCCTCTCTCCCTTTTTCTCTCTCTCTCTCTCTCTCTCTCTCCATATAATATATATATAAAAAATAAAATAAATATATATATATATATATAAATAATAAAATATAAAATTAAAATATATATATATATATATATATATGTGTGTGTTTTTTTGTGTGTGTGTGTGTGTGTGTGTGTGGTGTGTTGTGTGGTGGTGTGTGGTTTTGTGTCCGTATTTGGTAATTAGAAAGAGGTGTGGGGGTTTCTAAAAGTATTAAACCAGAGGATGAGGAGGGGGTTTTTGAGAGAGGATGGAACGATATATAATGACTTGAAGAAAGTATAACTCTGTATTGGAAGGGAAAACGAGATCGGGGGTCCGGGGCCTAGGAAAGGTTGGAGGGAAGGAATAAAGGAGTTTTGGTGCAAGGCTTGGATTTCCAGCGAGCATGCATGAGCGTGTTAGATAGGAGTGGAGACAATGGTTTTTAGGACTTAAGAACATAAGAACATAAAACGAAGGAACACTGCAGAAGGCCTACTGGGCCCCTGCGAGGCAGGTCCAGTCTCCTACCCCGGGTTAAGCCAATGCACCCAACCTAGTAGGTCAGGTCACATTGACTTAAGGGAGGAACACGGCAACCGACCTGGTAGCACAAGCTATCAGGTCTAAACTCACACCCCACCCACACCACTCATGTATTTAATCCAACCTATTTTTAAAGCTACACGACGTTCTGGCCTCTATAACGGTACTTGGGAGTTTGTTCCACTCATCCACAACTCTATTACCAAACCAGTACTTTCCTATATCCTTCCTGAATCTGAATTTTTCCAACTTAAAACCATTGCTGCGAGTCCTGTCTAGGCTAGATATTTTCAGCACACTATTTACATCCCCTTTATTTATCCCTGTCTTCCATTTATACACCTCAATCATATCCCCCCTAATTCTACGTCTTTCTAGAGAGTGCAGTTTCAGGGCCCTTAGTCTATCCTCATAGGGAAGGTTTCTGATACATGGGATCAACCCCGTCATCCTCCCCTGCACACCTTCCAGAGAATTTATATCCATTCTGTAATACGGTGACCAAAACTGTGCAGCATAATCTAAATGAGGCCTAACCAAGGATGTATAGAGTTGAAGAACAACCTGAGGACTCCTATTATCTATGCTTCTTGATATGAAGCCAAGGATTCTATTAGCTTTATTGCGAACACTTATGCACTGTTGTCTTGGTTTCAGATTACTGCTAACCAGAACTCCTAAATCTTTTTCGCAATCCGTAATATTAAGATCTACATTATTTAGTTTATATGTGGCATGGTTATTGTCCTGTCCAACATTTAGAACTTTGCATTTGTCTATATTAAACTGCATCTGCCACTTCTCCGACCACTGCATCAGTCTATTCAAATCTTCCTGGAGTGCTCGAGTGTCCTCGTCAGAATGAATTCGACGGCCTATTTTGGTGTCATCGGCAAACTTGCCGATGTCGCTCTTTATGCCCTCATCTATGTCGTTTATGTAGATTGTGAACAGCAGGGGGCCCAACACTGACCCCTGTGGAACACCGCTCGTGACGCTTCCCCACTCTGATTTCTCCCCATTTATGCAAACTCTCTGCTGCCTATATGTCAACCATGCCTCTATCCAGGAAAAAATTTCTCCTCCTATTCCATGTGCTTTAATTTTCCTCAATAGTCTCTGATGTAGGACCCTGTCAAAAGCCTTACTGAAGTCCATATACACAATATCATATTCATTACCATTTTCCACTTATCTGGCACCATGCCAGTTTGTAGTGATATGTTGAAAAGATTAGCCAAAGGTGTGCTAAGCTCCTCTTTACATTCCTTTAGAACCCTTGCATACAGTTCATCAGGGCCTGGGGATTTGTTAGGTTTTAATTTATCTATTTGCCTAAGGACCATGTCACTTGTGACCCTAATAGTGCACAGTTTATTATCGTCCTGTTCTACATAATTTATCATTACTGGAATATCGCTGGTATCCTCCTGTGTAAAAACTGAGAGGAAGTATGTGTTAAAAATTCTACACATTTCCTTATCACTGTCAGTGAGCTGACCAGAGGAACTTTTGAGTGGGGCCCATCTTGTCCCTGATCTTACTTCTGTATACCTGAAAGAATCCTTTTGGGTTAGTTTTCGATTCTCTTGCAACTTTAACCTCATAATCTCTTTTTGCTTTTCTAATTCCCTTTTTTATTTCTCTCTTTAACTGAATATATCGATTTCTCAATTGCCCCTCTCCTCTTTTGATTTGCCTATATATGCCTCTCTTTTGGCCAATCAGATATTTTAATCTATTGTTCATCCATTTAGGATCATTTTTGTTTGATCTGATTTCCCTATTTGGAACATAATTTGACTGAGCAGCTAGAACTATGCCCTGGAAAGCATCATATCGGCAACCATCACCACCTACCTGACCCTTAGTCAGGTCATTCCAGTTCAGCCCACCTAAGTAATTTTTCAGTCCTATGAAATCAGCCAAGCGAAAGTCAGGGACGGAGACTTGATTCTCATTATTAGGGGAATTCCATGATATATTAAAACTGAGTGATTTGTGATCACTTTCCCCAAGCTCATCATTAACCTCAAGATTATTAATTAGTGTTTCCCTACTGGCAAGAACCAAGTCAAGGAGGTTATTTCCCCTAGTTGGCTCTGTCACAAACTGTTTTAAAAAACAATCCTGGATCATATCAAGAAAGTCACCTGACTCTAAATTTCCTGTCAAATTGCTCCAGTGAATCTGTCTATAGTTGAAATCTCCCATTAGCACAACATTTTCGTATGTAGATGCCTTACGAATTTCGTCCCATAGAAGTTTACTGCACTCCCTATCAAGATTTGGGGCCCTGTAAATCACACCCAAAATTAGTTTTTCTCGGCCCTCGAGAAGCTGTAACCAAACAGATCCAGTGGCTGACGCTTCTAATTTAATATCTTGTCTAACACAACAATTTAAATTGTCTCTGACATACATCGCTACTCCACCACCTTTCCTGTTGACCCTGTCAGTGTGGAATAATTTATAGCCTTGTATGTGACATTCAGAGGGCATCTCTCTATCTTTCAGATTGAGCCAGGTCTCTGTTATAGCAATAATATCTATGTTTCCTGCACTTGCAATTAATCTTAGCTCATCTATCTTATTTCTTACACTCCTGCTATTAGGGATTCAGGAATACCTGCAGACCAGACTGAGTCCTGGAAGTGGAAAGTATAGTGGCTGCACTCTGAAGGAGGGGTGTTAATGTTGCAGTTTTATAACTGTAGTGTAAGCGCACCTCTGGCAAAAACAGTGGAGTGAATGATGAAGTTTTTATTTTTTTGGGCCACCCCTACCTTGGTGGGAAACGGCCGATGTGTTTATATATATATATATATATATATATATATATATATATAATATATATATATATATATATATATATATATATATGCAGGACAATCCAGGGGGGGGAATATCTTTAGCTCAAGTACTTTCACACTTCTCAGTGTGTCATCAGGAGCTGTGCAATGTTACAAGGGAGCAACCAAAGCAGGGAGAGAGGTCTCAGAATAGCGTAAGTATCACCGGACACGGTTACTCTTAGACCTTAATCTAAGGGTAACCGTGAACAGTGACACCTACGCTACTCTGAGACCTCTCTCAATGCTTTGGTTGCTCCCTTGCAACATTGCACAGCTCCTGATGACACACTGAGAAGTGTGAAATTACTTGAGTTAAAGATTTCCCCCACACCCGTGACTTGTCCTGCATAGTTAAGATCGCCCGTCTGCGATTGTTTGCATATATTATATATATTATATATATATATATATATATATATATATATATATATATATATATGTGTGTGTGTGTGTGTGTGTGTGTGTCTGTGCAAAACAACCACGGGGGGAGTAGAATGATAGCTCTAGGCCTTTCGTGTTTACAATCAACACATCAGGAGCTTGAAAAATTGTAGAAAAGAGGAAGATGTGCAAGCAAGTACGTTCCTCCCGTGGTTGTTTTACATCCTGTATCGCTTGGTTTGCGATATTTGCATAATATATGTGCGTGTGTGTGTCGTGCCGAATAGGTAAAACTTGCGATTTTGGGTTAAATAGCAACGCTCTTCTTGCCGAATAGGGAAAGCGAAAATTTGTGTATGCAATAATTTCAGAAAAATCATTCTGAACCTAACGAAAAAAATATATTTCGTTGTGTTTGTTTATTATTAAATTACTGTAAACTTATCTAAAATATATTTAGATGGGTTAGGCTAAATGAAATTGCGCTTGCTATAATAAGGTTAGGTAAGTTTTCTAGGGTTCTTTTGGTACAAAATTATTAATTTTTACATTAACATAAATGAAAAAAAACATAACTTTAAACGTATAAGAGAAAATTTTAGAAAGGACATAATTTCAAATGAGTTCTTGCTAATTGACCAATCTTACCTATTCGACAATATATATATATATATATATATATATATATATATATATATATATATATATATATATATATATATATATATATATATATATAATATTTATAAACTATTCGAAAACGGGCGAATTTACAAACATCATCTCTCAGTCCACAACAGGATTGGAACCTGCACACTCTGCATCAGAGTACGCAGTACTCTAGCCACATAGCTAGACCACTAACAGAACTACAAGATCGACACCATGCCTAACCCTTCTAGGGTAGGGTAGGTGCCTGAGCCAGAGCTTACAGCTCACAAGACTGTCATTCCCATTAGCCCCCTTAGGGCGGGGATGGCAGACCAGAGAGGCCTAGCTTGTGGCTAGGCCTGGGGACACTTGGTCCCAAAGATGAGGAGGTACTTGTGCCTCCTCCCATGGGAGACTTAGGTCTCAGACACTCCTGTCATCTGCTGAGGACGCGGTTAACCTCCAAGAAGATATAAATAAAGTTTTCCAGTGGGCAACGGAAAACAATATGATGTTCAATGAGGACAAATTCCAACTACTCCGTTATGGAAAACTGGAGGAGATAATAACTAGAACAGAGTATACTACTGACTCCGGCCATACAATAGAGCGGAAAAATAATGTAAGGGACCTGGGAGTAGTAATGTCTGAGGATCTCACTTTCAAGGATCACAACAGTGCCACGATCGCACGCGCAAAGAAAATGATAGGATGGATAATGAGAACTTTCAAAACGAGAGATGCCAAGCCCATGATGATCCTTTTCAAATCACTTGTTCTCTCTAGGCTGGAATACTGCTGTACATTAACATCTCCATTCAAAGCAGGTGAAATCGCAGATCTAGAGAGTGTACAGAGATTCTTTACTGCACGTATAAGTTCTGTCAAGCACCTTAACTACTGGGAACGCTTGGAAGCACTTGACTTGTACTCGTTGGAACGCAGGAGGGAGAGATATATCATAATCTACACTTGGAAAATCTTGGAGGGAATGGTCCCAAATCTGCACACAGAAATCACTCCCTACGAAAGTAAAAGACTGGGCAGGCGATGCAAAATGCCCCCAATAAAAAATAGGGGCGCCATTGGTACACTAAGGGAAAACACCATAAGTGTCCGGGGCCCAAGACTGTTCAACAGCCTCCCATCAAGCATTAGGGGAATTGCCAATAAACCCCTGTCTGCCTTCAAGAGAGAGCTGGACAGATACCTAAAGTCAGTGCCGGATCAGCCGGGCTGTGGCTCGTACGTTGGACTGCGTGCGGCCAGCAGTAACAGCCTAGTTGATCAGGCCCTGATCCATCGGGAGGCCTGGTCATGGACCGGGCCGCGGGGGCGTTGATCCCCGGAATAACCTCCAGGTAACCTCCAGGTAAAGAGGGAGCCAAGGCCGGGCCACCACTTGGAAAAGGCCCGGGCCGGGAGAATACCGGCGAATCTTTAATAATAATAATAACAGAACTACAACAACAACTGAGCTACAACAAGAACTACCATTAACACTAACCCCAGGATAACCACAATTAAATTAGTCCCAGCAGCCACACCCACTCAAGACCTAAACCAATATTTACCAGCAGTAAAGGTTTAGTTTTTTTTCCAGGAGTTGAGGCAACAGTAATACCTCATTACAAAGCCTACAGAAACCTGATATTGTCCGCGTAAACTTAGCTTCACTAACCTGCTCTTAGCCTCATTAGCGGCAGTGTTGACGCTGGTGTGTGTGTGTACTCACCTATTTGTACTCACCAATTTGTGGTTGCAAGGGTCGAGATATAGCTCCTGGCCCCCTCTTCACTGATCGCTACTAGGTCCTCTCTCTTCCTGCTCCATGAGCATTATCGTTCTTCGTCTTAAAACTAGGTATTGTTCCTGCCTCCACTGCATCACTTGCCAGACTATTCCACTTCCTGACAACTCTATGACTAAAGAGATACTTCCTAACATCTCTTTGACTCATCTGAGTCTTCAACTTCCAATTATGATCCCTTGTTTCTGTGTCCCATCTCTGACACATCCTGTCTCGATCCACCCTGTCAATTCCTTGCAGTATTTTGTATGTCGTTATCATGTCTTCCCTAACCCTCCTGTCCTCCAGTGTTGTCAGGCCGATTTCCCTTAATCTTTCTTACTAGGGCATTCCCCTTAGCTCTGGAACTACTCAGGTTGCAAACTTTTCTATTTTCTCTAATTTCTTGACGTGTTTGACTAGGTGTGGGTTCCGAACTGGTGCAGCATACTCCAGTATGGGCCTGATGTACACGTGTACAAAGTCTTGAACGATTCCTTACTGAGGTATCGGAACGCTATATGTGCTGCAGCAGTTATCTGGTTGATTGTGTGTGTGTGTGTGTGTGTGTGTGTGTGTGTGTGTGTGTGTGTGTGTGTGTGTGTGTGTGTGTGTGTGTGTGTGTGTGTGTGTGTGTATGTATGTGTGTGTGTGTCCTGTAGCTTGTCCACATACGTTTGTAGTTTTTCTTGGTGTGGTCCTGTTTGTATTCTCCTCATTAGTTTCACAACATTCGCGAACAGGTACACCTCTGACTCATTTCCTTCTGTTATGGTGCTCACGTACACAAGAAATAGTACTGTAGGTTGGTGTGTGTAAATTGCTGTGTGTGTACAGTGCATGTGTGTGTATATGTATATATGAGAACGTGGGCGTGTACCTGGATGTGTGTATCTTGTTGCGTGCACGTGGGCGTCTCTGTGTTTGCGTATCTTGGTGTATACATATTAGAAGCCATGGCGGACCCATGACGGTGGCTGCTTGATCCTCACCTCATCTGGGTAAAGGAGGATCATGGAGGCTGGAGGTGGGCGGCCCCTACACCCACACCCACACCCACCCCTCCCCCGCCACACACACTGTCATGCCCACTCCCTCACGGTGGGTGGGGGTTCAATACTCACACCCTTTCTCAGGGTGGGTATGGAAGACTCACGCCAACGGGATCAGAATGGGAAAGAATAAACACGAAAAATGATAAAGACTGTAGCAGACTATACCAGGTAGGTCTTTATTAAACCCAAACTTACTGAAATAGTTTTCCAACCCATGCGAAGTCAAAACTTTGGAAAACTGAACGATACGATGAGAAATCACAGTTTTTTTTTTTAATTATTAACATAAGACACATGACAGAGTAGATACTTTTCAACCAACACTTGAAGACGTCTAACAACACTGACGTCCAGCAACACTGTTGTCCAGCAACATTGATGTCTTGCAACACTGACATTCAGCAACACTGACGTTCAGCAACACTGACATCCAGCAACACTGACATCTCTCACTCACACATTTGCTTAGTTATTGTTTCTCAGATTATGATCCACAACAATCCACTAACAATCACGTCTATGTTTCTCAGGTTAGGCGAGCAGTGTCGGCAATAACAAATTAACTTAACATCTTTATCATGCATCACAAACCCCATCTTGCAGGAGACAGTTTAAACATTACAGACACATCATGGCTTCAGGAAGAAGGACGTAAAGTTTTGATAATTAAGCAAGTTACAGTGGTAATGAACTACTTAAAAAAATCGTCTTTTAACGATAGTAATGAGTTAGTAAATAACTAATAGTAATCAGTAAGTAAATAGCATTACACTGTGGCTTATTTATTCCACGTCATATTTAGCAAGGTATGGTTGAATTTAGACAGGTTTCAGTTTTTCAGGATTATTTACAGCAGGGGAAAGTCTGGATATTTTTCCAGAATGCTGGTAAAATGCCACTATTCATAAAATACTTGAAATAAACAGTTTAGTGATGACATAACACTAAAGTCAGGGCGTTAGTGCGTGATGCAGTGTTCATACAAGGTTGGTGAACATTATTAATTCTGAGCAGAGCGTTTTAGTCTCCGGCTGTGGTTTCTGTCTGTGGTCTCCGGCTGTGGTTTTCAGCTGTGGTTTCTGTCTGTGGTCTCCCTCAATCTCAGGTTTTCACAGCAAGTCATGACGTCTGCTCCAGTAAAACTTTCTCCCGCTTGGTGTTTATCTCAGCCACAATGTATTTCTATACTCTTATTGAAGAGTATACAAATACACAATATAATAACCTGTGTGGTGTATCAGGGTTTTTTTTCAGTGAGACGAGAGTGTTACTCAGGGGCGTCGAGCCAAGTGCTTAAAACATTTTAAATATTCTTTACGTCCAGTGAGAATATGTTGTTTAATGTCCTTGAAGCATTCTTTAGCAGTTACTATACATAAAAGAAGTTTTTAATTACTCGTTATATTACCTGTGATGTGCATTTTGATTGAACATGATTTAGCAGTAAACAATTACTGAGATTACATGATTTCCAATACCGAATAATTCTGACATGCACAAACATGCTAAATTTTCTTTCAACGGTTGAAGCATAAACTGTAGATATATATCCAAGTGTATTCCTGCTAACCCTTTTGGGGTCTAGCTCCTAAGCCTTTTATTTATGCATATGTTCTGGTGCTACCATCCATAAGGTGAATATGGGTGCAAAATAAACTAGCCATTTCAGTGGCTAGTGATTTGTGATTAGAAAAATATTAGTAGGCCTGGTTAACCTGAAATATCGTAATTAAAAGTGTGTTTGTGTTAAAGTTCTGATCAGAAATAAAACTATTTAATTAATTGCTATATGAACTAGAAATAGAGAGTGACATTGATATTACTGAGTGTATGAGACCCCCGACAACTGTGTAACCTTCCCTCCAAGTTCACCAGTCACCTGATTACCTATAATAATAATAATAATAATAATAATAATAATAATAATAATAATAATAATAATGTCTTTATTTACTACAAGTACATGTGCAAGGCATACAGGTGTAGCTGACATCAATGATATACTACTATATAGAAAGCCCCTTGTTATGCAGGGCATTTCGGGCAAATTAGGTCAGTGTCCACGGGATGCGACCCACACCAGTCCACTAACACCCAGGTACCCATTTTACTGATGGATGAGGGTGGCTTAGGGTGTCCACCAGCCACCCCAAGCCCTGGGTCAACATAGGCCCTAGGGTCACCCACTAAGGCAGCGGGACTACCAAAGCAGGGTGACTACAAAGGCAGGGTGGCTACCAAGGCAGGGTGATTACCAAAACAGGGTGACTACAAAGGCAGGGTGACTACAAAGGCAAGGTGATCTATGTTAGAGTGACCCACAAAAGTTAATTATTATCATTATATGTAGGAGGAAGCGCTAAACCAGTCACATTTCCTTCGTAGAAGGACTGTGAATTATTATTATAATCAAGGGGAAGCACTAAACCCGTAGGATTATACAGCGCCTATGGGGGGATGGAAGGCATTCAGGCTTAATTCAGGGAACTGGAGCACAGATCCAATTCCCTAGATCAAGAGCCCCTCACCAGCGTCAAGGAGCCTTCCTTGAGGGGAAGGACTGTGAAGTAGAGACGGATACAATCCATGAAAGACAAATTCCTTACATCAAGGGCCCCTCACCGGCATCAATAAACCTCCCACGAGGAGCCATCAAGGTCGGGCAGCCGAAGAAGGCTGCATACCAGCCATCACTTTTACCCAGAAGGGCGCAAACATCACGGTACAGTGATCTACCCACCTGGATGATGTCATTCACGCAACCACAACAACCCCACCTGACACACACTGCGCACGCATCCTCTTTCATTTATATATTAATATATTTATATATTATATATATATATATATATTTTATATATATATATATTATTTTTTATATATATATATATAAAAAATATATATATTATATATTTTTAAAAAACCCCTCAAATTACCTCTTTTTTTTTTTTTTTTTTTCTTCCATTATTTATTCTCCGATTGTATGAAAAAACCCAATGGGGGGCAAAAAGTCGCCAGCAAAAAGCTCCCCTGTGTTGCACTTGCCTCTCATCATCTGTTTTTTTTTATACCAAAATATAATAATTAGGTTGTATGAGCTATGTATTTATGGGTTTAAAAATTGTGTTTGATGTGTTGTTATCCTGGCATGTTAGTTCTTAGTACTCTTTTTAGTCATGTGTTTTCTACCGTCCTCCTTCCCCATTTTCTTCGTGAAATTCTTCCATGTTGTTTTGCTGCGTCATGTTTCCCCATATTTTCGGTGCCTCTCTCTCTCTTTGCCCATAGTTTGTTTTAGCGTTGTAGATTGTGGTGGTAGTGCAGTGGTTGTAGCACTTGTGGGGTATAGCGTGGTTGTAGCACTTGTGGTGGTAGTGCGTGGTTGTAGTACTTGTGGGGGTGTAGGAGTGGTTGAGTACTTGTGGTGGTATAGCAGTGGTTGTAGTATTTTTGGTGTTGAGAGTGGTTTTTGTACTTTTTGGTGGTAGTAGGAGTGGTTGTAGTACTTGTGGTGGTAGTAGCAGTGGTTGTAGTACTTGTGGTGGTAGTAGCAGTGGTTGTAGTACTTGTGGTGGTAGTAGCGTGGTTTATGTATTGTGGGGGGAGTAGAGTGGTTGTAGTACTTGTGGTGGTGTAGCGTGGTTGTAGTACTTTTGGTGGTAGTAGCAGGGTTGTATACTTGTGGTGGAGTAGCAGGGTTGTATACTTGTGGTGGTAGTAGCAGTGGTTGTAGTACTTGTGGTGGAGTGGATGGTTTGTAGTATTGGGTGGTAGTAGCTGGTTGTTAGACTTGTGGGGAGTAGCAGTGGTTGTAGTCTTTTGGTGGTATTATAGTGGTTGTAAATATTGTGGTGGTAGTAGCAGTGGTTGTAGTCTTGTGGTGGGAAATAGGGGGTGGTTGTAGTTTGTGGTGGTTGTAGCATGGTTTTAGTATTGTGGTGGTAGTAGCAGTGGTTGTAGTACTTGTGGTGGTAGTAGCAGTGGTTGTAGTACTTGTGGTGGTAGTAGCAGTGGTTGTAGTACTTGTGGTGGTAGTAGCAGTGGTTTAGACTTGTGGTGGTGTAGCGTGGTTGTAGTACTTTTGGTGGTGTGGAGTGGTTTTTTATACTTGTGGTGGTAGTTTGGAGTGGTGTATTTCTTTTGGTGGAGTAGCAGTGGGTTTTGTACTTGTGGTGGTAGTAGCAGTGGTTGTAGCACTTGTGGTGGTAGTAGCAGTGGTTGTAGTACTTGTGGTGGTAGTAGCAGTGGTTGTAGTACTTGTGGTGGTAGTAGGAGTGGTTGTAGTACTTGTGGTGGTAGTAGCAGTGGTTGTAGTACTTGTGGTGGTAGTAGCAGTGGTTGTAGTACTTGTGGTGGTAGTAGCAGTGGTTGTAGTACTTGTGGTGGTAGTAGCAGTGGTTGTAGTACTTGTGGTGGTAGTTGGAGGGTTGTGTACTTGTGGTGGTAGTAGCAGTGGTTGTAGTACTTGTGGTGGTAGTAGCAGTGGTTGTAGTACTTGTGGTGGTAGTAGCAGTGGTTGTAGTACTTGTGGTGGTAGTAGCAGTGGTTGTAGTACTTGTGGTGGTAGTAGCAGTGGTTGTAGTACTTTGGTGGTATTTGAGTGGTTGGTATTGTGGTGGTAGTAGCAGTGGTTGTGTAAATTTTGGTGGTAGTAGGAGTGGTTGTGTACTTTGGTGGTGTAGCGTGGTTGTAGTACTTGTGGTGGTGTAGCGTGGTTGTAGTATTTGGTGGTAGTAGCAGTGGTTGTGACTTGTGGTGGGAGTAGCAGTGGTTTGTGTATTGTGGTGGTAGTATTAGTGGTTGTAGTACTTGGGGGGTATAGGGTGGTGATACTTGTGGTGGTGTGCAGTGGTTGTAGTACTTGTGGTGGGGAGTGGAGTGGTTTAGTATTGTGGTGGTAGTAGGAGTGGTTGTTACTTGTGGTGGGGAGTGCAGTGGTTTTAGTACTTGTGGGGTAGTAGCGTGGGTTTTAGTACTTGTTTGGTGGGAGTGGAGTGGTTGTTACTTATGGTGGTGTGGGTGGGTTTTAATACTTGTGGTGGTGTAGGAGTGGTTGTGTATTGTGGTGGTAGTAGCAGTGGTTGTAGATTGTGTGGTGTGCAGTGGGTTTTGTATTGTGGTGGTAGTAGCGTGGTTGTAGTACTTGTGGTGGTGTGCAGTGGTTTTTAGTATTGTGGTGGTAGTAGAGTGGTTGGGAGTACTTGTGGTGGTTGTAGCAGTGGTTGTTGTACTTGTGGGGTTGGGGTGTTGGGGGTTGTTAGTTTTGGTGGTAGTAGCGTGGTTGTAGTACTTGTGGTGGTAGTAGCAGTGGTTGTAGTACTTGTGGTGGTAGTAGGAGTGGTTGTAGTACTTGTGGTGGTAGTAGCAGTGGTTGTAGTACTTGTGGTGGTAGTGGCAGTGGTTGTAGTACTTGTGGTGGTAGTAGGAGTGGTTGTGTACTTGTGTGGTAGTAGCAGTGGTTGTATATTGTGTTTGGGAGTAAAACAGTGGTTGTGTACTTGTGGTGGTAGAAACAGTGGTTGTAGTATTGTGGGGGTGTAGAGGTGGTTGTAGTCTTGTGGTGGGAGTAGCAGGGTTTTGTACTTGTGGGGGTTAGTGGAGTGGTTGTATACTTGTGGTGGTAAGAGTGGTTGTAGTACTTGTGGTGGTAGTAGCAGTGGTTGTAGTACTTGTGGTGGTAGTAGCAGTGGTTGTAGTACTTGTGGTGGTAGTAGCAGTGGTTTTATTTTGTGGTGGTATTTGCAGTGGTTGTTTGTTTCTTGTGGTGGTGTGCAGTGGTTGTAGTACTTGTGGTGGATGCATGGTTGGTACTTTGGTGGTAGTAGCATGGTTGAGTAACTTGTGGGGTAGTAGCAGGGGTTTTAGTATTGTGGTAATACACTGTGAAACTAAATCATGGGGCCCTCTTACTGTCCTGTTGGTTGATGAAAATCTGTATCTTAAAAGGCGGTGGAAGACATTCTCAAAGTGTACATCTTAGAGGGGTGGAAGAAACTTCTTTAAAAGGTACATTTTAAAGGGGGGGAAACCTTTCAAATTGTACCTTAAAAAGGGGGGGGGGAAGACATCTTCTCAAAGTGTACATCTTAAGAGGCAGTGGAAGACATCTTCTCAAAGTGTACATCTTAAGAGGCAGTGGAAGACATCTTCTCAAAGTGTACATCTTAAGAGGCAGTGGAAGACATCTTCTCAAAGTGTACATCTTAAGAGGCGGTGGAAGACATCTTCTCAAAGTGTACATCTTAAGAGGTTGGTGGAAGACATCTTCTCAAAGTGTCTAGCATCTTAAGGAGGCGGTGGAAGAACATCTTCTCAAAGTGTACATCTTAAGAGGTGGTGGAAGACATCTTCTCAAAGTGTACATCTTAAGAGGCGGTGGAAGACATCTTCTCAAAGTGTACATCTTAAGAGGCGGTGGAAGACATCTTCTCAAAGTGTACATCTTAAGAGGCGGTGGAAGACATCTTCTCAAAGTGTACATCTTAAGAGGCGGTGGAAGACATCTTCTCAAAGTGTACATCTTAAGAGGCGGTGGAAGACATCTTCTCAAAGTCTTGCAGCTTCTCTTCCTAACTCATGTTCATTGTTTATGAAGCCATTTTGAAGGTCGTCTTTCAATTTTTTCTTTGCCCTGATTTTTGTGCGGACACCAAACCGCAGATGTTAGTTAGTTACCATTTTGTCCTACGCACATGTCGATTAGACACAAGGCCTGTTGTAGGTGTGTAGGTTAGTTAGTTAGTTACGATTTTGTCCTAGGCACATGTCGATTAGACACTAGGCCTGTTGTAGGTGTGTGTGTGTGTGTGTGTGTGTGTGTGTGTGAATTCTTCTCATCAACTTCACGTCATCTGCAAACAGGGACACCTCAGAGTCTATTCCTTCCGTCATATCGTTCACAAATACCAGAAACAGCTCTGGTCCTAGGACTGACCCCTGTGGGACCCCGCTGGTCACAGGTGCCCACTCTGACACCTCGCCACGTACCATAACTCGCTGCTGTCTTCCTGACAAGTATTCCCTGATCCATTGTAGGGCTTTCCCTGTTATCCGTGCTTGGTCCTCCAGTTTTTGCACCAATCTCTTGTGTGGAACTGTGTCAAACGCCTTCTTGCAGTCCAAGAATATGCAATCCACCCACCCCTAACTCTCTTGTCTTACTGCTGTCACTATGTCATAGAACTCCAGTAGGTTTGTGATACAGGATTTCCCGTCCCTGAAACCATGTTGGCTGCTGTTGATGAGATCATTCCTTTCTAGGTGTTCCACCACTCTTCTCCTGATAATCTTCTCCATGATTTTGCATACTATACATGTCAGTGACACTGGTCTGTAGTTTAGTGCTTCATGTCTGTCTCCTTTTTTAAAGATTGGGACTACATCTGCTGTCTTCCATGCCTCATTCAATCTCCCTGTTTCGATAGATGTATTGAATATTGTTGTTAGAGTTACACATAGCGCCTCTGCTCCCTCTCTCAGGACCCATGGAGAGATGTTATCTGGCCCCATTGCCTTTGAGGTATCTAGCTCACTCAGAAGCCTCTTCACTTCTTCCTCGGTTGTGTGCACTGTGTCCAGCACTTGGTGGTGTGCCCCACCTCTCTGTCTTTCTGGAGTCCCTTCTGTCTCCTCTGTGAACACTTCTTTGAATCTCATGTTGAGTTCCTCTTGTTGTCTCTCCTCCTTCCTTCCTTAGCCTGATTACCTGGTCCTTGACTGTTGTTTTCCTCCTGATGTGGCTGTATAACAGTTTCGGGTCAGATTTGGCTTTCGCTGCTATGTAGTTTTCATATTATGTTTGGGCCTCCCTTCTTATCTGTGCATATTCGTTTCTGGCTCTATGACTGCTCTCCTTATTCTCCTGGGTCCTTTGCCTTCTATATTTCTTCCATTCCCTAGCGCACTTGGTTTTTGCATCCCTGCACCTTTGGGTGAACCATGGGCTCATCCTGGCTTTTTCATTATTCCTGTTACCCTTGGGTACAAATCTCTCCTCAGCCTCCTTGCATATTGTTACTACATATTCCATCATCTCATTAACTGGCTTCCCTGCCAGTTCTCTGTCCCACTGAACCCCGTTCAGGATGTTCCTCATTCCTGTGTAGTCCCCTTTCTTGTAGTTTTTCTTCATTCGTCCTGGCCTTCCTGCTTCTCCCTCCACTTGTAGCTCTACTGTGTATTCGATGCTTAAAACCACATGATCGCTGGCCCCAAGGGGTCTTTCATATGTGATGTCCTCGATATCTGCACTACTCAAGGTGAATACTAAGTCCAGTCTTGCTGGTTCATCCTCTCCTCTCTCTCTTGTAATGTCCCTTACGTGTTGGTACATGAAGTTTTCCAGTACCACCTCCATCATCTTAGTCCTCCATGTATCTTGGCCCCCATGTGGCTCCAAGTTCTCCCAATCGATCTCCTTGTGGTTAAAGTCACTCATGATCAGGAGCTTTGCCCTGCATGCATGAGCTCTTCTGGCCACTGCAGCCAGTGTGTCAACCATCGCTCTATTGCTCTCGTCGTACTCTTGCCTTGGCCTCCTGCTGTTCTGTGGTGGGTTATACATCACTGCTATTACCACCTTGGGACCTCCAGAGTGAAGCATTCCCGCTATGTAATCACTTTCTTCTCCACTGTCTCCTCTCTCCAGCTCATCAAAATTCCATCGGTTTTTGATCAGCAATGCCACTCCTCCACCCCCCCTATTCCCTCTGTCTTTCCTCAGGATCTGGTATCCCGTTGGAAAGATGGCATCTGTTATCATACCTGTAAGCTTGGTTTCTGTGAGAGCTATAATGTCCGGTGATGACTCTTTGACTCTTTCATGCCACTCCTCCCACTTGTTTGTTATTCCATCAGAGTTTGTGTACCATACCTTCAGTTTCCTTTCGAACACTGTGGTTTGGGGGGCCTGTGAGGGTGGAAGACCTGGTAGCATACTGTGGGATTCTATAGCTCGGTGTTGGGTGGAAGCTGTGGGTATGGATTGTAGTGTGTGTTGGGATGGTGTGATAGGTTGTGGGGTTCTGAGGATAGTTGTGTGTGTGCTTGCCCTTGCTGCTCTGTTATGCTCTGACTGACCTCTGCTGGTTCCATCCTTGTCTCCTTTCCTAGCTAGTGTGTGTGTGTGTGTGTGTGTGTGTGTGTGTGTGTGTGTGTGTGTGTGGTGTGTGTGTGTGTGTGTGTGTGTGTGTGTATGTGTGTTGCGCACTCGCCTAATTGTGGCTGAATTGTGGCTGCAGGGGTCGAGACTCAGCTCCTGGTGTGTGTGTGTGTGTGTGTGTGTGTGTGTGTGTGTGTGTGTGTGGTGTGTGTGTGTGTGTGTGTGTGTGTGTGTGTGTGTGTGAGTGTATGTATGTATGTGTGTATGTATGCGTGTGTTTGTATGTGTATGTGAGCGCGCGTGTACTCACCTATTTTTAATCACCTATATGTGGTGCAGGAGTCGATTCATGGCTCCTGGCCCCGCCTCTTCATTGATCGCTACTAGGTCCTCTCTCTCCCTGCTTCATGAGTTTTATCATACCTCGTTTTAAAACTATGTATGGTTCCTGTCTCCATTACGTGACTTGCAAGACTATTCCAATTCCTGACAACTCTGTGACTAAAGAAATGCTTCCTAACATCTCTCTTACTCATCTGAATCCTCATCTTCCAATTGCGACCCCTTGTTTCTGTGTCCCAAATCTGGAACATCATGTTTCTGTCCACCTTGTCACTTCCTCACAGTATTTTGTATTTCGTTATCATGTCTCCCCTAACCCTCCTGTCCTCCAGTGTCGTCAGGCCGATTTCCCTTAACCTTTCTTCATAGGGCAATCCCCTTAGCTCTGGAACTAGTCTTATTGCAAACCTTTGCACTTTCTCTAATTTCTTGACGTGCTTCACGAGGTATGGGTTCCAAACAGGTGCTGCATACTTCAGTATGGACCTGACGTACAAGGTGTACAGAGTCTTGAACGACTCTTTACTGAGGTATCGGAACGCTATTCTTAGGTTTGCCAGGCACCCATATGCTGCAGCAGTTATCTGGTTGATGTGCGCCTCAGGAGATGTGCTTGGTATTATAGTCACTCCAAGATCTTTTTCCTTGAGTGAGGTTTGCAGTCTTTGGCCACCTAGACTATACTGTGTCTGCGGTCTTCTTTGCCCCTCCCCGATCTTTATGACTGCATTTGGCGGGGTTAAATTCAAGAAGCCAGTTGCTGGACCAGACTTGCAACCTGTCCAAGTCTCTTTGTAGTCCTGCCTGATCCTCATCTGATTTAAGAACAATTCTCCTCATTAACTTCACATCATCTGCAGACAGGGACACTTCTGAGTCTCTCCCCTCCGTCATGTCATTCACATATACCAAAAACTGCACTGTTCCTCGGACTGACCCCTGTAAAACCCCGCTCATCACAGACGCCCACTCTGACACCTCGTCAAGTACCATGACTCGTTGTTGCTTCCCGGTCAGTTTCTCCCTGATCCATTGCAGTGCCCTTCCTGTCATGCGTGCCTGGTCCTCCAGTTTTTGCACTTATCTCTCGTGAGGAACTGTGTCGAAGGCCTTCTTGCAATCCAAGAAAATCCAATCTACCCTCCCCTCTCTTTTGTGTCTTACTTCCGTTACCTTGTCATAAAACTCCAGTAGGATCGTGACACAGGATTTCCCGTCCCTGAATCCGTGCTGGTTCTCGTTTATAAGCTTGTTCCGTTCTAGGTGCTCCACCATTCTCCTACTGATAATCTCCCTGACTTTGCATACTATACACGTCAGTAACACTGGTCTGTAGTTTAGTGCCTCATGTCTGTCTCCTTTCTTAATTAAAAATGGGGACTGCATTTGGCGTTTTCCATACCTCAGTTGGTTGCCCAGTTTCAATGGACGTGTTGGAAACTGTTGTTAGTAGCACACACAGCATCTCTGCTCCCTCTATAAGGACCCACGGAGAGATAATGTCCAGTTCCATTTCCTTTAAGATATCAAGTTCACTAAGCAGATTCTTCACCTCCTTCTCGGTTGTGTGTATTTCATCCAGCACTTGTTGGTATATCCCTTGTTGGTGTATCCCCCTATTCTGACTTCCCAGAGTCCTTTCTGCCTTCACTGTAAATACTTCCTTCAATCTCGTGTTGAGCTCCTCACATACTTCTTGGTCGTTTCTTGTGAGCTCCCACCTTCCTTTCTCAGCTTAATTACCTGGTGTTTGACTGTTGCCTCCCTCCTGATGTGGCTATACAACGGCTTCGGGTCAGACTTGACTTTCGGTGCATGCAATGTCATTTTCGTACTGTTGCTGGGCCTCCCTCGTTATCCGAGCAAACTTTCTGGCTCTTTGACTAATCTCTTTATTTTCCTGGGTCCTTTGTCTTCTGTATTTTTTTCCATCTCTAGCACACTTAGTTTTTGCCCCCCCAACACCTTTGGGTAAACCAAGGGCTCGTTCTGATCTTCCCATTATTTCTGTTGCTCTTGGGAACAAACCTTTCCTCTGCCTCTTTGCATTTTGTTGTCACGTATTCCATCGTTTCGTTAACTGATTTTCCTATCAATTCTCTTTCCCACTGAGCCTCTTGCAAAAAGTTCCTCATACCTGTGTAGTCCTCCCTTTTGTAGTCTGGCTTTCCCATCCTACTCCTGTTACCCTCTCTACTTGTAGCTCTATGTCTTCAAAGCTCAGAACTATATGATCACTAGCTCTGAGGGGCCTTTCATATGTGATGTCCTCGATGTCCAAGCTACTCAAGGTTGAATACGAGGTCCAGTCTTGCTGGTGCATCCTCACTTCCAGTACCACATCCATTATCTTGGCTCTCCTGTTTTGGGGCCCCTATATGGCTCCGGGTTTTCCCCAGTAAATTTTCTTGTGATTAAAATCACCATAATCTAGCTTTGCTTACCGTGTGGGCTTTCGGCTTACCTCGCTAGTGTGTCACATTGTCTGTTGCCCCCTTCTATTCTTCTCTTGGCCTCTTGCTTTCTGTGGCCGTTGTAACATGAAATGGTACCTTATGCCCTGGACACTATGTACCCCTTTCCCCCCATTTCGTCCTTTCCCTTCCTTTTCCCCAAAATTCCCCTCGGTTTTTAATGAGCAGTGCAGCTTTCCCCCCCTTTTGTTTCCCTTTTTTTCTTCGGGGTCTGAATGGTTTGGGAGAGTGTCGTTATACCCTAGTGAGTTTCGTTTCGTGATTATAATGTCTGGGGGCATCTCCTTGTTTTTATGCCACTCCGCATTTTTTATTTCATCCGTTTGTTATCCCAAACTTTCCTTTTTTTCAAAAACTGTGGTAGGGGGGGAGAAACTTTTGGTTTGGGGGAACGGAGCCCTGGCGGGGAACTATGGGGGTTTGCGGGGGGGGTTGGAGTTTGAGGGGGGGGTAGGGGCGTGGGTACGATGTGTGGGTTTTGGGTTTTGGCTGCTTGGTTGCTTTGGGTTGTGGTTTGAGGCCTTCTGTGGTGGTTTTGAGGGAGGTTGTATTTGCTTTCCTCCTGAGTCTGGGTTCCTGCTTCTCTGTTTTTTTCTCCCCTTCCCCCTTGCGTTTTTACCCCCTATGTGTGTGTGTGTGTGTGTGTGTGTGGTTGTGTGTTGTGTGTGTGTGTGTGTGTGTGGGGTTTGTGTGTGTGTGTGCGTGGTGTCGGCGCGCTGTGCATGTACTCATTTAATTGGGGTTGCGGGGGTCGTTCATGCCCCTGGCCCGCCTCTTGACTGGTCGCACTATAACTCTCCCTGCTCCTGAACTTTATCTAGATTTTTTAAAGCTATCTATGGGTCTTCCCTCCCCTAAGTGGTGTGTGTACTCACTAGTTGTCTACCTAGTTGGGGTTGGGGGGGTCGAGCCCCGGCTCTGGCCCGCCTCTTCACTGATCCTACTAGGTCACTCCCCCCTGAGCGTGAGCTTTATCGTACTCTGCTTAAAGCTATGTATGGATCCTGCCTCCATAATCGCTTCCCAAACTTCCACTTACTGATATCTTGGCTAAAGAAATTTTCCAAACCCCCCTGTGATTCATCTGTGTCTTAGTTTCCCAACTTGTCCCTTGTTTACTGTGCCCAATCTTGGAACTTTCCTGTTTTTGTCCACCTTGTAAATTTCCCTCTCAGTTTTTGTATGTCGTTATCATGTCCCCCTTCTCTCCTGCTCCTGTGTCGTCGGTTGATTTCCCTTAACCTTCCTCGTGGAATCCCTCTTGTCGGGGACTAGTCTTGTTGCAAACCTTTCCCTTTTCTCTAGTTTTTTATGCTTGGTAGGTGTGGGTTCCCAAAGGGGCCCGCATACCCCAATTGGGGCCTAACGTAACGGTGACGGGCCCTGAACGATTCCTTTTTAAGATGTCGGAATGTGTTCTGGGTTTGCTAGGCGCCCATATGCTGCAGCTTTATTTGGTTGAGTGCGCTTCAGGAGATTGCTGGTTTTACTCACCCAAGATCTTTTTCTTGGTGAGGTTTGTAGTCTTGCCCCCCTAGTGTACTCGTTGCGGCCTTTTTTGCCCTTCCCAATTTTCAGATTTTGCATTTGGGGGGATTGAACTCCAGGACCCCAATTTGGGGGACCGCTGCCCCTGTCCAGATCCTTTTTGTTCTGCCTGGTCTTGATCGGTGTATTTCTCTCAATTCAGTCTCTGCAAACAGGGACCCCTAGAGTCTTTTTCCGTCATGTGTTCACAAATACCGAAAAGCATGGTCCTAGGACTGCCCCCTGCGGGCCCCCCGCTGGTCACAGGTGCCACTCGGAACCTCGCACGTCCCAGACTCGTGCTGTCTTCCTGACAAGTATTCCCTGATCATTGTAGTGCTTCCCTGTTATCCCTGCGGGGTCCTCCTTTTTTGACCAATTTTTTGGTGGAACTGTGTCAAAGCCTTCTTGCAGTCAAGAAAATGCAATCCACCCACCCCTCCCCTTCTTTCTTATGCTGTCACCATGTCATAGAACCCCAGTAGGGTTGTGCACAGGATTTCCCCCCCCTAAAAACCCTGCTGGTGTGTTGATGAGATCTTCCTTTCTAGGTGTTCACCACTCTTCCTATAATCTTCTCCAGTTTTTGCTACTATAATGTCAGTGACCTGGTCTGTTTTTAATGCTTATGTCGTCTCCTTTTTTAAGATTGGGATACTTGCTGTTTTCCCTCCCTCGGGCAATCTCCCTGTTTCGTAGATGTATTAAATATTGTTGTTAGGGGTAAATGCGCCTTGCTCCCCTCTAATCCATGGGAGAGTTACGGGCCCCCTTGCCTTTGGGTATCAGCCATGAAGCTCTTCCTTTTCTCGGTTTTGTGCACTGTTCAGATTTGGTGGTGTGCCCCACCTTCCGTCTTTTGGGTCCCTTCTGTTCCTCTGTGACACTTTTGAATCTTTGTTGAGTTCTTCACATATTTCCCCGGTCATTTCCTGTTTTTCCTCCCCCTTTCCCTTTCCCTTACCCTATTACCTGGTCCTTGACTTTTTTTTTTCTCCGTGTGGCGTACAACGTTTGGGTCGATTTGGTTTTCGCTGTTTGTCATTTTATATTGTTTTTGGGCCTCCTTCTTTCTGTGCATATTCATTTCGGGTCTCGTTTTTTTCCCTTATTTCTGGGTCCTTTGCCTTCTATATTTTTCTTTCCCCTACCCAACTTGGTTTTTGCCCCCTGCACCTTTGGGAAACCTGGGCTCATCGGTTTTTTTCTTACTCCTGTTCCCCTTGGGTACAAAACCTTCCTCGCCTTTTGGCATTTATTGCTACAATTCCTTTCATTAAGGGTTTCCCCTGCCAGTTCTCTGTCCACTAAAACCCGTTCGGGTAGTTCCTTTCCTGGTAGTCCCTTTCTTTGTTTGGCCATTGTCCGGGCCTTTCCCTGCTTCTCCTCCACTTGTGTCTTGTGTATTCGAAGGGTTAAAAACCAAGGGTCACTGGCCCCAAGGGGGTCTTTATATGTGATGCCCTCGATATCTGCCTATGAAGGTGAATACAAAAGTCCACCCTTTGTGGTTCACCCTCCTCTCTTCTTGTAGGTCCCTTCGTTTTGGGTACTGAAGTTCTCCAGCCCCCTCCATATCTTAGCCCCCCAAGTATTTGGCCCCCTGTGGGTCCAAGTTCCCCCAAATCTATCTCTTGGGGTTTAATCCCCATGATGGAGCTTTGTGATGCATGAGCTTTCTGGCCACTCAAGTAGTGGGGAACCACGTTATTGCTCTCGTCGTACTCTTCCCTTGGCCTCCTGTGTTTTGGGGGGGTTATAATCTGCTTTCCCCCTTGGGACCCCCGGTAAAGTTTTCCCCCACTATGTAACCCTTTCTTCCCCGCTATCTTCTCTCTCAGCTCATCAAAATTCAGCGATTTTTGTCAGCAAGCATCCCACCCCCCCCGTTCCCTCTGTCTTTCTCAGGTTTGGTATCCCCTTGGAAAAATGGATTGTTATCATACCTGTAAGGTTGGTTTCTGTGGAGCTATGAGTCCGGTGATGCTTCTTTGACTTTTCTTTCCACTCCCCCCACTTTTTTTTTTCCTCAGCGTTTGGTACCATACCTTCGTTTCTTTCCAAAATGTGGTTTGGGGGGCCTGTGAGGGTGGGAGACCTGGTGGCTACTGTGGGGTTTTTATGCTTTGGGGTTTTGGGGGGAGGGTGTGGGATGGATTGTGGGTGTGTTGGGATGGTTTTTGGGTAGGTTGTATGGTTTGAGGTAGTTGTGTGTGTGCTTGCCCTTTCTTTTCTGTCGCTCTGACAGACCCTTTCTGGTTCCCCCTTGTCTCTTTTCCTGCTCCCTTTCGCTTTTTTTTTCCCCCTCAGTGTGTGTTTGTTTTTTTTGCTCGTTGGGGGAAAACCCTTTGTACTCTTTGGTATTTTAATCGTGGTTTTTTGGAGGTCTTTCTGCATGTTTCCCTCCCGGAATCGCTTTATTTGGGCGGTTTCTCACCCTTTGGTCCCCCCTATTCTCTGAAAATTTCAACTCGTCCCCCTTCTTCCTATTTCTGTTATGATTTTCTCAAACTCCTTCCCCTTTTTCTGCTTCCCTTTTGGTTTTGCCTTTCCTCTCTTCCCGAAGCCCATGGATAAACATGATTTTGCCCTTTCTCTCATTGCCTCACCCTCTGTGGTCTGGATCCTGCCGTATGTGGTCGTTTTTCCCTTATTTTTTCCGTGGCTCTTGATGCCTTGTTGTGCCCCGCATTCGACCCATCACCCCTCCCTCTGCAACCCGTTTATTTCCCTTTTACTCCTTTGGGCCCCCCTTGGGATTTAGTGCCCTTGCAAAATTTAAATTCCTTCCCTTTCCCGTTAGCCTCGCAGCTTTATGCTGTGTTTCTCTGGTCATGCCCCTGTAACTCCTCAGCCTATTTATCCAATTCTAGGACCCTATCTTGGTTGCGTTTGCTTTTGCCTCCCATTTTTGTCTCCTTCTCCAAACCCCCTTTCCAATTTCACAAGAAGCTTTTCTCCATTTTTTTAGAAAGCCTCCTAATTTTTTCTCCCCTCTTGTTCCCTCCTTTTCCTGCTCCTCAACCACCCCCCCTACCCGAACCTTTTTATCTGATCCCTTTGGGGCCTGCGGTCCCCCCCCCTTTTTTTTTTTTTTTTTTTTTTTTTTAAGGGGAGAGGGGAGAGTTAGAAGGGGAAAAGGGGACGAGAGAGAGAAGGGGAGAAGAGAGCAAAGAGAGAGGAGGCAAGAGAAAGAAGAGCAGGAGAGAGAGAGAGCAAGAAGAGAGCAAGAGAGAGAGAGAGAGCAAAGGAGGAACAAAAGAGAGAGAGAGAGCAAAGGAGAGAGCAAGAGAGAGGAGGAGCAAGAGAGAAGCAAGAGAGAGAGAGAGCAAGAAGGAGGGAGCAAAAGAGAGAGAGAGGCAAGAGAGCGGCAGAAAAGAGAGAGAGAGAGCAAGAGAGAGAGAGCAAGAGAGAGGCAAAGGGAGAGAGAGCAATAGGGAGAGAGAGCAAGAGAGGAGGAGCAAAAAGAGAGAGAGAGAAGGAGAGAAGAGAGCAAGAGAGGAGAGAGCAAGAGAGAGAGGAGCAAGAGAGAGAGAGAGCAAGAGAGAGAGCAAGGAGAGGAGAGGGGAAGAGAGAGAGAGAGGCAAGAGGGAGAGAGCAAGAGGGAGCAAGGGAGAGAGCAAGGGGAGAGCAAGAGAGGGGAGCAAAAGAGAGAGCAAAGAGGGGGAAGAGAGAGAGCAAGGAGAGAGAGAGAGGAAGGAGAGGCAGGGAGAAGAGAGCAAGAAGAGAGAGGAGAGCAAGAGGAGAGCAGAGAGGAGAGAAGAGAGAGAGAAGAGAGAGAGGGGGGCAAAGAGAGAGAGAAGAGGAGGGGGAGCAAGGGGAGAGAAGGGGAAGAGAGAGAGAGAGGCAAAGGGAGAGGAGGAGGAAGGAGAAGAGAGAGAGCAAGAGGAGAGAGAAGAGAAGGAAAAGAGAGAGCAAGGAGAGGAGAGGGAAGGAAGAGAGAGCAAGAGGGGAGAGAGAAAAGAAGAAGAAGGAGAGAGAGGGAAAAAAAGAGAGAGAGAGAGCAAGAGAGGAGGGGAGAAGAGAGGAGAGAGAAGGGGGAAAAGAGAGAGCAAAGAGGGGAGAAAAAGGGGAGAAGAAGAGAGAGAGGCAAGGGAGAGGAGGAGAAGGAGAGAGCAAGAGGGAGAGGAGCAAAGGGGAGAGAGAGCAAAGAGGAGAAGGAGAGCAAAAAGAGGGAGGAGGGGCAAGAGAGAGAAAAGGGGCAAGAGAGGAGAGGAGAGAAGAGGGGAGAGAGCAAGAAAAGAGAGGAAGAGAGAGAGAGAAAAGGAGAGAGGAAGAGAGAGAGAGAGAGCAAAAGAGAGAGGAAGAGGAGAGAAAAAGGAGGGGAAAAAGAGGAGGAGAGAGAGAGAGGGAGGGGGGGAGGGGAAAAAGGGAAGGGAAAGGGGGAGAAGGGGGGAAAGAGGGGGGGAGGAAAAGGAAGGGGGAGGGAACTAGGGGGGGGGGGGAAGGGGGGAAGAAAAAAAGGGGGGAGATAAAGGGGGGAAGATTTTGGGGGGGGGAGAGGGGGGGAGGGAGAAAAGAGAGGAGGGAAAATGGGAGGGGAAAAGAGGAGAGGAAGGTTTAGAGAGAGTTGTAGGGGATGAGGTGGGGGTGTTGGGGTGTGTGTGTGTGTGTGTGTGTGTGTGTGTAGTGTGGGGTGTGTGGTTCTGTGTGTGTGTGTGTGTGTGTTAACTAAGTGTGAGAGTTAGAATATCCATGCTTAGATGCAGTGAAACAGTTAATGCAGAGAACAATTAGTAATGCGCAAGACGCAGCATTCACACACACCAACACACACCACACACCACACACACACCCACACACAACACACACACAAAACACAATAACACACCACCACACACATACCACACACCACGACGATGTGGTTAATGAGAAGAATCAAATCGGACGAGGATCAGGCAGGATACAAAGAGACCTGGACAGGCTCAAGCTGGGCCCGCAACTGGTCCTTGAATTTAACCTGCAAAGCAAAATCATGAAGTTGGGAAGGGCAAAAAAAGACCCCAGACACAATATAGTTTAATGGCCAAAGACTGCAAAACCCCACTCAAAGGAAAAAGATCTGGGGGTGGTATAAAAACCCAGCATATTTTCCGGGCGCAATCAATCGAAATGCTGCGCATCGGGGCCTGGCAAACCTACGGAAGCGTTCGATACCCCAGTAAGGATTCGTTTAAGACTCTGTACACCATTAGTCAGGCCCTCGGAGTATGCAGCACCAGTTTGGAAACCCACCTAGTCAAGACGTCAAGAAATTAGAGAAAGTGCAAAAGGTTTGCAACAAGAAAGCCCCCGGCTACGGGGGTTGTCCTATGAAGAAAGGTTGAGGGAAATCGGCCTGACGACACTGGAGGCCAGGAGGGTCAGGGGAGACATGATAACGACATATAAAATACTGCGCAGAATAGACGAGGTGGACAAAGACGGGATCTTCCAGAGATGGGACACAGACACAAGAGGTCACAATTGGAAGTTGAAGACTCAGATGAATCAAAGGGATGTTAGGAAGTATTTCTTCAGTCATAGAGTAGTCAGGCCATGGAATAGCCTAGAAAGTGATGTGGTGGAGGCAGGAACCATACATAGTTTTAAGGCGAGGTATGATAGAGCTCATGGGGCAGGGAGAGAGAGGACCTAGTAGCAATCAGCGAAGAGGCGGGGCCAGGAGCTGTGACTCGACCCCTGCAACCACAAATAGGTGAGTACAAATAGGTGAGTACACACACACACACACACAGGCTGCAGACCTGGTCCAGCAATTGGGTCCTGTAGTTCAATCCCACCAAGTGCAAAGTCATGAAGATTGGGGAATGGCAAAGAAGACCGCAGACGGAGTACAGTCTAGGGGGCCAGAGACTACAAACCTCACTCAAGGAAAAAGATCTTGGGGTGAGTATAACACCAGGCACATCTCCTGAAGCGCACATCAACCAAATAACGGCTGCAGCATATGGGCGCCTAGCAAACCTCAGAACAGCATTCCGACATCTTAATAAGGAATCGTTCAGGACCCTGTACACCGTGTACGTTAGGCCCATATTGGAGTATGCGGTACCAGTTTGAAACCCACACCTAGCCAAGCACGTAAAGAAACTAGAGAAAGTGCAAAGGTTTGCAACAAGACTAGTCCCAGAGCTAAGAGGTATGTCCTACGAGGAGAGGTTAAGGGAAATCAACCTGACGACACTGGAGGACAGGAGAGATAGGGGGGACATGATAACGACATACAAAATACTGAGAGGAATTGACAAGGTGGACAAAGACAGGATATTCCAGAGATTGGACACAGTAACAAGGGGACACAGTTGGAAGTTGAAGACACAGATGAATCACAGGGATGTTAGGAAGTATTTCTTCAGCCACAGAGTAGTCAGGAAGTGGAATAGTTTGGGAAGTGATGTAGTGGAGGCAGGATCCATACATAGCTTTAAGCAGAGGTATGATAAAGCTCACGGTTCAGGGAGAGTGACCTAGTAGCGACCAGTGAGAAGCGGGGCCAGGAGCTCAGACTCGACACCTGCAACTTCAACTAGGTGAGTACAACTAGGTAAGTACACACACACACACATACACACTCCCCATATTCCCCCTCATTCCCCCTCCCCACCCCTCTCCCATATAGCCACTGTCTACAGTTCCTCCTCTACCTCCCTTCCCCCCCACACTCGAACAAACACACCACAAACCTAACACACAGAATTACGTAAGTTTTCCATTCCGAGGTAATCAAAACAAAACAAAAATGGGTTGCCAGAGAGCAGGAAGGAAAACCAAGGGACAGGAGGATGAATCTGCAAAGGAAGATTGGGCAGCAGCGCTCACAAAAAGGGAACATGAATGGGGAAAGAAACTAGAAGAATTTAGCATGAGAATGCAAGAGAGGATAGATATGGAAAGCAAGAAGTGGGAGATGCAAGTCATAGCAGCAGAGGCTAGGATACAGAGATTAGAAGAGGAACTGAAAAAGCTGAAACAGCCTAAAGAACCAAAGAACAATTTAGGAATGACATCAGAGACTGCTACCTCAGTCACAAACAAGGGGACTGTAGGGAACAAAGGAGCAAAACTGCATGTAGAAACCTTGTCAGAGGGGACTGTAGTAAATGAAAGAGCTAAGTTATATGTGGAGGTCTTAACAGACCACAGCAGAGCCCAGGGAAAGCTGAGAAGGGAAAATGACAGGCCACTGACCCCAAGTACAATAGATACTGAAACTGAAGAAAGGAAAGCTGCAATGGAGGAAATTAAATCGAATCAGTGGATACATAGGGATATGCAGTGGGAGAGTGAAAGGGAGAGGTCAGTCTTTGTGTATGGGCTGCAGGAAGTTGAAAGGGAAACTTATGAAGCAAGAAAAAGGGGAAAAAATGTAATCCAAAGCATCATAAAAGCAATAGGAGAAGATGACATGACCCAGATGGAAAATTTTCAGAGAATAGGGGGGTGTGCAAGAACAAGAACCCAGCCAGTGAAAAAGACTTTTAAGGCAGAATCGACTCGGAACAGGATCCTGCAGGAGAAAGCAAGACTAAGGGACATGCCGGCATACCAGAAGGTGTATCTCGACCATGACAGAAAACAAGAAGAAAGGCAGAAACTGAGAGAGATGGTACAAAGGTGAAAGGAGGAAAAAGAGGGGAAGATAGAGATGGAGATGGACAGGAGATCCCAGACTCAGGAAGAAGATCAAATACAGCCTCCCTCACAACTATCTACAGAAGCCCCTCAACCAGGATAACTCCAGTGCAACCAAACATTCTAACCCAAAACACCCATGACATATCCAAAGCCCCCACCCACCTCATTACAAACTCCACCCCCACAGCAACCACCCATAGTTCCTTATCAGGTTTCCCACTTTCCCAACCCCAATGTACCCCCAGACCACAGTCTTAGAAAAGAAGTTGAAGGTGTGGTATACAAATGCAGAAGGAATAACAAATAAGTGTGAGGAGTGGAATGCAAGAATCAAGGAGACATCCCCAGACATAATAACACTCACAGAAACAAAACTCACCAGAATAACAGATGCAATCTTTCCACTCAGATATCAAATCCTCAGGAAAGACAAAGGGAGGAGAGGGGGAGGAGGAGTTGCATTGCTCATTAAAAACCAGAGGGGTTTCGAGAAAATGGAAGGAATGGATGGCATGGGCGAAAGGGACTACTTAGTAGGAGCAATCCAGTCTGAGGGCCATAAAGTGATAATTGCAGTAATGTACAACCCACCACAGAACTGCAGGAGGCCAAGAGAAGAGTGCATTGAGAGCAACAGAGCAATGGTTGACACACTAGCTGAGGTGGCCAGAAGAGCTCACATGGGGGGAGCAAAGTTACTAGTTATGGGTGACTTCATTTCTTGGAAATTGACTGGGAAAACCTGGAGCCCCATGGGGGTCCCTAAACATGAAAAGCCAAGATGATGGATGTAGTGCTGGAAAACCTCATGCATCAACATGTTAGAGACACTACCAGAGAGAGAGGTGAGGATGATCCAGAAAGACTGGACCTTGTATTCACCTTGAGTAGTTCGGACATCGAGGATATCGTGTATGAAAGGCCCCTACGAGCTAGTGATCATGTGGTTCTGTGCTTTGACTACATAGTTGAGCTTCAAGTGGAGAGAGTAGCAGGAATAGGATGGGAAACAAAACTACAAAAGGGGGGGCTACTCAGGCATGAGGAACTTCCTGCAAGACATTCAGTGGGAGAGAGAACCGACAGGAAAACCAATACAAGAAACGATGGACTATATGACAACAAAATGCAAAGAGGCAGAGGAGAGGTTTGTTCCCAAGGGAAACAGAAATAATGGGAAGAACAGAATGAGTCCTTGGTTCACCCAAAGGTGTAGGGAGGCAAAAACTAGGTGTACTAGAGAATGGAAAAGGTACGGAAGACAAAGAACTCAGGAAAATAAAGAGATTAGCCAAAGAGCCAGAAACGAATATGCACAGATAAGAAGGGAGGCTCAGCGGCAATGTGAAAATGACATAGCATCGAAAGTCAAGTCTGACCCGAAGCTGTTGTATAGCCACATCAGGAGGAAAACAATAATCAAGGACCAGGTAATCAGACTGAGGAAGTGTGATGGGGAGTTCACAAGAAACGACCGAGAGGTATGTAAGGAGCTCAACACGAGATTTAAAGAAGTATTTACAGTGGAAACCAGTAGAACTCCAGGAAATCAAAACAGGGAGGTACACCAACAAGTGCTGGATGAGGTACACATGACCAAGGAAGAGGTGAAGAAGATGCTATGTGAACTTGACACCTCAAAGGCAGTGGGACCAGACAACATCTCTCCATGGGTCCTTAGAGAGGGAGCAGAGATCCTGTGTGTGCTATTAACAATGATCTTCATCACATCCACTGAAACTGGGCAACTCCCTGAGGTATGGAAGATGACAAATGTACTCCCAATTTTTAAAAAAGGACACAGACATGAGGAATTAAACTACAGACCTGTGTCACTAACGTGTATAGTATGCAAAGTCATGGAGATCATCAGGAGGAGAGTGGTGGAGCACTTGGAAAGTAACAAGTGTATAATCGACAACCAGCACGGTTTCAGGGAAGGAAAATCCTGTGTCACAAACCTACTGGAGTTTTATGACAAGGTGACAGAAGTAAGACAAGAGAGAGAGGGGTGGATAGACTGCATTTTCTTGGACTGCAAGAAGGCCTTCGACACAGTTCCACACAAGAGGTTACTGCAAAAGCTAGAGGATCAGGCACACATAACAGGAAAGGCACTGCAATGGATCAGAGAATACCTGACAGGGAGGCAACAATGAGCCATGGTATGTGATGAAGTGTCAGAGTGGGCGCCTGTGACAAGCGAGGTTCCACAGGGGTCAGTCCTAGGACCTGTGCTGTTTTTGGTGTATGTGAATGACATAACGGAAGGGGTAGACTCAGAAGTGTCCTTGTTTACAGATGATGTGAAGTTAATGAGGAGAATCAAATCAGTCGAGGATCAGGCAGGACTACGAAGAGACCTGGACAAGCTACAAGCCTGGTCCAGCAACTGGCTCCTTGAGTTTAACCCTGCCAAGTGCAAAGTCATGAAGATTGGGGAAGGGCAAAGAAGACCGCAGACACAGTATAATCTAGGTGGCCAAAGACTGCAAACCTCACCCAAGGAAAAAGATCTGGGGGTGAGTGTAACACCAAGCACATCTCCTGAGGCGCACATCAATCAGATAACTGCTGCATAGTACGGGCGTCTGGCAAACCTAAGGAGAGCGTTCCGATACCTCAGTAAGGAATCGTTCAAGACTCTGTACACCATTTACGTCAGGCACATACTGGAGTATGCAGCACCAGTTTGGAATCCACACCTGGTCAAGCACGTCAAGAAATTAGAGAAACTGCAAAGGTTTGCAACAGTACTAATCTCAGAGCTAAGGGGATTGTCCTACGAAGAAAGGTTAAGGAAAATCGGCCTGACGACACTGGAGGACAGGAGAGTCAGGGGAGACATGATAACCACATATAAAATGTTGCGCGGAATAGACAAGGTGGACAAAGACGGGATGTTCCAGAGATGGGACACAGAAACAAGAGGTCACAATTGGAAGTTGAAGACTCAAATGAATCAAAGGGATGTTAGGAAGTATTTCTTCAGTCATAGAGTTGTCAGGCAGTGGAATAGCCTAGAAAGTGACGTAGTGGAGGCGGGAACCATACATAGTTTTAAGACGAGGTTTGACAAAGCTCATGGAGCAGGGAGAGAGAGGACCTAGTAGCAATCAGTGAAGAGGCGGGGCCAGGAGCTATGAATCGACCCCTGCAACCACAAATAGGTGAGTACAAATAGGTGAATACACACGCGACATTACTACAAAAACTAGGGGACCAGCAAGGAATAACACGAAGGTTACTGCAATGGATCAGAGAATACCTGACAAGAAGGAAACAACGAAAGATGGTACGTGATGAGGTGTCAGAGTGGGTGCCTATGACGAGCGGGGTTCCACAAGGGTCAGTCCTAGGATCGGTGCTGTTTCTGGTATATGTGAATGACATGACGGAAGGGATAGATTCAGGGGTGTCCTTGTTTGCAGAAAGTGTAAAGGTAATACGAAGAATTAAATCGGATGAGGATCAGGGAGGACTACAAAGGGATCTGGACAGACTGCAGTCCTGGTCTAGCAACTGGCTCCTTGAGTTTTACTCCACCAAATGCAAAGTCATGAAGATTGGGGAAGGTCAAAGAAGACCGCAGACAGAATACAGGCTATGGGTCCAAAGACTGCAAACCTCATTCAAGGAAAAGGGCCTTGGGGTGAGTATAACACCGACCACATCTCCTGAGGCACACATCAACCAAATAACTGCTGCAGCATATGGGAACGAAGCAAACCTATGAACAGCATCCCGTCACGTAAGTAAGGAAGCTTTCAAAGCTCTGTGCACAGTGTACATGAGGCCCATACTGGAGTAGGTAGCATCAGTTTGGAACCCACATCTGTTCAAGCACGTCAAGAAATTAGAGAAAGTGTAAAGGGTTGCAACAAGACTATAGGACATGTCCTGCGCTTTCGTGACTACTCACATTGTCAAGGAACTATGAAAGTATTACTTTCATAGTTCCTTGACAATGTGAGTAGTCACGAAAGCGCTTGGAATTTCACTACTCTTTCACAGTGGTTGTTTTCCATATTTTAAAATCACCTGTTTACTGTGATCTTGTTGCATATATATATATAATATATATATATATATATATATATTATATATATATATATATATATATATATATATATATATATATATATATATATATGAAACAAGGTTGCTTAACACAATCCTCCCTAATAGAGCTAAATGGTTCAGATATGTTGATGATATTTTGTGTCTTATGCCCAAAAATGTAGATATACACCATTTCCTTGGCAAATTAAATAGCTTAGTCCATTCTATAAACTTTACTGTTGAGTTTGAGGAAAATAACTCATTGCCTTTTCTAGATGTTTTAATTATTAAGAGTAATAATGAATTCAAATTCAAAATTTACAGAAAACCTACAAATAACTGTTCCTAAATAAAATATATAAGAAAAAAAATAACTGTTCCTATGTCCACTATTATTCTTCACATCAAGATAGAGTTAAACTGTCTGTTTTCTCATCAATGTTTTTGAGAGCTTTACGAATTTGTAGTCCTGAGTTCATAGATGAGGAAATATCCAAAATTTATGAAATAGGTAATGATTTGAAATACCCAAGAATTGTAATTGATAAATCTTTTAAAGTTGCTAGAAACACTTTTTACAATCCAAAAAGGGACAACCAGCCTTATTCAACTAAAAATATGTTGGTTCTCCCTTACCATGAAAACTTGGTTGATATGCCTTCTCTTCTTAAGACTTTTAATATTAAAGTTGTATTTAAAAATCTTGATACAGTAAAAAAACTTTTGATAAAGAATTCCCCCCAAAATGCTGACGGATGTGTCTATAAGATTCCTTGTAAAATTTGCGATAAAGTTTATTACGGTCAAACTAGTAAAAGTCTTGAACTAAGATTAAAACAACATAAATACAGCATTAGAACTGGACAAGATTCCAATGCTCTATTTATTCATGTAAGAGATTTTAATCATCCAATTGATTTTCAAAAAGTTGAGAAAGTAGTATCAAGCAAGTCCATGGTCGACAGGAATATAATTGAATCTTGTTTCATAAAAAGCAGTTTTGACAATAATATGAATATTTCCTTTGGTTTATATAAATTAGATCCATTTATAATTAATAGAATTTGGGAAGAATTTAGTAATACATTGGACAAATAATAATTTTTAAAATTCTTATTTCTTGGGTAGAATAGTTTGTTGGTGGGTTGTGTGAAGGCCCTGTCTAGTTGGGCCGGCGGGCCTGCTGCAGTGTTCCCTTTCTTATGAGTCGCGCGTCAGGTGTTTCTTTGTTGTGGGATCTGATAGTGAGGTGTGGGCTAGACCCTTTATATACCTTCCTTTGATGCTTTACTTTCATTGTTCCTTGATAATGTGAGTAGTCACGAAAGCGTTTGGAATTTCTCTATTCTTTCACAGTGGTTGTTTTGCATATTCTGAAATCACCTGTTTACTGTGATCTTATTGCATATATATATATATATATATATATATATATATATATATATATATATATATATATATATATATATATATATATATATACAGTTAAAATGTAAAATTCTAGGGCTGTCTTACAAACATCTGTTTACACTCAAGATACACTTATCTTCAAAGCGCGCACTTTTAAAGCAACAACCACAACCAAAACAACAGCCACCATCACCACCACAAAAAAACTAGCACTACAGAAACAACTACACCACCAAAACAACAGCCATTTGATGAAGACAATATTAGCTCTCCTGTGAGGCATCAGTTGTAGGCGCCAAGGTAGTGACGAACACACACACACACACACACACACACACACCACACACACCACACCCCACCACCACACACACACACACACACACACACACACACACACACACACACACACACATACACATACACATACACATACAGACACACACACACATACACACACAAAGCACGTCAAGAAACTAGAGAAAGTGCAAAGGTTTGCGACAAGGTTAGTTCCAGAGCTAAGGGGAATGTCCTATGAAGAAAGGTTAAGGGAAATCGGCCTGACGACACTAGAGGACAGGAGAGTCAGGGGAGACATGATAACGATATATAAAATACTGCGCTGAATAGAAAAGGTGGACAGAGACAGGATGTTCCAGGGAGGGGTCACAGAAACAAGAGGTCACAATTGGAAGTTGAAGACACAGATGAGTCAGAGATATATTAGGAAGTATTTCTTCAGTCATAGAGTTGTCAGGCAGTGGAATAGCCTAGAAAGTGACGTAGTGGAGGCAGGAACCATACATAGTTTTAAGACGAGGTTTGATAAAACTCATGGAGCAGGGAGAGAGAGGGCCCAGTAGCAACCGGTGAAGAGGCGGGGCCAGGAGCTAAGACTCGACCCCTGCAACCACAAATAGGTGAGTACATACACATACGTGATGAAGTATCACAGTGGGCGCCTGTGACCAGCGCGGTCTCACAGGGGTCAGTCCTAGGACCAGTGCTATTTTTGGTATATGTGAATGACATGACGGAAGGGATAGACTCAAAAGTGCCCCGGTTCGCATATGATGTGAAGTTAATGAGGAGAATTAAATCAGATGAGGATCAGGTAGGACTACAAAGAGACCTGGACAGGCTGGACACGTGGTCCAGCAACTGGCTCCTTGAATTTAACCCCGCCAAATCCAAAGTCATGAAGATCGGGGAAGGGCAAAGATCGCAGACAGAGTATAGGCTCAGCGGCCAAAGACTGCAAACCTCACTCGAGGAGAAAGATCTTGGGGTGAGTATAATACCAAGCACATCTCCGGAAGCACACATCAACCAGATAACTGCTGCAGCATATGGGCGCCTGGCAAACCTGAAAATAGCGTTCCGATACCTCAGTGAGCAATCGTTCAAGATTCTGTAGACACACACAAACACACACACACACACACACACACGCACACACACACACACACACACACACACACACACACACACACACACACACACACACACACACACACGCACGCACGCAAGCACGCACATACAACAGGCCTAGTGTCTAATCGACATGTGCCTTGGAGAGAATGGTAACATACACAAAGCTCCTGGAGTTCAACTCCACCAAGTGCAGTCGTGAAGATTGGGGAAGGGCAAAAAAGACTGCAGACAGAGTACAGTCTAGGGGGCCAGAGACTACAGACCTCACTCATATAATACCGATCACATCTGATGCGCACAACCAAATAACTGCTGCAGCATATGGGCGACTGGCGAACCTAAGAATAGCGTTCTGGTATCTCCGTAAGGAGTCGTTCCGGACTCTGTACACCTTGTACGTCATGCCCATATTGAAGTATGCAGCTCCAGTTTGGAACCTACACCTGGCTAAGCACGTCAGAAAACTAGAGAAAGTGCAAAGGTTGGCAGCGAGACTAGTCCCGGAGCTAAGGGGTATGTCCTATGAGGAGAGGTTAAGGGAAATCGGCCTGACGACACTGGAGAACAGGAGGGACAGGGTATACATGATAACGACATATAAAACACTGAGAGGAATCGACAAGGTGGACAGAGACAGCATGTTCCAGAGATTGGACACAGCAACAAGGGGTCACAATTGGAAGCTGAAGACTCAGATGAGCACGGGGATGTTACAAAGTATTTCGTCATTCATAGAGTTGTCAGGAAGTGGAATTGTCTGGAATGTGAGGTTGTGGAGGCAGGTACCATACATAGCTTTAGGAGGTACTATGAAGCTCATGGAACATAGAGAGAATGGACCTAGTAGTGGCCAGTGAAAGGCGGGGCCATGAGCTATGACTCGACCACTGCAACCACAAATAAATGAGTACACACACATAGTCCCAGGACCAGTGCTGTTTTTGGTATATGTAAATGGCATGATGGAAGGGTTAGACTCAGAAGTGTCCCTGTTCGCAGATGATGTGAAGTTAATGAGGAGAATTAAATCGGATGAGGATCAGGTAGGACTACAAAGAGACCTGGATAGGCTGCAGGCCTGGTCCAGCAACTGTCTCCTCGATTTTAACCCCCCAAATGCAGTCATGAAGATCGCGGAAGCTCAAAGAAGACTGTAGAGTATAGGCTAGGTGGCCAAAGACAGCAAACCTCACTCAAGGATAAGAATCTTGGGATGAATATAATACTAAGCACATCTCCTGAGGTGCACATCAACCAGATAACTGCTGCAGCATATGGGGGCCTGGCAAACCTAAGAATAGCGTTCCGATACCTCAGAAAGGAATCTTTCAAGACTCTGTACGCCGTGTACGTCAGACCCATATTGGAGTATGCAGCACCAGTTTGGAACCCACACTTGGTTAAGCACGTCAAGAAATTAGAAAAGGTGCAAAGGTTTCCAACAGACTAGTCCTAGAGCTAAGGGGAATGTCCTACGAAGGAAGGTTAAAGGAAATCGGCCTCACGACACTGGAGGACAGGAGGGTCACTGAAGACATAATAGCGACATATAAAATACGGCGAGGAATTAAGAAGGTGGACAGAGACAGGATGTTCCAGAGTGGGAACACAGAAACAAGGGGCCACAATTGGAAGCTGAAGACTCAGATGAGTCAAAGGGATGTCAGGAATTATTTCTTCAGTCATAGAGTTGTCAGGAAGTGTAATAGTCTGGAAAGTGAAGTAGTGGAGGCAGGAACCATACGTAGTTTTAAGACGAGGTTTGATAAAGCTCATGGAGCAGGGAGAGGACCTAGCAGCGATCAGTGAAGAAGCAGGGGCCAGGAGCCATGACTCGATCCCTGCAACTACAAATAGGTGTGGAGAACACACACACACACACACACACACACACACATATTTAAATCTTGACACACCTGACATACACCTGACTCATACACCTGACTCATATACCTCACTCATACACCTCACTCATACACCTCACTCATACACCTCACTCATACACCTGATTCTCACACCTGTCTCTTACATCCTACACGACTTTAAAAGCTGTTGCATCTCACATTCATAATGTGCTTAACGCTCACTCGTTAGCGAATCGCTGTTCCTGTAAAGGACTTCACACCTCCAGTGTGCAAGGGACGGTAGTACCTCCCTCGATAGTCTCTCTCTCTTGGTCTCGTACTATCACTAATTCATGCAAATGACGACCAGGTTATGTATAATGCAAAATGAATACCAGATTATGCAAATGCATTATTATTATTGTAATCAGAAAGTGTAAATGCAATGAAATGACTACTGTATCTAACAACACTGATGGTATAACTACTGCAGCAGTGTACAGGAAGACCTGTACTAACAACACTGATGGTATAACTACTGCAGCAGTGTACAGGAAGACCTGTACTAACAACACTGATGGTATAACTACTGCAGCAGTGTACAGGAAGACCTGTACTAACAACACTGATGGTATAACTACTGCAGCAGTGTACAGGAAGACCTGTACTAACAACACTGATGGTATAACTACTGCAGCAGTGTACAGGAAGACCTGGATAATTAATCCTTTTACAACTATTTCAAATTGTATATCATTTGTTACTTCTACATTGAGTGCAGCGCTGTATGACCCTTACGGGTTTAGCGCTTGGTTGTTATTATTATTATTATTATTATTATTATTATTATTATTATTATTATTATTATTATACATTAATGAAGTCCTTATCTAGTGTTCATGTGTATCATTTATCAAGTTAATTATTTGAAGCCGGTGTTTGAGATAGTGAGGATTATTATTATTATAATCAAAAAGAAGCGCTAAGCCACAAGGACTATACAGCGCTGCAAGAGATAGTGAGGAGTGAATATATGAGTAGGGATCTGCATGGTCCAGAGGCTGTAATGGCTTAATGCTCGTTCCAAGGTGAATTATGGTCGGCTGTTCTCGACTATCATCGGGTATCATCAGTCCCTCTCCACCATCCTGCCAAAACACCCACAAATTTCATATCACACTAGTGTAATGGAATACGATTTTATATACTACAGTTACTGAAACATATTGTACGTATAATGTGTAGATCAACCCTTTTTTAATAAGTAAAATAATTGTAATCTAAGCCATTTTGATTTACCTCTGTATCAGGTGATCATCTTCGTCCTGGGATCAGAAGTTACTTTTCCCTTATAAGTTGGTTCCTCAACCTGGGGTCAGAAAGGCCATATTTCCCTAAAACTAACAATTAATTGTGATCTAGAATTTGGACATGCAGAAATTCATGCACTGTAACATGGCGGAACGTAAAGACGAGTCGTCTTAGAACACCCTACTTCTACTACTACTACTACTACTACTACTACTACTACTAATACTACTACTACTACTACTACTACTACTACTACTACTACTACTACTACTACTATTATTATTATTACCAACACTACAATTACCCTTAGTAAAAAAACTACTTGGCAACTGCCAACTGAGATATCTGTTTACTGAGTGTCTGTTGCCAGTTATATTTAACTGTGGAAAATGTAAAGAATTTTCTCTAATTAAAGAACTAAGGCAGCCAGGGCCGTTGCTGCACAATCCATGGTAACAAGACAGCTTGTAACAGGTTGTGTCACTGGTGGCCAGGCAGGCAACACTGAGTATCGGGAGGTGATTCAGTGGTGAACTGCACCGATTTCTGCGACGTATATACTATTGTTATGTTGTTGTTGTCGTGCTAGTGAGTCATGGTGGTGCGGGCGTGGAGGGCGGTAGTGTGGGCGTGGAGAGTAGGTGTTGGGGTCGTAGAGGGTGGGGGGATGAACCCCACACAAGGACGGAACCCCCACACTACCCCACACCAGGATGGTGCCCCCCACAACAGGACAGTACCCCAACAACAGGATGGTAACACCCACAACAGGACAGTACCCCAACAACAGGATGGTACCACCCACAACAGGACAGTACCCCAACAACAGGATGGTACCCCCCACAACAGGACAGTACCCCAACAACAGGATGGTATCCCCACAACAGGACAGTAACACAACAAGATGGTATTCGGCAACAGAAGTTGAATCAACCACAGAGAAGTGTCAAGCTGGGAACGATGTCACCCAACACGGCTGAAGACCGTATTTACATACGCAGGCCCAGAAAGCACTTTTTAACGAACATATTTTAGATCACAATCTTACATCGCATCTTCAAGACAAAGTTCAAATGTAAAATTAAACTCACTTAAAAAAAAAAGACAAACAAAAACGATTATATATTTCTGCGAAAGATGACATCCACGCCTTTCCCACCATCTCTGTTTCCTGCCTCAGAAGGATGCCAGGAACTTCTCTCTCTCCTACTGCCTCCAGTACCTACATATAATTCTGCCTCAGGTACTACCGCTGCCATCATTCTGTCTCCAGTACCACTATGGAATATGTCAATGAATATGGGACAGTTGCTGGAGATCTGAAAGACAACTACTGTAGTACCTATATTTAAGAAATAAGACAGACATGAAGCGTTGAACGACACAACAGTTCCATTAACATGCATATCATGAAGGGCAATGTAGAAGGTAATCCGAAGGAGAGTTGTAGAGCACTTTGAGAGTAGCGGTTTAATAAACAGTAACCGGCACAGGATCACAGATGGCAAATCTTGTCTTAAAAACCTGTTGAAATGCTATGACAGCATAGTAAGGCAATAGAGAGAGAGAGAGAGAGAGAGAGAGAGAGAGAGTAGAGGGATGGATGGATGGCTTGCATTTTCTTATACTGCAAGAAGCCATCTGATACTGTCCTCCACTAGAGACTGAGGCAAACACTTGAGGCACAAGCTGTCAAAGAGATAAATTATGGAAAGGAAGCAAAGAGTAATTGCCCAGGAAGAGATGTTAGAATGGTGAAGCGTAATAAGTGGGGTTCCGCAAGGATCAGTATTAGGACCAGTAGTGCTGCTGCTTTCCGTAAATGATATACCAAATGGGACTGAGTCATATATATCTCTGTTTGCACATCATATAAAACTAATGAGGGGAATAAAAATATATGAGACTACAAATAGATCTGGACAAACTGCAAGATTGGTCAGATAAGTGGTTATTTGTATTCAAACCCGGCACTTGAAGACTTCACTCAAAAAAGAAAGATCTAGAAGTGAGCATGGTTCCTAGTATAAACCAGAAAATCACACATCAGCTTAATAACCTCTAACATTTCCAGCCAATGCTCGTCTGGCAAATGTGAGAGAAGCGTTCAGGAACCTCATTACTCGTTCCGGGCCCTTTGTACAACATATGTCAGGAGTATGCAGCACCTGCATGGAACCCACACCTGAAAAAGCATATTAAGAAACAGGAAGAAGTGTACAGGTATGCAACAAGACTCGTTCCAGAACTACGGAATATGAGCCAGAAAGTAAGTTTAGTTTACATGTACACATAAGCACAATTATCACATAGTAACATATGTGTAAATTACCTCAGATAACCTTGAAAAGGCCAGAGTAAGTGACTGGATTCTGACGATATTGGAGGTCAGAAGAACCGGGAAGATTGATAAAAATGTACAAAATACTCAGAGAAATTGATAGCCTAGACAGAGATAGACACTTTGAGAAGCGGGGAACAGGTAATCGGGGTACCATCTGAAAATCAAAGGCTAGGATGAGCCACAGGGAATGTCAAGGAGTACTTTTTCAGTCTTTTGGTTCTGAAGCAGAATGACCACGACGAGGAAATGGTGGAGGCAGCCTCCATACATAGTTTTAAGACGAGGCACGACAGCGCTGCACGAGGATTTCAGGGAGTGAATCTGGCAAGCGCTAGTTGAGAGGCGGAGCCAGGAACTAAGACTCGACTCCTGCAACCACATTTAGTTGAGTATAGGTGAGTGCACGAATACATACGTACATACGTACATACTACGCTACACACGCACACATACCCATAAGCATGCATATGCATATGCATACACATACATACAGATACACCCGTGCATGCATATGTATACGTACACGCACACACAGGCAGTTTAACAGCTCAAACAAAATCTGTAAAAGAAAGACTGTTATATGAGGGCGTCGGGCTGGGTAAACACACAAACACACACGGCCACCATAACACTCTTCAAGAAAGTCGTAAAAAACACGCGGTATGGGAACCGTGATCTCCCCTCCCTACCTACCTACACAGAGTCTACCTGGAGGATATTCCGGGGATCAACGCCCCTGCGGCCCGGTCCACGACCAGGCTTCCCGGTGGAACAGGACTTGATCGATCAAGCTGTTACTGCTGGCCGCACGTAGTCCAGCATACAAGCCACAGCCCGCCAGACCTGGCACCGACTTTAAGTATCTGTCCAGCTCCCTCTTGAAGGCAGCCAGGGTCCTATTGGTAATTTCCTTTATGCCTGGTGGAAGGCTTTTGAACAGTCTTGGTCCCCGGACACTTATTGTGTTTTCTCTTAATGTACCAATGATGCCCCTACTTGTCACTGGTAGTATGTTACATGTTACATCGCCTGCCAAGTCTTTTGCTTTCGTAGGGAGTGATTTCTGTGTGCAGGTTAGGGATCAGTCCCTCCAGAATCTTCCAAGTGTAGATTATGATGCATCTCTCGCCTGCACTCCAGTGAGTACAAGTCAAGTGCTTCCAGGCGTTCCCAGTAGTTAAAGTGTTTGATGGAACTTATGTGTGCCGTAACGGTTCTCTGTACACTCTCTAGATCTGCAATTTCACCTGCCTTGAATGGAGATGTTAATGAACAGCAGTATTCCAGCCTAGAAGAACAAGTGCCCTACTAAGTGCCCTACACCCCACTTTCCCCTCTTTCATTCACTTCCCCTTCCCCTTTCTATCATCTCCCCTTCCCCCTCACAGCACATCTCCACTAATCTCTCCTCCCCCTCCCCCAACCTCTGCTCTGTACATCCTCTCCCTTCCCTCTCCCACTCCCCTCTCCCCCTCCCTTCCTTCTCCCTCCTCCCCTCCCCTACCTCATCTCCACCAACAGCTGTCTTCAACAGTTTTTCTCTAGTAATAACTGTACACCAGTGCCATTCCCTGTCACCCCCCCACCCCGACACTGTTACCCCTCCCCCTGACACCATTACCCCTCCCTAGGCACCATTACCCCTCCGTTGGCACCATTACTCCTCCCACAGCAATATCACCCTTCCCATTTTTGACCTGTAGTGTGGACGCGACTCTGATAAGACAGTTATGTGATGTTGAAAGTGTTTCTTCTTTCTCGGGTCACTCTGCGGGTCACTCTGCGGGTCACTCTGCGGGTCACTCTGCAGGTCACTCTGCAGGTCACTCTGCGGGTCACTCTGTAGGTCACTCTGCGGGTCACTGCGGGTCACTCTGCAGGTCACTCTGCGGGTCACTGCGGGTCACTCTGCGGGTCACTCTGCGGGTCACTCTGCGGGTCACTCTGCCTTGGTGGAAAATGGCCGATGTGGTAATAAAAAATATATAAAATTTCGAAATGAGTCGATGCTACTTTAAAATATACTTTAGTTCAGCATAACATTGTTTGTACAGAGGTGGGTGACGCTGAGGTGTGTATGATACAATGTTTGTACAGAGGTGAGTGACGCTGGTGTGTGTATGATACAATGTTTGTACAGAGGTGAGTGACGCTGGTGTGTGTATGATACAATGTTTGTACAGAGGTGGGTGACGCTGAGGTGTGTATGATACAATGTTTGTACAGAGGTGAGTGACGCTGAGGTGTGTATGATACAATGTTTGTACAGAGGTGGGTGACGCTGAGGTGTGTATGATACAATGTTTGTACAGAGGTGAGTGACGCTGGTGTGTGTATGATACAATGTTTGTACAGAGGTGGGTGACGCTGAGGTGTGTATGATACAATGTTTGTACAGAGGTGAGTGACGCTGAGGTGTGTATGATACAATGTTTGTACAGAGGTGGGTGACGCTGAGGTGTGTATGATACAATGTTTGTACAGAGGTGAGTGACGCTGAGGTGTGTATGATACAATGTTTGTACAGAGGTGAGTGACGCTGAGGTGTGTATGATACAATGTTTGTACAGAGGTGAGTGACACTGAGGTGTGTATGATACAATGTTTGTACAGAGGTGAGTGACGCTGAGGTGTGTATGATACAATGTTTGTACAGAGGTGAGTGACGCTGAGGTGTGTATGATACAATGTTTGTACAGAGTGACGCTGAGGTGTGTATGATACAATGTTTGTACAGAGGTGAGTGACGCTGAGGTGTGTATGATACAATGTTTGTACAGAGGTGAGTGACGCTGGTGTGTGTATGATACAATGTTTGTACAGAGGTGAGTGACGCTGAGGTGTGTATGATACAATGTTTGTACAGAGGTGAGTGACGCTGAGGTGTGTATGATACAATGTTTGTACAGAGGTGGGTGACGCTAAGGTGTGTATGATACAATGTTTGTACAGAGGTGGGTGACGCTGAGGTGTGTATGATACAATGTTTGTACAGAGGTGAGTGACACTGAGGTGTGTATGATACAATGTTTGTACAGAGGTGAGTGACGCTGTGTATGATACAATGTTTGTACAGAGGTGGGTGATGCTGAGGTGTGTATGATACAATGTTTGTACAGAGGTGAGTGACACTGAGGTGTGTATGATACAATGTTTGTACAGAGGTGGGTGATGCTGAGGTGTGTATGATACAATGTTTGTACAGAGGTGAGTGACGCTGAGGTGTGTATGATACAATGTTTGTACAGAGGTGAGTGACACTGAGGTGTGTATGATACAATGTTTGTACAGAGGTGAGTGACGCTGAGGTGTGTATGATACAATGTTTGTACAGAGGTGGGTGACGTTGAGGTGTGTATGATACAATGTTTGTACAGAGGTGGGTGACGCTGAGGTGTGTATGATACAATGTTTGTACAGAGGTGGTGACGCTGAGGTGTGTATGATACAATGTTGTACAGAGGTGGTGACGCTGAGGTGTGTATGATACAATGTTTGTACAGAGGGGAGTGACGCTGGTGTGTGTATGATACAATGTTTGTACAGAGGTGGGTGACGCTGAGGTGTGTATGATACAATGTTTGTACAGAGGTGAGTGACGCTGGTGTGTGTATGATACAATGTTTGTACAGAGGCGGGTGACGCTGAGGTGTGTATGATACAATGTTTGTACAGAGGTGGGTGACGCTGAGGTGTGTATGATACAATGTTTGTACAGAGGTGGGTGACGCTGAGGTGTGTATGATACAATGTTTGTACAGAGGTGAGTGACGCTGAGGTGTGTATGATACAATGTTTGTACAGAGGTGAGTGACGCCGAGGTGTGTATGATACAATGTTTGTACAGAGGCGGGTGACGCTGAGGTGTGTATGATACAATACGGCATGTAGGAGAGGGGTATGTAGGAGTGGGGTATGTTGCAATTAGAGTAAGTGAGGAGGTGTATGTCATGGAGTGGTGGTAAGAGGGGAAGAGGTTGTGAGGAGTGGGTGTATGTAGGTACGAGGGGTGAGGAGGTGTGTAGTATGTTTGGAGGGGGTCGAGGAGGTGTGATGTATGTTGAGAGGGGTCAGAGAGGTGTATGTTGGAGGGGTCAGAGTGAGGTGGTAGTCATGTTGAGAGGGGGGTCGCATGAGGAGAGGGGTATGTTGGAGGGGTTGTCAGAGTAGAGAGGGGTATGTTGGAGTGGGGTCAAGAGGGAGGGTGTAATGGTTGTGGAGGGGGTCAGAGGGAGAGGGTATGTTGGAGGTGGGTCAGAGGGAGGGGATATGTTTAGGGGTCAGAGGAAGAGGGTATGTTGGAGGGGGTCAGAGGGAGGGTGTATGTTGGAGGGAGTCAGAGGAGGGGTATGTTGGAGGGGTCAGAGGGAGGGGGTATGTTGGAGGGGGTCAGAGGAGGGGGTATGTTGGAGGGGGTCAGAGGGAGGGGTATGTTGGAGGGGGTCAGAGGGAGGGGGTATGTTGGAGGGGGTCAGAGGGAGGGGGTATGTTGGAGGGCGTAAGAGGGAAGGGGTATGTTGGAGGGGGTCAGAGGGGAGGGGTATGTTGGAGGGGGTCAGAGGGAGGGGTATGTTGGAGGGGTCAGAGGGAGGGGTATGTTGGAGGGGGTCAGAGGGAGGGGGTATGTTGGAGGGGGTCAGAGGGAGGGGTATGTTGGAGGGGGTCAGAGGGAGGAGGTATGTTGGAGGGGGTCAGAGGGAGGGGGTATGTTGGAGGGCGTCAGAGGGAAGGGGTATGTTGGAGGGGTCAGAGGGAGGGGGTATGTTGGAGGGGGTCAGAGGGAGGGGGTATGTTGGAGGGGGTCAGAGGGAGGGGGTATGTTGGAGGGGGTCAGAGGGAGGGGGTAGTTGGAGGGGTCGAGAGGTGGAGGGGGTCAGAGGGAGGGGGTATGTTGGGGGGTCAGAGGGAGGGGTAGTTCAGGGGGTCAGAGGGAGGATGTTGGAGGGGGTCAGAGGGAGGGGTATGTTTGGTGGGGGTCAGAGGGAGGGGGTATTTGGAGGGGAGTCAGAGGGAGGGGGTATGTTGGAGGGGTCAGAGGGAGGGGGTATGTTGGAGGGGGTCAGAGGAGGGGGTATGTTGGAGGGGGTCAGAGGGAGGGGGTATGTTGGAGGGGGTCAGAGGGAGGGGTATGTTGGAGGGGTCAGAGGGAGGGGGTATGTTGGAGGGGGTCAGAGGAGGGGTATGTTGGAGGGGGTCAGAGGGAGGGGGTATGTTGGAGGGGGTCAGAGGGAGGGGTATGTTGGAGGGGACAGAGGGAGGGTGTATGTTGGAGGGGGTCAAAGGAGGGTGTATGTTGGAGGGAGTCAGAGGGAGGGGTATGTTGGAGGGGGTCAGAGGGAGGGGTATGTTGGAGGGGGTCAGAGGGAGGGGTATGTTGGAGGGGTCAGAGAGGAGGGGGTATGTTGGAGGGGGTCAGAGGGAGGGGGTATGTTGGAGGGGGTCAGAGGGAGGGGTATGTTGGAGGGGGTCAGAGGGAGGGGGTATGTTGGAGGGGGTCAGAGGGAGGGGGTATGTTGGAGGGGGTCAGAGGGAGGGGTATGTTGGAGGGGGTCAGAGGGAGGGGAAACACAGAAGGTTTCATCATTATCAAGCATCATGTTGAATGAACGTATATGAGTCAATAGTTAGAAGACTTGCGAAAATATTGGAAAACCTAAGTATGGGTAGTTATTGTTGTGAGTTCTACAGTAGTATTTGTAGGTTCTACAGGTAGTTTTATGTTAGGTTAAAAGTAGTCATGTATTATGTAGTTCTAGGAGGTATTATGTAGTTCTACAGTAGTCATTATTATGAGGTTCTACAGTAGTCATTATTATGGAGGGGTTTACAGTAGTGCATTATTATGTGAGTTCTACAGAAGTCATTAGTTATGTTGAGGTTCTACAGTAGTCATTATTATGTAGTTCTAAGAAGGTTATTTATGTAGGTTCTAAGTAGTAGGTTATTATGTAGGTTCTAAGAGTGTGTATTTGAGGTTCTCAGAAGTCAGTTATTTGGTAGGTTCTAACAGTAGTCTTATTATGTAGTTCACAGAAGTCATATTATGTAGGGTTCAACAGTAGTCATTAGGGTATGGAGTGGTCATAGGCAGGTAGTCATTATGTTAGGGGTCAAGTAGTCATGTATGGTAGTTCAAGTAGTCATTATTGGAGGGTTCAGTAGTCATTGGTGGTTCAAGTAGTCATGTTGCGTAGGTGTACAGGTAGGGGCATATGTAGTGTCAAGAGAGGTTCATTATGAGGTTCAGAGTAGTCATTTGAGGGTCTACAGTATCATTATGTAAGGTCAAGTAGTCATTATTATGTAGTCGTCAGAAGTCATTATTTATGGAGGGTTCAAGAAGTCATTATTATGTAGTTCTAAAGTGAGTCATTTGAGTGTTCTAAGGAGTGTATTTGTAGTTCAGACAGAGGTATTTGTAGTTCAAGTGTCATTTGGGAGTTCACAGAAGTATTATTAGTAGGTGTCACAGTAGTTTATGTTGGAGGGGTTTAACAGTAGTCATTAGTAGTGAGTTTGGAGGGTCATTAGAGTGTAGTTGAGTAGAGTAGGGTGTATTATGTAGTTCTACAGGAGTCGTATTATTAGTTCACAGTAGGGTTATTATTATGAGTTCTACAGAGTCATTATGTATGAGTTCTAAGAGTGTATTTTATGAGTTCAAAGAGATTATTATGAGTTCTACAGAGTAGTTATTATGAGGTTCAAGCAGTAGTCTATTATGGTAGATCTAGCAGAGTCATTATATGTAGTTCATAAAGTAGTCATTATGGAGTCAAGAAGGTCATTATTATGTAGTTCACAGTAGGTCATTATTTAGTGTTCGAGGGAGGTAGTCATTATGTAGGGTTCTACGAGGAGGTATTATGTAGTTCTACGTGTCATTATTGAGGGTTCACGTAGTCATTATTATGAGTTCTACAGAGTCATTTATGTAGGGTTCAAAGAGGTTATGTTGAGGGTCAAGGGAGTGTATGTTGGAGGGTCAAGGTAGTATTGTTGGAGGGTTCACAGTAGATTATTATTGAGTTCAGAGAGGCTGATATGTTGGAGTTCTAACAGAGTCATTAGGGTCTTAGGGTAGTTCTACAGTAGTCATTATGTAGTTCTACATAGTCATTTGTAGTTCTACAGTAGTCATTTGTAGTTCTACAGTAGTCATTATTAGTGTTCTACAGTAGTCATTATGTAGTTCTACAGTAGTCATTATGTAGTTTACAGTGTCATGTAGTTTATTCATGTAGTTCTATTGTAGTAGTTCTACAGTAGTCATATTATGTAGTTCTACAGTAGTCATTATTATGTAGTTCTACAGTAGTCATTGTGTAGTTCTACAGTAGTCATTATTATGTAGTTCTACAGTAGTCATTATTATGTAGTTCTACAGTAGTCATTATTATGTAGTTCTACAGTAGTCATTATTATGTAGTTCTACAGTAGTCATTATTATGTAGTTCTACAGTAGTCATTATTATGTAGTTCTACAGTAGTCATTATTATGTAGTTCTACAGTAGTCATTATTATGTAGTTCTACAGTAGTCATTATTATGTAGTTCTACAGTAGTCATTATGTAGTTCTACAGTAGTCATTATTATGTAGTTCTACAGTAGTCATTATTATGTAGTTCTACAGTAGTCATTATGTAGTTCTACAGTAGTCATTATTATGTAGTTCTACAGTAGTCATTATTATGTAGTTCTACAGTAGTCATTATTATGTAGTTCTACAGTAGTCATTATTATGTAGTTCTACAGTAGTCATTATTATGTAGTTCTACAGTAGTCATTATTATGTAGTTCTACAGTAGTCATTATTATGTAGTTCTACAGTAGTCATTATTATGTAGTTCACAGTAGTCATTATTATGTAGTTCTACAGTAGTCATATATGTAGTTCTACAGTAGTCATTTTATGTAGTTCAACAGTAGTCATTATTATGTAGTTCTACAGAAGTCATTATGTAGTTCTACAGTAGTCATTATTATGTAGTTCTACAGTAGTCATTATTATGTAGTTCTACAGTAGTCATTATTATGTAGTTCTACAGTAGTCATTATTATGTAGTTCTACAGTAGTCATTATTATGTAGTTCTACAGTAGTCATTATTATGTAGTTCTACAGTAGTCATTATTATGTAGTTCTACAGTAGTCATTATTATGTAGTTCTACTGAAGTCATTATTATGTAGTTCTACAGTAGTCATTATTATGTAGTTCTACAGTAGTCATTATTATGTAGTTCTACAGTAGTCATTATTATGTAGTTCTACAGTAGTCATTATTATGTAGTTCTACATAGTCATTATTATGTAGTTCTACAGTAGTCATTATTATGTAGTTCTACAGTAGTCATTATTATGTAGTTCTACAGTAGTCATTATTATGTAGTTCTACAGTAGTCATTATTATGTAGTTCTACAGTAGTCATTATTATGTAGTTCTACAGTAGTCATTATTATGTAGTTCTACAGTAGTCATTATTATGTAGTTCTACAGTAGTCATTATTATGTAGTTCTACAGTAGTCATTATTATGTAGTTCTACTGAAGTCATTATTATGTAGTTCTACAGTAGTCATTATTATGTAGTTCTACAGTAGTCATTATTATGTAGTTCTACAGTAGTCATTATTATGTAGTTCTACAGTAGTCATTATTATGTAGTTCTAGAAGTCATTATTATGTAGTTCTACAGTAGTCATTATTATGTAGTTCTACAGTAGTCATTATTATGTAGTTCTACAGTAGTCATTATTATGTAGTTCTACAGTAGTCATTATTAGTAGTTCTCTAAGTAATAGTAGTTCTACAGTATCATTATTATGAGTTCTACAGTAGTCATTATTATGTAGTTTCTACAGTAGTCATTATTATGTAGTTCTACTGAAGTCATTAGTATCTACAGTAGTCATTAGTATGTACGTTCTACATAGTCATTATTATCGACTACGTATCATTATAGACAACTATCATTATTATGTATTCTACTGAAGTCATTATTAGTATTCTACAGAGTCAATTAGTTAGTTTCACATAGTTTTTATGAGTTCATACATAGTCATATATGTAGTTCTACATGTCATATTACTACGTTCTAAAGCTGTCCATTCACTACGTCAGTTATACATGCAAATTAGTGTTCACTGAGTCATTATTACTGACGTTCTACAGTAGCTCATTATTATGATAGTTCTACAAGTCAATTACTTTGCAGTTCTACATAGTCATTATATAATGTAGTTGTTCCAGTAGTCTATTATGAGTTTACAGTCATTATATGTAGTTCACAGTAGCATTATACTCGGTCTAAACGTTCTCACATGTGCACTGATTAGTAGTTCTACAGTATCAGTTATTAGTATTCTCAGAGTCATATTATGTGTGCTACGTAGTCATTATGTAGTTCTACAGTCTGTCATTATGTATCTGTAGTCTACGAAGTCATTATATGTAGTTCTACAGTAGTCATACATGTTTCTACAAGCATATCACATCTATGAAGTTACACAGTAGTCTTAATTATAAGTTCTACTGAAGTCATATATGTAGTTCTACAATCATATTTGTAGTTCTACAGAAGTCTGCTATTATGTATCTACAGTCGCTTATCATGTAGTTCTACACGTAGATTCTAGTATAGTGTTTACTGAAGTCATTATTATGACTTCTACATAGTCAATTATGTAGTTCTACTGAAGTACATTATTATGTAGTTCTACAGTAGTCATTATTATGTAGTTCTACGTGTCCATTAGTATGTAGAACACAGTAGCTCATATTATGTATTTACTAAGTCTTATTAGTAGAGTTTCTACAAGTATCATTATTATGTAGTATCTACAGTAGTCATTATATGTAGTTCTACAGTAGTCATTTAAATATGTAGTTCTACAGTAGTCATTATTTAGTATTCTACAGTAGTCATTATATGTAGTTCTACAGTAGTCATTATTATGTAGTTCTACAGTAGTCATTATTATGTAGTTTCTACAGTAGTCATATTATGTAGTTCTACAGTAGTCATTATTATGTAGTTCTACAGTAGTCATTATTATGTAGTTCTACATAGTCATTATTATGTAGTTCTACAGTAGTCATTATTATGTAGTTCTACAGTAGTCATTATTATGTAGTTCTACAGTAGTCATTATTATGTAGTTCTACAGTAGTCATTATTATGTAGTTCTACAGTAGTTCATTATTATGTAGTTCAACAGTAGTCATTATTTATGTAGTTCTACAGTAGTCATTATTATGTAGTTCTACAGTAGTCATTATTATGTAGTTCTACAGTAGTCATTATTATGTAGTTCAACAGTAGTCATTATTATGTAGTTCTACAGTAAATCATTATTATGTAGTTCTACAGTAGTCATTATTATGTAGTTCTACAGTAGTCATTATTATGTAGTTCTACAGTAGTCATTATTATGTAGTTCTACTAGTCATTATTATGTAGTTCTACAGTAGTCATTATTAGTAGTTCACAGTAGTCATTATTATGTAGTTCTACAGTAGTCATTATTATGTAGTTCTACAGTAGTCATTATTATGTAGTTCTACAGTAGTCATTATTATGTAGTTCTACAGTAGTCATTATTATGTAGTTCTACAGTAGTCTCGGGTTTAAATATCTACAGTAGATTATTAAGTATTTCTAGAGTATATTATATTCTACAGTAGTACATTTGGACATGAAATACAGTTTCACTACGGATTCACGCAAACTTCCAGAATTACTGCGTATTTACAGATACTTATTTCACTGCGTCATTCACTTGGCAACACTGCCAAATTTCTACTACGTCATTACACGCAAACTTCCAGTTTCACTGCGTCATTACACGCAAACTTCCAGTTTCACTGCGTCATTACACGCAAACTGCCAGTTTCACTACGTCATTACACGCAAACTTCCGTCACAACTGCGGGATTCATTATACGCAAATTCCAGTTAACTTTTCGTTTTTTACACGAAAGGTGCCAGTTTCCACTTTTCGCATTAACACGCAACTTCACCTGCCACACATCGCTGGCCATACACTCCCGCGTTTACAAATGTCCTACGACATCGTTGCGTTTTTCTACAATGAGCCTAAGGTGTCTAACTCGTGTTCCCTATCTGCACAAGGTGTTGAACGCTTTAGGACGATCGTTTACCATGCCAACACATCGCTGTCTACACATCGCTGTCTACACATCGCTGCCTACACATCGCTGTCTACACATCGCTGTCTACACATCGCTGCCTACGCATCGCTGTCTACACGTCGCTGCCTACACATCGCTGTCTACACATCGTTGTCTACACATCGCTGTCTACACATCGCTGCCAACATATCACTTACCTGAAAAGACAAAAGAAAACGCTAAAACTAAACGACTTGATAAATATTACATAAAAATAATTGTCTGATCCTAGGAGAAGAAAAGTCCGCCTCCACGTTGATGCTACCTTTGATCAGTGATTTTTACGTAAGAGTTCTGTAAGATTTTATGGCTCTCCTCAGTGGCACCTACCATAGGTGCCATACCAGAACCTTAGAGAAGTGATCCCTTCATAAGCTGACCTTCACATATCTTAAATGCTATGCTTGGCACCAGACGCTACTGATACCAGCCAGTGCCACGTGGAACCCAGTGCCATGTGGAACCCAGTGCCATGTGCAACCCATATTACATTAAACTTTATCAATAATAGGCGATGTTAGTCAAGGGGATTTTCATAAAGAATCATACTCCAGTTATATCGTAATAAGGAATCATTACTGATGATATAATTTAATCTTGTGTACAGATTAATAAGAAGATCGAGAAACTTTGAAAAATGTATTTTTAATATAACGTAGATAACGTTATTGACTTAAGGTATTTTACTTGTACCTTTTCTTAGTTATTATATATAAACACCGACTTTATACACAACTTATAAAGTACCATGACCTTCATTCTAGTCATATATATGAGGTCCTTTAATATAAATATGTATACTAATAAAGTTAACACGGACTTCTTCATAATTCCACGAGATCGATCTAATGTGTTGACTAGAATAAGCTTAGACAATAGCTCTCTTAAAAATGAGTAACATTCTGTAAACGAAGTTTACACATCAATCTCACAATTTCTGGTGACTTTAGAGGATAAACTCATGTCAATAGCCATTCTTAATTTTAGTTAAAATAGTAAGCAATGAAACCTCTATACCTAGATAGATGCTGTACTGATACTCTACCCCACTACCTCTGACATGAGGTCATACAATAATTCAGTGCGTTTGTTACCATGGTCAAGATTGTCCAATATATATATATATATTATATATATATATATATAATATATATATATATATATATATATATATATATATATATATATATATATATATATATATATATATAATAAATAAATATAAAATGAAAATAATGAGTATTAAAGTGATAAATTATATATGATAATCCATTAAAATAGATGATAACAAATCATTTTAGAGCTATTAACCGATGTATAATCGTAATGTGAAAATTCAGTGAACAAATGCAGACAGTGTAGTGAACATATGCTATCTCCGGCGTAAACCCAATGTATGTGGAACCCAGTGTCATGTGGAACATGATGCTATGTGGAACCCAGTGCACTTGGAACCATGTGTCATGTGAAACCCAGTGTCAGTGGAACAGTGCAATGGAACCCAGTGACATGTGGAACCATGTGCCATGTGGAACCCAGTGTACCATGTGAACCCGTACCACGTGGAACCACTGTCACTGTTAACCCAGTGTCCATGTGGAACCCATGTGCTACCAGGAACCACTCAGTGTGCATGTGGTACCCAGTGTCACATGGAACCAAGTGCCATGTGGAACCCAGTGCCAGGGGGAACCAGTGCCACGTGGAACCCAGTGCTACTTTTGAGATCTAATCACACTAACGTTCCAACATCACAACTCTAATGAGTTGTGATGTAGGGACGTTAGTGTGTGGGTGTAGGAGTCTGTGGCTGTGTGAGTGTATGGGTGTACGAGTGTGTTGGCGTACGAGTTTGTGGGTGTGGGAGAGTGTGGGGGTGCATACATCTGGGTGTATACATGCATACACACACACACACACGCACACACACACACACACACACACACACACACACACACACACACACACACACAGGTACACCCAGGAGAGCTTCCAGAGAGGAAGTACTTGTCATGGACATAGTTTGGGGGCGCTGATCCCCGGAACACCCTCCAGGTAAATACCCTCCTGGTAGACGCCCTCCAGGTAGACACTCCCCAGGTAGATACCCTCCAGGTAGACTCCCTCAAGGTAGATACCCTCCAGGTAGACTCCCTCAAGGTAGACACCCTCCAGGTAGACACCTCAAGAAACCTCAAGAGATTAGACACCCTCCAGGTAGAACCAAGGTAACACTCCTCAATGTAAATACCTACAGTAGACTCCCTTAAGGTAGACACACTTTCAGTAAAACATACCTTAAGTAGACAAGCCTCCAGGTAACACAAGGTAGACACTTCCCCAGGTAAAACCCCAGGGTAGACATCCCTCTAGGTAGATTCAAACCCATCCAGGTTTAGATCACACAAGGTATTACACCCTACAGGTAGACATCCCTCAAAGATAGACAACCCTCCAGGTAGACTCCCTCAAGGTAGACGCCCTCCAGGTAGATCAAGAAACTTACAAGAGATTAGAACAGGTCAGAAGAGGAAAAGAAATTAAATTAAAAAAAAAAACAGTGGATCGGAGGTAAGTAGAACGACATTTTTTATTAAAACAATTAAACTTTAAAGACAAAGAATAAACAACAGATGACAACGACAAATTCATTGGGGAAAAAAAGGAGGAAATTTGTGATTTGCTAAAAAATAAGTTTCGGAGTCACAAAAGATATTTTAAATCTAAAGGATCTGAATACCAAACAAATATCTAAAATAAAAGATATTGAAACAAAAGAGGAAGAGATTGTTTTAATATAGTGTTAGTATATCCACTTTTTTTAGATTTTTCGTAGGATTTTACGAGAGGATTAAGCGTCAAACAGATGTAAGATGGCACACATTGTGCCAACATTTAAAAAAAAAAAAACTTGAAACTATAGGCCGGTTTCAGTGCCAAGTTTTGTTATAAAATTATTGGAAAATGGTATTACGGGAAATCCGACAAAATACTTTGAGAACAAAAGCTTAGCAACAGGTAAACAATTCGGCTTCTGGTTTGCCAAGTCATGTGTCTGTTAGACTATTGCGACACAGCGGCCGAAATTGTTCAAGAAAGAAATGGATGGAATGACTGTCTTTATCTAAGACTTTAAAAAAAGGTAAGACTAATTTGGAAACCACAGAAATAGAAGGAATGAAAGTCAAATTTTGTAATTAAGAGGAAAATGCGAACAGTTGTAAGAGAAAACCTGTCTTGTTATGGAGATGTGACTGGTGGGGTGCCCCAAGGATCTGTATTGGCACCGATAATGTTTGTAAAGTAATTAGACGGATTACCAGAAGGAAAAGAAACGTGTATAAACAAATTATCAGATGACGCAATTTTCTTAAGCAAACTAAACAACAATAATTCCTGTAAATCACTCTAGAATGACGGGTATAAATCAAGGAAATGAAGTAATGGATGAGTAGATGATGAAATTTAGTGTTGATAAATGCAGTGTAATAGAAAGGAAGGTTAGTGGCATCAGTCCATACGAAAATATAACTATAACAATGTTAAAAATATCAGAGAGAGAGAGAGAGAGAGAGAGAGAGAGAGAGAGAGAGAGAGAGAGAGAGAGAGAGAGAGAGAGAGACTGAGGGAGAGAGAGACTGAGGGACAGAGAGATCTAAGAGTTATTATCAACAAAAACAATTGTCAACGGAAGACAATAAAAATTAAATTATGGTACACTGGCACACTATATGGATGGATCCATGTTATATAAAAGATATTGACAACATAGGCCTAGACTAAACTATGTGGCAACTGTGTAGTGCCGACGAAAACGATCCATGTGGATCAGAGGATGGAGAAAGATCCAGGTGGATCAGAGAAGGAACAAAGATCCAGGTGGATCAGAGAAGGAACAAAGATCCAGGTAGATCAGAGGAGGAACAAAGATCCAGGTGGATCAGAGGAGGAACAAAGATCCAGGTGGATCAGAGGAGGAACAAAGATCCAGGTGGATCACAGAACACACAAAGGAAAATCCGTATTGTGATTAATATTTATGAACACTGACACCCACGCTGGCTGACACCCACGCTGGCTGACACCCACGCTGGCTGACACCCACGCTGGCTGACACCCACGCTGGCTGACACCCACGCTGGCTGACACCCACGCTGGCTGACACCCACGCTGGCTGACACCCACACTGGCTGACACCCACGCTGGCTGACACCCACACTGGCTGACACCCACGCTGGCTGACACCCACGCTGGCTGACACCCACGCTGGCTGACACCCACGCTGGCTGACAAACCCACGCTGGCTGACACCCACGCTGGCTGACACCCACGCTGGCTGACACCCACGCTGGCTGACACCCACGCTGGCTGACACCCACACTGGCTGACACCCACGCTGGCTGACACCCACACTTGCTCACACCCACGCTGGCTGACACCCACGCTTGCTGACACCCACGCTTGCTGACACCCACGCTTGCTGACACCCGCGCTGGCTGACACCCACGCTGGCTGACACCCACGCTTGCTGACACCCACGCTGGCTGACACCCACGCTGGCTGACACCCACGCTGGCTGACACCCACGCTGGCTGACACACACGCTGGCTGACACCCACGCTGGCTGACACCCACGCTGGCTGACACCCACGCTGGCTGACACCCACGCTTGCTGACACCCACGCTGGCTCACACCCACGCTGGCTGACACCAACGCTGGCTGACACCCACGCTTGCTGACACCCACACTGGCTGACAACCACGCTGGCTGACACCCACGCTGGCTGACACACACGCTGGCTGACACCCACGCTGGCTGACACCCACGCTGGCTGACACCCACGCTGGCTGACACCCACGCTGGCTGACACCCACGCTGGCTGACACCCACGCTTGCTGACACCCACGCTTGCTGACACCCACACCTGCTGACACCCACGCTGGCTGACACCCACGCTGGCTGACACCCACAGTGGCTGACACCCACGCTGGCTGACACCCACGCTGGCTGACACCCACACTGGCTGACACCCACGCTGGATGACACCCACGCTATCTGACACCCACGCTGGCTGACACCCACGCTTGCTGCACCCACGCTTGCTGACACCCACGCTGGCTGACGCCCACGCTGGCTGACACCCCCGCTGGATGACACCCACGCTGGCTGACACGCACGCTGGCTGACACTCACGCTGGCTGACACACACGCTGGCTGACACCCACGCTGGCTGACACCCACGCTGGCTGACACCCACACTGGCTGACACCCACGCTTGCTGACACCCACGCTTGCTGACACCCACACTTGCTGACACCCACGCTGGCTGACACCCACGCTGGCTGACACCCACGCTGGCTGACACGCACGCTGGCTGACACCCACGCTGGCTGACACCCACGCTGGCTGACACCCACACTGGTTGACACCCACCCTGGATGACACCCACGCTGGATGACACTCACGCTGGATGACACCCACGCTGGCTGACGCCCACGCTGGCTGACACCCACGCTGGCTGACGCCCACGCTGGCTGACACCCACGCTGGCTGACACCCACGCTGGCTGACACCCACGCTGGCTGACACCCACGCTTGCTGACACCCACGCTGGCTGACACCCACGCTGGCTGACACCCACGTTTGCTGACACCGACGCTGGCTGACACCCACGCTGGCTGACACCCACGCTGGCTGACACCCACGCTGGATGACACCCACGCTGGCTGACACCCAAGCTGGATGACACCCACGCTGGAGACACCCACGCTGGCTGACACCCACACTGGCTGACACCCACGCTGGCTGACACCCACGCTTGCTGACACGCACGCTGGCTGACACCCACGCTGGATGACACCCACGCTGGATGACACCCACGCTGGCTGACACCCACGCTGGCTGACACCCACGCTGGATGACACCCACGCTGGCTGACACCCACGCTGGCTGAACACCAAACCCGGCTGACACCCACGCTGGCTGACACCCACGCTGGCTGACACCCACACTGGCTGACACCCACGCTTGCTGACACCCACGCTTGCTGACACCCACACTTGCTGACACCCACGCTGGCTGACACCCACGCTGGCAGACACCCACGCTGGCTGACACCCACGCTGGCTGACACCCACGCTTGCTGACACCCACGCTTGCTGACACCCACGCTTGCTGACACCCACGCTTGCTGACACCCACGCTGGCTGACACCCATGCTGGCTGACACCCACGCTGGCTGACACCCACGCTGGCTGACACCGACGCTGGCTGACACCCACGCTGGCTGACACCCACGCTGGCTGACACCCACGCTGGCTGACACCCACGCTGGCTGACACCCAAGCTGGATGACACCCACGCTGGATGACACCCACGCTGGCTGACACCCACACTGGCTGACACCCACGCTGGCTGACACCCACGCTTGCTGACACGCACGCTGGATGACACCCACGCTGGATGACACCCACGCTGGATGACACCCACGCTGGCTGACACCCACGCTGGCTGACACCCACGCTTGCTGACACCCACGCTTGCTGACACCCACGCTTGCTGACACCCACGCTGGCTGACACCCATGCTGGCTGACACCCACGCTGGCTGACACCCACGCTGGCTGACACCCACGCTGGCTGACACCCACACTGACTGACACCCACGCTGGCTGACACCCACGCTGGCTGACACCCACGCTGGCTGACACCCACACTGGCTGACACCTACGCTGGATGACACCCATGCTGGATGACACCCACGCTGGATGACACCCACGCTGGCTGACGCCCACGCTGGCTGACGCCCACGCTGGCTGACGCCCACGCTGGCTAACACCCACGCTTGCTGACACCCACGCTGGCTGACACCCACGCTGGCTGACACCCACGCTTGCTGACACCCACGCTGGCTGACACCCACGCTGGCTGACACCCACGCTGGCTGACACCCCACGCTGGCTGACACCCACGCTGCTGACACCCCGCTGGATGACACCCACGCTGGCTGACACCCACGCTTGCTGACACCCACGCTGGCTGACACACACGCTGGCTGACACCCACGCTGGATGACACCCACGCTGGATGACACCCACGCTTGCTGACACCCACGCTTGCTGACACCCACGCTTGCTGACACCCACACTGGCTGACACCCACGCTGGCTGACACCCACGCTTGCTGACACCCACACTGGCTGACACCCACGCTGGCTGACACCCACGCTGGCTGACACCCACTCTTGCTGACACCCACGCTGGCTGATACTCACGCTGGCTGACACCCACGCTTGCTGACACCCACGCTGGCTGACACCCACGCTGGCTGACACCCACGCTAGATGACACCCACGCTGGCTGACACCCACGCTGGCTGACACCCACGCTGGCTGACACCCACGCTGGCTGACCCCCACGCTGGCTGACACCCACGCTGGCTGGCACCCACGCTGGCTGACATACCACGCTGGCTGACACCCACGCTGGCTGACACCCACGCTGGCTGACACCCACGCTGGCTGGCACCCACGCTGGCTGACATCCACGCTGGCTGACACCCACGCTGGCTGACACCCACGCTGGCTGACACCCACCGTGGCTGACACCCACCGTGGCTGACACCCACGCTGGCTGACACCCACGCTGGCTGACACCCACGCTGGCTGACATCCACGCTGGATGACACCCACGCTGGCTGACACGCACGCTGGCTGACACCCACGCTGGCTGACACCCACGCTGGCTGACACCCACCGTGGCTGACACCCACGCTGGCTGACACCCACGCTGGCTGACACCCACGCTGGCTGACACCCACGCTGGCTGACACCCACCGTGGCTGACACCCACGCTGGCTGACACCCACGCTGGCTGACACCCACGCTGGCTGACACCCACGCTGGCTGACACCCACGCTGGCTGACACCAGGGGAAGGATGAGACATATAAGAAAGAACATTACACTTAGTACCAACAACAGTTATAAACTGTGAAAAATAATGGAGCTAAAAAAAATACATAAAAATTGACAGTGGTAGACCAGTGAAATGAATTAAACGAGGAAGAAGTCGGTGTACATCACGAGCACAGCTCTGCTGCGTAGCACACACACACACACACACACACACACACACACACACACACACACACACACACACACACACACACACACACACACACACACACACACACATACATAGATACACACAGCAGGCAGCAGGCAGGAACCATACATAGTTTTAAGACGAGGTATGATGAAGCTCGGGGAGCAGGGAGAGGGAGGACCCAGTAGCGGTCAGTGAAGAGGCGGGGACAGGAGCTGAGTATCGACCCCTGCAGCCACAATTAGGTGAGCACAATTAATTGTGTACAGGTGTAGACACTCAGCTACACCGCACACGCACACACAGCCAGATACACACATACACATACACACACACACACACAAGTCGATTTTCTTGTGATCACGCTGGTACATATGCAGGTACACACAGAGGTACACAGCCAGGTATACACAGTTATATACACGCAGCCAAGTGTACATAGCCAGATCTACACTTCTGAGTCTATCCCTTCCGTCATATCATTCACGTATACCAAAAATAGCACTGGTCCTAGGATTGACCCCTATGGAACCCCGCCCGTTACAGGCGCCCACTCTGACACCTCAGCAACGAGTCACGGTACGTGACGAAGTGTCAGGGTGGGCGCCTGTGACGAGTGGGGTTCCATAGGGGTCAGTCCTAGGACCATAAGAACATAAGAAAGAAGGAACACTGCAACAAGCCTACTGACCCATGCGGAACAGGTTCATGTCCCCCCCCCCGGATTAGACCAATGACCCACCCCCCGGATTACCCCAATTACCCACCCAGTCTGGTCATCCCCACTCAAGGATGGAGCACTGTACCAAACCCAGCAGTACAAGCTAGTCAGGACCAGTGCTACTTTTCGTACATGTGAATGACATGATGGAAGAGTTAGACTCAGAAGTGTCCCTGTTTGCAGATGATGTGAAGTTAATGAGGAGAATTAAATCGGATGAGGATCAGGCAGGACTACAAAGAGACCTGGACAGGCTGGAAGCCTGGTCCAGCAACTGGCTCCTCGAATTTAACCCCGCCAAATGCAAAGTCATGAAGATCGGGGAAAGGCAAATACGACTGCAGACAGAGTATAGGTTAGCTGGCCAAAGAATGCAAACCTCGCTCAAGGAAAAGGATCTTAGGGTGAGTATAATACCGAGCACATCTCCTAAGGCGCAAATCAACCAAATAACTTCTGCAGCATACGGGCGCCTGGCAAACCTGAGAAGAGCGTTCCAATACCTCAGTAAGGAATCATTCAAAACTAAACACCGCATACGTCAAGCCCATACTGGAGTATGCAGCACCAGTTTGGAACTCACACCTGGTCAAGCACGTCAAGAAATTTGAGAAAGTGCAAAGGTTTGCAACAAGACTAGTTCCAGAGCTAAGGGGTCTGTCCTAAGAAAGGTTAAGGAAAATCGGCCTGACGACACTAGAGGTCAGGAGAGATAGAGGGGACATGATAACGACATACAAAATACTGCGAGGAATTGACAGAAACAAGATGTTCCAGAGATGGGACACAGAAACAAAGGGTCACAATTGGAAGTTGAAGACTCGGATGAGTCCAAAGGATGTTAGGAAGTATTTCTTCAGCCATAGAGTTGTCAGGAAGTGGAATAGTCTGGCAGGTGACGTAATATAGGAAGGAACCTACAAATAGGTGAATACAGCCAGGTCCACACAGCCAAGTACCCACAGCGTCGACGCCCTTACGCCCATGACCCCAGCCTTGAGACACGGGCGTGACAGCTCCAGCGTAACCACAAGAGCCAACACATTAACACACTTCACTCGTGTCTTATTGACTTGATACACTCTGACACACATTCATACTTCATACTAAACAAGACTAGTAACTCTGTCATACCAAGAATCTGGGATTGATACCGCGGAAGCTCCTAATGATTCCACAATATTGGGGACGATGCCAGTGAAGAATAGGTTCATTTTTGTATACAATGTAATAAAGTTGGTGGAATTACCGACAATATGTAAAGTAAAAGGACACAAGTGCAACTAATGTGACATTTATTGTAGCAACGTTTCGCTCTCCAGGAGCTTTATCAAGCCATTACAAACAATACATGGACACAGAGGGTATATAAAGGCTCAGAGTGAGGTGAATACTAGTGAGGTACCATTTCGATGTTCACTAGTGGTAGTAGTAGTAGTAGTAGTAGTGGTAGTGACAAAAGCAATTAATTCGTACATGAGTAAAAGGATATAAAAGCTATTAGTTGGGTAACATAAAAATAGGTTGGACAAATATAAACTGGAATGAGGCAGGTTGTTTCAGTGTTCACTCTCTGTGCTTTGTGTAGTATAACAGGAGAGACTATGTGATGGCAGGGTTTACTGTTTTCAGGAGGATTCTTGCTAAGACTTCGGAGATGGTGAAGCTGCCGTTGTTTTGTTTAATTGTATTCGAAACAGCGATCAGTGCTGATTCAAGGCACTTGCGTGTGCGGAAATTAGTTTCTTTTATCACTAATTGGGCGTCTCTGAATTTCATAAGATGATTGGTGGAATTTCGGTGTTGTACACAGGCGTTGTTTAAGTTGTCGTTCCTACATGCGTATATGTGTTCATTGAGGCGGGTGTCGAGGTTTCTTGCTGTTTCACCTACGTAGATCTTGTCACAGCCTCCACAGGGTATAGTGTAAACTCCTGCATTGACTGGTTCGTGGTGCTTGGGTTTTGTCCTGGTTAGATCCTTTATTGAAGTGGTAGAAGCGATGGCGACTCTGGTGTTAGCTTGTGAAAGTACTTTTGAGACGTTTAGTGCAACCTGGCTGTTGGGAAGAATTATAACTTTGTTGGGAGCGGTGTTGATGCGTGGAGAACTGATGATCTGAAGAGCTCTTTTCTTGCAGTCTTTGATGAAAAAAGAAGGAAATTGTAACTCAGTGAAAGTTTGGTGAATGTAAGTACATTCCTCGTCAAGAAACTCAGGACTACAAATTCGGTATGCTCTTAGGAAAAACCCGATGATGATGCCTCTTTTGGTCTTGGTATCTTGACTGGAATAGAAGTGTGTGAGATCATTTTTATTGGTGGGTTTCCGATAAACTTGAAATCTTAGGTTGTTGTCTACTTTGTGAATGAGGACGTCGAGGAAAGGTAGCTTGTCATTGGACTCTTCTTCTAGTGTAAACTGAATCGCTGGTTCAACTGCGTTGAGCCTTGCCTGAAGATCCCGTACATCAAAACGTTTTGGAGTTATTACGAGGACATCGTCCACGTAACGTAACCAAGTGACGCTTGAAGGATGATGTTGGCGAAGTGTTCAGACTCTAGGTGTTCCATGTATAAGTTGGCTAGGACGGCACTTATTGGGGACCCCATTCCCATGCCGTAGGTTTGTTTGTAGAGCTTGTTATTGAAGGAAAAACAGTTGAAGTTAACACAGAGTTCAATCAAGTCAACAAAATCTCCGGGAGGTAAAGGAAGATTAAGGTCCTGGTTGACTTTACGTCGTAGAACCTCGATGGCTTTTTTGGTAGGTACTTTTGTGAAGAGGGAAGTCACATCCAAACTGCTTAGTTTCTTGTTACGGATGGAGAGGTTACGGATGCGGTTGAGAAGGTCGCCTGAGTGTTTAAGATGAGCGGGGCTGATGGTCCCCAGAAGGCAGGAAAGATGTTTGGCAAGAACTCCGGCTAGTTTGTGTGGAGCACTGCCTATTCCTGACGTGATTGGTCTGAGAGGAATATTGTGTTTATGGGTCTTGGGTAAACCATACATGTGTGCTGGTTTAGGGTTGCTTGGTAACAAGTACAGAAGTTTCTTCCCTTCTCTAGTGCGTTTGAGTATTTGTCTGCTTTTGTATAGAAAGTCTTTGGTGAGCGTCTCCCACTGTTGAGTGCTGATAGGTTCGTATGTAGATTGATCATTCAAAAGGTCCATCATTTTAGTGTTGTAGTCACTGGTGTTGAGTATGACGACTCCACCTCCTTTGTCGGCGGTGGTAACGATAATGTTGGGGTCGTTGGCGAGGTCCTTAAGGGCAGTGATGTATCTTCTAGGAAGATTAGAAGAAGAAGGTTCACATAAAGCTGCAGTGAGAAGGCCCTGTATATAACCCTTCTGGAAGTTGCTGTCACTGTGTCTATGGTTCCTGGTTCAGTTTACACTAGAAGAAGAGTCCAATGACAAGCTACCTTTCCTCGACGTCCTCATTCACAAAGTAGACAACAACCTAAGATTTCAAGTTTATCGGAAACCCACCAATAAAAATGATCTCACACACTTCTATTCCAGTCAAGATACCAAGACCAAAAGAGGCATCATCATCGGGTTTTTCCTAAGAGCATACCGAATTTGTAGTCCTGAGTTTCTTGACGAGGAATGTACTTACATTCACCAAACTTTCACTGAGTTACAATTTCCTTCTTTTTTCATCAAAGACTGCAAGAAAAGAGCTCTTCAGATCATCAATTCTCCACGCATCAACACCGCTCCCAACAAAGTTATAATTCTTCCCAACAGCCAGGTTGCACTAAACGTCTCAAAAGTACTTTCACAAGCTAACACCAGAGTCGCCATCGCTTCTACCACTTCAATAAAGGATCTAACCAGGACAAAACCCAAGCACCACGAACCAGTCAATGCAGGAGTTTACACTATACCCTGTGGAGGCTGTGACAAGATCTACGTAGGTGAAACAGCAAGAAACCTCGACACCCGCCTCAATGAACACATATACGCATGTAGGAACGACAACTTAAACAACGCCTGTGTACAACACCGAAATTCCACCAATCATCTTATGAAATTCAGAGACGCCCAATTAGTGATAAAAGAAACTAATTTCCGCACACGCAAGTGCCTTGAATCAGCACTGATCGCTGTTTCGAATACAATTAAACAAAACAACGGCAGCTTCACCATCTCCGAAGTCTTAGCAAGAATCCTCCTGAAAACAGTAAACCCTGCCATCACATAGTCTCTCCTGTTATACTACACAAAGCACAGAGAGTGAACACTGAAACAACCTGCCTCATTCCAGTTTAATATTGTCCAACCTATTTTTATGTTACCCAACTAATAGCTTTAAAATCCTTTTACTCATGAAACAAATTTAAATTTGCTTTGTCACTACCACTACTACTACAACAACTACCACTAGTGAACATCAAAATTTGGTACCCCACATATTCACCTCACCCCTGAGCCTTTATATACCCTCTGTGTCCATGTATTGTTTGTAATGGCTTGATAAAGCTCCTGGAGAGCGAAACGTTGCTACAATAAATGTCACATTAGTTGCACTTGTGTCCTTTTACTTTGTATACAATTATTTCTTTGTGTTCCGGTGAGTGGAGAGGATGGTTGTTTGACTTGTCATCTTCCTATTTAGTATGGTTCATGTATGCCAGCGCCGCCTAGTGTCTCTGGCAAGAGATACTATTCTAAGGGTTTAGAACAGTAGTTTCCAACAATTTAGTATGAAAAGGCGAATCTGAAAAGCCAAATTTATAGGAGGTCCGCATTGTGTAATTTTTATGAATAATATCAAATATTTTGTAATTGTTGATACCGTGCAGTGTGGAACCTTTACAAAATACGACATCTGCTAAGTAAAGATATCTCCAGAGAATACAAGGTCAACTTATTGTTCCCCCTCTAGTATCTAGCCTGTTTCCGGTTTCGTATAAGTTCGTCAGAGAATATTCTAGTCCAGTTATTCCGTAAATTATGTGGCTTCTAAATAGCGCTTTTTGGACTGCAACTGGATGAATACAAACCAACTAAATCAAAGTTGAGATCTTTAATAACAAAGGTGTCTAGGTGGTAATAATTACAGTTAATAGTTTGAATAATTTATGAGATAAGGTCCTATACAACTCGATATACTTATATATTATAATATTTCTGTACATATAATCATATGGTGCTAAGGGCACATTTGATAAGATACTCTACTACTCTTAATATGTACTGTCTGGTACATTGGTATGATGAGATGTACTCATAAGTACACGAGTAATAGTGTGTAAGTGTGTGTGTGTAAGTGCTCATTAATGCTCGGTATGGGCTCAGTAAGACTCAGCTCGACTTAAAATGTGGATGTCAACAAGTCCTTCTCAACCAACAAGGCAAACAAACAGCTTTCTTGAACAATATGACGACCCATTAGCCAAACAGCAATATTGCTCTAAACAGCAGTGAACAGCACAGCTTCAGGCAAGGAATCAAGGAGAACAAAAACATCCTAACTGTAGACGTAAAACTTCCTTATTACCGAAATTGAGTTCAGCAATTCCATTTTCCTACTACGACAATGCGTAGATGCCAAAACAAATGTAGATCTAGAGTTGAACTCAGGACCAGAGATATAGTGTCTCCACGACACAACTTCTTCAAACGGCAAATATCACTAAATCTAAATAATGCTCTGTGAGCAGAGTTGCACATACATCCGGGACATATATCTCGTAACTCTCACACAGTTACGAGATGTATGTCCTGGATCACTATCGGAGACATAATTCACCAAAAACAGTCTAAATGACACAAGCTGACAGAACAGAGAGACGAGATATTTCCTCCACGAGCAGCAACGAGAGAGAGAGAAGCAGGGCCCACAGATACACCATTAGGTGACTCCTAGCAGCTTATCCTGACACCAACTGCAAAACAAGCAGGCAGGTAGTTAGCAGCGTTGGCAGCTAATCAAAACTCTTCACCAGCTAGCACAATGAGTGGTGTAGTTGTTACATCTTACTTACATAAGCTAATAATATAAGCCAAATAATATAAAGCATGAAATCTTCATTTTAGTTATTAATGAAAACATCAGCAATAAAAAATTATATGAAAAAGAAATATATACAATATTTTATGTGAGGGGCCACATCTATTTCCTAGAAGAGCCACATGTGGCCCTCGGGCCTCAGGTTGGAGACCCCTCATTTGGAGGAAACCTGGTGAGTGGAGTGAGGTTACTTCTACCCTTGACTCTACCAGGGTTGTATGTTTCCAACCCTTCTGTATTCTTGTTTTTGTCTGATTTCGTTGAGGTTGCCTATATTGACATCAGGATGACTGTACACTGTACTGTCAATTACCATTAACCTACCATTACCTCCTTTTATTTTTTAATGCAATGGACTGGCCTAGGGTGATGTTAGTCATGAGAAGCAGCCGCCACTTTCTACCTGTCACCTGTCCGCCTCGTCTAATCATGTCGTCAAGGAGCCAGTCTCTAGTCTGTTTTCCTGTGACCGACAGCGTTGGTCAGGAATATGCTAAGTGAATCTCAACGGGCGGCGACGGCTGCGGCTGCGGCGGCGGGGACTACTGCTGCTGATGCTGCTGCTGCTGCTGCTGCTGTTGCTGCTGCTACTGCTACTGCTGCTACTACTACTAATACTACTACTGCTGCTGCTGCTGTTATTGCCACTACTGATGCTGCTACTGCTGTTATTGCTGCTGCTGCTACTACTACTACTACTACTACCACCACACTGCTACTACTACTGCTACTACTGCTTCTACTACATTATTCGCTGCTGCATGACTATCCATACTGTATGTTCCACCACCTTGGTTATTGGACTCGTGTGAGTCCTAGCACACACTGCTAACAGCACCATCTACTAGCACGGATCACCGCTGGTTCAAGGCATCATCTGCACCTTCTTATCTCTTGTTCAGTATTAGTCATAAATATTGACTTTTACTTTTAAATGTTTCAGATAAGCTAAATTAGTTAATATTTTTCCCTTTATTTTAAAAAATCCCTTATGGAAGAATCTTTTACATAATTCTCTCATTATTCTTTGTGCTATTTTTCAGCTTATGATTAACATCTTATTACCTTCCCCAGGAGCACGGGATAATGCCAGGAAACGGTAATGGTGCTAGGGTGCTGAGAATGGTGCCAGGGTGCTGAGAATGGTGCCAGGGTGCTGAGAATGGTGCCAGGGTGCTGAGAATGGTGCCAGGGTGCTGAGAATGGTGACACGGGGTGCTAAGGATGGTGACGGGGTGCTAAGAGTGGTGTGAGGATGCTAAGAATGGTGACGGGGTGCTGGAAACGGTAACAGAGTGCCGGGAATGGTGCCAGAGCGCTTGGAACGGTGGCAGAGTGCTGATACTGGTGTCAGGGCGCTTGGAATGGTACCAGAGTTCTGACACTGGTGCCAGGGGGCTGGGAATGATGTTATGATGTCGGGTTGGTACTGACTAGTTCTAAATGAGGACAGTTCTGCTAAAGATGCAAAATAAAGTTGTCTTATAACCTCGTCCGTCTATAGAGTGAAAGTGTGTGTACTCAACTAGTAGTATTTACAAGGATGGCCTCATAGCAGGGCACCCCTGTCTTCTGAATCTTAATAAGAGTGATTTTACGCATCTCTAATCTAGCCTGGGGCTCTGTTCTGACACCTCTCCGCTGCCACTACTTTCTTTAATTATCGCCCCTGAGACACAGTCTTAGATCAAGACTCTCAAACTGGAAAGTAATAAGCACTACCATAAAAAATAAACGCTAAGGAGTGTTGAGTGTGTGTCGTAAACCTGCAAGATTCATCCGGTATTTCACGTGTACGCGAGACTGGGGAAAAACAACAACAGGAAATGTGTATACTGTAAGAGTGAAATATTCACCCCGTATTTCATGTTTACGAGACTAGAATAAAAAAAACAGCAAACCTGTCAGAGTGCAAAACTTTTAGCTCTAATCAACTAACCTGAGACTGGTGAGGTATTTCCTAATATTAAGAACAAAAAGGCATGATACCGTGACTGTGAACAATACACAGATAAACCGGGCACACGAGAATGGCACTTATGACGTCTCACTCGATGCATTAACTAGTTAATGGAACAAGTCGGACCGAAACGTCGTCATAAGTTTCATTCTCCTGTGTGCTGGTTATTTTGATTATATTTCTTAATACTGGTGTCTCGTGCGTCTCCAGCTGCTGTCTCTGTCTCTGATACATCCTTCACTTGTCTAAGTCTTCTTCAAGCAAGAGTGTCTGCTTCCACGAGTATTGTCTACGTCACGACCATGTTCCCTCACATCCTCTCATCTTGGAGATTTTATTTCAGCTCAAGTTTCACCTTGTACTTAAGCCTCGAAGCTCTACCTGGTACTCAAGCCTCCAAGCTTCACCTTGTACTCAAGCCTCCAAGCTTCACCTTGTACTTAAACCTCCAAGCTTCACCTTGTACTCAAGCCTCCAAGCTTCACCTTGTACTTAAACCTCCAAGCTTCACCTTGTACTCAAGCCTCCAAGCTTCACCTTGTACTTAAACCTCCAAGCTTCACCTTGTACTCAAGCCTCCAAGCTTCACCTTGTACTCAAGCCTCCAAGCTTCATCTTGTACTCAAGCCTCCAAGCTTCACCTTGTACTTAAACCTCCAAGCTTCACCTTGTACTCAAGCCTCCAAGCTTCACCTTGTACTCAAGCCTCCAAGCTTCACCTTGTACTCAAGCCTCCAAGCTTCACCTTGTACTTAAACCTCCAAGCTTCACCTTGTACTCAAGCCTCCAAGCTTCACCTTGTACTCAAGCCTCCAAGCTTCACCTTGTACGTAAACCTCCAAGCTTCACCTTGTACTCAAGCCTCCAAGCTTCACCTTGTACTCAAGCCTCCAAGCTTCACCTTGTACTCAAGCCTCCAAGCTTCACCTTGTACTCAAGCCTCCAAGCTTCACCTTGTACTAAAGCCTCCAAGCTTCACCTTGTACTCAAGCCTCCAAGCTTCACTTGTACTCAAGCCTCCAAGCTTCACCTTGTACTCAAGCCTCCAAGCTTCATCTTGTACTCAAGCCTCCAAGCTTCATCTTGTACTCAAGCCTCCAAGCTTCACCTTGTACTCAAGCCTCCAAGCTTCACCTTGTACTCAAGCCTCCAAGCTTCATCTGTACTCAACGCTCCAAGCTTCACCTTGTACTCAAGCCTCCAAGCTTCACCTTGTACTCAAGCCTCCAAGCTTCACCTTGTACTCAAGCCTCCAAGCTTCACCTTGTACTCAAGCCTCCAAGCTTCACCTTGTACTCAAGCCTCCAAGCTTCACCTTGTACTCAAGCCTCCAAGCTTCATCTTGTACTCAAGCCTCCAAGCTTCACCTTGTACCCCAAGCCCCCAAATTTCACCTTGAAACTCAACCCACCCAAGCTTCACCTTGTACTAAAGGGCCCCAAAGTTTCCCGGATAAAACCCCAACCCCTCCCCCTTTTTAAACCTTCCAGCTTCCCCTTGTTGTAACCCTGGGGCTTAAACCTTGGTTTAAGTAAAAGTTTCCCTTGGGCCCCCCATCCAACCCAAAATTTGTCTCAAGCCAAGGGAAAAAGCCCCTCCGCCTGAAAAACCCGGATTTTTGAGTTTTTCTTTCCCCTTTGTACCCAAACCGGGTTTTTTTTGCCCCGGGGCCCCGCCTTTTCCTCAGAACGTTACAAGTCCCCTCTTCCCCCTGCCCCAAAAAATTAGGTTTCTTATACCTTTTTTTAACCTTTTTGAGGTTGTTGGGGGGTTTTTCCTGTTTGTATTGGGGGTTTCCCCCCCCCCCCCCCCCCCCCCCCAACCCTTTTTTTTCCCAAGGGCCCCCCCTTTGGCCCCTTCCCTTTTTCCCTTTACAAAGGATACTCTAAATTTTTGGTCTTATGGGGTGGTCGCCCTACCTTCCACTTTTTAGGGAAAGTCTCCCGCCACCATTTTTTCCTCCTTAAATTGGGCTGTATTTTGTACCCTTCCTGAAAAACACTTCCTACAGCTGTACCCATGCCAGGTCACTGTACCCACACCCAGGTCATTTTAACCCACTCAGGGTCACTGTAACCACCTCGGGTCATTTTAACCACCCCTCAGGTCAATGAAACCCATGCTCAGGTAAACTGTACTACACTTATATCACTGAATCTTATGCTCGGGTCACTATACCCCCACTGGGGCCCACGAAACTCACCCCCTCAGGCCCACGAACCCACACTCAGGTCACTGTCCCCCACCCCCTAAGGCCCACTGTACCCACACTCGGGTCAATGTACCCATGCTCCGGTTACTGAAACCACACTCGGGTCACTTTTCCCCCATGCTCAGGTAAACGTCCCACCCCCAGATCACTGTACCAGTTTAAAGATCCCTGAAAACCACGCTCGGGCCCAATGTACCCTTTCTCAGGTCACTGTACTCCACATTATATAAACTGAAATTTAGCTCAGGCCCACTATATCCACACTCGGGTAAACTGAAACTCACACTCAGGTCATTTGTAACCCACACTCGGGTCACTGTACCCGCCTCAGGTCACTGAAACCACGTTTCGGGTCAATTACCCATGCTCAGGTCACTGTCACCTGGGGGGGCATTCCAGGATAAAACCCCCCCAGGGGGCCCCGGCCCAAACGACCAGGCCCCTGGCAATCAGGGCCTCACAACGGGGCTTTTTATTGCTGGCCGCACGCAGCCCAACGTACGAGCCACACCCCGGCTGATTCGGAAACCCGACTTTGGGTATCTGTCCCAGCTCCCCTTGAAGAAAAACCGGGAGTCTAGGGAAAAGCTCCTTATGGTTTGGGTGGGAAGCGGGGTGAACAGCCCCTTGGGCCCCGGGGACACTTATTGTTTTTTCCCTCTTTAGTGAAACCAAAGTGACGCCCCTACTTTTAAACGGGGGGTAGGTTGCTCCCCCTCCCAAAGTCTTTTGTTTCAAAAGGGAGTGATTTCTTTTGGGGCAGGTTAGGAACCACCCCACCCCCCAGAATCTTCCAGGTGTAGATTATGATATATACCCTCTCCAGTGATACAAGCCCAAGTGCCAGATCACAGAAACCCTCCCCTCAGGGAGGCAATCAGGTTTGAAACCTAAGACCCGGGGAATGGCCCGAGTCCCTGGAAAGAAGAGCCCCTTTCCCCCCGAAAGGGTGACGACCATTAAACGCTTCCTTGATCGTGGGGAAAAATATGGAAGGATATTCCCCATTTCACCCCAAATGCGGCCCTTTCCTGTGCCCCCCCAACCCCCTACACCACCCCCCAACCCCCCCCTACAACCCCCCCACACCCCCTACACCTCCCCACAACCCCCCACACCTCCCCCCACCCCCTACACCTCCCCACACCCCCCCACAACCCCCCCACACCCCCTAAAACCAAAAAACCCCACACCCCCTACACCCACCCCCACACCCCCCCCCACCAAAATCCCCCCCCAACCCCCTACACCTCCCCCCACCCCCTAAAACCCCCCACACCCCCTACACCCTCCCCACACCCCCCAACCCCCCCCCCCACCCCCCAAAAACCTCCCCACACCCCCCCCTCCATCCAACCTCCCCTCACCACCCTGGGGTAGGGGGAGATAAGGGGAAAGAGTGGGGGGGGGGGGATGGGGGAAGGTAAGAGAATGAGAGGGTTAAAGGGGGGGGGAGATAGATTTAAAAGGGTTTATGGAAAGGAAGCGAGATGCCGAGAAAAAATTGTGGGGAGTAGATAGTGGGAGTGATACTGGGGATGGGTAGGGGGATACTGGGGAGTGGAAATGTACGGGTTTGTGGGGAATGATACTGGGGGGTGGGTTTTGATACTGGGTAGTGGGTTTGTGATACGGGTAGTGGTTTTATCGGGTAGTGGGTTGATACTGGTAGTGGGGATGATACTGGGTTGTGGATAGGAAAACTGGGTAAGGGGTAGTGATACTGGGTATTTGGGGGGTGATACTGGTAGTGGGGAGTAACGGGTATGGGTAGTGATACCCGGGGATGGGTAAGTGGGGGCAAGGTAGTGGGTAGTGTGAGGGGAGGGGAGTGGTAGAGTGAGGCAAAGGGGAGTGGGTAGAGTGAAGAGGGTACTGGTAGAGTGAAAAACGGCAGTGGGTAGAGGGAGGCAGGGGAGATTGGGGAAAAGTGAGGGGAAAGGGGAGTTGGGGAGAGTGAGGCAGGGTATGGGTAAGTGAGAAAGGGCAAAAATTTTGGGAGAGTGAGAATAAAAGTTTGGTAGATGAAATGGAAAAGTTGGGGAGAGTTAGGGAAAGGACCCGTTTGGGTTTAAATGAGAAAAGGACAGTTTGGTTAAAAATGAGAATGGACAGTTTTGGGAAAGTAGAATGGACAGTTGGGAGAGTGGAAAGGGCAGTTGGTAGAGTGAGAATGGACAGTGGGTAGAGTGAGAATGGACAGTGGGTAGAGTGAGAATGGACAGTTGGTAGAGTGAGAATGGACAGAGGGTAGAGTGAGAATGGAAAAGTGGGTAAGGGGGGATAATGGGCAGGGGTTAAAAGTGAGAAAGGCCCGCGGGTAGAGGGAAAGGGGGCCGTGGGAAAAGGAAATGGACAGTGGGTTTAAAATGAGAATGGCAGTGGGAAAGTGAGGGAAAGGGACTGGGAAACAGGAGAAGGACAGTGGGTAAAAGTGAGAATGGACAGTTTTGGGAAGTGAGAATGGACAGTGGGAGAGTGAGAATGGACAGTGTGTTTGAGGGAATGGAACCCTTGGAGAGTGAGAATGGACATTGGAAAAGGAGAAGGGGCAGTGGTAGAGTGAGAAAGGGCAGTGGGGAGAGTGAAATTTGGGCATTTTGGGAGAGTAAGGGAAAGGACATGGGTAGGTGAGAATGGAAATGGGGGAGAGTGGGAAAAGGGGCAGTGGGGAGAGTTTAGAATGGACAGTGGGTTTTAGTGAGAATGGGCAGGTAGGGAGAGTGAGAATGGACAGTTGGGAGATGAGAATGGCAGTGGGAAAAGTGAGAAGGACAGTTGGTAAGTGAGAATGGACAGTTGGGAGAGTGAGAATGGACAGTTTTTGGGAGAGTGAGAAAGGACAGTTTTGGGAGATGAAATTTACCCCCCCGTTTGGGGGAGAGTGAGAAAGGAACATTTGGGGGATGAGAATGGCAGTTTGGGAGAGTGAGAATGGACAGTTTGGGGAGGTGAGAATGGACCGTGGGTAAGGGGTGAGAATGGACAGTGGGTTTGAGTGAGAAAGGACATGGGGGAGAGTGAGAAAAAGGACAGTGTAGGTAAGTGAGAATGGGGCAGTTGGTAGAGTGAGAAAGGACAGTGGGGGAGAGTGAGAAAGGACAGTGGGGGAGAGTGAGAAGGGACAGTTGGTAAAGTTGAAAAGGACAGTGTAGGAAAGTGAGAATGGACATTTGGGAGAGGTGAAATGGACAGTGGGTAAGTGAGAATGGACATTTGGGGAGAGGGGAGAATGGACAGGGGTTTGAGTGAGAATGGAAAAGTTGGTAGAGTGGAATGGACAGTTTGGGAGAGTGAGAATGGAAATTTGGGAAGTGAGAATGGACAGTGGGGAAGTGAGAATGGGGGCAGTGGGAAAATGAGAATGGGGCAGTGGAAAGGGAGATGGGGAAAAGGAAAAGTTTGGAAAAGTGGAATGGACATGGGTAAGTGAGAAAAAGGACATGGGTAGAAATGAGAATGGACAGTTGGTAGAGTGGAATGGACATTTTGGGAGAGTGAAAAATGGACAGTGGTTTTAAATTGGGGAAGGACAGTGGGTTTGAGTGAGAATGGACAGTTTTGGGAGAGTGAGAAAAGGAAAAGTGGGTAGAGGAGAATGGACAGTTGGTAAATGAGAAGGGGCAGTTGGTAGAGTGAAAGGACAGTTTTGGGAGAGTGAAATGGCAGTTGGGGAGAGTGAGAATGGGGCTGGGTAGAGTGGGGGGGGAATGGACAGTTTGGGAGAGTGAGAATGGACTTTTTAAGGGGAGAATTGGGCAGTTGGGAAAAGTGGAATGGACAGTGGGGAGAGGGGAGAATGGACCCTGGGGGAGAGTGAAATGGACAGTTTTTGGGAGAGTGGGAAAAGGCCCGTTGGGAGAGTGAGAATGGACAAATTTTGGGGAAAAATTTAGAATGGAAAAGTGGGTAGAGTGAGAATGGGCAGTTGGGGAGAGTGAAAATGGACAATGTAGGTAGAGTGAAATGGACAGTTGGTAGAGTGAAATTTGGGCATTGGGGAAAAGTGAGAAAGGGCAGTGGGTAGAGTGAAATGGACATGGGTAGAGGGAGAATGGACATTGGTAAGTGAGAATGGACAGTTGGGAGGTAGAGTGAGAAAAAGGGCAGTTGGGAGAGTGAGAAAGGACATGGGTAGAGTGAGAATGGCAGTGGGTAGGGGTGAGAAAGGACAGTGGGGAGAGTGAGAATGGACCGTTGGTAGAGTGAGAAAAGGACAGTGGGTAGAGTGAGAATGGCGTGGTAAGGAGAATGGACAGTTGGTAGAAAAAAGAATGGACAGTGGGGAAAATGAGAATGGACATGGGTAAGTGAAATGGACAAAATGGGTAAAAGTGAGAAAAGGACATGGGTAGAGTTTAGAATGGACAGGGGGGGGGGGGAAAAGTGAGAAAGGACGTGGGTAAGTGGGAAAGGACATGGGGAGAGTGAGAATTGGGCAGTGGTTTGAGTGGGGAAAAGGACGTGGTAAGTGAGGAAAGGGGCCTGGGTAGAGTTGGGGAAAGGGCATTTTGGGAGAGTTTAGAATGGGGCAGTGGGGAGAGTGAGAATGGACAGTTTTGGGAGAGTGGAAATGGAACATTGGTAAAGTGAGAATGGCCAAATGGGGGGAGTGAGAAAAGGGGGGCAGTTTTGGGAGAGTGAGAAAAGGACAGTGGGTAAGTGAGAATGGGGTTGGGAAAAGTAGAAGGACAGTGGGTAAGTGAGAATGGAAAAAGTGTTAAGGGGAGAAAGGGCAGTGGGTAGAGTAGAAGGACTTTGGGAAAAATGAGAATGGGCAGTGGGTTTGAGGAGAATGGCAGTTTTGGGGAAAAAAAAATGAAATGGACAGTGGGGGAAAAGTGAGAAAAGGACAGGGAAAGTGAGAATGGACAGTGGGGTAGAGGGGAAATGGGCAGTGGGTAGAGTGAGAATGGAAAAGTTTGGGAAAAGTGAGAATGGACAGTGGGTTTGAGTGGAAAAATGGACCCGTGGGGGAGAGGGGAGAATGGGCAGTGGGGAGAAATGAGAATGGAAGTTGGTAAGTGAGAATGGCAGTGGGTAAGTGGGGGAATGGACAGTGGGTAGAGTGAGAATGGACAGTGGGTAGAGTGAGAATGGACAGTGGGTAGAGTGAGAATGGACAGTGGGTAGAGTGAGAATGGACAGTGGGTAGAGTGAGAATGGACAGTGGGTAGAGTGAGAATGGACAGTGGGTAGAGTAGAATGGAGTGCCCTAGAGTGAGAATGGACAGTGGGTAAGTGAAATGGGGGAGGGGTAAGGGAGAATGGCCCGTGGGGAGGTGAGAATGGACATGGGTAAGTGAGAATGGACAGTGGGTAGAGTGAGAATGGACAGTGGGTAGAGTGAGAATGGACAGTGGGTAGAGTGAGAATGGACAGTGGGTAGAGTGAGAATGGGCAGTGGGTAGAATGAAATGGCAGTGGGTAGATGAGAATGGGGCAGTGGGTTTGAGTGAGAAGGACAGTGGGAAAAGTGGAAAAGGAAAGTGGGGAGAGTGGGGAATGGACATGGGGAGAGTGAGAATGGACAGTGGGAAAAGTGAGAATGGACAGTGGGTTTGAGTGGGGAAAGGACAGTGGGTAGATTTTCCAGGGAAAAAAGATTTAAAATTTTTCGCACCAGTTTTTTTGTGCACTTCCCTATCCATTTAAGGGGGAAAGGGGCCCCCAGAAAATATATAACCCGAAGAAAATAGCAACTAGCAACTAGCAACTTTGGGAAAAGGGAACTACAAAAAGAACTTCAAATAGGAACTAGGAACACAACTAGGGTCCAAAACGGTGAACAAAACGTCTGAATATATAAATTTTCAATATAATTTTCAAAGGAAAACCCTTTTAAAGTAGGAATTAAAATCCGGTAACTTTTTTTCATTAATAAAAATTCCCCGGGGGATACACATAGGGGTTTTTACACTCTGTATATTCCCAATAAGTGGACAAAGAAAGTGACCCCCAAAAACCGACCAAAAAAACTTTAAATGAGAGATGTTTTAATTTAAATTCCGAAAATTTTTGCAAGAAATGTAAAAAAAAGTGTCCCGGTCACTTCTTAAAAAATTCTAATTCCAAATACAGTGTTTTAAACCCAATTATCCCATTTTTAATACTGTAAATTTGGAATACCAAATACCTTCCTCAATTTTTAAAAACCTTGGGATTTTAGGACGCCAAGAATAATTCTGAGGGCCTTTTTTAAACATCAGCCCCAAAAACAGGGAAGGAAATTTTTTTTGGCCCGATATTGACAAAGGAGGGAGTGAGGGAAGGGGTGAAAAGGGGGAGGGAGTGAGGGAGAGAGTGAAAAAAAAGGGGGGGAGTAGGGAAGGAGGGGGTGAAGGAAAAGGGTGGAAGAAACACCCCTCAAAATTTGTTTGGGGGTGTTGGTTCCCTAAATGAAACTTCCAGTTAAGTTTAAATTAAAAACGTGGGATGTTTAGAGATACTTGTCTCTTTTTGCATCTCCCCCGGGGGACAGTTTTTAGTCTCCCTTTTTTCTCTCTCATATAAAAATATATATAAATTTTATATAAATATATATATATTTTATATATATATATATAAAATATAAAATAATAATAATATATTATAATATATATTATATATATATATATATATATATAAATATATATAAAGTCCCTGCCGAAAAATGTAAAACTGGTCCCAAAAAGCAAGAACTCATTTAAAATTAAGTAAACGTATAACCATGAGTAATGAAAGAATAGATCACAGAGTAGCAATGTTGCTTCAAGTCCAGAATAAAATTGTACTAAACACTGACCGCTGTTTTTTATTTGTTTCAGAAATGTGCTGGATGTGAGTGTTGAATTTTTGTGTGTTATGTTTATACTTGAGAATATTCCCCTCATTTTGTGTAATATTTACTCTTATGTTCAAATGAATATATTTAGCTTTATTCCCAGACAACATGTATAAGGTGTTGCCAGAACTGAATAAGTTTGTTGGTTGTCATACAGCGTTGTTGATAGCTAGTGATGGACCAGTAGGTCTGCTGCAGTGTTCTTTCTTATGTTACCCGCATCTGAACCTGACTGAAGGCAACTGATGTATATGAGAAATAAGAGAGAGAGACTAGGAGGTTGATCCGTGGCCTCCCTAGATTGATACATCACTAAAAGCATTATTATTACTGGTCACTGTTCAGCGACCGTCGTTAAGAAGGAACTTCATGTATGTGAGAGCGTCACCTGACTTAATAATGTTCTTGTTTAAGCAGCAGGATGTTGTGCTCAGCTTACCTCAAGTTTTTCTCCAATCAGTAAAGAGGCCCAGTTCGTATTCATTATTTTATAGAGGTGAGCAGACTAAGTCACATAATTCTGTTACTGAATTATTCGGAGTTTTTTTCCAGTCTGAAACCAAACTAACAAATTATGATAATATTACGTTTGTTAAGAATCCGATTTTTGTTATGAATTTTATTAAAAGTTACACACACACACACACACACACACACACACCAACCCACACACCACACACACACACACCACCCCAACACCAAACAGGAAAAGGGCACTGCAATGGATCAAGAATACTGACAGGGGGGCAACAACGAGTCAGGTACGCGAGAGGTGTCAGAGTGGGGCCTGTGCAAGGGGGGTTCCACAGGGGTCGTCCTGACCTGTTCGTTCTTGGTATATGAACGACATAACGGAAGGGTAATTTTTGAAGTGTCCTTGTTTGCAGATGATGCAAATTTAAATGAGAAAAATCAAATGGGACGAGGATCGGGCAGACTAGTAAGAAAGATAAGAAAATTTCGTTGGGATTTTAAAACCCCGGAGGGTTAGCCCCCCGGGATAACCCAAAAAAGCATGCGTCATCGGGGCTGTCTAATTTATTTCCTTGGGGGCCCCTTAATCTTGTCCCCCAGGATGGACCCACACCAGCGATAACACCCGGTACCTTTTTTGCTGCTGGGTGAACGGGGACAACAGGTGAAAAAAACGTGTCGGAATTTTCCACCCCCCGGGGAAAATCGAACCCGGGCCCTCCGGTGTGAAGCGGGGCTTTAGCCACCAGCCACCGGGCCCCCAAGCCACCGGGCCCACCGGGCCACCGAGCCCCCAGGCCACCTGGCAGGCTAAAGCCTGGTCCACAACTGGCTCCTTGAAAAAACCCTCCCCAAATGCAAAGCCCATGAAGATTGGGGGAAGGGCAAAGAAGACCGCGGGAACAATATAGTTTAGAGGGCCAAAGACTGCAAACCTCATCAAGGGAAAAAAGATCGGGGGGTGATATACACCGAGCAATCTCCTGGGCAACTCAATCAGAAAAACTCTGCAGCATACGGGCGCCGGGAAAACCTAGGGTAGGTTTCCGATCCTCAGAAAGGATTCGTTTAAGACTCTTTACCACTCTGGGCCCAACTGAGTAGCAGCACCAGTTTGAACCCAAACCCCTATCAAGCAAGTCAAGAAATTAGAGAAAGTGCAAGGTTTGCAACAAGACTAGTCCCCGACTAGGGGGGTTGTCCTACAAGAAAGGTTGAGGGGGAAAACGGCCTGACGACACAGGAGGACAGGAGGGGGCACGCGAAACATGATAACACATATAAAATACTGCGGGAATGGCGAGGGGGACAAAGACGGGATGTTCCAGAGATGGGACACAGACACAAAAAGGTCACAATTGGAAGTTGAAGACTCAGATGAATCAAAGGGTGTTTGGAAATTTTCTTCGTCATAGAGTAGTCAGGCCATGGAATAGCCAGAAAGGGGTGAGTGGGGGGGGGGGGGAAAACCATCATAGTTTTAAGGAGGTATGATAGACCATTGGGGGGGAAGAGAGAGGGCCTTTACAATAGCGAAGGGCAGGCCAGGAGCTGTGACTCGACCCCCGCAAAACAAATAGGGGAGTACAAATAGGTGGTACCAGTGTGTGGAGGCGGGGCCCGGAGCTGGACCCTCCCCTGCAACCCCAAAAAGGGAGTACACACACGACCTTCCGTGTCGAATCAAATAACTCAATAAAACACTTCCTGCCACATTCACAACGAAATATGTTCTATATTTATACAACAACGGGGGAAGACAGTGTGAAACCAAGGGCACTCTCCAGTTCTCCCCACACCCCCCAGGTGTGTCAAACTTCCCCCACCGCCCCCGGAGTGTCAAAATTTCCAAAACCCCGCACAAAAGTATCAAATCTCTGTGGATCTGCTCGGTGTGCCACGTTATTTCACATTCAAGATATGCTGGGAATTCTCATTACACTTCCACAGGTGTGTCAAGCTTCCCTACACCTGCGCAGGTGTGTCAAGCCTTCTTGTACCAGCAAGGTTGTAGGAAAGCTCACTATGCCTACACAGGTGTTTGAGGAAGCTTACTACACCTCCACGGGTGCGTGAAGCTCACTACACCTACACAGATGTGTGGAGCTAGTTACACCTACACAGGTGTGTGGGGAGCTCACTACACCTACACAGGTGTGTGAGGAGAAGCTCACTACACCTACACAGGTGTGTAGGGAAGCTCATTACACCTAGACAGGTGTGTCTGGAGAAGCTCACTACACCTACACAGGTGTGTGTGGAGAAGCTCACTACACTTACACAGGTGTGTGTAGGGAAACTCACTACACCTACACAGGTGTGTGAGGAAGCTCATTACACCTACACAGGTGTGTGTGGAGAAGCTCACTACACCTACACAGGTGTGAGGGGAAGCTCACTACACCTACACAGGTGTGTGGGGAAGCTCACTACACCTACACAGGTGTGTGGGGAAGCTCACTACACCTACACAGGTGTGTGATCTCACTTACACAGGTGTGTGGGGAAGCTCACTACACCTTCACAGGTGTATGGGGAAGCTCACTACACCTACACAGGTGTGTGGGGAACCTCACTACTCCTACACAGGCGTGTGTGGGGAAGCTCACTACATCTACACAGGTGTGTGTGGGGAAACTCACTACACCTACACAGGTGTGTGACGAAGCTCACTACATCTACACAGGTGTGTGGGGAAGCTCACTACACCTACACAGATGTGTGGGGAAGCTCACTACACCTACACAGGTGTATGGGGAAGCTCACTACACCTACACAGGTGTGTGGGGAAGCTCACTAAACTTTCACAGGTGTGTGGGGAAGCTCACTACACCTACACAGGTGTGTGGGGAAGCTCACTACACCTACACAGGTGTGTGGGGAAGCTCATTACACCTTCACAGGTGTGTGGGGAAGCTCACTACACCTACACAGGTGTGTGTGGGGAAGCTCACTACACCTACACAGATGTGTGTGGGGAAGCTCACTACACCTACACAGGTGTGTGGGGAAGATCACTACACCTACACAAGTGTGTGGGGAAGCTCACTACACCTAAACAGGTGTGTGAGGAAGCTCACTACACCTACACAGGTGTGTGGGGAAGCTCGCTACACCTACACAAGTGTGTGGGGAAGCTCACTACACCTACACAGGTGAGTGGGGAAGCTCACTACACCTACACAGGTGTGTGAGGAAGCTCCCTACACCTACACAGGTGTGTGGGGAAGCTCACTACACCTACACAGGTGTGTGGGGAAGCTCACTACACCTACACAGGTGTGTAGGGAAGCTCACTACACCTACACAGGTGTGTGGGGAAGCTCGCTACACCTAAACAGGTGTGTGGGGGAGCTCACTACACCTACACAAGTGTGTGGGGAAGCTCACTACACTTACACAGGTGTGTGGGGAAGCTCACTACACCTACACAGGTGAGTGGGGAAGCTCACTACACCTACACAGGTGTGTGGGGAAGCTCACTACTCCTACACAGGTGTGTGTGGGGAAGCTCACTACGCCTACACAGGTGTTTGTGGGGAAGCTCACTACACATACACAGGTGTGTGAGGAAGCTCACTACACCTACACAGGTGTTTGGGGAAGCTCACTACACCTACACAGGTGTGTGGGGAAGCTCACTACACCTACACAGGTGTGTGGGGAAGCTTACTACACCTACACAGGTGTGTTGGGAAGCTCACTTCACATTCACAGGTGTGTGTGGGGAAGCTCACTACACCTACACAGGTGTGTGGGGAAGCTCACTACTCCTACACAGGTGTGTGTGGGGAAGGTCACTACACCTACACAGGTGTGTGTGGGGAAGCTCACTACACCTACACAGATGTGTGTGGGGAAGGTCACTACACCTACACAGGTGTGTGTGGGAAAGTTCAATACACCTACACAGATGTGTGGGGGGAAGCTCACTACACCTACACAGGTGAGTGGGGAAGCTCACTAACCTACACAGGTGTGTGGGGAATCTCACTACACCTATACAGGTGTGAAGGGAAGCTCACTACACCTAAACAGGTGTGTGGGGGAGCTCACTACACGTACACAGGTGTGTGGGGAAGCTCACTACACCTACACAGGTGTAGGGGAGCTCACTACACCTACACAGGTGTGTGGGGGAGCTCACTACACCTACACAGGTGTGGGGGAGCTCACTACACCTACACAGGTGTGTGGGGGAGCTCACTACACCTACACAGGTGTGTGGGGAAGCTCACTACACCTACACAGGTGAGTGGGGAAGCTCACTACACCTACACAGGTGTGTGGGGGAGCTCACTGCACCTACACAGGTGTGGGGGAGCTCACTACACCTACACAGGTGTGTGGGGGAGCTCACTACACCTACACAGGTGTGGGGGAGCTCACTACACCTACACAGGTGTGGGGGGAGCTCACTACACCTACACAGGTGTGGGGGGAGCTCACTACACCTACACAGGTGTGTGGGGAAGCTCACTACACCTACAAAGGTGTGGGGGGAGCTCACTACACCTACACAGGTGTGTGGGGAAGCTCACTACACCTACACAGGTGTGGGGGGAGCTCACTACACCTACACAGGTGTGGGGGGAGCTCACTACACCTACACAGGTGTGTGGGGAAGCTCACTACACCTACAAAGGTGTGGGGGGAGCTCACTACACCTACACAGGTGTGTGGGGAAGCTCACTACACCTACAAAGGTGTGGGGGGAGCTCACTACACCTACACAGGTGTGTGGGGAAGCTCACTACACCTACAAAGGTGTGGGGGGAGCTCACTACACCTACACAGGTGTGGTATATTGCTCACATTTTTTCATATAAGTTCTTGCCAAAGTTTTCTTGACCTACGGGTTTTGCGCTCTGTGAAATGCAATCGAAATAATTCATCCACATTAAAGTACATGTTACAGCTCAATCCTGCGTTGATAACTGTACGTAAGACGTCGCTACGTGATAACTGTTTACTAGACGTTACGTGATAACTGTTTACTAGACGTTACGTGATAACTGCATACTAGACGTTACGTGTTAACTGTACACTAGACGTTACGTGATAACTGTACACTAGACGTTACGTGTTAACTATACACTAGACGTTACGTGTTAACTGTACATTAGACGTTACGTGATAACTGTACACTACATACTAAGTAAAACACACACACACACACACAAAGAGACAGACAGACAGACACACACACACACACACACACACACACACACACACACACACCACACACACACACACACACACACACACACACACACACACACACACACACACACACGGTTCAGGGAGATTGACCTTGTAGCGACCAGTGAAAAGGCGGAGCCAGGAGCTGGAACTCTACCCCTGCGACCTCAACTAGGTGAGTATAACTAGGTGAGTATAACTAGGTGAGTGCAATTAGATGAGTACACACACACACATACACACACACACACACACACAGACACACACAAAAGGGGGAACTACTCAGGCATGAGGAACTTCCTTCAAGACATTCAGTGGGAGAGGGAACTGACAGGAAAACCAGTACAAGAAATGATGGACTATGTAGCAACAAAATGCAAGGAGGCAGAGGAGAGGTTTGTTCCCAAGGGAAACAGAAATAATGGGAAGAACAGAACGAGTCCTTGGTTCACCCAAAGGTGTAGGGAGGCAAAAACTAGGTGTAATAGAGAATGGAAAAGGTACAGAAGACAGAGAACTCAGGAAAATAAAGAAATCAGCCGAAGAGCCAGAAACGAATATGCACAGATAAGAAGGGAGGCTCAGAGACAATATGAAAATGACATAGCATCAAAAGTAAAGACTGACCCGAAGCTGTTGTACAGCCACATCAGGAGGAAAACAACAGTCAAGGACCAGGTAATCAGACTGAGGAAGGGTGATGGGGAATTCACAAGAAACGACCGAGAGGTATGTCAGGAGCTCAACACAAGATTTAAAGAGGTATTTACAGTGGAAACCAGTAGGACTCCAAGAAATCAGAACAGGGGGGCACACCAGCAAGTGCTGGATGAGGTACATATAACCAAGGAGGAGGTGAAGAAGCTGCTATGTGAACTTGACACCTCAAAGGCGGTGGGACCAGACAACATCTCTCCATGGGTCCTTAAAGAGGGAGCAGAGATATTGTGTGAGCCATTAACAAAGATCTTCAACACATCATTTGAAACTGGGCAACTCCCTGAGGTATGGAAAATGGCAAATGTAGTCCCAATTTTTAAAAAGGGAGACAGACATGAGGCACTAAACTACAGACCTGTATCTCTAACGTGTATAGTATGCAAGGTCATGGAGAAGATCATCAGGAGGAGAGTGGTGGGGCACCTGGAAAGAAACAAGTGTATAATTGACAACCAGCACGGTTTCAGGGAAGGAAAATCCTGTGTCACAAACCTACTAGAGTTTATGACAAGGTGACAGAAGTAAGACAAGAGAGAGAGGGGTGGATCGACTGCGTATTTTTGGACTGCAAGAAGGCTTTCGACACAGTTCCTCACAAGAGGTTACTGCAAAAGCTAGAGGACCAGGCACACATAACAGGAAAGGCACTGCAATGGATCAGAGAATATCTGACAGGGAGGAAACAACGAGTCATGGTACGCGACGAGGTGTCAGAGTGGGCGCCTGTGACAAGCGGGGTTCCACAGGGGTCAGTCCTAGGACCTGTGCTGTTCTTGGTATACGTGAACGACATAACGGAAGGGATAGACTCAGAAGTGTCCTTGTTTGCAGACGATGTGAAGTTAATGAGAAGAATCGAATCGGACGAGGATCAGGCAGGACTACAAAGAGATCTGGACAGGCTACAAGCCTGGTCCAGCAACTGGCTCCTAGAATTTAACCCTGCCAAATGCAAAGTCATGAAGATTGGGGAAGGGCAAAGAAGACCGCAGACACAATATAGTTTAGATGGCCAAAGACTGCAAACCTCACTAAAGGAAAAAGATCTGGGGGTGAGTATAACACCGAGCATATCTCCTGAGGCGCACATCAATCAGATAACTGCTGCAGCATACGGGCGCCTGGCAAACCTACGGATAGCGTTCCGATACCTCAGTAAGGATTCGTTTAAGACTCTGTACACCATCTACGTCAGGCCCATACTGGAGTATGCAGCACCAGTTTGGAATCCACACCTAGTCAAGCACGTCAAGAAATTAGAGAAAGTGCAAAGGTTTGCAACAAGACTAGTCCCAGAGCTACGGGGATTGTCCTATGAAGAAAGGTTGAGGGAAATCGGCCTGACGACACTGGAGGCCAGGAGGGTCAGGGGAGACATGATAACGACATATAAAATACTGCGCGGAATAGACGAGGTGGACAAAGACGGGATGTTCCAGAGATGGGACACAGACACAAGAGGTCACAATTGGAAGTTGAAGACTCAGATGAATCAAAGGGATGTTAGGAAGTATTTCTTCAGTCATAGAGTAGTCAGGCCATGGAATAGCCTAGAAAGTGATGTGGTGGAGGCAGGAACCATACATAGTTTTAAGGCGAGGTATGATAGAGCTCATGGGGCAGGGAGAGAGAGGACCTAGTAGCAATCAGCGAAGAGGCGGGGCCAGGAGCTGTGACTCGACCCCTGCAACCACAAATAGGTGAGTACAAATAGGTGAGTACACACACACACACACACACACACACACACACACACACACATGGAGACAAAGTCTGTATTGTTTATACAAAGCTCTGACTTGTCTACGTGATATACCTGTGAAGAGTTTCGAGAGCTGTTTTACCCAGGCAGTCTGACCTAAGGGAAGGCTTGCCCGTTGACTGCCTTTTCAACCAGACTGTTGCTGTCGGCGGCCTTCTGCTCACAGCCACCACAGGCTGGTTAATACCTGTGGACTCACTGAGCCTTTGATCGTCGTACGCATTCACACGTCTATAAGCAGACCAGAAAGCATGTTTACAGTGTGGAATGACATTCATCGTGAGCACATACATGCCAAAATACACACCTGCCATGACACACACCTGCCATGACACACACCTGCCATGACACACACCTGCCATGACACACACCTGCCATGACACACCTGCCATGACACACACCTGCCATGACACACACCTGCCATGACACACACCTGCCATGACACACACCTGCCATGACACACACCTGCCATGACACACACCTGCCATGACACACACCTGCCATGACACACACCTGCCATGACACACACCTGCCATGACACACCTGCCATGACACACACCTGCCATGACACACACCTGCCATGACACACACCTGCCATGACACACACCTGCCATGACACACACTGCCATGACACACACCTGCCATGACACACACCTGCCATGACACACACCTGCCATGACACACACCTGCCATGACACACCTGCCATGACACACACCTGCCATGACACACACCTGCCATGACACACACCTGCCATGACACACACCTGCCATGACACACACCTGCCATGACACACACCTGCCATGACACACACCTGCCATGACACACACCTGCCATGACACACACCTGCCATGACACACCTGCCATGACACACGATGCCCAGTGCTTCGTTTACATCTCTCGTTATTATGAGTGTCACTGTCATGTGGGTTCGATTACGTGGATGGGGTAAAAAATACTCACGTAGGCCGGTAGTACGTATAATTAAACGGAAAGTATGGGAAAGCACCATCAGCCGCCCTGCCTCTCTCTGCTCCCTATCTTAGACTGACTCACAAGTGCCTAGCGGGTAAGGCATTCAAAATATGCTATGGTCAGCAGGAACATGAATAACAGTCAGTGATTCACACACACGATTGGTAGTGAGTCATCTACTGGTACACTGGTTACTGGTAACTGGTTACTAGGAACTGGTACTACTACTGAGATCACATGCTCTTCTTTCCGGATGTTAGTCTGTACAGCATCGAATATAACTGGCTTGTCAAGGGTTCGAACCCCAGTACCTTCACTGAGTTACATACAATCGTGTCGTTATGAATACGCCAGTGAGGATACTGTGTGGTGCTGCCACCTGTCAGCTGTCAACCCGCAGTGTCTCTCAGTAGAGAGATGATGTATATCGTCCAGTAGGTGATTCTCTTAGAACATAAGAACATAAGAAAGGAGGAACACTGCAGGAGGCCTGTTGGCCCATACTAGGTAGGTCCTTTACAATTCATCCCACTAACAAACATTTGACCAACCCAATTTTCAATGCCACCCAAGAAACAAGCTCCGATGTGCAAGTCCCACTCAAATCCAACCCCTCCCACTCATGTACTTATTCAACCTAAATTTGAAACTACCCAAAGTCCTAGCCTCAATAACCCAACTAGGTAGACTGTTCCACTCATCAACTACCCTATTTCCAAACCAATACTTTCCTATGTCCTTTCTGAATCTAAACTTATCTAATTTAAATCCATTACTGCGGGTTCTCTCTTGGAGAGATATCCTCAAGACCTTGTTAATTATCCCCTTTTTAATACCTATCTTCCACTTATACACTTCGATCAGGTCTCCCCTCATTCTTCGTCTAACAAGTGAATGTAACTTAAGAGTCTTCAATCTTTCTTCATAAGGAAGATTTCTAATGCTATGTATTAATTTAGTCATCCTACGCTGAATGTTTTCTAACGAATTTATGTCCATTCTGTAATATGGAGGCCAGAATTGAGCTGCATAATCTAGGTGAGGCCTTACTAATGATGTATAAAGCTGCAGTATGACCTCTAAACTTCTGTTGCTTACACTTCTTGATATAAATCCCAGTAATCTATTTGCCGTATTACGTACGCTTAGGCATTGCTGTCTTGGTTTAAGGTTGCTGCTTACCATAACCCCCAAGTCCTTTTCGCAATCTGTATGGCTAAGTTCTACATTATTTAACCTATAAGTGCTAGGGTTATGGACACTCCCGAGCTTCAGAACCTTGCATTTATCTACATTGAACTGCATCTGCCACTTTTCTGACCAAGAGTAGAGTTTGTCTAAATCCTCCTGAAGTTCCCTAACATCTACGTTTGAATCAATTATCCTACCTATCTTCGTGTCATCGGCGAATTTGCTCATATCACTAGTAATTCCTTCATCAAGATCATTGATATATATTATAAACAACAACGGGCCCAAGACTGATCCCTGTGGAACGCCACTTGTTACTGATCCCCACTCGGATTTAACCCCATTTATGGACACTCTCTGCTTCCTGTCTGTGAGCCATGATTCGATCCACGAGAGCACTCTTCCCCAATGCCATGAGCTGCTACTTTCTTCAACAGTCTTTGGTGCGGAACTCTATCAAATGCCTTACTAAAATCTAAGTAAATAATATCAAATTCTTTATCGTGGTCAACAGCCTCAAAAGCTTTACTGAAGAAAGTTAATAAATTAGTTAGACAAGACCGGCCTCTTGTGAATCCATGCTGAGTATCATTAATCAAGCTATGCTTATCGAGATGGCTTCTTATAATCTCAGCTATAATTGACTCTAGTAATTTGCCTACAATTGAGGTCAGGCTTATTGGGCGGTAATTTGACGGTAACGACTTGTCCCCTGTTTTAAAAATAGGAATTACATTAGCCATCTTCCACATATCAGACACTACACCTGTTTGAAGAGATAAATTAAAATATTAGTTAATGGTTCACAGACTTCCATTTTGCATTCCTTTAGAACCCTTGAAAAACCTCATCAGGACCCGGTGAACTTATTTTGCTTCAGTCGGTCTATCTGCTTCACAACCATTTCACTAGTGACTGTGATGTTACATAATTTATCTTCTTCTGGCCCACTATAAAAATTAATTACCGGAATATTATTAGTGTCTTCCTGTGTAAAAACCGAGAGAAAATAATTATTTAAAATCGAGCACATTTCATTTCTTTGTCAGTAAGATGCCCATAGTTATTTTAAGGGGACCTATCTTATCTCTGACTTTTGTTCTATATACCTGGAAAAAACTTTTTGGGTTAGTTTTAGAATCCCTAGCAACTTTAATTTCATAGTCCCTTTTAGCTTTTCTTATCCCCTTTTTAATGTCCCTCTTAATGTCAATATACTGATTATAAGATGACCCTCGCCTCTTTTGATACGCCTATAAATTCCTTTCTTATGCCCTAGTAGATATTTCAGCCTATTATTCATCCATTTTGGGTCATTTCTATTTGATCTAATTTCTTTATAAGGGATAAAACGTTCTTTGAGCAGCATGTATTGTGTTCAGAAAACTGTCATATTGATAGCTCTCTTCGTTACCCCAGTCAACAGATGATAAGTGTTCTCTAAGCCCATCGTAATCTGCTAAGCGAAAATCTGGGACTGTTACTGAGTTATCCCCTACTATCATACTTCCATTCAATTCTAAATGTAATTGATTTGTGGTCGCTAGCACCCAGTTCCTCTGAAACTTCTAAATTATATAACAAGGGATTCATTGTTTGCCAGAACTAAGTCATGCAGGTTATTACCCCTTGTAGGTTCTGTCACAAACTGCTTCAAAAAACAATCCTGAACTACTTCTAAGAAGTCGTATGATTCTAAATTCCCAGTCAAGAAATTCCAATCAATATGACTAAAGTTAAAGTCTCCTAGAATTACTACATTATCGTGCTTGTGGCCCTAACAATTTCCTCCCATAGTAGTCTCCCCTGGTCCCTATCTAAATTTGGGGGACGGTATATCACACCTAAAGTTAATTTTTCATGCCCCTCTGAAAATTCTATCGAAACAGACTCTGTATGTGTTACTTCAGACTTAATACCCGTTTTTATGCAACAGTTCAAGCGATCTCGGACATACAATGCCACCCCACTCCCCTTCCCGATACTTCTATCTACTTG